>CM052898.1:77748327-77825434 GCA_028534135.1 Potos flavus | reverse complement strand
AAGGGCCACATGTACCCCAATGTTCATAGCAGCAATGGCCACAATTGCCAAACTGTGGAAAGAGCCAAGATGCCCTTCAACAGATGAATGGATCAAGAAGATATGGTCCATATATACAATGGAATATTAAGAAGTACCTGTTATAGCAGCCTTAGGCATGGGCAAATTCAGTCAGCACTACCATCCCTATCCCCAACTGCCCTGCCCCTAGCTTGGATTTATGCCTCAGGGGCTCTGTACTTTGGAGGGCTTTCTTCAAAATTTTCTAAGTCCCACTCTGGTGTTTCTGACCAGATGGATTTGAGAGTACCATTTGGGTGGGACACACAGAGTGGGACCCGCACAGACTCTCTGTTTCTATCCTTCAGAGTGTTCTTAATCTTCTATGCCATGTGTAAGGTTGACCATAAGCCACAGGACCCACACTATAGGACTGTCTTGTAGCCCCAAGGCCAGGCCCTGGTTTCAGAATGGCAGTCTGGCAAGCAGATTGCTCCTGTTGGCAGGTGCAGTATTTCTTGTGTGGGATCACATGAGATTAGGTTCTAGGATGGTGCCGACAAGCTGATTTTCAGTGATTCAATGTGTTTATATAGACAAGGGCCCTACAAAAAAACATTTACCCAGGGCCTGCACGTCCCATAGATGGCTTTGTTAAGGAATTTGGACCCACGAGAAAGGAGGAAAGATCAAACTGCAATACCCAAAAGGTCATTTTGTCTAAATCTGTTTTTCAATTGAAAAATATTTTTTATTGCAGTAAATATATGCATAACATAAAATTGACCATTTTAACTATTTTAAATGTATAGTTCAGTAGTATTAACATTGTTGTGCAGCCATTAAACCTCTCATTTAATATAATAAGAAAGTAAAGCCCAAGAGGCCAACCTGTCCAATGTCACGCAGGTGATTGGTGGAAGAGCTCTACATTGTGCAGTCAGTGCTTTTCCGGCTTTTCCCATTCATTCATTTTATGGATAAGGAAATCGAGTCCAGGAAGGCAAAGTGACCTTGATGATGTGAGGAGGAGAACTAGTAACATCTACAGACCTCACAGGTCAATGCTCTGCTTTCTCCACCTCACTACGTCAGACTGCCCCAACCTCCCTCACTATTTTCCTTCCCCAGTTCTTTCCACAGAAATTCCAGGCCTCTGTGCACCAAAATGTGAGTTTCACACAGCCAATTATCACCTAAAAATGATTTTCTAAATTGGTGCTTGGCGGGTGTCAAATCCATTGGCTGCAATATGTCTTCACACCAGACTTCAGTAGTTTGTCAGTTATGGATTAAAGACACTACTTGCCACCACTTCCCACCACTGCTAAACTTTTTCATGCATTGTTTTTGGCTGCAAATCAAGTTTAAGGAACTGGGAGAGTAATTTAGATTATTTGTAATACATTGTATACACTGGGATTAGTTTGACTAAATATATCATTATTTAAGAGTATCCGGCACATAGTAGGTGATCAGTAAATATTGGTTGAAAAAGTGAATGCAGGCGTATTCATCGATTTTTCCCCCATTTAAAAAATTAAGGTAAAACATATATGCAGTAAGAGTCACCCTTTTAGGTATGCAGTTCTGTAAGATTTAGCAAGTGTTTACAGCCATGTAACCACACAACAGTCAAGATACAGAACCGTTCAGGCATCCCCACAATTCTCCCAAGCCCCTTTGGAGTCAGGCTCTTCTACCTTCCTCAGTCCACTCACAGTCACCCACCTGATTTCTGTCCTTCTAGGTTTGCTTTTGTACCAATGTCATAAATGGAATCACACAGTAGGCAGCCTTTTCAGTCAGGCTTATTTCATTTAGCATAATGTTTTTGAAGTTCTTCTGTATTAATGCTTATATAAGTAGCTCATTTCTATGTATCATTGTATATTGTGCCATAGTTTGCTTATCCATTTCCCACTTGAAAGGTATTTGGTCTGTTTCCAGATTTCATTACATGCTGAATTTTAATTTGCTTTTATTTGTTTAAAAGCCTATCAGCATTTGGGACTGTAAGAAGAAGGCATGCTCAAACCTTTAGCTCATATTAGCTTACATGTTTGTATGATCCAGTGTTGGAACTGATATATTTCAGTTAAGACAAAGTGTAAGTAGAGTTTCCTGATAACAAAACAGGTGGCATAAAGCAAAGCATCATCATAGATACTGAATGCTGTTTGACTCTCACCATGGATCTGCTTTGGAATCTTGGTATGTGTCCTTTTTTTGATCGGCTTGCATCCTGTGAATCTCCCGCCCTCATACTGGGGAAAACCTACCATATTATGAGACAGGTCCCATTTTCCCAAGTTTTTTTGCAGTGACAGCACAGTCACATGACCTCAGCTTCATCAGTCAAATGTCATACAGGAGACTGGTTTCTAAGAGAACAAAGGGGATCTGTTTTCTGGGGAAGGTGGCAGTGAAAGTGTCTGGCTTCTGAGGACAGTAAGGTGGTAGTCTGGCACTACAGCTCAGCAAGGCAATTTATGATGTCTGTGATCAGGAGCAACTGTAGCTGAAGAGGTCATTTGTTGCAGCGAAGAACACTACTATCTTGGCAGAAAGGGCCAGCAACTAAAGTTCTGTTATTGTTTTGTCTTCTATAAAATAGATCCAAAGTTCCAAACTTTTCATGAATAACTGTTGATGGTATCCCTGTAATCCCACGTAGTATTCTCTTTGTAAAGATCCACCCAAAAATTTGCACTCAAGTTTCATGAATTGCTGAGATTCTCCCATGATACATTATTATCTTGCAGACACTATGAGTCATATAATTGATTTGATGGTGTTTCCTTTATTTTATTGGCTATTAGAAAGATCAGAGCCAAATGTGTAGTCACATGTCAGCAGTTACAGAGACCTTAAGACATGTATTTTGTATTAAAAATTACTCATACTTTTATCTTATTTTTCTAACCTTTATTCCTGGTTTTCTCACTTTACAAGGTTTATGTTATAAAGAAAAAAATAGAACATTATCTCACCATCTAGGTAACTCCAGTGATATGTAATATAACTATATCACTATATTCTATATAATATATACAGGAGTTATTACCCTATTATATGTAATTGGTTAGAAAATTCAAACTGTTTAGAAAGGTATAAAATAAAAATAAAAATTTCCCATTTATCCTAAAGTCCATTTTCCCTGAAGATAACTACATTTTCTTCCAAGAAAAACCATGCATCTGTGAACATTTATTTAAAGTTACATTTACTGGGGCACCTGGATGGCTCAGTGGGTTAAAGCCTCTGCCTTAGGCTCAGGTCGTGATCTCAGGGTCCTGGGATGGAGCCCTGCTTCGGGCTCTCCACTCAGCAGGGAGCCTGCTTCCCCTTCTCCCTCTGCCTGCCTCTCTGCCTACTTGTGATCTCTCTCTCTCTGTCAAATAAATAAATAAAATCTTTAAAGTTACATTTACTTATGTGAGACCTGAAACCATATAGATCCTAGGAGAGAACACAGACAGTAACTTCTTTGACATTGGCCCTAGCAACATTTTTCTATATATGGCAAGGGAAAAATACACTCCTACAGCAAAAATAAACTACTGAGACCACATCAAAATAAAAAGCTTCTGCACAGTGAAGGAAACAATCAACAAATCTAAAGGGCAATCTAATGAATGGGAGAAGATATTTGCAAATGACATATGCGATAAAGGGCTAGTGTCCAAAATATATAAAGAATTTACAGAACTCAACACCCAAAAAACAAATAGTCCAATTTAAAAATGGGCAGAAGACATGAACAGACATTTCTCCAGAGAAGACATCCAGATGGCCAATAGACACATGAAAAGATACTCAACATCACTCATCATCCAGGAAATGCAAACCAAAACTACGAGCTATCACCTCACACCTATCAATGGCTACCATCAACAACACAAACAAAGGTGTTGGTGACGATATGGAGAAAAAGGAACACTTGTGCACTGTTGGTGGGAATGCAAACCTAGCAATATATCCTGGATATCTTTTGGAATCAGTATATATAGAGGGAGTAAATGTCTCCATAGTATTCCATATTATTAATGTATCAGAATTTGCTTAGCCAATTCAATAAATGATGGACACTTTGGTTTCCTCTAGCTTTTCACTATTAAAAAATTTTTGCTGTTAATATTCCTACACCTAGATCTTGGTGAAATTTTACAAGTGAATTTCTGGCAGAAATTGCTAGACCAATTGGTATAAGACTTGAAAATTTTGATAGATATTGCTAAATTGCCCTCCAGGAAACTGGCACCAATTTTCACTCCTCTGTGTGTTGTATCAGTATTACCATTTCCATGCATTCTCATCACCACTGGATATCATCAATCTTTTAAATTTTCACCAATAGGAAAAAACGGTACTTCGCTCTTGTTTTAATTTCCATTTACTTAATAATAATTTTCAGAGTTTAAAAAAAAATCTTTGGATGAATATATTTTTGGGATCTATTTCAAAGTCTCTTTGAATTAATGTGGACTATAAAAACTTCCATATACTGCATTTATTTAGAGGACTTAAAAAACACTGTCCTGCTTCTAAGTCAGTAGTGTTCTAGCTTGGCTGCATATTTGAAACACCTGAAGTGCTTTTCAAAAATATCTTTGCCTGGGCCTCATCCCAGACCAATAAAGTCAGAATCTCTGAGGGGTGGGGCTCAGCCTTAATATATTTAAAAAGCTTCTCAGGCGGTTTACAAGTGCAGCCACTATTGAGAACCACTGCTCTAAATGCATTATAATGGACCTAACAAATAGTATGTTTAAAAGGTCTAAGGCTTAGGTCCTGGATGGTACCAGCTGAATGTATGAAAGTGAAACATTTTCCAAGTGGCAAGTTTTCTCAAACAAGGATCTGATGTATTGATAATGCTAAAGTGCCAGTCCCTTACTTAGCCACCCTCTTCCTTTGCTCCACTGTGTACCAATCTGTGCAGCCAGCTTTTCAGTAAGAAACAACAGACTCACACTTTACAAATTAATAATTGATATGACCAAACCACAGAGAATCACTAGTAGAATGGTTATTAATATCTTTATGATCAAACCTGTCAGACCCCCTTCCCGTTGAGTTATGGCTGTAATTGGCTCATCCTCCAGCAGAGAAAAAGGAAAAATTATCATGAAGAAAGAAAGCCACTTCCACCCCATATGAAGGAGGCCCTTTAAAGTTTGCCTGTCATTCTTTAGTTTGCCTGGTTCCTATGACAAGTGTGTCACAAGCTGTCAAGTCTTTCACTGGAGCTAAACCATGACTGATTTTTCTGCAGACTCAGCAAATACCTAATAAGAGAAAAACTGGGAAATGATCCAGTTTATTGATTCAGTTTGACTTTTTATGACATCAGGAAATGATCAGATGAAGTAATGACAATAAATTCTTAATGAGATTTCCGAATGTGTTTGCACTTTAAAATACAAAATCAGGGGGAGCCTGGGTGGCTCAGTGGGTTAAAGCCTCTGCCTTCGGCTCAGGTGATGATCTCAGGGTCCTGGGATCAAGCCCCGCATCGGGCTCTCTGCTCAGCAGGGAGCCTGCTTCTCCCTCTCTCTGCCTGCCTCTCTGCCTACTTGTGATCTCTCTCTCTGTCAAATAAATAAATAAAATCTTAAAAAATAAAAAATAAAATACAAAATAAAATACAAAATCAGGTAATATGAATGGGAAAATAATTTTTTCTTATAATTCAATTGCTTTTGATTTCCTAATTCATAGTAATATCTGTTTTCTTCTGTTCTCCAAGGTAATTAGATTATATTTTCTAGCAAAAGTTAATAGGCAAGAACTAGAACATTGAAATCTTTTAAAAATACATTGAAAGATTAAAAACTAAAAAGTCACCACTAATTAATAACTCTGACAATATAATTTTTAAAGATTTATTTATTTATTTTAGAGACAGAGAGAGAGAACATGCACAAGCAGGGGGGTCAGAGAGAGAGAGGACAGAATCATCAAGCAAACTCTCCACTGAACACAGAGCCTGATGCAGGATTCGATCCCAGGACCATGAAGTCATGACCTGAACGGAAGTCAAGAGCTGGCTACTTAATTGACTGAGCCACCCAGGCACTCCTATAATTTTTTTTTAAGTTTTATTTGAGAGAGAGAGAGAGAGAAAGAGCAAGTGGGGCATGGGGAGAGACAGAGAGAAGGAAATCCAAGCACACTCCATGCTGAATGTGGACCCTATGCAGGGCTCAATACTTCAACCCCAAATTCATGACCTGAGCAGAAACCAAGGGTCAGACACCCAACCAACTATGCCACCCAGGTGCCCCAGCAATATTATATTTTAAAGAAAATATTTGGAATTTTGGCCTATTTTTAAAAAATATTTTTTTTATTTATTTAAGAAAGAGATACTGAGAGAGAGCACAAGCAGGAAGGAGAGGGAGAAGCAGATTCCCTGCTGAGCAGGGAGACTGACTCGGGACTTGACCCCAGGACCCTGGAATCATGACCTGAGCTGAAGGCAGATGCTTAACCCATTGAGCCACCCAGGGACCCCTTGGCTTCTCTCTTTAATTGACTTTACTGTGTTATGATTTAACTGCATATCTTTAAAGTGTATAATTCATTGAATTTTAAACAGATACACTCCTGAAACCACCATGATTATGATAAAGACCTTTTCCATCACTCCCAAAAGCCTTCTTATGCACTTTTGCAGTCCTTCCTTCTACCTCTGGCCTCCAGGTCACTCCTGATCTGCTTTCCGTCTCTATAGATTAGTATGCATTTTCTTTTTATATGAATGAAATTACATACACAGTGTTTTCTCTTTTTGCATGGCTTCTCTTGCTCAACGTATCATTTTCAAAATATATCCAGGTAGTTGCGTATATGAGTCATCCCTTCCTTTTTGTTGCAGGGTATTGTTCCATTGTATGGGTGTACTCCAGTTTGTTATTCATTCACCTGATGATGGGTTTTTACCATTGTTTCCAGTCTTAGGCTATTGTGAGTAATGGTACTATGAATATTCTTACACAAGCATTTGTATGGAAGTCAAAAAATATATTTTTAAAATGTTAATGTTAATGTATATATAGTTTAAGTTCTGATGCACATATACGGTTTTGTTGATTTGTGTGGGCATTTCATAAAACTCAAATATTATAATTCTCATGGCAGATGAGATGGCTCTTTACTCTCCAAGTCTTCTGTGTCTCTAAACAAAACTTCTTTCAGGTTGCACATGCACAGCTCTACTGGGTGCCATTTTATATCATCATACACCATCTGCTCAACTGCATGTGGCAATGTAAGTCTTTAACTAGCTCTCTTTCAATGAGGCCAGAATATTTTCCATTGCCTGTCCATCCTCTGATATTAATTGTGATGGGGTCATCTTTCTAGAAGTCACTCCCATCATGAATCTGTGAGGTGTAGAATACTAAGTGGCACCTCCTTGCCATTTCTCCACCTGGTAGGTAAACTCCCCATGGATGGGTCTCCATATCTGGGTAGCCAGCATCATTTCTCCCAAACATCATCTAGCCATATCATTCTGGCCTCTCTGCCTTTTTCATATGCCATCATCACATTTCATGGGTCCTTTTCCCTACACTGCTCCTTCTGCCTGTCCAACCTCCTTCAAGCCCTCTTCTGGTCCTCACTTCAGTCTCTGACTTTGTGGAGTTAGTCCTTGTCTGAATCCCAAAGTCCTGTTACACTGTGCTATACATTCAGCACTTGCTCTTTAATTATTCCCATATATATGTATAATCTCCTGAATTATATTTCAATCTCCTTAAGGTCAGGGACTGTATCATTAATATAAAACGACAAATTTACAAATATATTGGTGTGTGTGTCTTCTTAAACACTTAATACTTAATACTATAAAACTGTTACAACAGTCACTGTCCAGACCATTTTTGCCTTCCTTTTTAGAATGCAAATAATTTACTTCATATAATGTGAGATATCTTTGTTGTCCAGTGTTAGGTAAGCTGGACTAAAACTTAGCCACAAGCCAGAATCTGGGTCCTAACTTTGAATTATTAGAATCTTTTTTTGGATGAAAGAATAAGATAATGGTTACCTCAAGAGTTTTGCAGAAGCAAAGACCAGTAATGGTAAGTCTTTGGAGAACTTGGTTGGCCTGGATCAAACACAGGTGCATCCCATATCCAGAGAGAGGCCAGAAAGGGGGAAGGAAAAAGAGAAAGATGCTGATATCAACAATTCCTTTCAGCAGAATGTATTGAGCCTGAATAGACTGAGAAGGCTATTTTTAAAAGCCCTTTACTTTGCGCCTGATTTATAGGCAGACACTAAAAATATTAATAAGTAAAAATGGTGCTGATCCATGAACATGATGAGCTCTCAATTTCTGGAGCCACAAGGTGACAGACTGCTGTGAAGATGCTTGCATCTTCATAATATCCTGGAGGGATCCAACTTTAAAGAAGAAAACATTGGTATTTGAAATCCCAGTTTGGCATTTAACAGTGTTAAGTCATTCTGTTACATTGGCATCATTTAATAGCCTTAAAAAAAGAATTAAAAAAAAAACAGATTGTACTACACATCACAGAAGCTTTAATATAGATGTTTTAGGCCCAAGGGAAATTATTCCTAAATAAATTATTTCCCTGATATTGGCTTTCTTCTTGGTCCCCTAATCCCAACTTGCATATAGCTATATTGATGTAGGTCAAAGGTTGATTAAAAAAATAACTGTATTATCACAGCAAAGGCAAGAGAAATAATGTCTGAAGTAGTGTATCACTAGGGGAAATTTAATCAAGAAAAACAAGAGTTGGCAAAAAGAATTGTTTCCAAACCAATTTACCAACCTATTCTTGCCAGGAAAACCAGGTGTATGTAGTCCTTAACCATGTAACTTGGGTACACCATTATAATAATTGAAAATAGAAAGGTCTAAGCATGGTATAATTACTTTGGAAAAGGTTTGGTGGTATTTAATAAAGATAAAGATAAACATACCTTAGTGACCCAGCAATTCCATTCCTAGGTATATACCCTACAGAAATACATGTTTGTTTTTTGTTTTTTGTTTTTTTTAAGATTCCATCTATTCATCCGACACAGAGAGATCACAAGTAGGCAAAGAGGCAGGCGGGGGGGGGGGGGGGTGGGAAGCAGGCTACCCGCTGAGCAGAGAGCCCAATGCAGGGCTCGATCCCAGGAGTCTGAGATCATGACCTGAGCCGAAGGCAGAGGCTTTAATGCCCCCAGAAATACATGTTTATGTGCCCCAAAAGACTTATGTAAGAATGCTCACTCACAGCAGCATTCCTTATGCAAGCAAGTCGTTGTGGAAATAACCCAATCAATTTACAGGAAAAGGGATAAACAAACTGTGGCATAGTCTCACAATGGAATGCCACACAACTGTGACATTTTAGGTACATTTCAGTACGTTTGTTACATTTCAAAAATTTTAAAAAGAAGGAAAAATGGGAAAAACATATTTTAGGTTCCTTCACAAGATTATTTTTGCCCTACACTTTGTCAAGGGAATTTAATGATAAGTCCATTGTTGTATTTCTATGTGTATGTTTTTTTAAAGTTGAACCCTTATATAGTTTTAATCCTTGAAAATATCTATTTACTCCTCTTCTCTATACAAAGTGACTACATTTTCAAGTAAGAGTTCATAAGGCAAGAATTAGAACATGCAAATCTTTTTTATGTAAATTCAATTAGCCAACATATGGTACAATCATTAGTTTCAGAGGTAGAGTTCAATAATTTGTCGGTTGCATGTAACACCCAGCGCTCATCATACCATGTGTCCTACTTAATGCTGATCACCCAATTACCCCATCTCCCCCAACCACTTCCCCTCCAGCAACCCTCAGTTTGTCCTGAGGGTTAAGAGTGTCTCTTAAAAAAAAAAAAAAAAAAAAAAAAGAGTTTCTCTTAATAGTTAAGAGTTTCTCATGGTTTTTCTCCCTGTCTGATGACTTTCCATTCAGTTTTTCCTCCCTACCCCTATGATCCTCTGCACTATTTCTTATACTCCACATATGAGTGAAACCATATGATAATTCTCTTTCTCTGATTGACTTATTTCACTCAGCATAATACCCTCCAGTTCCATCCACATTGATGTAAATGGTAAGTATTCATCCTTTCTGATGGCTGAGTTAAAAAATTCATGGAAACAAATGAAAATGAAAACACAACGGTTCAAAACCTTTGGGATACATCACATTTTTTAAAATCTGAATTCAAGTTAATTAACATATAGTGCATTATTAGTTTCAGGGAAAGATGGAAACTTTTTAAAAATTAAAACTATCACTGTCCTTGATCCAAAAGGAGAGAAAAGTCACTTCAGTCTCTGACTTTGTGGAGTTAGTCCTTGTCTGAGTCCCAAAGTCCTGTTACACTGTGCTATACATTCAGCACTTGCTCTTTAATTATTCCCATATATATGTATAATCTCCTGAATTATACATATTTTCACCTGAAAGCTTTACAAGGATTTACATTTCTAGACTATTCAACAGAGACCAACTCGTGAGACCAAGAGCTCTTGTGTGCCCTTCTCCTTTTAACTGACCATTAATCTTAAATCTCTTACTCTCTTACTATCTGACCTTTTTCTGATGGACACCAAGCATGAAAAGTGCATGGGTCATTGATCTAACCACAGGTTTGAGAGAAGGACACTCAGAGTCCCAGATCCCGCCAGGCTACGATCTTACTGAGAATCCACGGGCAACACTGATTCCATGTTTCACTTGACTCTTCATTAAATTGAGGTCATAACCTTCTTAGCCTGCTTTGCTGTCTCAGCATATGAAATCACTATTGCAAAGCCAAAAAAAATAATAATTCCAATTAAAAATGTCTATTTTTTTGGGCAGATCTTAACACATTCATAAGAGAGTGTTTTTTTAGCTTTCATGTTTTTGACATTTTCGAGGATTTTTATTCTAGTATTCATTTTTAAAAACTGCACTGGCTCTCCTTTCTCCTTATGGGTAGATTTCAACACTATCACAAGATAGTTTTATTTTTTTAGCTCATGCTGGGTTTTTGGCATTTTCAAGGATTTTTAGTCTTTTATCCATTATCAAAGTGATTTCACTAGCTCTCCCCTTTTCTTCTTACATCCCCTGGAATTTGGAATTATATTTGTTGGTGAGAGAGAGAGAGCAAGAGAGTATATACCTGAGCAAGAGGGAAGGAGATAAAACAGGCATAGAGATGTAGATTGTTTTATAGATGGATGTACTCTCAACTTGAAAGCCTTGGCATGAGACATTATGAGGCCAGAAAAAGATGTCACTTTACAACTTAAAATGAGACTTTCACTGTCTGTACCTTGTTTCAGTGTATTTATTTATGCATTAGACAGAGATGTTTTCCCATTCTTTTAAGATGAAAGTAGTAATGTCAAGCTGGGAGAAATCCAAGGAAAATAAAGTTATGCTGAATACATTGAGAGAAATTATAAGAAATCCCAATATTTTAATACAGAGAGTCAAGATATTTGAGCTATATAAAGAACTCATGGTTCAAAACAAACAAGCCTAGATTTTCCACTCTAATTATAATCACTTTTGGGTTATAGATAACTTAAAGGGTCTAAAGAAATGTATGAATGGTATCTCACCCCAGAAAAATATAAATAAGCAAAGTTTTGCATATGCTATCAGAGGATTCACAAAGATGCTGAAGCCCATCTGCCTATTGCAACCCATAGGCTAAAAACCTGAAGCTCTAGAATAATGCCTCAGATACTTTCAGCTGATAAAAATGCAGATATCAGGAAGCAATCCCTTTCCCTCCTGGGCAATTGGGATGCGTTCAATTACTTGTATTATATTATATATTATCATTATTATTAAGCAGTAAGCAGCAGTAAGAAGAGAGAACAGACACCATTTTTCCAGCTGTGTTTTCCAGCTGTGTGAGCTGGGCTATTCTCACGATAAGTAACAGTTATACTGGTTGTTGCTCCAGGTGAGTTCATTGTGAAAATACCTGAGGAAATTAACAAAACAGGAATCTCAACTCTCTGGCCAGCCTCACTTAGGGAAAACAGCACAGCTAAGCATCATGGTGACATGGCAATGGGGACTCATGGTTTGGGGCTGTGGAGGTCATTTAGACCTCAGAGAGTCTCCAAAAGTGGGTTCCTATACCTGTTACCTTAGCATGAGCCTGCTTGTGTGACTCTGCTATTCTGTCTACCTCCATTTGGCTCCATGGGTCCATCTGTATCATCAACTTGCTGACTCTCTGAATTATAGTTGAGCTCTCCAAATCCAGTTGCTGCAGGCAATCACTATCCTTTGTAGATGGGCTCTCTTAGGGTCACATTCTCTCCCCTGAGCTAATGGGCTTTGACCACCATGGATTCGGAAGAAATGTTTCAGAAGGGGGCTGGGAACAGCCAGGCTTTTGAAGTTTGTCCTGTCCATCATTTTGCCCAAAGATCTCATGATATAATATAAAAATAACTCTGAGTATATAGCTACGAGAAATGAGAAAGTTTGATTCCAGCTCCTAATGATTTTGGCCAGCACTTCCCAGAATGTGTGGTGGAATGAGATTCTTAGAGGAGAAAAGGGTTTCGTAGTTCAACAAGCTGGGAAGAACTGTGTACTCTAGTCCTCATCCTGAGGATTTATAACACCCGCCAGCACATTAGAGGTACTTGGAAACCCTGAGGTAAAGAAGCCTGTTTAACTGTATCTGACCCAGCATTTCTCAGTTCCCAAATGTAGTGATCATAACCTTCTTCTCATTTTTTTCCAGCTGTGTAATAACTACTCATGGAAATAGGGCTTTATGGAAGAAACTTTGAGAAGTACTGATTTAGGCAAAAATGCATGTAACCCATCATTGGAAAATTGCTACCTTTAGTAAAAAATAATTCTATTTTGAAGGGGTATGTACATAATGGAGTTTTTTTTTTTTTAAATTAAATGTGCATTAAAAACTTTGAAGATAAAGAACAACATACCAGCTGCAGTTATCTCTGGGCTGTCGGTTATGGTGGCTTTTCTTTACTTTTCTTTCTCTTTTTTTTTCTCTTGTCTCTTTGAAAGCTATGAACATTTGCTACTTTTGTCATAAGAAAATATATTTTTAAAAGAACTTTTGGGGAGAATACTGTTTGGGTATAAGTGGAAGGTGAGTTCAGGAGAGGTGAGGGGATAAAACGTTTTTCTGCCTTTTCCATCCTCAACCCCATTCAGCCTGTCCTTTGGCAAATGAGATGTAAGTGGGAAAATGACAAGAGAGTGAAATTGGTTCAAGCATTTCTAAGTTTTTGCAACTGTTACACTGAAAGGAATGGAAAGTATGGCTAACAAAGGACTCACTTCATTTCAAACATTGTCTTGAGGTAACTGAATTATAACACTAAGATCTTTAAGAAAGAGCCAAAATACAATTGCCTACTATTAGGAAAGGGATTTGACAGGGTTCACCAAGGAGCAAGATAGCAAAAAGGGTTAACAAAATCTCTTCAGACAAGAGAGCCATTGAGCCATATTATTATTATTGCTTGGGTCATTGCTTTTGACAAAGAGCTATATGGTGACTTTACCCCAAATGTTATCACTACAGGTAAATGGCCCAGGCTAAACGACAAACTGAGATGAACAGAAGTGCTCATGAAGTTACACTTTACAGCAGTGCCAGGCCCCAGGCAGAATTCCGAGGGCAGTGAGGCCAGCCTTCACCACCATCCTCACTCTTTCCCAAACCACAGATGTCTCTGACTTCATACCTATCTTGGGATGCATCCTCCCATCCTGAAGCCAGTCCATCTGAGCTATTATCCTAAGTTCTCGAATCCAGCTCCCTGGCTGTTTTATATAGCCCAAGAACTAAGAAAGGATTTTAAACTTTCAAACAGTTGGAAACAATCCAAAGAAGAATAATATTTCATGACATGTGAAAATTATGAGTTCAAATTTCAGTATCCCTAAGGGAACACAAACCCTTTGTTTGCTTATTGTCAAAGGCTACTTTCTTGCTACAACAGCAGAGTTGAGTAGTTGTGCCAGAGACTACATGGCCTGCCAATTTTACTCTCAGGCCCAAACAGAAAAAGTTTGTCAACCTGGTCTAGACCACTGTTTGCCCAAATTCATTTCCTAGGACCTTGCCAAACTCTGAGATGCCCTTAAAGACAGGGTCTCGGGTAGGAGATTCTTTGTATTATGTGCCCCACTTAGAGAGAGCCAATGCACATTAGATTATTAAATCTCTGAACAGCACTATGGTTTAAAACATAAGTGGAAACTGAGGTTTCCCAACTTCTTTGAAGACGGATCCACTTTTTCCAAATAATACCCATAAATATACCTATAAATATCCCAAGAACACATCTTAGGAAATACTGCTCTAGATCAATTCTTGTCCTTTCCCTATTGAAATATATCTGTCCTGTGCCCCATTCCTTCAGGTTCACATGTGAAAGCTATCACCTTGGAAATAAGAGAAGGATCTTATCTTACAAACTGAGAACTGTATTTCTCAGTTTACATATTTTCATATGGCTTTTATCTACATGAGCGTTCCTCAGATATAAAATGGAGATAATGACAATCCTCTTGCACATCACATGGCAGTGTTGTGAGGTACACGATGTGTTTTTAATTATCATAACATACTATGCAGAGATAAGACATTATCATCATTATCACCTCGAATCAGGAGATCTGCAACAATCTGTTAGAATCTCTTTAACTCCATTTTTCCTCATTCAATTATTTTTGCATATTACTGCCAAATTAATTTCCTAAAACTACACTTTAAAAAAATGTCTTTCCTCTACTCGGTTACTCACAATTGCTCCTTATTGCTGAATACAGTGTTTTAAAGTTGAATTCTATAGAGCCATAGAGTTCCATGTGGCTGACTTGGGTCCCCTAAGGACAGGGTAGACCTAGACCATGGATCTCCCACTCACTCTTTAACTGTCTTATATATTGGAATTTCCAAATAACATTTCATTTAAAAAAGGATTCAGCTGCCAAAAATATGTTAGAAAACTAGTATGCTCAAGTTTCTCTCTCCTGTGTGATTTTTAAAATTCCAGACCTAACTAAATTTCCCATATCTTTATGATAGTTATCTTCCTTTCCAGCTGGATATTGATAGGATTGGCTCCCTGCAAGGGTTGATCAGTGCTGCATCTGTGCACTATTCTGGGAACACTGAGTAAGGAGAAGTCAATAGAGAGTGGGAGAATTATGCAGGATACACACACTGACAGAAGCGGTGCCCCCAGGAGGGGTCAGCCATCACAACTATAGACCAAACAGATATGTCCCTCCACTCCTCATTCAAACAGATCTCAGGTCGCAAGAAGCTGATGGGGAGGAGAGTGAGTCCATGTGTGTTAAAGATGAGGGGAGAGGAGCAAGACAGTAATGCATGGATTTTGAGACAAATGGGTAATAGCAGACCTTAAATCTTGGTGCAATCCAGGACACTAACTAACACCATGTTAAGTGAGTTATCACACAAAAATCATTTGCAAATCACTGGAACATAGTCAGTATTATATGTGTTAAGTATTGTTATTATTTAGCAGTACCGTTGTTTTTATTCAGTAAAGGGCATGGACAAAATAGGCGTGTAGCCCCACAAAGTCAGATGGAATTAGACAAGATGCTGGGCCTGTTGCAGCTGATGCTTCCTCTGCCTGATCTTATTCCTCCGTGCCCTCTTTAGTTCTTTCAAAGCACCCACCACAATTTGTAATTATGCATTATTTGGGTTTTTTGTCTATTTCTGGCTTGTTGTCTGCTTCCTCCTTTGGATACTTAGATTCTGTGAAGCCAAGGTCTAGATCTTTTTTATTCACCATCCTATATCCAGTATCTGGCACAATGCCTGGCACAGTGGGCATTCAATACATAATGATGACAGACTGACTGACTGAGTCAATGCCAACCAGGTAAAGAGCAGTCTTCGCCCAAGGGCCTCAGCCTCAGTGGGTGAAGTTTGAAAAATCTTTGATGCCCAAATGTTCCAGGTAAAAGGGACCCAGAAAGTCAGGCTTAATTCCCTGGGTACTTGAATCCTAGATGAGGGAGCAGGGGAACATGCAGCCCAATGACAAGTAGAGCTAGTACTCTGGATATACAGCTTGGGCAAACTATTGGGGCTCCTGAGAAAGAGTGGCAGCAGCCTGCATATATCTGGGGTCTTCTTGTCAATAGATAGGATGGGTTTAAGAGAAGGGCTCAAACTCCCAATTTGCTCAAGGTCTCAAGATAAAACCTGCAAGTCTCTTCCTAACATGTCCTCCTCCTCTTTGACACCAGCTCTAGAAGTATCATCTTTGCTTTGTAGCCGACTCCAAATTCCATTACCTTTAAGTGAGTGAGTAATCTTGAGCTATAGATCAAACTTTAGTGACATATATTTTGGAAGCTTAGGGATGCTAATTACATCCTTTATGTGGTCTTCTGGATTCTTAATCAACTGAGAAACAATAGCAAGGAGTCACATATTGTTGTTCACAGTATTGAACAACACCTGCTTATCATTCATAAGGTTGGTTTAAAGAATGTAGTAAATCCTCTCCCCTCTGCCCCTTTCTGATCTAGGGATCCATAAGGACCCTAACTTACCCATTGAGATATAGACAATTTGGAAGATAGAGCCTGCCAATCTAGGCTCCACTCAGTTTTCTTTCCACATAAAGACAAAAAGCACAAGTCCCAACTATCTACTGTACATATTTTGCCTCAGGCTTTCTTTTAAGGGAGAAAAGCTCAGCCCCGTCTGAGTTTCAATGCAGTAGCCCTGGAAATACTTTGTTCCTTGGGGAGAAGAGGATGAGGGAGTTTGGAGTAAGGGTCAGAAGTAGTCCTTTAAAATACTCCCTCTTTCTGATGATTGACATTGAAATTCTCTCAGGAATGTATGTGGAAAGGGAACCAAAGGCTCTTCTCACATATACATTTCACACGTACCTATACATATACATTTGTTTCATGAGCATATTGTCACTCCTCTGGATTAGCAACTGTTTCAACCTATGTGGCACACTGTATTTTCCAAAGATGGCTACAACAATATCTCCCATCCCACATTTTCTTTTAGGACCTTGCTATTTCTTCATCAAGAGATGGGGTCTATGTCTCCTCCTCTTGAGTCTAAGTGGGTCTTTTGACTACCTCAACCAAGAGAGTATGGCAGAAGAGACATTCTGACTTCCAAAACTAGATCATATGTCCTTCTACCTTGTCCTTTTGGGACAGTCTGTCTTGGACACCCAAGATTGAAGTCTAAGCAGCTTGTTGAGCTGTGTGTGAGGGAAACAGATGTTCTGTGACCTATAATCCTGGCTGAATTCCCACCAGACACCCAGCATTGACTTGCCTGTCATGTGAATGGGCCATCTTGAAAGTATAGCATCCAACTTCCCGTCAAGTTGCCCCAACTGATGAGCCGTCTCTGCCAAACTCTGCCCAAATTTCAGACTCATGAGCAAAATGAATGGTTGCTTTGGGGCTGTTTGTTACACAGCATCAGACAACTGACATAATATCTAACCAATATGAATCTTAAAGGCAGCAGCACCAAAGGCGAACTGTGAGAAGTAGGATGAGGCATCTTGCCGGATAATGTGAATGAGTTTGAGTATGAAAGAAGAGATCTCTCCATAAATCAGACCAACTGGTGTTGGATTATCAATATAATCAGTACACTCTACTGCCCCAAGTTTCATAATAAAAAAAAAAAAAAAGGTGTGGGAGAACTGCTACACTAAGCTTCTGTAACTGGGAACTTTGTAAAAGGGATTTCTCTCTGCTAAGGATAATAGATGAGGTGTAGAATATCAGGCCTGAGCTTAAAATGTCTATTTTTTCCAGAGTGCTTCACAGTGGGAAATCAAACTACCTTTTTCAAATACGTCGCTCTTAGTCACCAAATCCTGTCTGGACAATAGTTTCAAAAGACTAGCTGTACTTTTTGACTTGTGAGACTTCTGAAAAGCATGCAGCTTCTCTCCTGGACCATTTGTACATCTTCCTCCCTTGCTTTTAACATGGCCTTTTGGAGTCCTAAAAGCTTTTGATAGATCAAAAAAGTCACAGAAATAGACTGTGAATGCACCTCCAAGCATACATTGGAAATGATGCTATGAATGATTAGAACAAGAATGGGTCCAAGAGTTTATTGGGAATTCCAGAAGCTTCTCAGGTTCATCCCTCTGCATAGACCAGAGAGTTCAGAAAGGCCTAGGACCATTGAGAAGAAAAGAATTCATATTTGCAAGCTCCCTTGTATCAAATTTCAACCACTTTGAGGTTCATCAGCATAATTTTTTCTCCAGAACAAAGCTGAGAATTCCCCCTGCCAATTCCTACCACTAAAATCATCTTTTTTAATCTTTTGTTTTTATCCAGGTCTTTAGTCAGGTAAAATGTCCAAATTCTCCTTAATAATTATCTATAGAAAACACCATATCTATCTATCATCTATCTATCTATCTGTCTATTTCCTGCCCTGGGTTGGAATTTTTGGGTAAACTTTTAAATTCAAATGTAACATATATAGAGAAAATATACAAATCATAAGTGAGAGACTGACTGAATTTCACAAAACACACAACCTAGAGAACCACAACCTAGATCACCAAGTAGCATTCTAATATCCTAGATGCTCCCTAATATCCCCTCCCAGGTATTACCCAATCCCCACCCACAAAGGGAGAGCAATATTCTGATTCCATCAAGCATCAGAATTTCATGTCCAATATTGTTCCCTTCATGAAACATTCCAGTGCAGTATATATTTTATTTTGCTCAGGTTTATGCTGATCTCTTCGCTTAGTTCCTCTCTCTTCCTGATTCATCCTCTTTATTCCCAGGTCATGAGATGTTGCCCTTAGATTTCCCCTAGAATTCAATGGAGAATGATCTGGTGAGCAAAATAAAGAATTCAATATCAAGGCTGGAGGGATCTTAGGGATAGATCACCTGGTTCAAATACAATTTCTATCAATTTATAGAAGACAAACTATGGCCCAGGATAACTAAGTAGGTTAGTTTTGATCATACAACTAGTTAATGAAAGCTCAGGTCTATGCCTCTTTCTGCTACACAGCTACATATATCTAAGGAAGAGGAGAAAACCCAACTAACATGTTAAGCTGGAACATTGTCCCTATGAAAGGAAAGCAGACCACCCAAACTTTCTAAAGGGGTTACACCTTTTTCCTTTATGGGTCTTTTTGAAACATTTTAGCATGTCAGAAAAGCTTTGAGCACAAGTTGACAGAATTTATTTTTTTCTCTCATTCATTCACTCTCTTTTTAACTCCCTCACTGACTTAACAAATATGGGTCGACTATCCATTATGTGCTAAGTATTGTTCTATGTTGTAGAGATACAACAGTGAATAAAAAAGAAAAAATCCCCATCCTCATGCAGCTTACATTCTAATGGATAAGGCATCAAGAAATAAGACAAATAAGATAATGCACTATGTGTTAGGTGATGATTGGTATTATGGAAAAAGTAGTAGGAGGTGAATATTGGAGGATAAGGTGAAATGAAATGTAGTAAATATTGAAAAAGCTGAGCAAAGATTTCACCGAGGTGATATATAAATCGATTCCTGGTATGTTTGGGTGGTTCAGTTGGTTAAGCGTCTGCCTTCAGCTCAGATCATGATCCCAGGATCCTGGGATCAAGTCCCACATTGGGCTCCTTGCTCAGCAGGGAGCCTGTTTCTCCCTCTGCCTACCACTCCTCCTGCTTTTGTGTGCTCTGGCTTTCTCTTTCTCAATCTCTCTGACAAATAAATAAATTAAAATCTTAAAAAAATAAAGAAATAAATTCCTACAGGAAGTGAAGGACTAAACCATGTAGATATCTGGGGGAAAGCATTCTAGGCAGACGAAACAGCTAGCATAAAGGCGCTGAGATGGGATTGTGTTTAGTGTGTTCGAGGAACTGCAAAGAGGCTAGTCTGGCTGGGGCAGAAGGAT
This sequence comes from Potos flavus, assembly GCA_028534135.1. NCBI lineage: Eukaryota > Metazoa > Chordata > Mammalia > Carnivora > Procyonidae > Potos > Potos flavus. The sequence continues at coordinate 77,805,464 of CM052898.1, read as the reverse complement.
CAAGGTGCAGAGTAGTAGGAGAGGAGGGCAGAGAGGTAACAGGAACCCATATGTGTCAGCATAAGAACTTATTCTATTTTGAGAACAATGAGGAACCATTGAGGGTTTGAGCCAAGGAATGCTGTGATATGACTAATGATTAATAGGATCACTCTAGTAAGTGATGAAAATAGTCTTTAGGGAGATGAAGTAGAGGAAAGGATTATTGACAGGCTATTGTAATAGTTTTGGGGGGAAAATCTTGGAACCAGTGTGATGACAATGGAGGTAGTAAGAAGTGGTTGGATTCAGGATATGTTCTAAAGTTCAGACCACTAAAGGATTCTCTCCTAGAGACTTTGGAGGGAGTCTTCCTGACACATTGATTTTAAAACTCTGGCCTCCAGAACTATGAGAAACTAAATTTCTGTTATTTTAAGCCAGAAAAAAAAAAAGTTCAGACCACTAGAATTTGGTTACCACAAAAAAAAAGAAAAAAAAAAAAGTGACTCTGAGTGTGGCGGTTTAAAAACAAACAAACAAACAAAGCTAAAACTTCTTTAATACTTCGACCATCTTGAGGGCCTATGTTGCCTTCCTTGAATCCAGGTGGGCTTATGACTGTTTTGATCATTAGTGCAGTGGAAGTGATGTTTGGTGATCTCTGAGTCTCGGTCATAAAGGCCATTCATTTTCTTCTTGGTCTTTTTGGAATGATACCTCCTCCTTTTTGGAACTTAGTTGTCAGACTATAAGAAGTCCAAGCAACATGGAGAGGCTAAGTTGCAGGTGCCTCAGCTGACAGTCCCAGATGAGTCTAGCCTTTGAGTGATCTCAGGCAAGGCACCAGAGAGAATGAAGAAACTTCTGGATGATTCCCTTCAATCGTTTGAGTTTTCTCAGCTGAGACCTCTGATATCATGCAGAAGAGACAAGCATTTCTCCCCGGCCTTTATAAATTCCTGACCCATATAATCTATGAGCACAACAAATTATTGTTTAAGTCACTAAGTTTAGTAAGTTTGTTACATAGCAGTAGATAACCAACACAGACTCCAAGTAGAAACACTGTCAGTGCAGAACATCAAGAACAATCTTCTCACCCAGACTACAGTTGATTATATTGTTACACAAAACCTACTGGGCAGGTGCCCAAGTTCTAGGGACAGTAACTGTGCCATCATTATCCATGTGTAAGTATATTAGGAATGGGTAATGGCCCTGAATTCACTATCTCCCACTTACCAACAATGAAACCTCTGCCAAATACTCAAGAAGCCAGATTGAACAGATGCACTCGGCAATCTGTTTCCTCCCTTTATTAGCATTAATTACAATCATTTTGCTTTTACTGGCTTTATTTTTATTAATATCTCCTCAAACAAGCCAAAAAAAGAAAAGAACAAATGTCTTCGTATATGGGCAAGTTTCCACAGGCTCAATGAGACAAATGAGGCATGTCTCAAGATAGACACAATATACTCTCCACATACCCATCACTTGTGTAGAATTTGGGAGGGACCAGAGATTCCCATTGATTGAGGAGCACTACATGTGTGGACTCAAGATTGTCTACCAGACTACGTTCGAGTTTGGGATCTTGATTCTTGGCTCATTCCCCATCACTGAGCCATGGAAGCAAGCTACTCACCAACTTCTCTATGTCTCATGCTGAATGAAAAATCTACTGAGTGATGGCAATTAGCATTGTCTTATGATCTCAGGGAACAAAGGAAGACATCAGGCAATAGTTCTGCTATAAATAAAATAGACTGATTCTGGTTCTTTTGTGGTTCAGTAGTCATAGAGAGCTGCATTTCTATTTATCCATCCATCCATCTATCTAATAAACATTTATCAAGTAAGTCCTCTCTGCCAGGCTCTTTGCTAAAGGCAATAAATACAGAGATGAAGTTAGGACAGACTCATTTTTCAAGGCTCAGCCCAAATACCACTCTCTCTGTAAAGCTGGGGTAGCAACAATTTATTCAATTCATTTTCTTCCTTTGTTCTCTAGCTTCCCGGCTTCCCTTATGGCTACATTTGAATCATATGACTGAATTCTGGCCAATGGAATATCTGGCAAAGGTGATATCTGCATGATCACCTTAGCTATAGCAGTTGTGCACATACCCTTTTTCCCTTCTGTGGTGACCTTAGGGATCCTGTGTTGAAGATGGGGAGCTCACATGATGGAAGAAGAAGCCCGAGTCCCTGAATGCCGCATGGAGCTGGCCACATTGAACTGTCCAGAATAGAACAATGAACTTTTATTGTGTGAAGCCACTGGCATCTAAGTTGTTTGTTCCTTTATTTGTTTACTCCCTCCCTGCACCTGCCCCATGACTAAAACAAAGTTTCTCTAACTGTCACACGATTCAAGGTCCACTTAGGAAATGGAAATCATACCAGTTTTTCTTTTTTTTTTTAATTGTGGTAAAATACACATCACATAAAGTTTGCCATCTTAACCATTTTTAAGTTTTCAGTTTGGTAGTAAGTTCATATTGCTGTACAACCAATCTCCAGAAATATTTCTTCTTGCAAAACTGAAAGCTATATCCATTAAACAACAACTCCCATTCTTCTGTCCCTCTAGCCCCTGGAAACCACCATTCTACTTTCTGTTTCCATGAGTTTGACTATTCTAGATACGTCGGATAAGTAGAATCATGCGGTATTTGTTCTTTTATGACTGACTTATTTCAGAGCATAAGTTCCTCAGGGTTCATCCATACTGTAGAATCTGTTAGAATTTCCTTCCTTTTTAAGGCTGAATAATATTCCATTGTGTGTACCTACCACAGTTTGTTTATCCATTCATCTGGTCAGTGGTCCCTTGGGTTGCTCCCATCCCTTGGCTATCGTGAATAATGCCATGAACATGAGTGTGCAAACATCTCTTTGAGACCCTGTTTTCTTTTTTTTTTAAGATTTTATTTATTTATTTGACAGAAAGAAAGAGATCACAAGTAGGCAGAGAGGCAGGCAGAGGGAGAGGGGGAAGCAGGCTCCCTGCTGAGCAGAGAGCCCAATGCGGGGCTCGATCCCAGGACCCTGAGATCATGACCTGAGCTGAAGGCAGAGGCTTACCCCACTTAACCCACTTAACTGAGACACCCAGGCTCCCCGAGACCCTGTTTTCAATTCTTTTGGATATATACCGAAAAGTGGGATTCCTGGATCATATGACAAATCTGTTTTTAGTTTTCAGGGGAAACATCATACTGTTTTGCCTAGTGGCTGCACCATTTTACACTCTCACTAACAGTGAACAGGGTCCCAATTTCACATCTCCACCAACATCATACCAGTTTTTTTGAACAGAGAAAATCTGATATAAAGAATTATTAACTAGGTAACTGAAAGGGTAAAAAGGAAATACTAAGCTTTTAAGAAGGTGACAGCTGCAGGAAGCAGCTGGGGCGCCTGGGTGGCTGAGTGGGTTAAAGCCTCTGTCTTCGGCTCTGGTCATGATCTCAGGGTCCTGGGATCGAGCCCCATGTCGGGCTCTCTGCTCAGTGGGAAGCCTGCTTCCCCTTCTCTCTACCTACTTGTGATCTCTCTCTCTCCCTCTGTCAAATAAATAATAAATAAAATCTTTAAAAAAAATACCCCTGGGGCTGAGGGAATGAAGGGAAGAGGCAGGAATTATTAAAATTTAGAGAATTAGAGGTCCTGTGGGGCTGGGATCCAGACCTCTGAGGAGTGAGCACAAGCTGGCTAGTACTGGTACCTCTGAGGTGACAGTGAGGCTAGTTCTGTCCTGTTAGGGAGACTGCAAATTGGATCCTGCTGCTGCCACAGGAATGAATGCAATTGTCAAAGTGCTGCTGCTAGGGTTAAACAGCATTGCTGAAGTGATGCTCACAGGAACAGAAAGCAAGCAGGTGAAGCAAATCCTTTTTCCCTTCTCAGTCTTGCAGTCTTTTCTAGTGCCCTCGATTAGCAGAGCCTAAGAGAGAGCAGCTGGAAAAGCTGAACCATAGTTTGTAAGTCCCAGCCTTAGCATCAGAAAACAGAGTATGGTTAGCATAATACCCTCTAGTTCCATCCACATCATTGCAAATGGCAAGATTTCATTCTTTTTGATGGCTGAGTAATATTCCACTGTGTGTGTGTGTGTGTGTGTGTGTGTGTGTGTGTGTGTGTGTGTATACCATATCTTCTTTCTTATGTATATATACCGCATCTGGGCTCTTATGCTAAGCGAAATAAGTCAGTCAGAGAAAGACAAATATCATATGATTTAACTCATATGTGGAATTTAAGAAACAAAACAGAGGATCATAGGGGAAGGGAAGCAAAAACAAAATAAGATAAAAACAGAGAGGGAGACAAACCAGAAGAGACTCTTAACTATAAGAACAAATTGAGGGTTGATGGGGGGACATTGGTGAGGGGGTAACTGGATGACAGGCATTAAGGAGGGTACATGATATAATGAGAACTGGGTGTTATATGCAACTGATGATTCACTAAATTCTACTCCTGAAACTAATAATACACTCTATGTTAACTAAATTGAATTTAAATGAAAAAAAAAAAAAAGAAAAGAAAAGAAAACAGAGTAGAGAAGGGCATGTTAAAGCTGAGAGGCAATAGTTTAATAACTGGCCCATCATACCAGGGAGTGACTTCTCTCTGCACAGCACTTAGCAGTTGGTCTGCTTTCTTATATGGCACACATCACCTTTTACCTGCAATGGGAGTTCTTTGGATAGCCTTAACTCTGATTCAAATATAAATTCCTTTAAGAGCAAGATCAGTGGCTGATTCATCTCCGTATACCTTCTTGGTGACCCCCAAACCTTTGCACAATAGTTATACATAGCTGACATATAGTAACTTTGTCAAATGAATGAAGTTGGTCTCAGGTGAGTAAAATGGCATTAGTTGGAAGGAAGCAGGAAGTGAGCACAGGGTGTACCAAACCGCAATGAAAGTCATTGCAGATTTTGTGGAGTGAATGGAGTTGGGGTTGAAACACTTGTAAATGCTTGTGAAAGGCAGGTCACATGAACTTTGTGGATGTGCTAAAAGATTTAATTGGAGGTGTCCTGAAAACCTATAGTTATTTGGGTGTCAGTTCCTCGGCTCTGGCAAGAAGAGAGGTGAAAAGCAGAACACTCTTTACAGGCCGACCCGATCCTCCCTGTGTCTCTTTATGCTCTCGTCAGAATACTCCAGACCAGTTTTCAGACTCTAAGCAGTAAGATCTGGCAGAGACTTTGGAGAGTTATTGGTTCTGCTATTATTTCTGCTTAATGAATTATCCCCAGATTCAGTGGCATAAAACAACAATTTTGTTATGTTCGTGGGTTCCATGGGTCAGAAATTTAGAAAGAATACAGTGGAAATGGCTTTTCATCCTGCTTGAGGATGTCTGGAGTCTCACCTGGGAAGACTGAGTGCAGAAGATGTTTTGGGTGAAAACTAGAATAATCTGAGCGCATCCTCACTTACATGTCTGGTGATGGATGCTGACCACTGGGACCTCATCTGGGGCTGGTGACTGGGATGCCTGCTTGTGACCTCTTGCCATTGCCTGGGCTTCCTCCTAGCATAGTCAGGCTCCTTACATGGTGGCTCAGAAGCCATGCTGTGCGGCCTCTGCATCCTTCTGTTGAATATAATTGACTCACGAGCTCACCCATATTTAAGGGGAGAGGGCCTAGTTTTAATGAATGTCAATATGATCAATTATAGAAAAGCATGTAGGATGAGAGGCACTTTTGCAGATGTCTTGGAAAATATAATCTGCCACAGCTGTTAAATTCAACCTCCACATTTTCCAGATGAGGATGCTGAGGACTAGAGCTTGGGAAGCAGCTTGCAAAGATGCTTCAGTCCCTTCTCAGGGATAGCAGAGATCCCATTTGCATTTGTTTGCTCGGGCTGCTATAACAAGTTCCACAAACTGAGCATTTTAAACAACAGAAGTCAATTCTCTCTTACTTCTGGAGCCTAGAAGTGTGAAATCCAGGCTTCAGCAGAGACAGACTCTCACTGATGGTTCTAGGGGAGAATGCTTTCTCTCTTCCTCCTAACCTTTGGTGGGTCTCAGCAATCCTTGGAGTTCCTTAGCTTGAAAATACCTCACCCAATCTCTGCCTCGTCATCACCTCACAGCTTCCCTAAGCATCTCCACATCAACTTCCCATTGTCCATGTCTATCTCTGTGTCCAACTTTTCCCTTTTCATAAGGACACCAATTATCTTGGATTAGGCCCACCCTAATGAGCTCATTTTAACTTGATTACCTCAGTAAAGGCTCTATTTCCAAATAAGGTCACATGATGAGGAGTTAGAACTTCAGCATATAATTGGATGTGGGGGTGAGGGGACACAATTCAACCCATAACACTATTCTTTGTGAAACCCATGGGACAGGAAGGACTTAAGAGGTTTATCCTGACTAAGGCTGAGAAGCACCACCAGCAGCCATGCTGAGGGAATTTCTCTGCCAGGTGAGCTTGGGCCAAAGCTCCGAAGGTATGTCAAAGAGAAAAGGGGATTGGGATTATTTGAACAAATGTTGGCTTTATGTTACTGAAATACTGATAAAAAAAAAAAAAAAAGAAAGGTGGGCAGCAAGTGCCGTCAGAGAGGATCCCAGTGATTCCAGTAAGAGATCAGACACCGGAGCCAGTTCCCCCTCTCCTACATCTAAAGGGTAATAATCAAGCCACAGGAGCAGCCTGGGTCCCAGTGGTGCCAGCTTGCTGACACACAACCCACTGACAGGCAGAGGGGGCTGGTGGAGGAGATGAAGAAAGCAAAAACTTCTTTCACCCCTGGCTTGGAATTATGAAAAGTGGCTTTCCCTTTCATCAAAACAGTGATGTGAAGCAGAGGACACGGGGATAATGGGGCCCATGAGACTTTAATAAAGCTAGAAGGAGTCCTGGATATGAGGGATATTGCATTTTACCTTATCTGCCACTGGCCTCTCCTCCAGAATTTAGGGGAATACAAAATATTTTACCCTATTCACCAATAATAGCATCATAAAAAAAAAAAAGAATTGTTGCTACTTATTAAGGGGCTAACAATGACCACACACCCATGTTGTGTGGTTTATCTATGCCACCTGCAGCTTTGCACATATACCCTCTAGTCCCTTTTTGTTTTCTTGCACACTGGCTTAAGGTGTAGTTTTTACTCCCTAAAACTGCATCCTTTTGTTGGAGGGCTGCCTTCAGGCTGCCAGGGCCCACTTTTCTGACCACAGAGGGAGCTGAAAGTGCTTGGGAATCTACATCCCCCAGGCCCAGACTTTACCTAATGACTCAGAGGTGTGGGAATGTAAACCTGTAGGGGTATAAATTCCCCAGCTCCCTCACTCCTCCTCTGTGTTGTTACCTATCCTCTCCTCCATATAACCGCTGTGTGATGGACTTGAAATTACCCTCTATAAGATGTGACTTGGCCTCCTTCCCCTACCTGTCTCACTGCTCCACTTCTCTACTGCTCCACTTCTCCTCTTCTCTACTTTTACTGACAACAGTCCGAGATAAATAAATTTCATGTGTATTCTAATATCAAGGTTTGTTTCAGGGTCTGATTCTAAGATATCATCTTATGGAAGCTCCATCACCACTCCCACAGGGTTGGCAGGATCGTTCCTATTCTGAAAATATGGAAACTCTGGCTGTGAGTAGATTGGCTCCCAGGCACATCACAAATTAGTAGCTTTGACTTTCAAACTTTCTGGTTATCTTATAAATTATTTTAGCTGCTATAGAGCCCCAACACTTTGGGCTTAATGAGATAGCATGTCCTTATTGGAGGGAAAATCAGGATAAAGCACATGGTGCATTTTTAACCTTGCCACTTTGCCACCTTGGGCAAGTTACAACCTCCCTGAGTTTCACTGCTTCATTTTCTTGCCTCTAAAATGAGACGGTTGTCTTGTGGAGCATTTTTACGGCCTTCCTGGGAGAATGATTTATTCCTATGGTGGAGTTTCTATGCACTCATACATACCCATGTTATAAATCATATCTCGTATATCACACACATGTTTTATTCACATGATACAGAGCTGGTGCACCATGTAGATTGTGAGCTTCAGAATCAGACAGACCTGGGTTTGTTGTTTAGTAGCTGTGTGTCCTTCGACAAAATATTTACCTCTCAAACCCAAGTTTTACCTACATGCAAAATAAAGATTGCCATACCTACCTCATATAGTTATACTGAGGATCAAGGTAACTAGTTAAGAAAAACAACGAGCAGATAAGTAAGCATTCAAAAAATGCTGCTATCCTTATCATGAGAGCTTTTGCTGTATAAACAATTTATGATACTCTTTACTTCTGTTTATATTTTAATTTCTGAAGCAAAAATTATGACTCTAATAACAGACAGCTTAAAGAATGCTATAAATTACAGATTCCAGAGTAAAAGGGCACGCTCGCTTTTTTCTGAGTTCACTCAAAGTAAACATAGGCCATGTCACAGGCAAAAACAGGTGTCACATGCATACCTCCCCCCACCAAGCCCCAGCCTGCCAAAGAAGACAAACATATTTCATGTAGACCCAGCAGGTCTTCCATCTTTAGTCTGAGGTCATCCTATCTGCCCTCAAAAGCTTTTGAAAAGAGAAGTGCAAAAGAGAAGGAAGTACCAGCCATTTCCACAGTCCGCTCAATAAGCCAGGGCAGTATTAAGCTACTTTTATCTTAGGAGCCTTATGTGTGTCAGTCAGGAAAACAGTGGTCCTATGTCATCACCAGGAGACAGAGGGACCTGAGCCCTGGGCAGGCTCTGAGGATGCTGCCCAGCACGGATAGCCTCAGGACTTCTGTCCTATTTTGGCTTTGAATCTGCTCAGCACTTACACTTTTGAGCTTGACTTCTTGCACCGCTGAGAGGCATCTGTCCTTGACTTTCCCCAGTTGAGGTTGGGGGTGGGGTACCAGAGTCCAGCCTTGCCAGTGCTGAATTCCCATCTCTCAGCACAACACTCAGACAACACTCAATCAAAGTGTATTGACTGAATGAGTGATTAAATGAATTGTTGTGTAAATTGTACCAGCTGGGTTTTGTTTGTTCCATCACTTACATTGACTTCCACCTCTGACATTGTCATTCAGCGCTCCTTAAATTTGGGCTGGTGAGCAGGGAGAAAATATGATTTATGAAACCCCTACCACCTACACACTGCACTTTCTGTCACTTCATTCTGCCAGCAATTTTATTTTATGATGACAAAGGGAAGTTAGGAAAAATTAAGTAATTCTTCTAAGCCCCCACAGATAATGGGTGGCAATTTTAAGATTCAAACTCCAATTTTCTGACTTAAAAGTTCATGATCTCTCCACTATTCTATGACATTTCTCAGAGATAGAAAGAAGTGCTGGTTGGTAGAGAAGGAAAAAAAAAAGTCTATGGTTTCTGACCCTTGAGTTAAACTGGCTTTCTGTTGAATGGCATCCAAACTACTTTTGACAGATAGGGCCTCAATTCCTGTTACAGATATTCTGGAATGGGGACAACCATTCAGTCCACAAAACTTGACAGAGCAGCCTCTACATTCCTGGCACCATCTGAGACAGACAAATTAGTCCCCAAGTCAGCTCTGAAGGAACTGCCCAGGAAATTCCTTGACCTCTCTTTCAAGGGAATTATTAAAAATGAATCTGCATAACTTTTTTTTTTTTTGTAGCAGTAGCATCAGAAAAGCAGTAAGTCCTAAAGAAAATGGATTTCATTTTAGACTTTTAATTCACATCCGAGGAATATGCACAGACCTAGAGATGGCTATCATATGTACAGTAAGAAGGCTGAAATTCCTAAAAATAGTGTCAGATGCCGATGACTCATCCTCTGTAAAGCCCCAGATTGCTGACCCACATGTGCCTTTGTGTCGCTTTTCCTCTGCATCCTCCTCACACAGGTCAAAGCTTTTACAGGCCATAATCCAGCAGATTGCTGGCTAGAAGGAGTTTTAAGGCTCCTTGGCTGAAAGACACTAAATGCAAGTCTCTGCAAGGAATAGCACTTGAATTGCAGCTAGGGTTACCAGCCCCAAATCATTTCCCTTCTCACCTAAGAAGGTTAAAACTGTCACAAGAAATATATGCTGGAGTTAGGAGTAGTGCGGACTTTCACCCTGAGTATATTTCCCCCAAGCAGACTACTTTTCTGAAAAGGAGACATAAAGGCGTGAAGCTTCTGGCCTTAATGAAAATAATCCCAGAGTGTAAAAAGAATCAGAAATTCCATTTTTACCTGTCTTTGGACATGTCCCTGCCTCTTTGCCTCCATTTCTCCTCCCTAGGTTCTTGTCCTTACCTATCTAATGCCTGGGGTGAGATTTAAGTTTTACCCAGTGCTACTTGAGCTCTCGGAGAGAATATATACAGGGACAGTGTAATTTCTTAGCTCTCAACGTGTATCTCCTTTTTCAAATGATTAGACAGGAACCTCTCTCTAATTTCTAAGAGTCACGAGGGTGGATATATCACATACACCTAATAGCCCAGTCTTACTTATCCAGACTATTCATGGTTATGCACAAATGCCATTCATTAGGGGATGCCATGTTCTCAACTGGAATATTGTCCATATAATTCCTGAGTAGAGTACGCTCCACTTCTGTACCCACTTCCCCAAGACATACATAGAGGAATGACAAAATGGGGGATATAAAAGATTAAGTACCTGATATTCACTGATGTGATAATGTGATAATGAGACCTTTCCTTGCATTTTTTTTTTTTTTTGGTATAAAGTCTTGCATATTTTACAATTCAGCTGGCCACTGACTTCATCTCTACTACCCAGTAAAGAAGTGGGATGAAGGAATTTTGCATATGTTCACTCACCTCTTTCCTAGAATCAGGAATAACTCGGAGAGAAGAAGGGGAAGAAGAATAGGCCCCACTCTCTGGTCTCCGTATCTATGATCGGATGCCTTATTTCTCAAGTGTTCATTCACAGGGAATTGAGAGAGGTAGAGACAAGCTTCCCATGCAGGATCTCTGTTGATGGTGGTAGAAAGCACAGTACACTTACAAAATAGGGTAGATTTGAGTTGTGGTCTTGGCTTTTCCCAAACCTTGCCTTATAATCTCGGGTAAATGATTTAAGTGCTCGGCTTTCCCAAAGGTCAAATAAGGGACTAGAGAAAACAAACACAATGCTTTCTCTGGCAGTGAGACTAGAAAAATAGGCTGGAGTCAGATTGTGATGGAAATTTTGCTGAGAATTCTGGATTCTGTAAAGTGACAAGGGCAACGTTATCTTGCTCCCATGGCTTATGCAAACCCTCATCCTGGCTGTCATGGTTGTGATTCAACAAGGACAAACACATTTTACCTCAGATGGTGTATACCACTTTATAGCCTTCAAACCACATGGTTAGTTTCACTTGCCCCAGTGCTGCCTCTATTAATGGAATGATATAACCGAAGACTCAGTGTAGAAATTTTGTAATCCAAAGACAATGATGAAGTGACATGGGCTGCAGCCAGGTTTCTCCAGACCTGGGCATGGTAGACATAGTATTATTGTAGTAACAAGAGTTATTGTAACAAGAACAGTGTGGTAATGAACAAAAAACAGACAAATGGACCACTAGAAGAAGAACAGAGAGAGAACATATATATGTGGGAACATGGTATGTGTTGGCATCTCATTTTTTTTAAAGATTTTATTTATTTATTTGATAGAGAAAGAGAGAGATAGTGAGAAAGAGCAGGAGCTGGGAGAAGAGGGAGAAGCAGATTCCCCACTGAGCAGAGAGCCTGATGCAGGGCTCAATCCCAGGACCCTGGGATCATGACCTGAGCTGAAGGCAGAGACTTAACCAACTGAGCCATCCAGGTACCCCAGTGTCTCATTTTTTAACTGAAATTTTAGAATTATAATTTATTTATATTATTTAGATAGATGATACTGAGCTCACCACCTAGAGAGAAGCCAAATTGAGATCATACTTCCCACTCTATGAAAAAGAAAACAAAACAATACAAAAATACTAAACAATTGAAGGCCTAGAAGGAAAGGTAAAATGGAGCAGCTAGAGCAAATTGAAGATGAAGGTAATGAAGGAAGTGGGGAATGATTTAATCAACATGACCCCAACATTTCAAATAAGAAGGATCTCTATTTCTCATCTTACAACAAAATTGTGGCATAGACTTTGCTGTGTTCCTCAAAGCCTGCTTTCTTTCCCCTCTGCTACCACATCGAAACTCCCAGATTCCCTTGCAGTTTGCTGTGTCCATGGACACCAGTGGAATGTGGGCAAAAGTGATGTGTGCTGCTTCTAGGATTGGTCCAGATAAACTCTCCGTAAACATTCTGCCATGTTCTTCCCTCTAGGTCATTGGAGAGGACTCTGTTGACCTAAAGGAGAGTGTAGACTCAGATGGAATAGACCTGAGTCCTCGTAGGTCCATGAGGAAGGCTGCCCAACTAACAACCTGCACTGGACTATGATGTTCGTGAGAAGTAAACTCAATGTGTTGAACCAGTGAGATTGGTAGTTGTCTGCTACCATAGTTAGTGCTACCTTAACTAATAAAAATGACTTCAATATGGACTAAAATATAAAATTATAAATATTCTAGAACACAATTTACGAGAAAGATTTCATGACGTTGAGGTAGGAAAGAATTTTCTAAGTATGGAAAAAAAGCCAAAACATCATCAATATTTGATAGATTTGATTCACATAAAATCCTTTTAAAACAATCACTATTTATTTATGTATCTATTTAATTGTATCAAGTACACTTACCATGAGACCTACCCTCTTAATAACTTTTTAAGTGTGTAGTCTAGTGTTGTTAACTTTAGGCGCAATGTTGTACAGCAGACCTCTAGAATTTACTCATTGTGTGTAATTGTAATTGTATACCCACTGAACAGCAACTCCCCATTTCCTCCTCCCCCCACTCCCTAACATCCATCTTTCTACTTTGTTTCTATGAGTTAGACTATTTTATATATCTTATGTAAGTGGAATCATGCAATATTTGTCCTTCTGTGACTGGCTTATTTCACTTAGCATACTGTTCTCCAGGTTCACCCAGGTTGTTGCAAAGGTAGGACTTCCTTCTTTTATTGGGGATGAATAATATTCTATTGTATATATTTGCCACATTTTGCTTAATTATTCATCCTTTGATGGATGTTAAGATTATTTCCATATCTTGCCTATTGTGAATAATACTGCAATGAATATGGGAGTGCAGATATCTCTTCAAGACCAAATTGCCAATCACTATTTATTTAGATAAAAATCAACTTTTATATTTGCTTTATAACTATAACCAGTACACCTCTGGGCAAACAAAAACTGTTCCAGACAACTCCTGTAGGGGCACCTGGGTGACTCAGTCGGTTAAGCATCCATATCTTGGTTTCGGCTCAGGTCATATTCTCCTGGTTTTGGGATCAAGCCCCGTGTCAGGCTCTCTATGTTCAGTGCAGAGTCTGCTTCAGAATCCCTCTCCCTCTCATTCACTCTCTCTCTTTCTCAAATAAATAAATAAAATCTTAAATATAAAATAACACAACTCCTGTATCTGAACTATACACATATTATTCCTATTATTGTTAAGATTATAGTAATTGTAATTAAAAATTAAAATACAGTTCTTATACTAAAGGATAAAATAAATGGAAATATTACTCATAAGTTGGTATGATATAATATTATTTTGAAAACATTGAGAATAACTGCTCCATCAAGCTTCAATTTGAACAAAAATAAGTAACAGCAGTTTCTTAAGCCAATAATGAAAGATAAATAATTCCCAAACTATTTCTATAAAAAGAGACAAAAAGAGGCCTCAATGCTTTCAGTATCATTCTAGAAGTTCGCAGTATGGTTCTGGAGTATTTGGTTTGTTTGAAGTTTGAGTTAATCTAGAATGAATCCTCTTTATTTTCAGGATGTGAAGGTGGTGGTAGGGGAGCAAATCTGGAGGAGGAAGGAGAGGAAGAGAAGGAGAAAAAGGTCCTCTTTGCATAAATTGCTCTCCTGGACTCACTGGCGATAATGGATTCAGACTGGAGGAAGTGGTGGGTGAACGTAGTCTGGTAGCCAAGGTTAGAGGTGAGTGTAGGGCAGAGAAAGCTCTGTTTTCAAAATGAAGGTCCACCTGTTGGTGAGGGGCCATGTGGGGGTTGGCTCTTGGCCCCATACTCTGTTGGAAAAGCTATTTGTGATGTGATGACTTTTCATTCATCCTCTAGTGAATAGATCATTCTTATAATTTCAGTCTCCAACTTCTCTTGTTCTGTGCATTTAGAGCTTTCTTCATTCAGGTCCTATTCTCAGGAAGTTAATTTCTCCTTAAACTTTTCACAGTTTCCTCCAGGCTCCAGATTTCTGATGACTTTTTCTCTAGGCTAGAATTCTTCAAAGGTGACTCAGTTTTTCATATCCCTTTTGAACAGAGTTAAGCCTGTCAAAGGGCTCACATTTTTTTCTGAATCAATGTTAGCATGCTCTGGGGCAAGTTTTTTTCCCCCTTTTAATAAAAAGTGGATTTCATTTGACCTAAATATTCTGAACACTAAATATTCTGAACAAAATAGGAGACTGTAAAAAATGTGACTCTCGCTCCCACAAGAAGCTATAGATGTCAAAGTCCAAGCCAGGTCATCAGGTAGAAACGCCACCATCTCACACAGTTTTCCAAGAATTAGCTGGAAGTAAGGCTTTCTGGAGGTTCACAGACTTTCCATGGCACCAATGCCCCCCCACCCAAATCCTCCTTCAGCGGCAATGGCTGTTCCAGGGTGATGACTGCTCTGTGTATTCCCTAGTGTTGCACATGGAACCCAAACCCCCACCTGGGCACTGGGACAGATCATCAGTGGAGCTGATGGGGAGGAGGGCAGGTATGGCAAAGAACTTACCCTCTCCACAACTGTCCAGTGCTCCTTCTTCTCACTCTCTTTTATAACTTTAATTAGGAAAATTTTCAAATAAAGAAAAGTAGAATATTAGTACAATGAACATCCATTTACCCACTACTTAGATTCAACATTGTTAGCTATTTATGCTATTTACCCTGCCCCCTCTTTCTCATTCTTTAATTTTTTTTTAGATGAGCCACTGGAAAATAAACTATAGACATCCTGGTACTTTAGCAGGCATTTCCAAAAAATAAGGACATCCTGCTATGTAACTGTATAGCCTTGTGGTACTATGTGGTACTGATGCCTGAAAATCTCTTTGAGGAAGGCAGGGAAATAACATTTTAGCATATTTAGCTGTTTAGGTGTGTAGGGTGAGGTGGTGAGTGGTCTGGAGACATGGGTGAGGATCTCCTCAAATAGCCTAAATTGTAAAAGGCACAAATATACCATAAACAAAGTGAAAGACAAGTAACAAACTGTGACAAACATACATGGTTTGTATAGTGCAGATCAAAAGCTAATATTCTTAACATATAAAGAGCTCTTCCAAATCAATAAAAAGCTGAACGCTTCATTTTTAAATGGAAAGAGTATTTTAAAGCTGGTCATTTTGTTTTGTTTTGTTTTGTCTCTCCTTTGCATAATTTTGCTTTGGGAAAATACCGATTACTACTTGATGGAAATGTATAGTATGGGACCACTCTCCCTACCCCAAGAATTAGCATGTAACGAACAAACCAGACCACATCACACCTCAGACACACTGATTTGTTAGGGGTTGGCATATTATCAATGAGTCAATCTTTTGCAGATGCTATAAGCTGTTACATATGCTATAATATAAAGGGAACCACCTCATTTTTTTTTTTTTTTCTGGAAGCACTAGTTTGAGGACAATGTAAGCCTGGAGCCATCTTTGCTGCTACATGGGAGAGAGCCTGGCTAAAAAGATAGATCACTGGGGTAGAATGGCAGGGGGAAAGAGACAGAGACAGAGAGACAGAGAGAATGAATGATTTCATGATCATTTGTTTAAGGTCCCAGATCTAGACTTACTTAAAAGCAGGTGTACCTCTAAGCTTCCCAGTTATAAAATCCAATAAATCTTCAAGTTTGTTGGGTTTCTGTCATTTATCATGAAGGAATAGGGCCTAATATATCTGTTACTAAAAAATCCACAAGAGAAAAAATTAAAAATGGCCAATTACCTAACTGCCAATAGAGGAACAATCTCATGAGAAAACAAAACAGAACATTAAAATCAGACAATATGTTTTTATATATTTTATTTTCAAAGATTAAAAAGGCTGATAAATACTGAAAAGGTATAAAATTAAATACTGCTTAGGCTATAGGTGCACATGGAGGTAGGGGTAAGGGAGCACAGAGGTCTGACTAACCCTCCTATCAGTCTAACACTTTTTGTCTTCTCTGGGCTATATTTTGCTTCCAGAAATCCTTTTCTCATTTCATTCAAACTTCCTGTTCAGTGACCAGATGCTATAATCCACCACTTTCCAAAAGCCCCTGAGCTCCCTTGCTGTAGTCCATGGTCCAATGGCTTAGTCCCAACTCACTGACTTCTTCCTGGAAGGAGTTCTTAGCATGCTCTGTGGCTGGGCATCCTGAGTTCAGAGTCTCCTCTGCAGAAAATGAAGCTTCGGTTTCTTCCCTATTAGCATACTTTTTCACACCATAGTTAAGATACACGTATACACACACATACAGGGGTCTGTATGGCAAAGTGACTTTGAGTGGGGACTGTGGCATCTGATTACCGGGGTTCGAATCTTGGCTCTGAATCTTACTAGATACATGACCCTGGAAAGTATACTTAACCCCCCAGTCTCTTCATCTGGAAAATGGGGACAATAAAAACATCTACCTCATTGTTTTGAGAGTAAATGAATACATATGCAAAGTCTTCAGCACAGCACTTTGCGCATAGGTCACCATCAGTACATGCAATTATCATTCCTTTATAGGCATACATACTTGTTTCCAGAACTGGAAAGCTCATATATCTTTATGAAAATTTATTCACAAGTGACAGAAACCAATGCTAAAGTAGCTTGTGCAAAGAAGACAACTTATGACATGCTCATTTAGCTGGGGAGTCCAGAGGTTGAGCTCACCTTGAGCCTGGTTATTTCCAAAGTTCAAATGATGTCAAAGGGTGCTAGTTGCTTAAAATTATAATTGAGTCTTGTAATTGTGGTCTTGAATGTATGACAGAGTTAAAAAGTAAAGATTCAAATCCCAGTTTTACCACTTGTCGAGGTGTGAATTTGGGGGAGTCAATCCCTGTCTTTGAGAATGTGGGGGGGAAATCCCCCGCAGGGCGCCTGAGATCCATGTCATCCTATGATCATTTCTCCACCCCCATTCAGATAGCAGATAAATTAAGAGGCTGTGACTGCCATCAAGGAAGGATATATATATATATATATATATATGGAGGGGGGCTCTCTATATATCTTAATTTATTATATAGATATATCTCCTAATTTATTTTTTAGGATCATATCTTCCATAGGTTCTCAGTTTCCACAATAGAATGATGTGCTGGAGTGGTTTTGTGTGACTTCAACTAATAAACTTTATTACAAAACTATGATTCCACCGTGTCCATGACATGGCACCCAGCACAGAAGTCCAACAACATTCATCCACAAAGCATACCAAGGATCAACTTGGAAGGTCATGTAAGAAATCATAGAGGGAAAAAGGACACTGTGTGCTTGCACACACATTAGGAGTGTCGTCATTGTCAGAACTGTGCCACCAAGCTGATCCTCCACATTTGCTATTTTTTCTTTTTCTTTCTTTTTTTTTTTTTTGCTAAGTAACAGATTGCTTCACTTCCTAGCAACAGCCATCCCATTGTCTTGCCCTGACCAGGCATATAGGGGACAAATCCTTCTGAGCTTATAGGTTAGAGGCAACAAATTCCACCCTCCCCACCCCCACCATATTATTAGGCCTCTACATCTGTGAAGCTTGTATATAGGTATGGCTTCTTACAAGGATAAAATAACTGACACCTTTAGTAATGCATGCATCCAGGTCAAACTAACAGTGGAACTAAAAGGCATCTTCTAATTATCAACAAAGGGAATCTTTCTGCACATTTGGGAGACTTTAGTTTTGAAATGCAAGAAGTGCAAGAGATCTCAAAGGTCATCTTGTCCAACTCCTTCATTTAACTGCAGGAGGTCTAGAAAGGAAACCCCATGTACCCAAGGTCACACAGATAATGACAGCTTTTATCAGAACCAGAGGCTTCTGTCCCCTGAGTCAGGGGACGTTTGCTTCAGAACAGCCTGTCTAATACCAGCTAGATGATTACACTTCCCTTCTTTAGCTTTTGCTTGTGGATTTTCCTTGGTGGGTTTTAAAGTCCTGCATTGTTACCATTTCCCTGGGGCCCTCCTGACTTCAGGCCCACCCTCTATGCTGAAATGCATTCAGGTAAGTGAGCTCATTTTAACAAACATTTAAGCAAACATAAGCACATGTAGTGATTTCAAAGCTGATTTGGCTAATTTATATCATTGTTCCACTTCATCAAAGCAAATCACCAGGAATGAATACTTGTGCACACTCTTTGGAATGAAATACTCTTGGTGATCTCTGATCCTTGAAACTGGAGAGGATGTTAATTGTGGCCCAGTTACTCTGAGTTTTGTGTATTTTCCCTATTCAACACTCAGCCAGAATTCATTATTTGTTTGTGTCTTCTCTGATTGTTGTATCTTATAGCTTATCTTTAGGGTCATCCTCTTGCTGGGTGACTGCTTTTGCCACAGGCTGGTCACTGAGGCAGCTGGTATGTCCACTAAATGAAGATTCCGGAATTTGTTGTAAGGAAAGAGTAGAGAGGCCTTTGAAGTGAAATAGCATTGTTTACAGGATTTAACCTAAGACACATAGCTCAATGTATAAATAGTCTGTTTTGATTATCTACCTAAAGGCATATGTTGTGAATGTAAGATGCATTGTATATATTTAGCATTTCTTGAGTTAACAAATGAAAAAACAAATGGAACAATAAAACAAGAGCCCATCTCAGTTTCACCTCCACTCTACAGATACATTGCTTGCCACTTGAAGCTAAGTCCAATCTTCCTATTTAAGTCCTCACCTGACTTGACTCATAAGCAGCATTTGACAAGTTGATCGTCCCCTACTCTTTGACACATGCTTTTCTCTTGGCTTTGAGGATACCATACTCTGTTGATTTTCCTCTAACTTCACTTTTTGCCCCTTCTCATTCACTGGCTGATGTTCCTCATGTTCCCAACGTCCAAATTTTTGAGTGACCCAGGGCTCAGTATCTAACCCTTCTCTCTTTTTTTATACATACTCATCCCCTAGTTGATTTTGTCCAGGTCCATGACTGATGACTGCTCAAGTCCTATCTATAGCTTGGACCTGTCCTCTGAACTCCCAATCTGTTTATCTAACTACTTACATATATTTCCACCTGGATTACAAATTTAACACGACTATCAGTAATCTCATCTCTGCCCCCTAAACTTGCTCCTCCTGCCATCTTCCCATTTCAGTTAATGGCAACTTCATTCTCCCAGCTGTTCAGGTCAAATCCTTGGAGTCATCCTGTCCTCATCACTCAGATGAAGATAATACTCTAGGGCATGGTGGACCCACAGGATAAAAGGAGCCTATATTCTGGAATGGACCACAGTTGCTTTACAGTAAGGCTGACTACCTACTTCTAGAATGTTACATGACAAGAGAGGAGTTCTAAATTATAAAAGCCACTGTATTTTTGGATCTCTTTGTCATAGTGGCTTACCTAACCTGTGCCTAACTAACACAGGAGGTGAGTAACTAGAGGTTGTGACTATAGAAACCATTCTTTTGAGAAGTCTGAGTATGTGAGAAGGAGAGAGAGCTAAATAAGACCATTGCTGGAATGTTTTATTGAAAAGATTATGAGAAGACTTGGCTCTGAGGGAAGCTG
The DNA here is from genome assembly GCA_028534135.1 of Potos flavus. Lineage (NCBI taxonomy): Eukaryota > Metazoa > Chordata > Mammalia > Carnivora > Procyonidae > Potos > Potos flavus. The sequence goes on along the minus strand of CM052898.1, from coordinate 77,785,609 downwards.
CTGAAATTCTATCAGTTCACTGAGATACAAGCCTGTGCTCCGACACGGTAAGTTTGCTGAATGCTCCCCAGAAAATCCAACTCGCTCAGGACTTTGGAAGCAAAGGTGGACCTGGAGGGCTTAAATGACTGAGCCCTGTCTACAACACCACTCCTTCTTCTTGAGGTAATATACACTGTAAATTTTAAAATAATGGCCTTGATGACCCATAGTAGGAAGCACAGATTGAGGAAGCTACTTAGTCCTTACATGGATGAGATTTTGTACTAAACCATTCATGCTCATATATCCCTCTTATAGCAAAAAGTATATATCTGAAGTATAGCTGGTCGGGGGTGATGAAAATAACAAAAGGAAATAAAAATACCAACAACTCTCAATTATTAAGCACCTAAAATATATCCTAGTCTATGTAGGTGCTGCCTGCAAAAATCTGCAAATCAGGTCTTATCACCTACAGCAATTAACTATAATACTCATACTGTTAGTTGTTTCCTGAATTTTTCTGTGGTGGCCTGGATCACTATATGACTTGGTCTAACATTGGTCTGAGTTTGCTGGCTTGCATTTTACTGGCCACTTCTTCAATTTTTTAAAAAGATTTTTAAATTTTTTAAAGTAATCTCTCCACCCAATGTGAGGCTTGAACTCACAACCCCAATCAGGAGTTGCATGTTCCACTGACAGAGCCAGCCAGGTGGCCCTGACCATTTCCTCTATTGAAACACATTAACAAAATCTAAAGTAGGCAGGAATTTTTGAATATAGCTGCAGAAGGCTATAGGCTTAAAAGTGGGCTTTCATTTATGGCAAGCATCAATCCATTCTTAATACATATCTCAGAATTTGATGGTTTGGATCCAAAAGATTTAATACCAGGGCAGCTTGAACAGTAAAGTTCTGAAAATAGAGAAGTCTAATATTCAGAGTGAAACCTATGTTAGATTTTGTAGCATATAAAATATTCTAAAAGTTCACTCTATGGAGCCAGTGAAGAATCCCTTATGGTTCCTGGAATTGGCAGAAAGAAGTCATCTTCAGAGACTGAACACTAGGGACTTGGCAATGGACTCCATTGGACCTGGAATGTCACAGTGGACCTAGGTCAGAAGTTATATCTATGATTCCCAGTAAGTATGTATGTCTAGCCTGGCTATGAAGACAAGGAAGGATGAAGGAGTAAAATAAAAGGTGTAGGACTCACCAGTCCTACAGACTCACCAGTGCTGTTGAAGAGACAGCACAAACTAGCTATGAAATAGTGGAAATTCTCTCATGGTGAAGATATATCGATATTTATGAATGTTTGGGAGCTTTTTTCACAAAATTTAGCCACACTAGCCATCAGCATACATGAGAAAATATTAATTGAAGTGATTATCTTTCAATGAAACTGTAACACAGTCCAGATTAGAGACAGATGGAGAGCAGATGACCCTCCTGAGACAAGAAGAAGTGACACTCACAGCCTGCAGCCACATTTACAGAAGTGAAAGATGATACATGTGGATCCATTCATCTTTAAAGGAGGGATGTCTATTTCTCCAATTACTCTGTTTACCCACATGAGGGAGACGATTCTATCTAATACCTAAGTCACCAAAGTCACAGGTGAGTATTTCACTGGAGGACGTAGAGGACTTCACTCATGAGTTCAAAGACTCACCCTGGCCCCCGTGTATCAGTAAATGCCATAAGGAAAGTACATTTACCCAGACACTTCAGATACCTTCCCAGGACCAAGAAGAGGTCCATACATGGTCCCAAGTCGACCTCCAGATGTAATTGTTACAAATCAGTAATTTTCAAATGTTTTGCTCACTACCTGCAGTAAGAAATACATTTAACTTTGAATCCTTGTACATATACTCACACCTTTGCATATATTTAACTGAATCGAGTTTTTTTGTGCAAAATTTTTCTTAGTATGTGTAATGTACCTAATTTTTCCATTCTATTCTATTTTATCATATTATAAAATTGCTGGTTGGACTTACTATTGGTTTCACAAAGTACTAATGGCACAGTAACATGAAGTTTTAAAAACAATGCTTTTGATTAATAGAATGGAGAGATTCCTATAAATCGGTCCACTAACAAGTCAGATCTTTTTCTTATTGGTTTATAGACTTGGCTTCTTCTTCCTTCAATTTTATAAAGCAACAACCTTTTTCTGTGACATCTCAAAGTACACAGCCTGTCTATAACTAAGTAGCTTTCAGCAGCCTTGTATCTGGCTGGCTTGCGCCCAGACCTGCCTGCCCAGCTCTGTAAAAGGAGCACTCAGAAGACGGAAGATGAGGAAGGAGAAATGGGTGTCGAGAAGGTAGAAATTTATCCTTATCATGAAAGCTTTCCCTTTATAAACTATTCTATCACTGGCATTGTGGGGCAGAGAGAAAAGTAAAATGGGCAAACTGCCAGTAAGAATGATGGAAACAATGAATTTGGGGTAGGCAACCAACAACATCTCCTGCAAAAGTAACAATATAAGTGACAATGGCTACTACTATATATTGCCCACCTGCAGTGTGCTAGGTACTGTGCTTGGTATATTCTATGCATTATCTCACTTCAGTCTCACAAAACTCCTCTAAGGTAGATAATATTATTTTATCATTACTTTTTTTCCTACTTTAAATTTTGCCATCTTTTTTTTTTATTGAAGTATAATTGCCAAACCATATTATACTAGTTTCATGTGGACAAAATATGATTTGACATTTGTATACATTATGAACTGATCACCATAGAAGCCACACAAACTTGACTAGTTAAATAAAAATTTTACAAGGTTGACTGAAGACATGGATCCCTATTGATTGATCTTTTACGTTATATGCAGTTTATGACATAAATTGGACCCAAATCATTGGTAGCCTGGATACACTGGGACATTTGCCAAGTCCCATTAGTGACGCTCATGTAAAGTGAACTGTGACAGAGTTTATGGGCTTAGCAAATGGGCAGAGGGTTCCTGAATGTTAGGTCAAGTTGGGAAAGGGTCCACTGTTGCGTTGCTATGATAGAGAAAAGCAAAGTAGTAATTAGAGGTGAAGGGAGAGAGATAAAAATATACATAATACTTTAGGGGAAGACAAAGGTGTAATGGGAAAGAAAAGTAGAAATGTTGGTGGCAGGTGAGCTGGAAGACAAGGCACAAGGCACAAAGGTCAGGTGTGGGTCAGGTAAGGGGTCCAGTAATGATTCAGTGACTGAGGGTATAGACTGGAGTATCTCACCTCAGCATGCACTGCAGGGAAGGACTTGAGGGGATCTCACCCTTTCAAGTGACTCTCAACTAACACATCTCCTGGAGAAGAACATTTTCATGGGAAAATGTTTTATTCTCCACTCTATCCTTGCATCTCCACCTGCTGGTATGGGACCTCATGTGGCTGGAGTTCCTTCATTTTTCCTTTGAAATATGTGGGTTAGGGTTAAGGGCTCAAGAAAGTGACAGAGAAGAAAGCAATCAGTAAGATCAAAGGATATAGAGAAAGCCCTGGAACACAGGTTATTAATTTAACTGAGTGGTAACACACCTCACACTTCTTACCAATTTCCTACAAAGTATAAGACAGATACCCTTTAGAAGTTACATTCTTTCCTTTTGTCATAACTCTTTCCTAAAATATGTGAATTTGTGATTGAATAATCAAGTATTACAAGTCCCCTCATGGATGAATCTACATTCTTTGAATCAAAAACTGAGCTGGAAAAATATTTATAATCGTGTAGTTGAATTGTTTCCTCAAACAACCTTAAACCACAGAATGCTTTCTCTCCTTCTTCTTCCTCCTCCTCCTCCTTCTTTTTCGCCTAATTTAAATCTTACATGGAATCTCAAAACATAAAAAAATAAAAACTGAGCTGCTCAAGTGGACAGTAGAGTAGTATAACTTCCCTTTGACCTCCCGAGGTGTCCCTTGAGTGATAACCACTGATGTGGTTCAAGTCTCTCATTTTATAATAGAGTTTGAGGCTCAGAGAGAGAAATGATGTGTCCCCAAGTCACACAGCTGGTTTTATAAATAGGTCTGGAAACAAGAGCATGTTAGAACATCATAGTAGCATATTTTCTAAATCACTCAAAAATGAAAAGCATTTTGTGTCTTGGATAAAGCTACACTTTCTAAAATCACTGATTTTCAAATACTCAAATCCTACCAACTACCCAAAGAAACTCTCCTGGAGGTACCGTGTACTCCCAACGGGTGCATAACAGCTTTCTGTAGAGCCTGGGGATCTATGACTGTGGCTGCTCCTCCCCAGGCACCTTTATATATTCCAAACTTGAAATATGAGGGAAGTGGGAGAGTTTATAAAAAGACATCTGTGGAGACTCTGCAGGGCTGCACCTCAGAAGCATAGCTGTCTGGGATTTCAACTGCAATAGTCTTGCATTTCAACACTTTACAACAAGGAGCTGAGAACACTAGGAGTGCATGTTTTTGCTTTCCTTAGGTTTGATCAGCAGTCACCGGAAGGAAATAACAATGAACACTAAAGAAGAGAAAACTGTACAGGAGTGACAACAAAGTGGCAAATATCTGACAGGTAGATCAAGGAGTAGGAGCCATCAGATCATGGAACTACTCCCCCCCACATACACACATACACACACAGCTATGCAAACACAGCATCCTAAAGAGTTTAGTCCACAGGAGTAGCTCTGCCTTACCTCTGTGCATTGGAACTCTTGCTACACAAACCTAAAGGGATATTATGTTCACATCCTAAACACTGATGAGCACCACTCTCTAACTTTTGCCTGCCCACCTCTCTAAAACCTCTCAACTGAGAGCTTGAAGGAGGAGAGGAAGATGAAAATGACAATAGTCAAACAGAAGATACAACCTTCATTTTTCTTTGGAGTAAATCAAATTATGCAAACATCCAGGGTTCCTTTTGTCATTTTGATTCATTTGCCAACACACTTATATAGTGGAATTAAGATTAGCATCATTTCCACATATTAAATTGAAATCTCCTCTCTAGCTCTCACACAATTTGGCACTGATATGAGAGACTTCAGTCAAAGAATGTGTAGCTGGGTAAGATACATAATCAAATGCTAAAGATAATCATTATTATTAGCATAATGCCAATTATCCATCATAAGATTACAGAAGTGAAAAGCATGAAGATTTCATCCTAAATCAAGTGTCTGTCTCTTCAATTAGACAAAGTGAGGCCCAGTTCTCCCTAGAGCCCATGGTCCATCTCGTCAGGACTGTGCTGATGGTCACAAAGGTATTATGATGATGGGGTGGCTCTAAACAGAGCATGGGATATGCAAAACATCTTTTTCAACAGTATGGCAGTCAGTGTTAAAGATATTACCATGTGTTGAAATGAAAATTTTTAAAAAGAAAAAAACTTCTGAAATCCAGTAATCGTTTGCCAGCTTCTGGAGCATCATGATTGGAAAAACTTCAGTTGGCAAGCACACTTATAGAAAGTAGGGGTTAGGAGAAAAACTATAAAAATGTATTAATATGCATTTTAAGCCCAAAATAAATAGAAGTTCTAGCAAGCAGCCATGTTCCTTCTCAACCAGAGTTTGTAGCATAATCAGTTCTTTATTATTCAGAGAACATTGTCATGGCTCTGTGACCTGAAGAAGAGGGAGTGCCCTTAGATTTTAAGTTATGTGCATTCAACATCTTTGATAAGTTTTAATATCATCCCTTCTGACTTGAAACCTCATGCCTTTGATACTCGCATTCTTTTTAGTTTTGTAGGCCTCAGCAAAATATGTTTTTAATCCCCAGGCAAACTGACAAATTCTGGTACTTCCCAAGGACATATTTTCTGACTAACTTTCCTATCCATAAATTGACCGTTGGAACTCAAAGAGACCTCACTTTATAGACTGTCTCATGCAGTGCATAGGATGGGGCAGCATTATCTATTGTCTTCTTTGGAGACTGTATTAGAGTTCTCCAAAGAAATAGAACTAATAAGATCTATATCTATACATCTAATCTATAAAATAGGTTCATGGGGTTATAGAAGGTTAGAAGTCCCACAGTTGACTCCCCACAAGCTCGAGAACCAGGAAGGCTGGTGATGTAATTCAATTTGAGTCCAAACCCCTGAGAATTGGGGGACTGATGGTGTTAAGTCTCAATCTGACTCTGAGAATGAGGAGCACTGATATCCAAGGTCAGAAGAAGATGAATGTCTCAGCTCAAGCAGAGAGAGAAAATTCACCCTTCCTCTGCCTTTTTGTTCTATTCAGGCTTTAGGTGGATTGGATGATGTCCACCTGCTTTAACGAAGGTTAGCCTCTTTATTCAGTTTACAGATTCAAATACTAATATCCTCACACACACACCCAGAAATAATATTTTACTCATTATCTGGGTATCCCAATTAAGTTGCCGCAAAAAGTTAATCTTTAAAGGGACTGAGGTAAAATGCCCGAATGGTGGCCTGTCCACTTATATCATTAAAGTCATGTAGTTACAACTCAGAATTTCTACATTTGAGTCCAAAGATCATTTTTTTTTTACAATACCCAAGATGGCAAATACATTTCATATCAAGTGCCACATGTGATTGATTGATTGGCAAGGACTGCCTGGACTCCTGTTAAGAAGGGGGCATATTTGCTAAACCTAAACTACTCCTCTTTAAAAGTTATCTTTTCAATAAAGCATCCCTAAAGAACAAGTAAACTATACTATTATTTAGCTTTCCACAAACTCATCTAGTTTCCACAAACTCTTACTTCTCCTATGGATTCAGTTTGAACATGACTTCTTCAGGGAAGTTTGCTCTTACCATTTTTAGGTCATTTTCTATTATACATGCTCATTGTACCACCTTTCATCCCATCCTCTCTTCTAACTCAGTTGAAATATCTACTCATTAGTTTAATCATTGGATTAATAGCTGCGTACTCCAACCTTCCAGCCAGTGAGCTCATGAGAGCAAAGGCATGTTCTATTTGGCTCACCACCGCAACCCCAGTGTCTGTCATACTTCCTAACACTTAGTAGACACTCGTTAAACATTTGTTAAATGAATTGAGAAGCAGGTATTTACTTTTCTCTTAAATTTCGGAGACTCAGGTCGGATTTGTTACCTTTCATTGCTTATTCTTTCCAAAGACTGAGGCATATGCATACATACCTACCAGATCAAGGTTACAAACTTGGAAGACATTGGAATTTGAAATCGTAGGCTTATGAGTCTCTAGATTTGTTCTCAACCATGCTTTCCTCCATATCTACAATATACACATTGTCTGCATTGTTATATGAAGATGTTCATTTGAGGTTATGCTAAATGCTGGCAGAGCCAGGAAGAGAAACAAAAATCTTTGTATCTGAATGGAAGAAATATGGTATAGTGTAGGGAGGACTAGACCAGGAGTCCTAGTCTTGCTACTTATTAGTGTAGCAACCTTGAAAAACTAAATTCATCTCTCTTATCAGTAAAATTAAAAAGGAGTCAGTAGTTTGCAAAACTATTTTTTTAGAGTGGGACTGTTTTTTAATGTGAAATTTCAGAAATTTCATATAGAAGCACAACATTTAAAGAAATGAAATCGCACTGCTCGGAGTAAAGGTGGTAGAGGCTACATCTGGAATTTTGCTTCTACTGCCTCTCCAGTATTGCAAGGAAGCTCCTGAAGCTCACACAGGTATGCCATTAAAACAAATAAGAAACAACAACGATAACAAAAGACAGGGAACATAGTCAATGATATTGTAATAGTGTGGTATTGTGATAGACAGTACCTACACTTGTGGTGAGCATAAGCAAAATGTATAGAGCTGTCAAATCACTAAACTGTATGCTTGAAACTAATGTGTGTCAACTATACTCCAATTTTTTAAAAAAGGGAGAGAAAATTCTGATACAGGCTACAACATAGGCAAACTCTGAAAACATTATGCTCAGTGAAATGAGCCTCATACAAAAGGACAAACAGTGGTATGATTCTGCTTATATGAAATCCCTACAGTAGTGAAACTCATAGAGACAGAAAATAGAATGGTGGTTACCAGGAGCTAGAAGGAAGGGAAATGGGGAGTTGTTGTTTAATGGGCTACTGAATAGAAAAAAAAACAACAACAAACCTTTAAATTTTAAAATAATTATAAATTTACAGGAAGTTGCAAAGATAATACAGGTGCTGCATACCTTCACCTACTTTCCCCCAATGGGCCCATTAAAAAGATAAAATATAAATATATATTTAATGCCACTAAAGCATACACATAAAAATGGTTAGAATGGTAAATTTTACATTATACAGATTTTACTGCAATAAAGAAATGTAAATTTAAAAAATCTTTGGGGGCACCTGGCAGGCTCAGTTGGTAGAGCATGTGACTCTTGATCTCAGGGTTGTGAGTTTGAGCCCCATGTTGGATATAGAGATTACTTAAAAATAACATCTTAAAACAACAACAACAGCAACAAAAAACAACCTTTGGACCCCACTACTAGACAATCCTCCAACGCCCACCTAGCTCCAAAATCCCATGATTGTATGAATTCTATATGTTAGCCCATCCCCATTGCATTTTACAGTTATGGACTTTTAGAGCATGAATGCACCTTAAAATTCAGCCAATGTAAGATATAGTTAAAGTCTCCTGCTTCTCTTCAGGCCATGGAGTTTAACTAGAGTCTTGAATTAGGACTCGAACAAATGTGCTTCACAGTGGTGGTTTTTACTATTTTCTATTTTCATATTTTTCCACTAGTAATTCCCTGTTGATTTTTTTTTATGGTCTGAAGGAGCTGTTTCTTTGGGCTTGCTTAACTCATTTTGATTTATCTGGTGGTGGAAATGCATCCCTCTTCATGCCCTCTCATAATGGGTTTGGCAGTCCTGCCTAATATTATTTTCCATTTCCAATGTCATATTACTGTGTTCTTTATGGCCTCACGAAGACACATAGGCTGCAATGAAATGGCCACGAGCTCAGTAAATCTCACTTCCCTTATTCTGTTTGTTATTTTTTCTTTTTAAATATTTATACATATAAACAGTTACATATAATTTTACATATATTCAATATGTGTGATCATGTAATGCTTCTGTTTTTTTAAATGCAATTTTTGTTAGGGTTTAGCTTTTCTCTTCCCATATACTCCTCTCTCAACCTGCACTATCTCCTCACGGACACAAAGTCATCCATGTTAACAACCTACTGCATGTGCTTTCATGTTACTCTTTATGTTCATGTGTTCATAAATAAATGACTACACATAATGTACATACATATTCATAATGTATATATGCACATATACACAGAGAGGTTTTGTCACTGTTTTTCAAAAATTGGAATATACACATATTTTCGGACCTCACTTTTTCTCAACAATAACCCTCTTTGTAATGGCTGCATAACATTTTATACCACAATGTGTCATTATTTATTCAACCATTCCCCTATTGATGGGCAGTTATTTGTTTCTATTTTTTTTCTCTGTTGTGCCTCTAAAATAATGCTGCAATAAACATTCTTGCATATATGCTATGAACTTGTGCTTTTCCTTCTATGGAACAGATGCCCAGAAGAAGCATTTGTGGGTCAAAGTGTACATGCATTTTAAATTTTAACAGAGCATGGGGTTGCATTTCAACAATAGCTAATAAGCAATTCACCTTCTTACCAGCCATGTACAGTAACACCCTTGCCCCACATTCCTATCAGCAATGGAGGTTGTCAATCTTTTCAACTTTAGCCAGTCTGAAGTGGTAACACTATGTATTAGTTTGACAATATTTTCATATATTCCTTGGTTATTGGACCTTTCTATTTTTCTATAATTTCATGACCCGTTCTTATTTTTTTGGAAATATTTTGCATTATAAATATTAACCCTTTGTTCCCTTATTGCAAATTTTTTTTTTTTGTATCTCTTATTGGTTGGGTGACTTTTAGTAGTATTTTTGTAATATCTACTATGTGCCAGACATTATTATATATACTGAGGATTCAACAGTGAACAAAATAGACAAAAATCTCTTTCCTCTAGACCTCATATTCCAGAGATAAACCCAAGAAATCAATCAATATTATTCATAGTAATTTAATATGATTTTTTAAAAGTTTTATGTAGTCAAGTAAGTCTGACTTTTCTCATAGCACTTCTGGGTTTCTAGTCTTAGTTAGGAAGGCTTCCCTCAGCCCTTTGTACATGCGGTCTCCCAAGTTGTTATTACTTTTTTTTTTTTAAACATGACTGTTTTTGTTTTTAAAACAGGAATGCTATCCTTACGTTAAAATTAGGCAATATTTTTAGTTCTCAGGATTTCACTGAATTATTTTATCATCATTATATCCAGCCCTCCCTTTCTGTTTCAATCTAGTGTTATACATTCCCTACATAATTCATTAACTATATATCATAGTTATCACTAATTATGAGATTGAACCATATGACACTGCCATTTTGTAGATTAAAAAATGGTTGAATATAGCTAAGTTCAATATATAGGTAAGGAATGGAAAAAACCCACTAAGGTCAACTACTTGCTTGATATTATGCAGACATTTATGTGCAATATTTCCTTTAATTTCCTCACTAGCACTTTGAGGCAGGTAATATTAGCTCCATCTTAAAAAAAGAAGAAACACTCTTATAGAGGTAAGATATTGCTGTCTTAACATTATTAAAAGATTCATCTCATTCAGTTGATAACAAAGCTCAAATATATTTCTCTTTGGCATTAGAATTTAATTCAACAGGAATTTATAAAGTACTCTACAGGACTCTGAATAATGCTGAGGACTTTAAAAAGTGCTAGTATAAGTTCAGAGCCTAGAACAGTGCTCAATACAAAGAAATACTCAATAAATGTGGGTTAGATGAAATCCTCTACCCTATGTAGGTTACACCATAAGGGGAAAATAAAACATACACAGGAATCAGTGTGAGAGAAATTTCAGGTGTCTGATGGCTGTTATAGATGAAACATGGGTTTCCTTTATTTTTTCTAATGATAAATATTACTTAGTGTATACACAGCATAGAACCTAGCATATAATAGGCATATTGGTTTTGCAATCAATAAACCAATTCATTTAAAAAAACAACCTGGAAAATATAGATCTATAGAGAAGAAAAATTTTAAATCTATAATCCATCATTTACATACATAAGTCTTTTAAAACCCATTCTCATCAATTTTTAATTCCATAATTTAGATAATACAGATACTTTCTATTTATTTTAACTAGACCTTAGATTTTAAGTAGTTCCCATGCCATTAAATTGGAATTAAAAAATAATTTTTGCTAGCTGCAAGTAATTTATTACATGGATGTGATTGATTTAATTACCCAACATCTTTTCCCCCCTAAACATCTAAGCTATTTTCAAATTCTTATTATCATAAATAATACCGTGATAAAATGTCTTGGACACAGATCTTTGTCTACATCTCTGAATATTTCCTCAGGATAGATTTATGAAATTGGAATGACCATGTTAGAATCTATGAACATTGTTAAGGTTATTGATACATATCAACAATTTGCCCTCCAGAGATATGGTACCAAGAAGTGATCCATTTAAAATTATATTTAGATGTGGGTATGTTTAGTGTTCTGGAAATTCATTTTTAAACCAACCTGTGAATATTCAAATCTAGGAAAAATAAGAAGTCATTTGCTTTCTCCCTCATCTTGAATCTCAACTCAACTCCCTATATTCACTCCAAGGTAGAAATAACCATCCTCTTTCTCAATCAGTTGCTCTCACGTTGGGAGTCCAAAAATGTGCTCTGATGAGTCCACAAACCCCTGGGTATTAAATACAAATTTAGTGTGAGTCTGCAAATGTGTGGAGGTTTTTACCTAGAGAAGTGATCCGTGTCTTTTATTAAATTCTCAAAGGGGTTTGTGACTCAGAAAACATACACAACTTTATCTTTATGGATATAAAGTGGATGTAAACAACTGAGCCCTAATCTCACATTCCCTATAATAATTGCAGGAGGTGGGAAGATAAAAAAAAATTCTGCCTTTGAACTGAAGACTATGTGAAAACTAAAATAAACATGAGATAGTAATAAAGCATGGGACCAAACAGTGTGGGCACTAATTGGTGCTATCTGCTTGCAGATGAATTAAAACTCGGACAGCAGATTAGAAGTAGCCATGTTTCATGAACTTGTAATCTTTACTAAGCACAGTGCCATTGATTCTTCCACTTTTGTAGAAAGCATCCTCAAGCTAGCACTTCGAAGCTACAGGCTTTTTTCTCATTTTACCTCTAACTCAGACTAATTACAAAGAAATGAATATTTTATCATCTTTCTTATGATAACCTAAGGCTATTGAATTTTGGAGTCAAAGCCATTATTTAATTCCATCATTAAAATATACTATTAAAAATGACTTTCCTCGTACATAAAAATTCACATGAGCATTTGATAAAATTTTATGATATTTAAACTATAAAATATAATTTTCTTCTAGAGAACCAGCCACATTGGGATACAATTAAAAAGGGTGAATCCCTTATAGTCGCATTGATTAGGAATCCATCCTCTCTCCTCTACTTTTTAATTAGTTTGTACCCAAGCCTAAACTTGGCCTGAAATCCCCTCCTCTTCGTTTGTCTGAAAAAAAAAAAAAACAAAAAAAACCTATTCGGCCTCATCTCTCTATAACACAATAGTGCCCTTAAGTTGTTCTACAAAACCACAAAAGTCCTTCGACCACATGCCAGGGCAAAGCATCTTGGTGGACCATCTTTCTCCCAGCACAGATGAGAGCCCTCTGAAGGTTAGGTTGGTGTATCCCACTTGCAGAGATTTGCCCTTCTTTATGTCTTTAATAAGCAAACAGCAGCTTGGGTAAGGGCAGACAGCACTCCAAAAAAAGAAAAGAAAAGAAAAAAATAACCATGCAAGCATGTGGAAAATTTTCTCTGTTGAGCTTAGCAAATCAAATAGCTCAGAGGTATTCATCTTTCATGAAGCGTGGTTCCCAGCCTCATCTGTCATGTGACAGCAGAAGCAATTGTGTGGGTGATGGCAACTGCATATCCCTATCAGTTTGGGTTCCATTTCATCAACCAGATTTGATACCAACTGAAAACAGCTCCTTTAGCTCTTTACCTCCTCTGCTCTGAACACGCTCCCCACCCCCGGCTCCACAAAGTTTCTTCGTAAATGATAATAAAGGTTGAGGTAAAGTTATCTGATCCATTGTTATTTGAGGGATATAAGGATTTCTTTAAAGTACATATTAGTGGATGATTTGGCTAATGTTTCTAATTCATTACCCAACAAAAGATATCTCTCTAATCCTACCTGGAAAAATGATTACATTGATGTGTTTTTGTTTTAATAGCTGGAATTTATTTCTTTACTTTGTGCCCCTTCCAAGGCTAAGTGCTTAGTGTAACTTAGGTTCCTTCACATTTTACAACAACCATGCGAGATAAGTATTATTGTGTCTATTTTACAAATGAGAGAATGAAGTCTCAGGGAGGTTAAGGAGAGGCCCAAGTATGGCCAGGAAGTAGCCAATCTTGGGTTTAAACGTGGACCCCCTGATATTTCAGACAGTACTCTTAGCTACAGCTATTCGATACAGCTTTAAACATGACCTCACCTCTGGAACTGACCTTCTATGAGGGCAATAAACTAGTAACTTGCCTCAAAGTAAGATCATCGAGTAAAGTGAATTCTATTAAAAGGTTCTAGGTACAACATTACACAGAAATGTGTTAGTCAGGGTCCAATCAGGGAAGCAGCCCCACCATTCACGATGCAGAATAAGAGAGTCATTACAGGAATTTGGACTTAAGGCCAGGTGCAGGATCTAGTAAGAAGTCTGCAGAAGACTTGTTGCCTCTGCCTCCGATGGTGGGCCTGAAGTACCTGCAGGTCAGCAGAGCTATTTGTAGGGGAAAAAACTATCTGGGAAGCAGAAGAGAAGGACGCACTGAAATCCACATGTCTCTCACCACTTCCAACCCCGATGACACAGGGATCTGCAGAAAATGCTGCTGTCCTTTGCTACATTGCTGCCCATGCACCTGACTCCAGTCTGGGAGGAAGCCAAGGAGGAGAGCTGGGCAGAGCTGGCTGTGTCCCCATGCTGAGGCAAGGCAGCAGAGTCGTGAGGATGTGTGCAGGCTGCAGGAGCATATGGGTATCTACACCGACCTTGCTGCTTTGTTTCCACTTCTGAATCTTAAGAAATTCCTCTATGGCCAACCCTAACCCAAAGACATATAGAATAGGGAATTTGGGAAAACAAACTCTAGCTTAGTTGACACAGCACAAAACCACCACAAGGAACTTTTGAAGGGACTGTGTACTTACAGCTGTTGTTGTTGAAAACCTAGGAAACACATGTAATCCTTTTTATTATTTTTAATTTTTTAAAAAGGTTTTATTTATTTATTTATTTATTTGTTTGTTTATTTGAAGGAGAGACAGAGATAGCAAGAGAGCATGAGCAGGGAGGACAGGGAGAAGCAGGCCCCCTGCTGAGTAGGCCCTCCCCTGGGCTCCATTCCAGGACCCTGGGCCCATGACCTGAGCCAAAGGCAGATGCTTAATTGACTGAGCCATCCAGGTGTTCCGCATGTATTCCTTTTTACAGAACGGATGTTTTTCCTGAGAAGTTGTGCATAGTCAAAAATAAATAATAAAATCCATTTCCCCTCACTGTCATCACTTAGCAATATTTTATCTTAATTTCTCACTCATCTTCAGTTGACCCGTAACATTTCTCTGCTACCCTCCTCTCCAAAATTAATTAATCCTGAAAGCATGATGGATTTTTCAACTGAAAGAATTTTTTTCTGTAAGTCAAGAAGTGTTTTTAAAGTTTCTTAATTTATTTAGATTATTTACATATATATATTTTTTATATTTATATATATTTTACTATATACATATATATATTTAAGTCTTTTAAGTGATATTCTTTAATGGAAAACATCAAATCTCACATTTAAAAACCTATAAGTGGAATATTGTTGAGTAATAACATATTTATTCTAAATATAAATATTTATATTCCACAAAGATTGCTCATAAAGTAATTTTACAGGACTTCTAAGACATGTTTAGACAATGCAAAATAATTATTACAAGAATAGGAACGGTACCTTCTCGTCACTTTTCTACATAAATTCTTTGTAAAGTGTGATGGTTAATTTTATATGTCAACTTGAGTGGGCCACAGGTGCCCACATTAGACATTGTTTCTGATGTATCCATCAGGGTGTTTCAGGATGAGATTAGCACTTGAATCGATGGATTCAGTAAAGCAGACTGCCCTCCCCAATGTGGTTGGGTGGTATCACATTCATTGAGGGCCTGGACAGAACAAAAGGCAGAAGAAGGAAGAATTTGCCCCCTTTTCCTTCCACTGATAAAGCTGGGACATCTCATCTCCTGACCCTGCACTGGGGTATAATCATTGTCTCCCCTGATTTTCAGGCTTAGACTCAAAATAGCACCAGCTCCCCTGGGTCACCAGCCTGCAGACATCATACAAGATCTCAGGCTCCACAATCAGGCACATGTTTATTTATCATGAGTCAATTTCTCATGATAAATCTTTATTTCTGTATAGGTAGGTATAGATACACAGATATATCTTATTTGGTTCTGTTTCTCTGAAGAACCCTAATATATATCATAAAATATTGTTTGTGATATAATAGTACTGATTTAGAGAAAATTATGATATAATCAATGAAACCTCTCATGACCTGACCTGGCCTCCAGTTCAGTCCCCTTCTGCATTCAGGCTGATCTGTATAATCTATGTTCTCACATAATGCTCCTAGGCCATGCTCTCTCCATTCCAGGCCTCTTTCCCCAGATTCCAATTGAGTCTGGTGAAATAGGACTGTATTGCCATGTAAGTTTGTGTACCATTACTGCCCCTTACAATTTCACAATCGAATGCAAACAAATTAAAAACTGTAAGAAATCCCTGGCTTAATATGATCTGACCCACATGTTTTACAAATTTAACTTTACTACATGCATTTTTAAAAAATGCCCTACTCCACCCTACAGAACTACAGTCCCATGGCATTCACTTTGAGGAGATGTGATCAAGACAGTGTATCCTTGATGGTTTCATGAAATCTCTGGCAGCCATGGTCTCTATTCCATTATGTGGGAGATACTAGTGAAAAAGGGTCCTGGCTCTTAGGAACTCCCTATCTTTTATCTCTTCCACTTTTTCTTGGACATCCCCACATTCCTAATTCTGAGAAGAAAGTCTGCATTATGTCAACCAGGTGAGCATATTTATTCTTAGGCAGTGAGAATAGAGATGAGGGAGTAATTCTCCAGGCATATTGCAGGTGGGATTGGTAGATATAGTGACAAATGGGATATGGGGATTGCTGTAGACTGAATGTTTATATCCTCAACAAATTCATACGTTGAAACCTAATCCCCAATGTGATGGTATCTGGAGTGGGACTTTTGGGCAGTGATTAGGTCATGAAGGTGACACACACATGAATGGGATTAGTGCTCTTATACGAGACCCCAGAGAGTTGCCTTGCCCTTTCCACCACCAGCAAAAAGATGGTTGTCTATCAAACGAGGAAGCAGGCTCTCACCAGATACTGCATCTGCCAGTGCCTTAATCTTGAACTTCTCAGCCTCCAGAACTATGAAAAATAAATTTCTGTTACTTATAAGCCTATGGTATTTTGTTATAGCAGCTCAGACATACTAAGACAGGTGTGAAGGAGAAGATGAAGTCAAAGATGACTCTGGTGGTAAGTCCATTAAGAAAGAAAGAAAATGGAAAGAGGGATAGGATAAATTACTGTTGCCCAAATGTCCGGCACTATTTGAAGCTTTGGGGATACAACAGTGAACAGAGATAATTTTCATTTGTTTATTTTCACCTGATTGGATTATGGTGCTATGGAATATCCAGTTGGAGCCACCTGAAAATTCATAAATGGCCTTCAGGCAGACAGAAGCACATGAGCAAATACACTGAAAATTATTCTTATAAATTTACTTCCTGAGTAATCCTTACAGCGTAATAGTCTGTCCTTATTAAAGCACTCCCCCTTAATCTACTGTTAAAAAGACATGTGTTTTCTGCCCTGAGGAGCCCTGCAAAGTAGCACAAGTTTAAAGAACATGCACTGGACAGAGGGATGGGTAAATTCTGAGCTCTACTTAACTCTTTACAGCCACAACAGCACAAGAGAAAATTCCCCAGCTGCCTAAGCTGCATTGGAATGCTCTGTGAATATTATCAGCACTCAATATGCACCAAACACCTACTAGGTGCAAGACTCTGTGCCTAGTGCTTTCATGTATGCCATCTCATCCTCCCCAGAATATAGCATTTTCAACCCTGTAAATAACTGAAAACATGCCATACAGGTAGTTCTATTCTGCAGGGAGAAAAATGTGTGTTTTGCAAATAAACCAGTAACACACACATTTCAGTCTATGAAGTTCCATGTAGTTTCAAAATCAACTTTTTAAAATGAATAGAGATAAAAATTTCAACAAGAAGTTTACTAATTTTTTTTCTATGATAAGTTATCCTTAAGATATAGAGAAACAAGGACACCTGGGTGGCTTAATTAAGCATCTGATAAGTTGATTTTTGATCAAAATCTGATTCTTGATTTTGGCTCAGGTCATGATCTCAGTGTTGTGAGATTGAGCCCCATGTTGGGCTCTGCACTGGGTGTGGAACATGCTTAAGACTCTCTCTCTCTCCCTGTCCCTCTGCCTCTCCTCTCTCTCTCTCTCTGAAAAAAAAAAAAAAAAAGAAAGAAAAGAAAAGGTATAGAGAAACAAAATCACAAACTAGAAACTGGTTGCAAACTATCAGGAGGTCTTAGCTTTCTTAAGACAAGCATATTAACAAGTATATTCAGTGTTTTATATAACATGTGTTCTTTCTTGGCTTGAATATTTAGAAATCTATTTGTTACACTCAAACCAAAGGGAGAACTCTAATACGTAGTATGCTCTGTAATGGAATGGTGAGTCAAGAGGTCCTTTCTCCTGACATCAAGAAAGGAGGTCAACAAAGGGGCATATTTCATTTTCTTCTTTTGCTCTTCTGTTTTACAATTTTTCTACAATAAAAATGCACTACCTTTGCAGAGCGGGGGAAAAAGCAAGAAAAGAACAGGACTATGGAATTATTTTGGTAGTCTATTAAAACCTCAAATACAAAGACTTGAGAAAGTCAGTTACTAAAAATTAATATTGATTTTTTAATGTGATAAAATAACCACAGCTATATTATGTCTGCTCTCCTTTTGTTCATTTAAGATGAAAGAATACTTCAGAGAGAGTTTGAGGTATTAGTCTTCCTTACCATCAGCCTTCCCATCTCTTCTCAAATGGTGTTAATGAAGGTCAATTTATATGTTCAAGTGCATTCAGCCAGTACCTGGTCTTGACGTTAAGCCTTTTATAATTACAGTTTTTTAAAATAGCCAGAAGCCTTGACAAGACTATTTCTCCCAGAAACAAATTATCTATCCAATGCCTCCCCCAAAGACCCAGAACTCTGAATAGCTGACTCATTATCTTCATGACTAATAGATGGCAAGAAAGAGCCAAGCTAGGTAAAAACATAAAAACAAAACAAAACAAAACAAAAACAAGCCTGTGAAAGATCAGTAGTATAAGTAGGATTCGAGTTCAGATGACTCAAAGGGGAAATCTAAAGAGGATTGAAAGAAATAACACAGACTTCGAAATCAGGCCTGAATTTGAATCCCAGCTTTGTCACTTATAGTTAAGTAACCATCAAGAATTTCTAAGCTCTTTGAACCTCAGTCTCTTCATTAGTGAAATGAAGCATATAACAAAGGGGTTTTAAGGATTAAGTAAGATGGCATATATAACACAGACACTTAGCAGTGGTAAATGGAAACCTCACCCTTATCCTGGAGAGTGAATTGGGGGATTACTTGAAATAACATATGTAAGACACATCATGGAGCCTGGCACAGAGTGAGTACTCAAAATATGATATAATGATTATTATTCTCATTGAGTTCTTATGTCTTCACTCATCCAGAAGCGGGTAGGCTGAACTATTGCCCAAGGGAATACAGAACGCCAATTTCAAAACCCAGAGTTATTGACAAATGAAGCTAATCTAGGTCTGGCTAAAGATAGCAAAAACCCCCAACCAGACAGAGAGGAGATACAATGTCTTCACATTTCTGTTATTTCTATTTCTGTTGGCCACCAACCATAGGGAGTATGTAAACAAATGCCCAAGAGCACTGTTAACATATTAGTCCCAAAGTTGAATGTCATTTGTAGGTAACGATGTCCTACAAACCCTGCCATTTGCAACTGATGGTTATACCAGAGTACTATGAGTTCTAAACACTAAGGAGCCCTTCATTAGGACCAAATAGAATTGAACTATAGGCATCATCCACTCTTCACCAGTATAGAAGTGATGGGAGATCCCTGGGGCAAATAATACATCATGTGTTAATTAAAAAAAAAAAAAAAAAAAAAAAGAAGTGATGGAGATGTTGAGAATTTCTTCATTCATTCAAATTTACAACCTACCTACTCTGCCAGAATGCCAGAACAGAAAAGGTTAGACTTTCTAATATAGGGAGGCTGGTAACTTACATTCTCCCTCTGAGGGTCCTTTTAATAAAAATGGATAGGTAATAATATATATGACATGGTTATAGTTGTTTATATATTGGAAAGTTAATGTTCTGGAGATGGATGGTGGTGATGGTTGCACAACAGTGTAAATGTACTTAATACTCCTGAGCTGTACACTTAAAAAATGGTTAAGATGGCAAATTTTATACTATGTGTTTTAGTCACAACTTTAAAAATTAACATTCATTTTTCCTTTTTTAACTTCGTGTATTGCCCTTGACATCAACATAGAAAAAAAAATTGATACCAAAGTAATAGCCCTCTATCACAACAATACAAAACAAATTTTACATGGAAAAATGTAGTCATTTCTCAATTACATTGAGAATGAAAAATAATAGGCATTGGAAAAATATGAGTAAAACACTTTTTCCATCCCATGTTAATGATATTAGTAAATTTGGGCTTTACAAAGTCAAGTCAGCCTTCTCCAACATAATCGAGGCTAAAATGACTCCAAGCTACAGAGAGAACATTGCAGTTGGGGCTCAACTATACACCAAACCATACTTTGCCAAATTTTGATTTACTCTTATTAACAAACTATAATTTTGAACGAATGCATTTATATTTATATAAGACAATTAGGGATTTCCATTTTAAATCACCCAACAGAAGCAGTGATCCTATTAGTAGTTCTTGGAAGTACTAGAACATAATTTCTATTCATAATCTTAAAATTCTGCCAACACCACAGAACAGAGAATGCATGAAGATTCAAATACTATCAGTGGGTCAGTACACTAACGGTACACAATAAGGACACAAATATTTCTCTGATTACTTGCTTGCCACCACCCAAATGGTGGTGAACCATTAGAACCATTAGAACCATTTCCCTTGGGGCGCATGGGTGGCTCAGTGGGTTAAAGCCTCTGCCTTTGGCTCAGATCATGATCTCAGGGTCCTGGGATCGAGCCCCGCATTGGGCTCTCTGCTCAGTAGGGAGTCTGCTTCCCCCTCTCCCTCTGCCTGCCTCTGCCTACTTGTGATCTATTTCTCTCTGTCAAATAAATAAATAAAATCTTAAAAAAAAAAAAGAACTATTTCCCTTAACTATTATATTTCCTGGTGGCTTTACTTCCAACATACAGAACCAGGGCCACATCCTCTGCTCCTGGCTTAGAGGAATTAGGCCAGATTTTAAGGGGAATATGTGGAAGAGAGCCTGGAAAAGTCATTTTTAGGTTATTCCCTAGAAAGTTGTCTTTTCCCTTCTAATAGTATGTAAATTTGAAAGCTCCATGTCCATCTGGTTTACCTTCTAGATATGTCAAAGTATATAAGCTATATTGCATTTTATGTAAGAAGCTTTTCCTAAGAATTATAGGAAAACAGCAACCCACTGTACATGCTTAGTGGATTTCTAACAAGCAAAGCAGATGGTCTTTACAGGATGTAGTTATTGTAAGAACCCCCATCCATCACAAGCATGACTAGGTCTTTTGTCAGAGTCCTTTCTGCAAAAACCCACCCACCACAATTCATCAGGGAGCTCTCTAAATCAGGCTCTAACTCTGCTCTTTGGCATCTATTCAGAACCAATGGTCTCTCTTTTCTGCCCCATTTGATTCCACTCAGAAAGTCACTGAAATCATTAGTTTTGGAAATGGGAGAATATTTTGTTAGCATTTGGAAGTCAAAGGAAGAACAAAATAGTTCAGTTTCCAGGAACTGAATTTACTCCTTTTATGCACTTTGCAATTGCTCCTAGATTTCTTGTCCTTGGAGTCAAGGCAATTATGAGATAACTTCTTTAGTGTTTAGTAACATGGATCTTGAACCAGACTTTTTGGGTTCAAATCCTGGCTCCTACCACTTAAAAACTGTGTGATGTTGAGCAAGTTACTTAATATCTTTGTACCTAGATTTTCCCATCTGTAAAGTTGGGCTAATAATAGTATCCACTTCACATGTCTTCTAAGATTAAGTGACTTAATGCCTGTAAAGTACTTAGAACAATATTTAACAAATATTTATGTGGTACACAATAAGTGTTACATAAAATAAATCCTCACTCTGCTCTCACACAAATCTATCATAGTCTATCAGTTACCAGGACTCATTAATTGATTTTGCTTTCTAAATACTACCCAAATATCTCCCACTCTTCTGACTCCCAAGGTTATGGTTTGGTCCAGGACATCATCATTTCTTGCCTGAATGACTGCAATCCTCTTCTAACTGGTCTTTTAGACCCATTAGAGACCCTTCCTCGCTCCTACTGTCAGGGCTATCTTCCTACAATCATGTCACTCTCATACCTCTAATGACTGCCCACGAAGGTGCGGGGAGGTTCAAGCCCATGGCATGGTATCACAAATCGTTTACACTCCAGTCCCAGTATGCTTTTTCCATCTCCTATCTTATATCCTTCTATCATCCCTTTTGCCCCCATCATATTGACTACTCCCACATGCCATGTTCTGTCACATAGCCATGCTTTCACATATGATGTTTTTTTTTTTCTTCACTGTCAGCCCACAACAACCCTGTCTATGTTCTAAACTCCTACTTATCTTACAAGCCCCCACCTAAAAGACTCTCTTATCAGCAATACCTTCTCTGACTCCCCTGGGGCAGAATTACTTTCTCCATCTTCTGTATTCTATAGCTTTCTCAATATTCAGCTATTAAACCACTTATTATGTTGTAATGTGATTATATGTCAACCGGACTATTAGCTCTTTCTTATTATTCATTCATTTATTTAATCATAGTAGGGCTGGGAACAAAATTATAAACAAGGCACACTTGATCTCAGTCTTTGTGGCACTTATAATCAAGTAGTAGAGCCAGGAAATAAATAAGCAAACAAAAATTAAATAATTACAAAATACAGTGAGTACCAAGAAGGAACAAGCATGCTTCTGTGATAGAGAGAAACAGACAGTGACATTTCTCTATTCTCTGTGCTGATCATCATATCTGGCTCATACGCCCTCACCAACGCAGTCAGATCAGAAGAGACCATTGCAATTACTCATTTTGATTATCAAGTGATGGACTCCATTTTCAACTCTAATTCCAAGCCCTGTACAAATATATCCCTAAAATAAGACAGAATCACTATGGCAACCATTTACTTGCAGTTGTGAAACATTCATACAGCGTGGCCATTCATCACCCTAGATCAGACAAACTGCTGATATAGAAGTAGAGGGAAAATTCAGTCCTTTTGGAAATGTGAGTCTACATCAGAATCAGACAGCAATTTGTGAGTTCTAAATCCTGGCCCCAGATTAGCATGAGCACTAGAGGACATCTGCAGTGAGCATTGGTTCTCAGAGTGTCGTCCCTGGAGCAATAACAGCATCACCTGGGAAACTGAGAAATGCTAGTTGTCGAGGCCTGCCTTAGACCTACTAAATCAGAAACTCAGATGTGGTCTGGCAATCTGTTGTCTTAAAAAAGGCTCCAGGTTGGGGCACCTGGCTGGCTCAGTCAGTAGAGCATGTAACTCTTGAGTCGTGAGTTTGGGCCCCACATTGGCTGTGGAGCCTACTTAATTCAAGAAAAAAAAAGGCTCCAGACAATGATGATGCACACTTAGATTTCAAAATTACGAACTTAGAGAATAAATCTAAATCTTGTATAACTATCACATTGATTAACTCAAAGTTTACTCCTTCTCTGACAGGATTACAATGAAAAGGGGCATTCCAGGTATGTCATCCCAATGTTCTGGCCTCAGGTCTCCAAGCTCTTTGGCAACATAATCCCATGAAAGTACTTGCCATTTCCTCATTATCTCAGGTGTTTCTATGCTCTGAGTCATTGTCTTTGCCTGAAAAATTAGTAAGTCCTACTTATCCTTTAAGACTAAGTTCAAATGCCACCAATTCTGTGATGGCTTCCTGACTTCTCCAGCAGAATTAATCACTCTCCTTTTGCCACTTTGTAGTGTGTTACGTGCATTTCCTCCATAGTCTTCATCATATTTCGTAGTTATTATTAATGAAATACATAAGTTTCATGGTTCCTTCCCTGTCCCCAGTTCCTAAAAGAGCACATCTCTACACTATATGTCTTAGACCCATATCCTGTCACTAGGAGTGCGTACTTTATCCCAACGTAGTCAATACTGGCTCATCTATAGCTTGAATGGCTTAGTTCAAATAAATAAGCTGGACTAATAAGTTCTACCATTTGAGAATTTGAGCTAAAAGACTATCAGCAGAGGGACATAAAGCTGGGAAGTGATGATGTAGCTAGGGGCCAAGGCAGGGAAGCTGTGAGATCATATACAGATTGATGAGCACACTAAAGAATTCTGTCTGCCATGAGAACAGAATGGAGCAGGCATGTAAATGAGAACATGAGATGCCCCTGAGAGACGGTAAGTGAAACTTTAGCTTCTAATGGTTTTCTACTCTCCTCCAAGTTCATGAGAAGATCCTTCTCTTATAGTTAAAAGAGTGCTGAATGAACAATAAGCTTCTATGTAGTGGCATGAAACTCCAATCATGCTGTTATATTCATTGATTCTATGGGTGAGGAATTCAGATTGGCTTTAGCAGGAATGACTTATCTCTTTCCCATGCTCCATGAAGTCTTGGGCCTCAGCTGGGAATATTTGAATGACTGGAGGGTGGAATCATCTGGTAGCTGCTTTACTCGAAAGAATGGTGCCTTGATTGGGACTGCCAACTGGAATGCTTACACACCACCTCTCCCTATGGCTTGGGTTTCCTCACAGCATAGCAGCCTCAGAATAGATGGACATTTTACATGGCAGCTCAGGGCTTCAAGAGCAAGTATTCCAACAAACAAGGCTGAATATGCTTGCCGTTTTATGACCTAAGCTTGGAAGTCACATAGCATCACTTCCACCGTACTCTGTTCATCAAAGCACTTACAAGCCAGCACAAAATCAAGGGTAGGAGAGAAAGACTTCATCTCTTGATGGGAGGAATGTCAAAGAATTTGATGACATGTTTTAAAACCACCACATAGTGATAGCAACAGGCTTCTTTTAAAAGGCAGGTTGTGTTTCCTAATTCCAGCTGTGAGAAATAAGACCTCACAGAAAAGATGGGGAGTTTGCAGATATCCTAAACTTCAATTTTACTGAATCTGCTCATTAACATAGAATCTGCTCATCTGCTTATATGATGTGGCTTCAATGTTTTTGAGGTGTATAGATATCGAAGTACTACTGTACATCGTCTTTCTAAAATACATTGAGAAATTTAGGACCACATAATTTACATTGGCTTAGAATATACAAAGAATTCCTATACCTCAATAATAAGAAGACAATCTAATAAAAATGAGTAAATGATTTGAGCAGACATTTTACCAAAGAAGATATACTAATGGCAGTTAAATACATGAAAAGATGCTCAACATCATAAGTCATTAGGAAAATGCAAATTTAAACCACATACCACTTCATACTCTCTAGAATGGCTAAATTAAAAAAAAGACAATATCAAATGTTGGTGAAGTTGTGGGGAAACGGAACCTTCATATATTGCTGGTGAAATTATAAAACGGTGCAGCCACTTTAAAAAACAGTTTGTAGTTTCTTAAAAATTAACTATAAGCTTATCGTATGTTCCAGGAACTCCACTCTTTAGCATCTTTCCAAGAGAAATAAAAACATGTGTCCACAGAAAGAGTTACTGTTCTCTAAGCTACTAATGTTCTTAGGAAAATGATGATGATGATTGGAGAGAGAGAGAGTATGAGTGGGGTGGGGCAGAGAGAGAAGGAGAGAGAGAAACTCAAGTAGGCTTCACACTCAGCATGGAGCATGACTCAGGGCTTAGTCTCATAACCCTGAGATCATGATCTGAGCCAAAATCAAGAATTGGACGCTTAACTGACTGAGCCACCCAGGTGCCCCACATAATTATTAATAATAGCCAAATATTATAAACAACTTAAATATCCATCAGTCAGTGAATGAATAAATAAAATGTGGTATACTCACACAATGGAATACTATTGAACAATTAACAGGAATGGACTATTGATTCATGCTCTGACATGGACAGACTCAAAAACATTGCTAAGTGGAAGGCACCAGATATAAAAGACCACATGGTATGGTTCCACTTATATGAAATTTTCAGAAAAGTAAAATCGACAAGAGACTGAAAGCTGATTATTGGTTGCCTGGGTGGAGTGGGTAGTGAAGAGAATTAAAAGTAAAGAGAAACGAAATCTTGCCATTTGCAACGACATGGACAGAACTAGAGGGTATTATGCTAAGTGAAATAAGTCAATCAGAGAAAGACAATTATCATATGGTCTGTCTGATATGAGGAATTTGAGAGGCAGAGCGGGGGTTCGTGGGGGGAAGGGAGGGAAAAATGAAACAAGATGGGACCGGGGAGGGAGACAATCCATAAGAGTTTTTTAATCTCAGGAAACAAACTGAGGATTGTTGGAGGGGTGGGGGGAGGGATTGGGGGGCTGGGTGATGAACACTGGGGAGGGTATGTGCTATGGTGAGTGCTGTGAATTATGTAAGACTGATGATTCACAGACCTGTACCCCTGAAACTAATAATACATTATATGTTAATAAAAAAAAAAGTAAAGAGGCATGAGTGATCTTATTGGGATAATAGAAAAATTTTAAAACCAATTTATAGTCATGGTTGCACAACTTGGTAAATTGATTTTTAAAATCATTAAAATGTACACTTAGAGTGGGTATAAAATTAGCCTCAATTTAAAATTTATTTTGGTCCTAATTGACCTTGACTTCTGAATATATGAAACATACACAGTTAACTTTTAAAAGACACATTCACCCCATTGAAGAACTGTATTTGCAATTAGAAAACAAGACCACAAAGGGACAGTGTATATGCTGGTTGCATGGTCAACCATCAGTCCTACATGGTGATAAGGAATTGATTGAGGCCAATGAGTACAGAAATTAAGAGCAGGGTTTGGAGTCAGACCAGGGGTGAAATTTTGTCTCTATAACTTACTGATTGGTGAAGACTAAATTTCTAGACAACAGTTTTCTTTTACCACATACAAAATGAAGATTAAATGGTGCAAACCTCAGAGAATTGTCAGAATTAAATGAGATCTTATTTTGGAAACATATAAATGATATCTATAAGCCATTACTGAGTGGTAGAGCAGTAATTTCCTTGTTTGGTGTAGTTTTAAAAATATGTTAGAACAAATAAAGAACACTGCTCGAAAAACACTATACTTAAATAAGATATTTAAATAAAGATTTTATATTTCAGTGCTTAATACAGTACTTGGTTTAATGGACACTCAATAATTGTTAGTTGTAAAAACAAGTTTTAAAAAACTTCATATAGCTCTTGCTACATTAAGTCTTAATATTTAAATAAAAGCTAAATCCAGCTTTGCTCTTGTCTTTGGATGTTATTCAATTTTTTCTTCTTTTTTTAACTGACTAGCTTATACTCAGTTATTTCTAGGGCTGTAAGATTTTAGATAAGTATGCTCTTGAGACTTTCCAACTTCTCTCTTAGGTATTGGCTATGAATACCCTAGGTTATCTCTTCTATGGCTTTGAAAATGAGGGTCTAGTCTTTTCTTCTCAACCGGTGGTTACTGATCTTACAGTTATCTCCCCAGTATCAACTAGTGAAAGGAAGAAAAGCCAGAAACAAAATACAGTATCTCCCCTCCTGTTCACAGCTCTTATCTTCCCTAACCTTCTCTCTAAGAAGCAGGAAGAGAGGAGGGAGCCTGGCAAACTACCGCTCCACCTCGATAGGAAGGCTGCTTTCAACAATCCGATGGGAGTCATTTTCCACTCGATTTAAAGAATAAAGACATCCTTTTCCTTCTGAAAGATGTCTCTTGCTGCTGACTGCTCTTCCAGATACTGCTTGAAATTAAATTCAATGGTGGCGTTTTTACTGCTGAGGCTGCCCATGCAACTTTCAACTTCTATAGTTTAGGTATAGAAAAAGGCATTAAGGGGAACTTTAGAGACAATTCTAATCCAATCCTCTTGAGAAAGAAATTTGTTTCTGATACAACTATTTTAGTAAGAGTTCCTTCAAACTAATGTTCTAAAGATTTTGTGTCTATACACGTGTGTCCATATAGATGTGCAGAAAAGCATTCTGGAACAGAAGTGGTTCGGTTCCAAATAGACTTAAACTGTTTTCTAATCACATTGGTTCTCAAACTTCTGTGGGCCTCAAAGCCGCTTGGAGGGCTTGTGAAACAGACTGCTGTCCTTCCTGACCCCTCGACCCCACCCCAGCCCCAGTTTCTGATTCAGCAGATCTAGGATGCGGACAGAGGATTCACATTTCTAACAAGTTCTCTGGCGATGCTGATGCTGCTGGTCCAGGGACCACACTTGGAGAGCCATCATTACAGAGACACAACTACTACTCTATATGCTGACCCCAAATTCTTTTTTTTTTTTTAAAGATTTTATTTATGGGTGTGGTACATGAACAATGAATCTTAGAACACTGAAAAAATAAAATAAAAGTAATTGGGAAAAAAAAGATTCTATTTATTTATTTGACAGAGAGAGAGAGATCACAAGTAGGCAGAGAGGCAGGCAGAGAGAGGGGGGAAGCAGGCTCCCTGCTGAACAGAGAGCCCGATGCGGGGCTTGATCCCAGGACCCTGAGATCATGACCTGAGCTTAAAGCAGAGGCTTTAACCCACTGAGCCACCCAGCCGCCCCGCTGACCCAAATTCTTAAAGTAACTGTTATTAACTATAATATTTAAATAAATGTTTCATCGTGAATCTCTTGAATGAAGAATAACTCTGAAATCTTAAGTACTCTAAGTGCTATCTTTTTTTTTCCTTTTTAAACATAGACTTTTGTTGCCTAGGGAACAGACTGAACTAGAAGAGATTTCTTAACCAGAGTGTTGCCCAGTTCAAGACTTTATATCTTACAATTCAATAAATATCTTCGAGATTGCTTCTCTTTTCCATTTCACTCCTACTCAATCTTGATATAGGATTTTATACACACACACACAAACACACACACACATACACAATGGCATACTTCTTTTAAAATGATGAAAAATAAAATAATCAGATCACTATTTTCCGTAAGAATTTCAAACAAGGTAAGGGCTAACACACATGTTACTAATTATCACATTTGTCCTTTTTTGTAGACATTATAAAATTGCATGATATTTTATCTTCCCTCTGTGCTTGTGGGGAGTACACAGTGAGAATAGTATCATCATGTAATTAACAAGATAAAAAAAAAAAAAACCCCAAAAAACAAGATATTGTGACCTGGAAAATTCTTAGTATAGGTTTGACTTTGTAGAATAGAGGTTCCTCTATAAAAATGAGTATAAATGAACTTGGATGTCAAATCCAATGCTCTTACTGGCTCTCATTATGAAATTAAAGATAGACTCTTTTAGGGGAAAAATGGCTTTAACACATAATAAAATCGTATCTAAGAATATAATAAACTCTTTAGATAGTAAAATGGTAATTTTCTGATTAAAAATAATAATAGCCAGTGTATGCCACAAATTATGAATATCAAGTAGCTAGGGTCATTCTCATGTTTGATACATTTGCTTAAATGTCGGAGGGAAAAAACCTGTCAGACTAGCCAAAAAAAGAACATTCTGGATGGAAACCACTGAGAAAACCAGCAATGATAGACTGTAGCAATAAAAAAATGCTTGGGACAGCATGTCCATTAAAGATATAGGCCAGGAGATCTGAAAATGCTTTAAAGCTAGTCAGTCTGGCTTGGTATATCAAGTTCTTGAGAATTAGAATTTAGTAGAAAATTTCTTTAAGCAGCAGTGCAGCAGAGTTGTAAGACCACAGTCTCATAACCAGACAGCTTAGGTTCTATTTGTAACTCTGCAGCATTGATACTGCACGACCAGGATCCTGCTATCGCAAACCAGCAGCACTAGCATCACCTGGGAGCTTGTTAGAAATGCAGACTCTCAGCCCAAGCCCAGACCCACTAAATCAGAAGTTGCATCTTAAGAACCTTGAATGATTTATAAGTACATATGTAGTAATTGCTGATGTGTTTCCCTGTTCCCCCTTTAGGGCTGAAAAATTATTTTTCTAGTGGCTGCAGATGTTGCCCTTCTCTGGAAAATGCTCTTGGCTGGAGAGAGCTGCTTCACCATGGTCATGCCCTCTCTCCAAGGGCAGCCTTCATCGATGACTGGTCAGTTTGGAAGTCATGGTCCCCTTACCCTACTTGAAACCACTCTTAAGGGCCACCTCTGCTTCAGAGTTCCCCATGGCCTTGACAAAGGCTATTGCTAAGACTGCATTTTCCCAAATTCTCTTTCTGCTCAATGCTACTTTCTTCTTTTTTCTTCTACAGGTTTTTTGTCCTGAGAGTACTTACAAACTTTCTATAAGCCAAACTCCACTCTGTATCTGCTTTCTGAAGAACCCAGCCTG
This sequence comes from Potos flavus, assembly GCA_028534135.1. Lineage (NCBI taxonomy): Eukaryota > Metazoa > Chordata > Mammalia > Carnivora > Procyonidae > Potos > Potos flavus. Next base: position 77,755,558 of record CM052898.1, on the reverse strand, counting down.
TAATAACATTGACATTTGAAATGCTTGAAATTTGGCCATGCTAATTAATTTCTGGATCTTCAGTTTTCTAACTTGTAAAATGTGGATAATAACAGTATCTTTCTCATGGTGTGCTATGAGGATTAAATTGCCTAATATTTGTAAAGTACTTAGAGCAGTGACTGGCTTATGCAATGTTAGATAAGTGTTAGTCATCATTGAGTGGGCCTGTGAATAAAGAGTTAATATCTGTCATGTTCAGATTCCTTGTTCAAAAAAAACCACTACCACTAGTATGTAAAAATTAAGTTCTATTGGAGAATGATCTACTTACTTATGTATTAGTCATTTTGCAAGGGCTGATGCAAAGGAAGTGTAGAAACACATATACTAACATATTATCTGATTAGGATCAAGAATATCAAGCTGTAAGAGCAAGTGGGTTACACCACATTCAAAACATAGACAGTCAAATTCTTATTTCCCCTTAGAGAGAAGAGTATAAAACAGAGAAGAGCTCAATGACATGAATCAAAAAGACAGTGATACATGGAAGCATTAGAATCAAATAATTTCAGGGGAGAAAGGGATCTTATCTATCTAGTCCAACTATTCATACAGGAGTAGATAAATCTCATTGCCAAATGTAATAGATATGTGTAAACCTTATCTTGTCTCTTTTGTCTGCAGTTTTGGGAACGGGTATTGACCTTTCTAGAAACTAAACACACATACACACATGTATATATACAGATAAACACATGCGTGCATATACATACATAAACACACACACACACACACGTTCTAGGAATTAATGCTCCTTTCTGGTGTTTTCCTCCAGATTTTGGCCCCACTTATGTCTCATTTGGAGTCAGCACTACATTCCAGGTGGTACTCCTTTTCCTGAGTCTCTGCTGGGCTGTGAGGTCATATTTTTTTTTATTATGTTCAATTAGCCAACATATTGTGGGGCCATATTTTTAAGCACAATTCACTATGACTCAAGTCCCTAACTCATGTTATGGTATAATCTAATCTTTGCCAGATTCCCCTCAACAGGTACTTTTGGGAATCTTCAGGGATTTACATTGATCATTATCTGGATGTGGGATGCTGCTATAAGCTCTTTATACAAACCTCTGTACACTACTTTGTGGGTCACATTGTTGCTGTTGGTGTTGTCCCTCCAGCTACTCTCCCCTCTACCTATCTGCAAATGGAGGGAAAGAAGCAATACCATTCTCTAAATTCTTGCCAGTGATAATAGCATCTTGATGGTAACCTTTAACTAGACCTTACAGAAAGCTTGGAGATGACAGAAGTAATTTGGTTATCTATTGCTATATAACAACAGAAGTTTGAAAAAAAAAAAAAAAACCAACCACCACAACGTATCTGTGGATCCTTTTGCATGATGTGGTATTAGCTGAGGCTCAACGGAGCTGGAATGTCCAATTACACAAAGCAATTTTTAATACAAAGCAATGCTCAAAATAAAGTTAGTCCCACAATTTCTAGAAACATGAGGTATGAAACCTAAATGTAGGTCTCAGTGTCAAAAGCTGGATTTTAGCACCCAACTGCGACAGATGTGACAGGGGCATGGATGAGGTGGAGAGATACAATTGCATATAGATCTCCATGCAAGGGGATCTATAAACACTCTCCTCCTGAGCCCAGGAAAGCTTGCTGTCTGCCTGAATTTCTTGGTAAAATTATTGCTTTGTTTGAGCAGTCAAAACCACAAGTTTGTGCTAAATAATGGCCAGGAAACCTAAATGTATACTGATCATGCAGTGTAAGAATCCCAAGTGGAGATATTAACATGAAGCATCTTCTGGGATGAGAGAAGCATTTGTTTTTCTTTAGCAGAAATAAATGCAAAATCATTTTTTGACACTTAAAAGTGTCTAGGATATTAGGGAATTCCATAGAGGATGGGAGCATAAAATGGACACCAATTAATGATTACTAATTATAAGAGGTAATAATCTGCCATGATCTCTATCACAATAGATCCACCTTATCTCTATCATAGTAGAAGTCACAAACAAAATTAGCTACCCAAGCATTTAAACAATAGACCTAAAAAAGACTATGAAATAACTATGCCTGAAATAGTGAACAGTAGGAACAGTAGAAAAATATGCTTGAAATGAGAATTCTCTCAATTATTTCAAGCACAGTTTTTTTCACAGTCTCTTTTAGATTCTATTGTTTGAGTGCTTGGGTTGCTAATTCTGTTTGTGGCTTCTACTATGATAGAGATATGGTGGATCTACTACGACAAAGATCGTGACAGATCATTATCTCTTAAATGAGATAAAATTTTAAAATGTAATAACATGACATAAAAATAAGAGGTCAATTTGAATGTGAATAAAACAGAATTTCTAGAAATTAAAAATAAAATCACTGTTATAAAACAGTAATGAACAATATCGAAGATGATACAAATAAATAGAAATAATGCTCATGTATTGGAAGAACAAATATTGTTAAAATGTCCACATCATCCAAAGTGATCTTTGGATTTCAATCCTTATCAAATGCCAACAGCATTTTTCACAGAACTAGAACAAATAATATGAAAATTTGTATGGAACCATAAAAGACCCCAAATAGCCAAAGCAATCTTGAGAAAGAAAAAGCTGGAGGTATCACAGTTCCAGATTTCATGACATACTACAAAGCTGTAGTAATCAAAATAGTACAGTACTGGCACAAAAAACAAAAGAGACATGGATCAACTGAACAGAGTTAGAATAGAGAGCCCAGAAATAAACCTGTGATTATACGGTCAATTAATCTTTAACAAAGGATACAAGATTAAGTGATGGGATAAAGAGAGTCTCTTCAATAAATGATTGTGGCCAAACTGGACACCTTACATGCAAAAGAATGGAACTGACCACTTTCTTACACCAACACAAAAATAAACTCAAAATGGAGTAAAGATCTAAATATGAGACTTCAAACCATAAAAATCTTGGAAAAAAAGCACAGGCAGTAATTTCTCTGACATTGGCTATAGCAACATTTTTCTAGATATGTCTCCTGAGGCAAGGGAAACAAAAGCAAAACATAAACTTTTGGGACTACATCAAAATAAAAGTCTTCTGCACTGCAAAGGAAATAATCAACAAAACTAAAAGGCAACCTACTGAATGGGAGAAAATATTTGCAAATGACATAACCGATAAAGGGTTAGAATCCAAAATCTATAAAGAATTTATAAAACTCAACACCCCAAAACCAAATAATCCAGTTAAAAAATGGGCAGAAGACATGAACAGACATTTCTCCAAAGAAGACTTACAGATAGCCAGGGCACCTGGGTGGCTCAGCCTGTTAAGCATCCAACTCTTAATCTCAGTTCAGGTCTTGATCTCAGGGTTGTGAGTTCAAGCCCTACACTGGACTCCACACTGGGCATGGAGGCTACTTAAAAAAAAAAGAAGAAGAAGAAGAAGACATCAGATAGCCAACAGACACATGAAAAGATGCTCAACATCATTCATCATCAGGGAAATGCAAATCAAAACCACAATGAGACATCACCTCACACTAGTCAGAATGGCTAAAATAAAAAATATAAGAAAAAACAGGTGTTGGCAAGATTGTGGAGAAAAAGGAACCCTCATGCACTGTTGGTGGGAATGAAAACTGCTGCAACCACTGTGCAAACAGTATGGTGTTTCCTCAAAAATTAAAAAATAGAACTACCCTATGATCTAATAATTCCACTGTTGGGTATTTACCCAAGAATATAAAAACATTAATTCAGTAAGATATATGCACCCAACATAGGATATATGTTTATTGCAGCATTATTAACAATAGCCAAATTGTGGAAGCAGTCAAATGTCCATGAATAGATGAATGGATAAAGAAGATGTGAGATACACAGACACAGATACAGACACAGACACACAGACACAGACACAGACACAGACACACACACACACACACACACACACACACTGGAATATTATTCAGCCATAAAAAGCATGAAATCTTGTCATTTGTAACCACACGAATGGAGCTAGAGAGTATAATGCTAAGCAAAATAAGTCAGTCAGATAAAGACAAATACCATATGAGTTCACTCATTTATGAATTTAAGAAACAAAACAACGAAAGAAGTAGTAGCCATATTTATATCAGACAAACTAGACTTTAAAACAAAGACTATAACAAGAGATGAAGGAGAGTATTATATCATAATTAAGGGGTCTACCCACCAAGAAGATCTAATAATTATAAATACTTATGCCCCAACTTGGGAGCACTGAAATATATAAATCAGTTAATAATAAACATAAAGAAACTCATTGTGAATGATACACTAATGGTAGGGGATTTCAACACCCCACTTACATCAGTGAACAGATCTTCTAAGCAGAAAATCAATAAGGAAACAATGGCTTTGAATGACACACTGGACCAGATGGCCTCAAAAGATATATTCAGAACATTTCACCCTAAAGCAGCAGAATACACATTCTTTTTGCATGTACACAGAAAATTCTCCAGAATAGATCACATACTAGGTCACAAATCATCCCTCAAGAAAAAGAAAAACACTGAGATCATACCATGCGTATTTTCAGGCCACAGTGCTATGAAACTTGAAGTTAACCATAAGAAAAAATTTGCAAAGACCACAAATATATGGAGGTTAAAGAACATCCTATTTCCTACAGGAAATTAAAGAAGAAATTAAAAAGTACATAGAAGCAAATGAAAATGAAATTATGACAGTCCAAAACTTTTGGGATGTAGCAAAGGCAGTCCTAAGAGGGAAGTATATTGCAATACAGGCCTACCTCAAGAAGCAAGAAAATTCTCAAATACACAACCTAACCTTACATCTGAAGGAGTTAGGAAAAGAACAGGAAATAAAGACTAAAGCCTGCAGATGACAGGAAATAATAAAGACTGGAGCAGAAATAAATGGTGTAGAAACAAACAAACAAACAAAAACCCCAGTAGAACAAAGCAATGAAACTAAAAGCTGGTTCTTCTAATGAATTAATAAAATTGATAAATCCCTAGCCAGACTTATCAAAAAGAAAAGAGAAAGGACCCAAATAAATAAAATCATGAATGAAAGAGGCAAGATCGTTACCAACACCACAGAAATACAAAAATTTTTAAAGATTTTATTTATTTTAGAGAGAGCACAGAGGGAGAGTGAGAAAGAGAAGCAGACTCCCTGCTGAGCAGAGAGCCTGATGCAGGGCTTGATCCTAGGACCCTGAAATCATACCCTGAGCCAAAGGCAGATGCTTAACCAACTAAGTCATCCAGGTGCCCCCAGAAATACAATTATAAGAGAATACTATAAAAATCATATGCCAACAAACTGGACAATCTGGGAGAAATGGACAAATTCCTAGAAACTTACAAATTACAAAGACTGAAACAGGAAGAAGTAGAAAATTTGAACAGATTCATAGCCAGCAAAGAAATTGAATCAATAATAAAAAAATCTCTCAAGAAATAAAAGTCCCGGGCTAAATGGCTTCCCAGGGGAATTCTACCAGACATTTAAAAAAAAGTTAATACCTATTCTCCTTAAACTATTCCAAAAAAAATAGAAGTGGAAAGAAAACTTCCAAACTCATTCTACATAGCCAGCATAACCTTGATTCCAAAGCCAAAGACCCAACTAAAAAGGAGAATTATGCCCAATATCCCTGATAAACATGGATGCAAAAACTCTTAATAAAATACTAGCAAATTGAATTCGACAGTACATTAAAGGAATTATTCACCATGATCAAGTGGGATTTATTTCTGAACTGCAGGAGTAGTTCAATATTCACAAAGCAATCAACATGATACATCACACTAATGAGAAAGGATAAGCACCATATGATCCTCTCAATAGATGCAGAAAAAGCATTTGACAAATTCAGTATCCATTCTTGATAAAAATCCTCAACAAAGTAGGGATAGATGGAACATACTTCAACATCACAAAGGCCATATATGAAAGATGACCAGCTAAGAGCATCCTCAATGGGGAAAAACTGAGAGCCCTCCCCTATAGTCAGGGACAAGACAAGGATGTCCACTTTCACCATTACTATTTAACACAGTACTAGAAGTCTTAGCCTCAGGAATCAGACAACAGAAAGAAAAAAAATCATCCAAATCATCAAGGAAAAAGTCAAGTTTTCACTATTCACAGACCACATGATACTCTATATAGAAAACCCAAAAGACTCCACCAAAAAATTGCTAGAACTACTATGTGAATTCAACAATGTTGCGGGATATAAAATCAATATGCAGAAAACTGTTGCATTCCGGGACACCTGGGTGGCTCAGTTGGTTAAGCGGCTGCCTTCGGCTCAGGTCATGATCCCAGGGTCCTGGGATCGAGTCCCACATCAGGCTCCTTGCTCGGCAGGGAGCCTGCTTCTCCCTCTGCCTCTGCCTGCCTCTCTGCCTACTTGTGATCTCTCTCTCACTCTCTCTCTGACAAATAAATAAATAAATTCTTTAAAAAAAAAAGAAAAAGAAAACTGTTGCATTCCTATACACCAATAATGAAGAAGCAGAAAAAGAAATCAAGGAATCGGTAGGAGGAGCAAGATGGCAGAGGAGTAAGAGACTGAAATATCATCAGGTCACAGGAGTTCGGCTGGATAGTTATCAAACCATTCTGAACACCTACAAACTCAACAGGAGATAGAAGAGAAGAAGAGCAGCAATTCCAGGAACAGAAAATCGACCACTTTCCAGAAGGTAGGACGGGTGGAGAAGTGAATCCAAAGCGATGGGAAGATAGACGGCAGGGAAAGGGGCTGGCTCCCGGCAAGCGGTAGAGCAGTGGAGCACAAAATCAGAACTTTTAGAAGTCTGCTCCACTGAGGGACATCACTCCAGAGGCTAACTGGGGGAAGCCCTCGCAGGGACAGTGTGGTCTCAGGACCCACAGGGTGAGAGAAAGACTCAGGGGTCCCTGAGTGTGGCAGAGCTCCCAGGTATCAGAGCGTGGAAGCCAGCTGCAGAGATGGGAGACAAGAAGTGGGCTCTCTGCTCAGGATTACCTTAAACCATGATGTGATCAGCACAGTTGGGCCACTGCTCTTTGGGTAGGGACCCCACAAGTGGCAGATCCAGGGAGACTCACCTTTGGCCTCTGGGAGGAGTAGTGCAGGAGCAGGCTGCAGGAATCTCCTGGGTTTGGAGCCTCCAAATGGGGCCATGTGCCAGAGATAGAATGCTCGGTCACAGG
>CM052898.1:77690956-77747827 GCA_028534135.1 Potos flavus | reverse complement strand
TGTGTTACTGGCACAAAAACAGACACATAGATCAATGGAACAGAATAGAGAGCCCAGAAATGGACCCCCAACTCTGGTCAACTAATCTTCGACAAAGCAGGAAAGAATATCCAATGGAAAAAAGACAGTCTCTTCAACAAATGGTGGTGGGAAAATTGGACAGCCACAGGCAGAAGAATGAAACTGGACCATTTCCTTACACCATGCACAAAAATAGACTCAAAATGGATGAAAGGCCTCAATGTGAGACAGGAATTCGTCAAAATCCTTAAGAAGAACACAGGCAGCAATGTCTTCGACATCAGCCACAGCAACTTCTTCCTAGAAACATTGCTAAAAGCAAGGGATGCAAGGGCAAAAATGAATGATTGGGGACTTCATCAAGATCAGAAGCTTTTGCACAGCAAAGGAAACAGTCAACAAAACCAAAAGACAACCAACAGAATGGGAGAAGATATTCGCAAATGACATAACAGAAAAAGGGCTAGTATCCAAAATCTATAACTCATCAAAATCAACACCCAAGGAACAAATAAGCCAATCAAGAAATGGGCAGAAGACACGAACAGACATTTCTGCAAAGAAGACATCCAGATGGCCAACAGACACATGAAAAAGTGCCCAACATCACTCAGCATCAGGGAAATACAAATCAAAACCACAGTGAGATACCACCTCACACCAGTCAGAATGGCTAAAATTAACAAGTCAGGAAATGACGGATGTTGGTGAGGATGCAGAGAAAGGGGAACCCTCCTACACTGTTGGTGGGAATGCAAGCTGATGCAACCACTCTGGAAAACAGTTTGGAGGTTCCTCAAAGAGTTGAAAATAGAGCTACCCTATGACCCAGCAATCGCACTACTGGGTATTTACCCTAAAGATACAAATGTAGTGATCCGAAGAGGCACGTGCACCCGAATGTTTATAGCAGCAATGTCCACAATAGCCAAACTATGGAAAGAACCTAGATGTCCATCAACAGATGAATGAATAAAGAAGATGTGGTATATAGATACAATGGAATACGATGAAGCCATCAAGAGCAATGAAATCTTGCCATTTGCAATGACATGGATGGAACTAGAGGGTATTATGCTAAGCAAAATAAGTAAATCAGAGAAAGACAATTATCATATGATCTCTCTGATATGAGGAATTTGATAGGCAGGGTGAGAGGTTGTGGGGGTTAGGGGGAAAATGAAACAAGATGGTATAGGGAGGGAGAAAAACCATAAGAGACTCTTAATCTCAGGAAACCAACTGAGGGTTGCTGGGGGGTGGGGGGGTAGGTATAGGGTGGCTGGGTTATGGACATTGGGGAGGGTATGTGCTATGGTGAGTGCTGTGGAATGTGTAAGCCTGATGATTCACAGACCTGTACCCCTGGGGCAAATAATACATTATATGTTAGTTAAAAAACAAAAGAAATCAAGGAATCGACCGTATTCGCAACTGCACCCAAAACAATAAGATTCCTAGGAATAAACCTAACTAAAGAGGTAAAATATCTGTACTCTGGAAATTATAGGACATTTATTAAATAAATTGAGGAGGACACAAAGAAATGGGAAAGCATTCCATGCTCATGGATTGGAAGAACAAACATTGTTAAAATGTCTATACTGCCCAAATAAATCTGCACATTTAAAGCAATCCCTATCAAAACACCACCAGCATTTTCCACAGAGCTAGATTGAACAATCCTAAAATGTATATGGAACCAGAAAATACCCCAAATAGCCAACGCAATCCTGAAAAAGAAAAACAAAACTGGAGGCATTACGATTCCAGACTTCAAGCTATATTACAAAGTTGTAGTCATCAAAACGGTATGGTACTGGCACAAAAACAGACGTATAGATCAATGTAACAGAATAGAGAATCCAGAAGTGGATCCTCAACTCTATGGCCAACTAAACATCGACAAATAGTAAAGAATATTTAATCAAAAAAAGACAGTCTCTTCAACAAATGGTGTTGGGAAAACTGGACAGCCACATGCAGAAGGATGAAACTGGGCCACTTTCTTACACCATACACAAAAATAAGTTCAAAATAGATGAAAGACCTAAATGTGAGAAAGGAAACCATCAAAATCCTAGAGGACAATGTAGGCAGAAACCTCTTTGACCTCAGCTGTAGCAACTTACTAGTTATGTTTCCTGAAACAAGGGAAACAAAGGCAAAAATAAACTATTGGGACTTCATCAAAATGAAAGTCTTCTGCACAGTGAAGGAAACAATCAACAAAACTAAAAGACAGCTTATGAAATGAGAGAAGATATTTACAGATGACATATCTGATAAAGGGTTAGTATCCAAATCTATAAAGAACTTATTAAACTCAACACCCCAAACATAAATAACCCAGTTAAGAAATGGGCAGAGGATATGAACAGACATTTTTCCAAAGAAGACATCCAGATGGCTAATAGACACATGGAAAGTTAGATGCTCAATATCACTCATCATCAGGGAACTACAAATCAAAACCACAATGAGACACCATCTCATACCTCTCAGGATGGCAAAAATTAACAACACAAGAAACTAGGTTTTGGTGAGGAGGCAGAGAAAGGGAAACGCTCCTGCACTGTTGGTGGTTATGCAAACTGGTGCACCCACCCTGGGGAACAGTATGGAAGTTCCTCAAAAAGTTAAAATAGAACTATGCTATGATCCAACAATTTCACTACTAGATATTTATCCAAAGGATACAAAAATACAGATCTGAAGGGGTACATGCATCCTGATATTTACAGCAGCATTTTCAACAATAGCCAAACTATGAAGAGAGCCCAAATGTTTATCAACTGATGAATGAATAAGGAAGATGTTATGTGTGTGTATATATATATATATGTATATATATATATACATACATACACAATGGAATATTACTCAGCCATCAAAAGAATGAAATCTTGCCATTTGCAATGACATGAATGAAGGTAGAGTGTATTATGCTAAGTGAAATAAGTCAGTCTGAGAAAGACAAATACCATATGATCTCACTCATATCTGGAATTTAGGAAATAAAACAGCTGAACATATTGGAAGTGCGAAGGGAAGAGAAGAAGAGAGGGAAACAAGCCATAAGAGACTCTTAATGTTAGGGAACAAACTGAGGGTTGGTGGAGGGAGGTGGTGGGGAATGGGCTAGTAGGTGATGAATATTTATGAGGGCACTTGTTATGATGAGCACTGGGTATTGTATGTAAGTGATGAATCACTGAATTCTACTCCAGAAACAATATCATACTGTATGTTAACTAAAAATTTAAAAAAGAAACAAAACATGTAGACAAAGAAAAAAAGAGAAAAACCATAACCATGGAGAACAAACTGATGGTTACCAGAGGGGAGGTGGGTCAAGGTGAAATAGGTGAAGGAGATTAAGCTCACTTAATTAAGTTCACTTATCACAATGAGCTCTGAGTATTGAATGGAATTATTTTTTGTTGTTGTTGAATAGAATTATAGAATTATAGAATCCCAATAATTATAGAATTATTGAATCACTATATTGTATACCTTAAACTCATATAACTAATATAACACTCTATGTTACCTGTACTGGAATCGAAATTAAAAGAATAAAGCAGGGGATTTACATAAAATAAAATAAATAAAATAAAATGAAATAAAATAAAATTTTATGAAATGAGTAATATGTTAATATGTTATGGGTTCTATTGGAAAAAGAGACAACATGCAAGAATAGATGGATACTATAAGCAGAGAGATGGAAACTCTTAAGAAAGAATCAAAAGGATCTGCTAGAAATAAGAAACACTGTAACAAAAATGAGGAATGCCTTCCCTAGTTTCATAAGCAGACTGGATACAGCCAAGAATCATTAAAGGGGAAGGTATGGCAATAGAAAACTTTCCAGACTGAAATTCAAGAAAAAAAATTATGAAAATAATCAAACATCACATCCAAAAACTGTGGAACAATTTTAAGATGAAACATATGTATAATTGGAATATAAATAAAGAGAAAATGGAGCAGAATAAATATTTAAAGTGATAAATGAATGGAAATTTTCCAAAATTAATGACAGACACCAAACCTCAAATCCAGAAAGCTCAGAGAATACCATGCAGAATAAAAACAAACAAATAAAACCCCTCCTACTATGCATATTACATTCAAACTGCTGGAAACCAGAAATCTTTAAAGAAGCCAAAGTGAGGGGAAACACCTTACCTGCAGAGGAACAAGGATAAGAATTATAGCGGACTTCTTGTCATAAACCATACAAGCAAGAAAAGAGTAGAGTAGAATAAAGTGTTGAAAGAAAAAAATTACCAATCCAGAATTCTATGATATTATCCTTTAAAAACAAAGGAGAAATAGAGGCTCTCTTAGTCAAACAAAAATTGAGGAAATTCATTGTCAGATCACCTGCACTGCAAAAAATGTCAAAATGTCTTTGGAAAAAAGAAAACCGACAGGAATTTGGATCTACATAATGAAAGGAAGAACATCAGAGAAGGAATAAATGAAGGTGAAATAGCATGGGTTTTTTTTTTTTTTTCCTTAATTCATCTAACATAAGTGTTTGAAGTAATAATAACAATGTATTGATGATTAAAATGTATGGATAAGTGAAATGAATGACCATGTTGTAAGAGAAAGCAGGGAGGAATTATATGTCTCAGCATTCTTACTATCTCAAAACTCATTGCTTGCAGTGCATTACTCTGGAAAATGGACTGTTGTGACTGACTGATAAACTATTGGAATATTTTCACTTTGGAGTCTGAATTTAGGCTAAGGTTTTTCAGATAGGCAATCTTTTCTAACTTTTATTTGCAGTACAAGTATCTCCACAACCTTTAAGAAAGGCCCTAATCCCAAACATTTTAAAGTGAAACTTTATTTGCTCCCTTTTTCATAATCCAATGTCTGGAAACCAGAAGGAGTATAAATCTCTGAAACTTGAACTAAATTCTTAGACTTTCTTCTGGCAAAACTGGAAATCAGGTGTGTGTGGAGGTCACTGACTATTGGAATGTTTCAGGTACACTAAACTAAATTGCCACCATTTTGGTTGGGTTGGTCATTAGGTGATTTTTATTATTGTGTCTAAGCTAAATCTTACCACTTCTCATAAATTACCAGGAACAAACCATGTTTATTTAGTTCTCAGTGAGTATGGAGTACTCTTAAATTACTTACACTTTAAGAGACATCTTTGAATCAAAGAAAGTTGGCATTCGAACCCAGTTTCCCTTAGGACACATTTTAAATCCCTATATTGTTAAATTGTTTTCTCCATGAATCAAAAATTGCTTTTCTTTTAAAAGTATCTATTTTTCTTTGTAGTTTTCCATAAGCAAGAATGAAATTGAAAATCTATAGATTTAACAATTTTTAAAATTATGTAGTTATTAAACTGACATACCAGAGAAACAACATCATAAGCAACTTGCTTTGAAACACCTGCTAAAAATATTTTTCCCATAAAAGCTATGCTTTTTCTGCTGGATATTTATAAAAATAAGTAAACACATACCCTACAGTGAGACAGCCCTTTTTTGTGAAAATACAAAGGAAACATGCATTAGAGGTAATAAAACAATGAGAAGAGGAACGCAACTCATTTCATTTTCTGGGGGGATTTGTGTAGAGTAATTGACATTTTAAAAAACATAATATTAGTAAATTGAATGTTTTTTCAGTAACTTTACAGCTTTAATTGTTCTTTCCCTATTAAAAAAAAAAACAGTAAATAAAGGCACTCCTTGAGGTTTTGACAATTGGTTCTTCATTCTCCATTCCTTAGAATTCAATTAACCAGATTTTCTACCTTATTCACATGGCACACGTATGTTCAGCTTGGAACTATTAAGAGAATACCATTAAATTCACCTTTTATTGGGTGGTTTATGAAAAGTCTTGAATGGATGTGATTTCAAATTAGTCCCTGTTAATGCCAGTTCTCTGCTAAGCGAATTTATATTGGGTATTTAGATCTGCTTTATAATAAAGTAAACAGTGCCTGGCACAGTGCTTGGTTCATGTAATTATCATTCCAATAAGGTGCACAATATATTGTAGATCTAAGGAATATAAGTCATTTAAGGAATACAGGCTGCCTGCTCCTAAAGGTCCCCCAGATGGCTATATAGACCTTCCTCAATTTACAATGGGGTTACATCCTGATAATGGTAAGTTGAAAGTGTCATAGATTGAAAATGCATTTAAAATATATAAACTATCGCATATCTAAGCTTGGTCTAGCCTGCCTTAAATGTCCCTGCACTAGCCTACATTTGGGCAAAATCAAATAACACAATACTTATTTTATAATAAAGTGCTGAATATCACATGCAATTTATTGAATACTGTTCTGAAGGTGAAAAACAAGATGGTTGTAAGTGTATCTGTTGTTCACCCTTGTGATCATGTGGCTGCCCGGGGGCTGGGGCTCACCGCCACCCCCCAGCATTGCGAGAGAGGATAAAATTGTAAGTCACACCATCTTCAGTTAAGAACCATCCGTATAAGTGTGGGGTTTTTCACATGAGTAGCCTAAGATATATCCTGACAATGATGGCCTTGGGCTTTGTGTGGCACTCAGGCTGATTTGGTGGCCTTCATTCCCCAGGCTCCCAATCAGCTAGCCTTGGTTAATGAGGTGCTGGTGGGGGTCTGGAAGGTAGTAGGAAGGAAGAAGTCAGAGTATTTCGCCCCCTCCTTTCTGTCTCCAGCAGCTTCTCCTACTACACCTGGGTCTCCTTCATTGCTTTAGTTCATGCTACACAGGTCTTCTGTGGTTCCAGCTTCCTCCAGATAACCCTAGGCCTCTGGGCTCTGATAATACCACCTTCTCCCTTGGCCCCTCCAGCGTAAGTGTGAAAGTAGCTACCTGCCCCATGAGTGTCAAAACCTTGGGCTGGTAGCTCTCTGCAGAGGAGGCAGACCCTGAAGGAGCTGCGTGGCACATCTTCATGTTTACCAAACTCTCTGAGGGCATAACCTTGCTCTGGAAGCAGCACAACTCAGAGCAGGTTAGAGAACTCCTCTACTCTTTTGAACAAAGCCTTTGTTATCTGCCAGACTCTACTTCTTGGATGGTGTTTTCATGTGCTGTGACAATGTTTTCCTCTTACTCTCCTTTTTAAAATGCTTTCTGTTCACCCCATCTCTCTCTAAAGATAATACATGGTGGAAGTAATTTCTGCTCCAAAATATCCAGTCTCTTTGTATTTTTATCACTTTGCAATGACTGATAGATAACTATGATTGATATTCTGGGTATTTCCTAATCTTTTAGACACACAGGGACAATCTCTTGTTTTTCTCTCATTCATGGCAATTCATCCAGTATAGGTGAACATCACTACATTGACTCTGAGACCTTTTGTTGTGTTGACCAAATGTAATAGGTGTTTGTTAAAAATAAGTTTCTTCTCCTGTGATAAATCCTACTTTGGCCTGGTGTCCAGTGGCCCTAGATTGAGATCATATTTAAGCTGATGCCACATCACACCCTCTGCGCTAACCTAAACCAGAAAAAGTGATAAAGATGAACAATCTTTATAATATAATATCAAGACAAAAGAATCATAGACAAAATGCACATATGTTGAGCTGGTGGCAGTGTTTGCATTTCAAGAAACACAGACAATGATAATTCTAGTCACTGTCAGTTTAATAAATAGCTATTTTTTCTTCTCCATAAAATCTGCCATAAAAACTCAAGTTAAAGTTGACATGTCATCACTTTGTGAAGTTATTCTAAGAGCCCCAGGCATGATTCACAGCTCATGTTATTCATGGATTACAAAGGGAAAGGGGGGATTGGGAGGTTGCATCTCAATAACTTTCAGAAATCAAATTACAAGCTATAGTACATACATATATATATGCCCTAGAAGAAAAATATAGACCACTTGAAGTTGAATATCAACTTAATACATATTCTGTCTTAATTCATTCTTTTACAAGGTTATGTCCAAGAAATATTTCTGATGTTATTATTTGCCTATGCCTGCCATCACCTACATACGTTATCTACCATTCACTCTGCTTCTAGATGCATTTTTTCTGCCTTCCTAAGCCCCAAGTCCCACTGTCTTCAAGTCCCACTGTCTTCCCATTCTCATGATAAGCTCTCCATATCTAGAAGCAAACATTCTCTAGATTGAAAATGCCTCTCGCTAGTTGGCAAGCCAAAATCTAAGCATATAGAGCAGAAAAACAGAAAGACAACATCATGGCTCAATAAGCAAAGCCTTGATTATTTAATCAAGTTTAAGGCCCATATAAAAAAAAAACACATGCAGGGGCACCTGGGTGGCTCAGTCATTAAGTGTCTGCCTTCGGCTCAAGTCATGATCCCAGAGTCCTGGGATGGAGCCCCGCATCGGACTCCCTGCTCGGCGGGAAGCCTGCTTCTCTCTCTCCCACTCTCCCTGCTTGTATTCCCTCTCTCGCTATGTCTTTCTCTGTCAAATAAATAAATTAATTAATTAAATAAAATCTTAAAAAAAACAAACACATGTATATTTATTTTTTGTTCACATACCACCTCATAAAAAACAAAAACTCCATAAAAGTCTATAGGATGCCTATTTGAATAATAGAGTAGGAGTGTGGGTTTGTGTGTATATATAGATACCTCAATTCTGGGAATTTGAAGAGAACTGATGTAAAATGTGTTGACCCACTCCAATTATGCTGCTTGGGAAGCCAGAATTCTCAGGTTCAGTTGTGTAAAATTTGGAGCCCATTCAGTTGGCCTCCATAGTAGAATAATAGAAAAAAATTGGTCTGGGCATTTGCGGCTGACTTTTGCCACCTGACATTTCATGCAATCAACTGTTGAAGCTGCTGCCCCAAATGCATTCCCTACATTGATTTATTTTTCTTGTATTGTAGAGTTATGATCTTTCTCTCGTTTCTTTTTTTCAGCTGGCCTGTGTGATATCTTCTTTTCAAACACCCAATCTCTGCACTTGTGAGCATTCCAACTAATCAAGAAAACAAATCTGTAACACCCTGAGAAATTACCCCAGGTTGAAGCAAACAAGTCACCCATGATGAACCTCCTCTGTGATAAGGTATCCCCACCTGCCTCAGGCTATGGCACATAGATTGTGTGTCGTGTGTGTGTGTGTGTGTGTGTGTGTGTGTTCTGTCTATATAGCTGTCTCCTTATGCTATTTTGTACTAGTAATACAGAAGGAAGTAATTCCAGATGTAATAATCAGAAGTATATTCAGCAGTCCTAATTTTAATCTGAATGAAAGAGAAGTATTTCAGAAACTCTAGACCTTTAGATAGCCAGAATATCTCTTACCATTAACAAACCCATTTCTGCAGGCTAAAGATCACCAGTTTGGTCATCTTTTTCCTTAAGCTCCCAAATCAAGTCCTTTCCATACCATGCTGAGGATTCCTACATTAATCTGAATTCGTCTTTCTAAACAGTAGATTTTTATCCCATCAACTCTAATCTCACATGAGAGAAATTTGGGGGTGGGGTGAGGGAATTATTCCTTATCTTGACTATGGTGGTGTTGGTTGCCCAGTTCTATGCATTTGTCAAAACTCATAAATCTGTGCACTCAAATGGATGGATTTTACTTATATATTAAATTATATATCAGGGGTGCCTGGGTGGCTCAGTGGGTTAAAGCCTCTGCCTTCGGCTCAGGTCATGATCTCAGGATCCTGGGATCGAGCCCCGCATCAGGCTCTCTGCTCAGCAGGGAGCCTGCTTCCCCCTCTCTCTGCCTGCCTCTCTGCCTACTTGTGATCTCTCTCTCTCTGTCAAATAAATAAATAAAATCTTAAAAAAAATTATATATCAAGAAGTGTAATTTAAATAAAAGGAATGACTGAAAGTATGTTTGATTCTATTTACATGAAATCTAAACCAGAAAAAACTAATCTATAGCAAGGTTCTCAACCTTGGTCCTACTGACATTTTGAATTGGGTCATTGTTGCGGACAGGGCCAGCTTCATGGGCATGCAGCCTATAAAGTTGCAGAGGGTGCAGCTCTTTGAAATGGCCCCATGCTTGGCTTAATGCTCTGCTGTTGCCATTTGATCTCTGAACTTGTGTTTTACAGGTGATATCTGATGGGACAATGGAACGTGTATATGGGTAGAGGAGATATATCAGGTATCTTGGTGTATAGACATGAATTCAGGTCCAAAAGCATAGCAAGCAGTAAGCATGGACCAGTTGGCCTGACTGCCTAGCACCTGAATGCATGCACAGTAGTCTTGGCTGTTGTGGGACCCCAAGGAGGAGGCCAGGGCAAAGAGACCTGGGCAGGCCCAAAATGTTAGCACTAATGGCAAAAATAGCAGAAGCAGTAGCAGTGGGTGACTCCAGGAGAGAGGAGGGGTTTTGCATGGAGTAGCACAGGACTGCAATGGGAGATCAGCTTGCCTGTCCATCTCCAGAGGCCATTCTTACATCATCTGCACACATGTTAATCCTCCAGCTTACACACTGGGACAGGAACAGAGGCATGTGGGCAGTAAAACTGTCAATAAATTATTATAAAATAAAAGCACATAAAATGGGCATTGCAATATGGTATATCAGGGAGTTTGGCTTCAAAGAATTTAGATTCTCTGTTTTTGAAAACTGCTGCAGTATTAGGAACAAATATCCATAGGCTTAGACATAGAAGTTAAATTTAAAAATTATTCCATTCAATGGAAAAGAACTTTTTTTTAAAAAAGTTTATTTTTAGAAAGAGCAAGCATGCAAGTGTGAGCAGGGAGAGGGGCAGAGAGAGAGGGAGAGAAATCCTCAAGCAGACTCCCTGCTGAGTGCAGAGCCCAATGTGGGGCCCAACCCTAGGACCACAAGATCAAGACTCAAGCTGAAATCAAGAGTTGGATGCTTAGCCAACTGAGCTACCCAGGCACCAGGAAAACTATTTTTATACAAAGCTTCAAGTGAGCTAATTATTAATGAGGAAACACTTTATTTTTTCTTTATAAATGAATATAAAGCAATAGTATGTATAAACAAGTATTTTGAATCATTTACAAATCGTGAAGCCATTTCAGTTTCTGCAAGTTACAGAAGATGTCAGAGGAAACATTAAAATGCCATTGTATAAATGTATATTTGAAATTAAATTCAGACTTAGATGAAGCTGATTTGTATAGAGTTAAATCTTTTTAGAAAGATTGTCCCACAAAAATTGCTCAACAAAAAGATCTTCAAAGTGAAAAATTATCAAAAATTATTTGCAATTTTGCATTTGCCAAGAGCTACTGATATCACTTTGAATTATACTGATTGCAAATTAAGTTGCTAAAAGTATAAATTTTGATGACCTAACAAATAAATTTGCAGAAAAGTGAGCCAGAAAAATAGTATGCCCAACCAAGATACCACATTAATAAAACAGTATATTAATTATTTGTTGTATAAAATTACAACACCAAAAGCATGTTTTTGCAATTTGTTACCGAGGTATTTTTATTACCCCTATTATATTTGTAAGTCATAAAGCCCATCTTCCTTATTGATAAAATGAAGATTTAGAGAATTTCTAAGATCCCTTTAGCTCTTAGATTGCATGGTTCACCCATCAACAAATGGCCTTCAAAATTCAACCCAAAACCAGCATCCTCAAGTGGTGTCTCTTTCTGTAAATCTGAGCCTACTATATGTACTTTTGTCAATACTGGGTTCACACAAATTGTAACTAATGATTTGGCTGTTTATTATGACAAGTGGACCACATGGGACTAAACTATTTTTTTATAGTTTACTATTTGGAAACAGACTCATGAGAAGAACTACTTCCCATCTCAAGCATGCATTGGTCTGCACTGGTCATGTTTATGTTCCACCACACATATCCAGAGGAGAGCAATGCCTGTAATTGTCAACTGTGACTTTATTATTGCAGACTTTGTCAGCAGCAAACTCGGTTTATAAAATGAGAGGCAGGAGTGATTTTCTATGCACTACCAGTGACACATTCCCAACTCCAAATGAAGCCTCTTGTGTGGCTGATGAAAGTACATCTTATAACAATAACTGGTTCTTCTACCTTTGGTGGGAAGATGAGCCACATCATCAGCAGGTCAACCATGATGGACCTTCCCCTACACCACCAGGCAGTTTTAAATGGGGTTTTAGTTGGACTTCACGATTTCTCTGATTTTGTTTGACATTGCCTTCCTAGAAATAGACCTAGCCAGAGACCACAAGGATGAAAATCTGCATAATTCACTAGGCCAGAGTCCCAACTTATAAGTCAATATATTAGGAAACACATTTTATAGCACATAACAGGTAGGAGAGAACTGAAAGATGTGTATTAAGCTGTCATTTTGTGATTCACCCTAAGGCAATGGTAGTACTAAAAAATTTCTCTAATTGGCACTTTCTCTTTATTTTTATTTTTTGTAAAACAAAAATGGTATTAGCTTTATTGTTTCAAAAATAATAATATATATAAATTATGGGGGGAGAAATGGCAAAAAAAATATGTAAACTGTAAAAAACAAATCAGTCAATACCAAAAGATTTATAGAAGAAAATTAAATGATTGGAAACATCTCCTCCAAGAAATAATTATTGTCAGTGTTTTTCTATGCATATATATTTTTACAACTCTGGGAAAATAAACTATTACATTTTAACCAGTTTTCCACTTAATATACTGTGGTTATTTTCATGTCAATAGCTATATATCACTATCATTATTTTAAGTGATGCATAACATTCCATTGTATCGTTATGTGCTATGGTAAATACAATACATAATAAATATAAGTATCTATGTTGTTAGACATTTCATTTGCTTTCTATTTTTACTAATAAAAACAATGCTTTGATGAACATCTCTGCACATATGTCTATATGCTCTTATTCAATTAAGTCCTTAGAATAAATTTTTAGAATTAGTATCCTAAGGTCAAAACAAACACATTTTAATTCTGACACATTTTTCCAAATTGCTCTCCAAATGGTAGTGCCCTTTATAGTCCTACCAGTAAGATTCCCCCAAATCCCCATGAACACTGAGCATTATCATCTTAAGCCTTTACCAGTCTGTTAGAGGAGAATTGTATCTCATGGTTGTTTCCATTTCTACTAATATTTATTTCATTATTAGTAAATGGAATACTTGTTGATAATTATTGAATATTTGTATGATTCTTATTAGGGTTTTTTTGCTTCCTTATTCAGTTGATCACGGTATTTATTTATTCAAACTCAATTAGTGTACTTTTTACAGAAGGATAGGTTTTGTTCATGGGTTATTTCATGAGTCCCTCTATTGTTTCACTCTTCCCTGCCCTAACTCTTAGCAGATAATGGAAACTCCATCCATCTGCTAGGTTTCTTCCTATAAACTAGCCTACATCCGTGCCATCTTTTCTTCTTGTATCTGGTCCCAATGGAATGGGTCTTCAAAAGATCAATTCCTCACCAGTGTTCGTCCCATCCCATTCCAGGATGTCACTCCCCTACTTTGTTCCCAGTCTCTTTCCAGTAGCATTTCAACAGGCACAGTCATTACCATCCTTAAAAAAGAAAACCTATTCCCAACTTTTCATCTCTCTCTACTTACTGCCCTCCCACTCCTCCCCTCCACAACCACCAAACTATTAAAAAAGAGCTATCTACGCTCACTCTCGATTTCCTTTGTAATCCAATTACTCTGCCGATTACTACAAAATCTGTATCCCAACATTTCTAACAGTGCTTGGCCTTTTGGGAGACCTGAAAAAAATTACTGAATGACTGAATGAATCTGGCTGCCCAAGCTGGAAACATGGAAACATGTTCCTTGTACTTACCCTGTCATTCGGTTGATCACCAAGTCTTTTAGATGATACTTTCTGAAGAGCACTTTTATCTGCCACCCTCTCTCTACTCTCACTGCTATTAACTTAGCTTTAGTTTGAACTACCAGGATCCCTCACCTTGATTACTGTTATAGCTCCTTAACAGGTCTGCCCCAATTCCAGGTGTCTCAGAACACAGCAGCTAAAGTAGCCTTTCACAATACTATTTCCCTGCTTAAAAATGCTACTTCATGGATTCCCATAGAACGCAGGATTCCATTCAACCTCCTTATTATGGTATGTATTTCATGACTTTGCACTGCTCTTTGATCAGAATTTAACTCAAAACATACTGAATTGTAATTTCCAAAACAGGCCATTGTTTCTCTTGCCTCTAGAAACTTGCACCTGCCCCTCCTTTTGCCCAGCTGCACTTCCACTCCAATCTTTCACTCTTTTTACCTGGCAAACTCCTACTTGCTATGTGAACTCACTGATTCTAGGAATCATTCACTGCTCCCCTGAGACTCAACCTGGTGCCCCCATGTTTTCCACATGACAGGCCACATGCATCTGTATAAAAAAGGTTATGCAGTTTCTTTATAATTATCTGTTTATTTGTTTGGCTGATCTATTCGATGAGTTGAATTTGCCTTTGTTTTCTCCCACTAAGGTTTTCAAACACTGGCAGATCTCCCCGTCCTTTTTCTTGGTAACATCTAGGGTATATCCCATCACGTCTAATATCTTTGGATGTTAAAGAACAGTCTTGTTTTCAGATGTTAAGAAATGCAGTCCAATTCAACATCAGCATTTCCATCTTTCATCCTGTTCTCTGATTCTACTTATGGTGCCTCCAAGAATAGGGTCAGAGAGATGAATGAGAAGAAAAAGGACAAAAATCTATTTATTTAACTGATGCTCTCATTTGGCTGTTAAATGTTCTCACCCAAATGACTCTTTCACAACACATATTGGTAGATTCTTGAATGATTTTCATGGATATGATCTCACTAACTAGACATTCACTGGTTTATAAACCACTTAACTCCTCAGATTCTACTCTCCAGCAGAATACCCTCAAGGTGAGGGAAGCCTGAGGGTCATCCCTCTCACATAGACCCTTTCAGCATGACTCCAGCTTGGCAGCCCTTCTGCAAAGTCTGCATGGCCCACCAATAAACTTCTGTACCCTTATCCCAACAAATTCTGAAAGTTATATTTTACAACCTATTACAACCATCTCTTTTTTTTAATGTCATTGTTACTTCCTCCAGTAGCCTCCAAGTAAGATGTAGATCAGTCTCCATGCCTATTAAAGTCCAAGGGACACATTTCTTATACTTCTGGTGCCCCACAGCTCCAACTTGTCTTAAAGAGAGGCAGTAGGTATCTCCCTTTTCTTCCTAATAGGAAATGGAGGGGAATTACCTGAAAGTTCTCAACTACTATAAATTACTTTGATAAATTCTTCAAAAAAAATTATATAGGCCTCTCTTTCATAGGTTGAATTTAAATGAGAGGCTAGGAGTCAGTCACAGTATTGACTTTGCTATCTCTTAGCAATTCCTGTGGAGATGTCCCATGCCCTCTCTAGAATATATATGCATAATATTAAGGCAATAGTGCAAGTCCCATTTGATATGTTGTTATGTTTGTCTTCCCTGGAGAACTGAGTGTGTACCTTCTTCAATCTCATATTCCCAATGTCTAGCACAGAGTAGAGCTGCAATAAATTGTAGGGAACAGTAAGTAATTGCTATGCATTATGAAACATTTATGAGAGAGCCATAGTAATATACTTGCTTGACAAGTAGGGAACAGCCAAGTCTACTTGAGAATGTTAGGAAAGACTCATGAATGTGAAATTTTCCTTAAAGTATGGGTTCTCCTTGTTCCTTGACAGGGAAACTTCATTGTTATAACCTTGTCATTCCTTATACTTTAGCTTTGGTCCACAGTTGCTGTTCTATTTAAATATCAGAAAAGAGAAATAACAACACAACATCTTTAAGTGTAAATTAATCTTAAAATCAGATTTTAATCTCAACCAAACTCCAAATTTACTGGGCTTCTTTTCTGATCATAACTTGTTGGAGAGCTCAGCAGGAGTCTAGTCAGAAATTATATTTGACCCAGAAAAAGCTAAACCATTTATTCTTTTTCATTTGAGGATATATGTATTATAAACATGTGGCCATTTGGCAATGTTCCTAATCTCTTCTAAATTAAATTAGGCTCTATGACTTTTAAACACTATTGAACAGGCTTCTTCATTGTATTACTATGTTAATTTCTGTGGAATGCTTTTATTTTACCTCCATCAGACTGTTTATTAACATTCTTCATGTTTTTCTCCAGTTCTCCCTCCTCCCCTGCTGCACAGATATTCACAGAGCACATAATTCTAGTATGCACCAAGGAAATAATGGATCCCAGGGTCTTATAAATACTGGGAGTGTGGAAAGTCCCTAGAAGAGGGGAGAACTGGAAAAAGAAATAAAGAATACCATGGGTAGTTGAAGGCAAGCATAGAGTTCCCTTCATTCCCAACACAGTTCATTCCAGTAATTATAGTTTCTTTATTCTCAGGCAAACATAGTACATGCAGGATAATCTTAGAAGGTATGAGATGCTGGCTGACTTTTACAGAAAGATACAACCACAGGGGTACACAATTCTAACAATAACCTTATTTATACCTATAATGTCATAAATAATATTTAAGTTTAATGAAGTAGACATGTATTTGTTTATTCCCCTGGTGCCATCAATAAGATGTAGTTTTAGATTGGTACATATTTAACTGCTATATACTACATACAGAATACCCATAATTTGCTAAATGTATAATTGAATGTACAACACATACTCCCCACCAGGGTCTTCATGTTTATAAGAACTGTCTGCATCATTCAGGACTAAAATAAATAGCCTTGAAGTTAAACACTAATCCTCTTAATCATTCGGTGAACATACCTGTTTGGAAAGCAATCGTATAACCAGTTATTTTAACTGAATCTTTGCTTTCAAGTCAGAGGGCATCTCTCATTATGGTGAATTTAAAGGAGGGGAGCCTGGCAAGGAGGTTGTTATTTGGACACTGTGCAGAAACTTGATTTTATAATTTTTGTCTCCCTCTATTTCTCAGTATTCCCAAATAAGCAGCGTGAAGCTGACTGGAACATGAGCACTTCGCTCTTTGTTCCAAAACATTTTTGTTTTTTTAATTTTAGGTGAGTTAAGTTGACCTATTTATATTGATGGGGCATCTGTCACTCTGAAAATCCTGGATAACAAAGATTGAATCAGACTATGAGAGTCCAGCCAAGATTGAACTAATTTGCTATTGTTTGGGGGGGGGGGGCAAGAACATAAAATTTGTCCTTAGTAAGAGAGGTTAATGATTTTTCCTAAAGGGAATAGTTGTTTCTCCTGTTAATAACCCTGTAATAAAGGAAAGCTCAAGGGAGGAAATTTGACAGTCCTTGGAATGGAAAGAAAAGGGAACTCATTTCTCTCATCTTGACCCATAGCCTTGAAGAATCTTAAAGCAGTTACAGCGGAGGGGGTGAGGCCAGGCACTAGAGAACTCGGCTATTGCCTGTGGTAGCCCAGCAACTACATCAATACCATGCAGCACAGAGAAGGGGCACCATGGGAATGCCATGAAGAAACTTGATGGTGAACAAATTTCTAGTAAATAAGGCAGTGGGTACATATGTAAAGCTGAAGTTAATTAGGATATATTCAAATATAGATGATTACTTGCTATCATTAGCCAAAGACTATTTGACTTGATATGTGAAGATTTTCTTATCTTTCTTTTTCAAAAGACTTTATTTATTTATTTGAGATAGAGAGAGAGAGTACAAGCAGTGGGGAGAGGGCGAAGCAGGCCCCCCACTGAGCATGGAGCCCAATGTGGGGCTCAATCCCTGGACCCCGGAATCATGACCTGGGCCAAAGGCAGACACTTAACTGACTAAGTCACCCAGGTGCCCCACGATTCTCTTATCTTTATAAATGTTAAGATTCCAGTTTCCACTGACCCTTTAATCCAGAAATAATAGATACCACAATCCAAAAATTTCACTGGGCTATCCCCCACTCTGGGTAACACCTTTGGTAAGACATCATTTTGATTCAAGGTTAGATTCTGTACTTATTCCAAGAGCCTCCTGCCCTTAAGAAGCTTTCAATCTTGAAATTATGTTACGTCAAGAATTATATTTACATACATACATAGACTAGAAGAGAACTTTAAGAATAAAAAGTTATGTAGGGAAATTTTTAATATTTTTATCCAGTAGCTGTGATGTGGCCATTAAAATTATGGTTTCAAAGAATATAAGTGAGAAAAAAAGCAGGATACAATTTCGTGTATATAGTGTGATTCCAATTTCCAAGTGAATATTATATATTCACAGGGAAAAAAGCTCCAAAAAGAAACACAATCAATTGTTAGTACTGGTACTTGCTCAGTTGTGCAATTAAGATAATTTTTATTTTTCTTTATATATTTTCAATTGAAATTTTTTAACAATAATATTTTACCCTCAACACGCAAAAAGAGTTATTCTAATAATGTAGCCTTAAAGACTCTAAGATATGTATCAAACAGGAAAAGTGGGGAAAATAAACACACAAGAGCAGATCTATAACAAGATACACTACAATTTAGATAGTAATTGGATTAAGATGGATAGATTATTGATGACTTCTTAATTTCTCAGCTTCCTTTACTGTCATTACCCTTCTTTTATGATGTAAAGGGCTAAATAAAAATAACTGTTAATGTATTAGTATCCTAATAAAGCACTGAATTAAAAATTAAAACAATAAAAATCTAATTGGTAAACAGAGCAAGCTCCAAGGAAAATTATAGAATTCTTTCTCCATAATAGAAATGTTTAGATAATATAACCAGAACCACACTACTCAGGCACAAAATCATGTGAGTGAGAGGAAGTTGGCAGATACTTGGAAGCAGAGTGGGGAAGATGAGCCCACACAAGCTTTGGGGCCAGCCTACCTGGGCTTCAGTTGTGAATCCATTGCTTGGTAGTTGAGACACCTTAGTAAATCACTGGATTTTCTGAGTGCTGGTTTTTTCACCTAGAAATTGCGTATAGTGGCGACTGTTAGTGAATGTACCTGAAAAGGTTTCTACCTAAAGCACATTTGAAAAATGTAATGGTCTTCTACTAACTCTGGCATAGTCACACAACTGATACCTGATTTATGCAGAAAAGGTCTCTATCTTCCCACATTTGGGCCCCAAACTACCTACCATATCAATTCTGAGTATCAGTTATGTAAAGGCTAATTTCAAACTCCATGGTGACTTTAAAATCCTAATTACTCCTGACCCATTATTTTAATAAGCTTTCAGAAATTAAGGTACATATGCAGAAAAGTGCCTAAATGATACATGTAACATTGAACGAAATTCCACAAGTTGAGCACATGGATGTGACCACCATGCAGATCAAAAAACAGATCACTATCAGCACCCTAGGAGCCACCATCATGCTCCCTCCATCATGCCTCCCTCGCCTCCCCAAAAGCAACCACTATTCTGACTTTTAACACCAGAGATTAGTTTCTTCTTTTTATAATGGAATCACTTTTGCTCAGCCTCATGTTTGTGAGATTCATTCATGTTGTGTGTAGCAGTAGTTTGTTCATTTCCATTGCTGTACAGTATTCTATCATATGGATAAGCTACAATTTATTTACCCATCCTCCTACAGGTGGACATGTGAATGTTTCTGACCACATGCAGAGTGCTCCTATGTATATTCTTAGACCTGACTTTTGGTGGACAAATGCACTCAGTTATCTTGGGCATATACAAATGAGTGAGAGTGCTGCATTCTAGAATATACTTACATTCATCTTTAGTTGATACTGTCAGATAGCTTTCCAAGGTGGTTCTCATTTCATTTTTTAAAAATTCTCCCCTCCCCCTAGTCTGTGGCAACTAGCATTCTACTTTCTGTCTCTATGAATTTGACTACTCTAGGTACCTCCTATAAATGTAATAATAAACAGTATTTGTCCTTTTGTGACTGGCTTATTTCACTTAGGAGAATGTCCTCGAGATTCATGCATACGGTAGTACATGGCAGAACGTCCTTCCTTTAAGGCTGAATAATATTCCACTGCATGGATATACCACATTTTCTTCTTTTTTTTTAAGTTGTCTTTTTATTTTTATTTTAAAGATTATTTATTTGTTTATTTGACAGAGAGAGAGAGAGATCACAAGTAGGCAGAGAGGCAATCAGAGAGAGAGGGGGAAGCAGGCTCCACGTTGAGCAGAGATCCTGATGCGGGGCTGGATCCCAGGACCCTGAGATCATGACCTGAGCCGAAGGCAGAGGCTTTAACCCACTGAGCCACCCAGGCACCCCTATACCACATTTTCTTTATCCATTCATCAATCAATGGACACTTAAACTGCTTCCACCTTTTGGCTATTATAAATAATAATCTGAACATAGGTGTACAGATATTTGAGTAGCTGCTTTCTATTCTTTTGGCTATGGGTCTAGAAGTGGAACTGTTGGCTCATAAAGTAATTCTATGTTTAATTTGCTGAGGAACCACAATATTCTTTTCCACTGCAGCTGTCCCATCCCATTTCATTTTCACAGTTTTATCCCAAACCAAGCTCAGGTCTCTCCCATCTTAAAATCCCATCCATCTTTTGGTGACAATCCAGGCTTTGTCTGTTCCAGTCTGGTTGTCTGTGTAATGTGACTGAGGCGATGAACCAGGGTTGAACATAGAGGAAACCTAATTTCTACTTCTAGTTCTGCCACTAACTCGCACAACTATTAAATAAGAAACAAGAACTTTCACAGGCATCCTGAAGTTTAAGTAGAAAACAGTAAGTTAAAGTGATAAGATAGGCAAAAAAATTTTAACACACTGGACTTTACACATCACATGCATGTTTTTACCCTCGCTCCAGCTAGACCAAGTCAGATCACACTGCTATTGCATAAAATCTATTTTACCTCTTTTCTTTTATAATCATCACCAGAATCTAAATTTAACTATTACACATTACTGTGTCCTTACACACAGTACTATGTCCTTCAGAGATATGCAAAGAATTGGGGACTGAAAGTCAAAGAAAAGGCAGCATTGTTTTCCTTGAAGAGAACAATAGTGTAATAGCTACTGCTGTAACCTTATTTCTGCCCAGCACCTCTCCCACCATTGCCCCCATTCCCTTTCTGACCAACAGGGTGTGGTAACCTTGAGGTGTACAGTGCAGACCTTCTTCTGAAGAACCTGCTGGGGAGGCAGGGCCTACGGGACTGATAGGCTCCAGCTATTGCAGGTTGGGATCCACTGCGGTGTTCATAACCAGACTGCACTTCCTCCAGACTTCTCCCAGCCCTTACTGAATGTGATGGGCATCTAGAGCTTGGACATTTCTGCCCAATGTAGTACTTTTCCAATGGGCAATCTTTTCTTAGAAACTGTCTATTAGCTTGGTGAGGACTTCCTTCAAATTGTGCTGTGGCCTAATACTCTTCCTATTAGTCTTTCCTTCCCTTTTTTTTTTTCTTTCTTTCCTTTTTTTTTTTTTAAGATTTTATTTATTTATTTGACAGAGAGAGAGCGAGAGAGGGAACACAAGCAGGGGGAGTTGGAGAGGGAGAAGCAGGCTTCCCAAGGAACAGGGAGCCCGATGCGGGGCTGGATCCCAGAACCCTAGGATCATGACCTGAGCCAAAGGCAGATGAGCAACGACTGAGCCACCCAAGTGCCCCTTCCCTTTTTTCTTTCATGGGCATCAAGCTTGTATCAAGGTCTGAAGGTTCGCCCAGCCTACTCCTATGTCCCTTCAGTTTATCCTTTACTAGCATTTCCTTCAAAGAATCGCTTGGAAATCTAATCCTATCTTGGTTGTCTGCTTCTAAGAGGAGGAACTGATGCACAGGGGCAAGTGCAGGACTGGGGGGATCCAATTATCATGTTCACATCAACAGCCTCAGTGATTGACCAAAGGGGTAAACTTATGGTGCCCATCAGGCCAATAAGAATGCCTCCCTTGGGATTAGTCAACCCCAAACAGGTGGGGGCTGGGGATTCTGAGACAGTAAGGAAATAAACTCTCACTTGTCTGAGGCCATGTTTCTTGGCAGAGAAATCCTGTCTGCAGTTGCAAAGAATCAATCCAGTGTTAGAGAGAAAGGTTTTTAAGTGGGTAGTAAGGCCTGAGGAGATTGGATTCTGAAATGTGGAGACGAGCATCACACCTCCTATATGATCACATAAGTCAATAAGTTTCCTGTGCAAACTGGGTTTTGATTCCTTGTAACCTAAGAGTCCTAATTACGTTACTCCCTTGGGTGTGTGTGTGTGTGTAAAATGGAATATTACTCAGCCATAAAAAGGAATGAAATCTCACTATTTGCAATGACACACATAGAGCTAGAGTGCATTATGTTAAGGGAAGTAAGTCAGAGAAAGACAAATACTATATGATTTCACTCATATGTGGAATTTAAGAAACATAACAAATCAACATGGGAGGGGAAAGAGATGGGCAAACCATAAAACAGACTCTTTAGAGAACACACTGATGGAGGGGAGGTGGGCCGGGGGATGAAATAAGTGGGTGATAGGTATTAAAGAGGGCACTTGTAATGAGCACTTTATATTGCATGTAAGTGAAGAATCACTAAATCCTAAACTTGAAACTAATATATTAACTAACTAGAATTTAAATAAAAACTTGGAAGAAAAAATCTTTCCAAGGATTCCATTGATTCTAGGATAAAGCCCAAACTCCTTATATCCCAATATGCTGAAAAATTTCCAAATCTTCTGAAAACTTGCAAGAATAGTAAAATGAATGCCCATTTACCCTGCACCTAAATTCATCAAATATTAACATTCTGCTATATTGGTCTTATCTCTTTTTCTTTCTTTCTGTATATACATACAAAGTTTTTCATGAGTCATTTGAGAATTGAATTATCACAGACATCATAATATTTCATCCCTAAATACCCTAAGAACAAAGACATTCTCCTATATAATCACAATATGGTGTTCACATTCAGAAAAGTTAACTTTGATACAATATTATTACCTAATATTCAGTCTGTATTCAAATTCCCCTAATTGTCCCAGTAATGTCCTTTATGGTTGTTGTTGGGTTACTTGTTTATTTTTGACCCAGGATCCAATCAAGGATTATGTAATGCTGTTAGTTGCCATGTCTCTTCAGTCTCCTTTAATTCATAACAGTTCCCTAGCCTTTTAATGTCTTTCAATATCTTGACATTTTTTAAGAGTCCAGGGAGGTTGTTTGGCAGAATGTATCTTAAATTGGATTTTTCTGGTTGTATACTCATGATTACACTCAGGTTAAATATTTTCAGGAGTAATCAGAGGTAATGTGATGCCCTCAATGCATTTGCAAGGCTGTTCACAGGCTGGCCCTGCCCATCTCTCTGGCCTCATAACTTGCTGCTCTCCCTGTGATCTTCCAGCTTCCAGCCAACAAACTTCTTGTAGTTCCTTCATCCACCTGGCTTAGTGGCATATATATTTCTGATTTAAACTTAAATAGCTATGACCCCTCCTTAACCCCTTGGAGTGGACCAGCTCACCCATGTACTTGTGTAATTATCTTTCCTTCTAGACCACTGGATTTCAAAGTGTGGTCCTCAGACCCCTGGGATCTTGGGACCATTTTATGGGGTTTACAAGGTCAAAGCTATTTTCATGATAATATTTAAGATTTTAATTACATTTTTCACTGTATTGACATTTGTACTGATGGTACAAAAGCTATAGGGAGAAGCTGCTTCTGCAAACAGTAGCATTGGTCATTGTATTCTTTACCCAACTACTCACAGAAAAAAAGGGGGGGGAGTTTTACTTGAGAATGTCCTTGATTCAGCTGTAAAAATGATTAACTTTATTAAATCATGACCTTTGAGCATGTCTATTTAATATTCTGCATGACATAATGGCAAGTATGCATAAAGCATTTCTGCTGCACAATGAAGTACAATAGTCATCTCCAGAAAAAGCATTTCTGGGACTAGATTGTGAGCTGAGCTGCACAGTTTTCATGGAGCATCATTTTTACTTGAAAGAACAACAAGCAGTTAAACTATGGTTACTTAGACCTGAGTATTTGACAGGCATTTTCTCAATAAATGAACAAAGTGAGACTGTCATTTCAAGAAAAACAACTCACAGTATGTGCTGTCAATGGTAAAATTTGAACATTCAAACAAAAATCAGAATTCTGGAAAAATTGTATTTGTCACAAGTTTGACTGCCTCCCAATACTTAGACTTTTCTGATGTGATCAGTGCTGATATTAATGAATGTGATTTTTGAGATTATATAGTGAAATGTGTCAACATTTGAAAGAGTGGTATAACTCAGTGAATCAATGTTTTCCAAATGAACAATGCATGTTATTAGATATGTAAGATTCAGTGAAAGTGCAAGATAGACTAATTTTAGTATATGAAGCACTTATTTCATATATTTACCATTGATATGGTTTCAGATTCCACATTATAGCTAACCTTTAAGAAATTACCACTTGTTGATTTTTGGTATAGTAGCAAAGAAGAATTTTCACAATTATCTGAAAAGACTTCTAATATACTCCTTTCTTTTCCAATTGCATATCTGGGTGAGGCCAGGTTTTCTATACATACTTCAACCAAAACAACATATTGCAACAGACTAAAGACAGAAGCAGAGATGAGAGTCCAGCTGTCTTTTATAAAGACATTAAAGACAGTAGCAAAATTATAAAACAATGCCATTCATTAATATTTTTGTTTCAGAAAAGATAGTTATCTTTTCATGTAATACATTATTTATGCTCACATATAACAGGTTCATTACATTATTTTTATTATTATTTTTCCATCATGGTAAGTATAATTGTTAATCCCCATCATCTACTTCACCCATTCCCCCACACATCTTCCCTCTGGTAACTATCAGTTTGTTCTCTATAGTTAAGAATCTGTTTCTTGTATGTCTCTCTTTTTTTTACCTCTTTTTTTTTTTTAAGATTTTATTTATTTGACAGAGATCACAAGTAGGCAGAGAGGCAGGCAGAGAGAGGGGGGAAAGCAGGCTCCCTGCTGGGCAGAGAGCCCGATGTGGGGCTCGATCCCAGGACCCTGAGATCATGACCTGAGCAGAAGGCAGAGGCTTCAACCCACTGAGCCACCCAGGCACCCCTCTTTTTTTTCTTACCTCTTGCTCATTTGTTTTGTTTCTTAATTTCCACATATGAGTGAGAGCATAGGCTAGTATTTGTCTTTCTCTAACTGATTTTGGTTAGCATTATACCCTCTAGCTCTATTCATGTTGTTGCAAATGGCAACGTTTCATTCCTGAGTAATAGTCCATTGTATATATATACTGCATCCTCTTTATTCATCTATCAATGGACATTTGGACTGTTTCCATAGTTTGGCTATTGTAAATAATGCCACAATACATATAAGGGTGAAAGTATCCTTTTGAATTAGTGTTCTTGTATTTTTTGGGCAAAAACCTAGTAATGTGATTACTGGATCATGGGTAGCTCTGTTTTGAATTTTTTTTAGGAACCTCCATACTGTTTTCCACAGTGACTGCACCAGTTTGCATTCCCACCAACATGAGGGTTCCTTTTTCTCCACATCCTCACCAACACGTATGGTTTCTTGCGTTTTTTATTTTAGCCATTCTGACAGATGTGAGGTGATATTTCACTGTGGTTTTGATTTCCATTTCCCTGATGATTAATGATGTTGAGCATCTTTTCATGTACCTGAGGGCCATCTGTATGTTTTCTTTGGAGAAATGTCTGTTTATGTCTTCTGCTTATGTTTTAATTGGATTATTTGGGGGGGGGTTTGGTGTTGAGTTGTGTGGGTTCTTTATATATTTTGAATACTAACCCTTTATCAGATATGTCATTTGCAAATATCTCCTCCCAGCCTATAGGTTGCCTTTCAGTTTTGGTGATTGTTTCCTTCACTGTGCAGAAGTTTTTATTTGATGTAGTCCCAATACTTTATTTTTGCTTTTATTTCCCTTGTCTCAGGAGACATATCTAGAAAAATGTTGCTACAGCTGATGTCAAAGAAATTATTGCCTGTGCTCTCTTCAAGGATCTTTATGGTTTCAGGTCTCTCATCTAGGTCTTTAACCCATTTTTAATTTATTTTTGTGTATTGTAAGAAAGTGGTCCAGTTTCATTCTTTTGCATGTAGCTGTCCAGTTTTTCCAACATCATTCATTGATGAGACTCTTTTTTCCATTGTATATTCAATCTTCCTTCTTCAAAGATTAATTGGCATACAATGGTGGGTTTATTTCTGGATTTTCTATTCTGTTCCCCTGATCTATGTGTTTATTTTTATGCCAGTACCAAACTGTTTTAATTACTACTGGTTTGTATTATAACTTGAAGACTGGAATTGTGATACCTTTACTTTTGTTTTTCTTTTTCAAGATTTCTTTGGCTATTTGAGGTCTTTTGTGGTTCCATACAAATTTTGGGCTGGTTTGTTCTAGTTCAGTGAAAAATACTGTTGGTATTTTGATAGGGATTGCATTAAATATGCAGATCTTTTTTTTTTTTTTAAGATTTTATTTATTTGACAGAGAGAGAGACAGCCAGAGAGGGAACACAAGCAGGGGGAGTGGGAGAGGGAGAAGCAGTCTCCCGCAGAGCAGGGAGCCCAACACGGGGCTCTATCCCAGGACCCTGGGATCATGACCTGACCAAAGGCAGACTTTTAACAACTGAGCCACCCAAGCGCCCAATTACTTTGGATAGTATAGACATTTTAACATTATTTGTCCTTCCGGCCTATGAACAGGGAATCTTTTTCCATTTATTTTTATAATCTTGAATTTCCTTCATCAGTGTTACATAGTTTTCAGAGTACAGGTTCTTTCATCTCTTTGGTTATGTTTATTCCTAGATATTTTATTGTTTTTCATGCAATCATAAATGGGATTCTCTTTTCTTTTTTTATTTGAGAGAGAGAGTGAGAGAGAGCACAAGTAGGGGGAGAGGCAGAGGGAAAGAATCTCAGACTCCCTGTCCAGTGCAGAGCCCAATGGCAGGCTCGATCTCATCACCCTGCGATCTACCTGAGTCAAAATAGAATCAGTTGCTTAACTGACTGAACCACCCAGGCACCCCTAGGATTATTTTCTTAATTTCACTTTCTGCTGCTTCATTATTAGTGTATAGGAATGCAACAGATTTCTGTGCAACAGTTTTGATCCTGCAACTATACTGAATTCATTTATTGGTTCTAGAGATTTTTTGGTAGAGTCCTTAGGTTTTCCATATATAGTATCATGTCTGCAAATAGGGAGAGTTTTACTTCTTCCTTACTGATTTGGATGCATTTTATTTCTTTGTGCTGTTTAATTGCTGTGAGTAGGTCTCCCAGTACTATCTTGAATAAAAGTGGTGAGAGTGGACATCCTTGTCTTAGTCCTGACCTTCAGAGAAAAGCTCTCAGTTTTTTACCTTTGAATATGACGTTGGCTGTGGGTTTTTCATATAAAGCCTTTTTTATGTTGAGATATGTTCCCTCTAACCCTACTTTGCAGAGGGCTTTTATCATGAATGGATGTTGTGCTTTGTCAAATGCTTTTTCTGCATCTATTGAAATGATCATATGGTTTTTTCCTTTCTCTTATTGATATGAAGTATCACATTGATTGTTTTGCGAATACTGAGCCACCCTTGCAGCCCAGGAATAAATCCTGCTTGATCATAGTATACGATTTTCTTTTGTGTATTGTTGGATTTGGTTTGCTAATATTTTGTTAAGGATTTTTGCATCTATATTCATGAGAGATATTGGCCTGTACTCTTTCTGTGGTGTCTTTTTTTAAAAAATATTTTATTTATTTATTTTAGAGAGACAGAGAGTGGAGAGGGCGGAGGGAGAGGGACAAGCAGACTCCATGCTCAGTGTGAAGCTCAATGCAGGGCTCAATCTTATGACCCTAAGATCATGACCTGAGCTGAAACCAAGAGCTGGTCACTTAAATGATTGAGCCGCCCAGGTGCCCCTCCATTTTTTTTTTAAGATTTACTTATTTATATAAGAGAGTGAATGAATGCTTGAGTGGGGGGAGCGATAAGAAGGAGAGGGAGAGGGAGAGGAGCAGTCTCCCTGCTAAGTGGGGTGCCTGACATGGGGCTCGATCTCACAAACCTGAGATCATGACTAAGCCAAAACCAAGAGTCAGATGATCAACCAACTGAGCCACCCAAGCACCCCTTTTGTGATGTCTTTATCTGGTCTTGGTATCAGGGTGATACTTGACTCACAGAATGAATTTGGAAGTTTTCCTTTCTCTTATATTCTTTGAAATAGCTCATGAAAATAGGCATTAACTCTTTTTAAATGTTTGGTAGAATTCACCTATGAAGCCATATGGTTCTGGACTTTTTTTGTTGGGAGTTTTCTGGTTACTGATTCAATTGAATTGCTGGCAATTGTTCTGTTCAAATTTTCTATTTCTTCCTGCTTCAGTTTTGGTAGGTTATATTTCTAGGAATTTATCCATTTCTTCTAAGTTGTTCAATTTGTTGGCTTGTAGGTCTTCATAGTATTTTGTTACAATTGTTTGTATTTCTGTGATGTTGGTTGTTATTTCTTCTCTTTCATTAGTGGTTTCATTTATTTGTGTCCTCTCTCTCTCTCGATTAGTCTTGCTAGAGATTTAGCAATTTTGTTGATCTTTTCAAAGAACAAGCTCCTGGTTTCATTGATCTGTTCTATTGTTTTTTAGTTTTCTATAGTATTTATTTTTGCTCTACTTTTCATTATGCCCTTCCTTTTGCTGGGTTTGGGTTTTATTTATTCTTTTTTCTAGCTCCTTTACATGTAAGGTTAAGTTGTCTATTTGAGATTTTTCTTGCTTTCTAGGGTAGGCCTGTATTGTTATATACTTCCCTCTTAGAATCACTTTCACTGCATCCCAGTGATTGTGTTTTCATTTTCATTTGTTTCCATGGTTTTTATTTCTTCTTTGATTTCTTGGTTGACCCACTCATTGTACAGTCCAGCATGTTATTTAATCTCCATGTATTTGTGCTCTTTCCAGATTTTTTTCTTGTGGTTGATTTTTAGTTTCATAGCATTGTGGTCAGAAAAGATGCATGGGGGGAGCTAACATGGAGCAGAGTAGGAGGATCCTACTTGTCTCTTCCCTTGAACACAACTAGATAACTATCAAATCATTCTAAATACTCCAGAAATCAACCTGAAGACTGAGAGAACAAACTCCACAACTAAAGGAAGAGAAGAAGTCACATCAAAGAAGGTAGGAAGTATGGAGATGTGGTTTGGAGGAGAAACTGGATCGAAGGGGAGGGAGCTATGGTCATAGAGAAAGCTGAGAGAGAGTGAGGAGCACACGGAGAACACACAAGCAAAACATTTCCCCAAAGCCACTGGCTGGGAAAATGAGAGACTGATTTTTGTGAGTTCTTGCACCAGCAAGGCTTAAAGACTGGAGTTTTAAAGGTCAACAGGTTTGGCTGGAATAGAGTCCTGAGAGTACCGCCCTACTCCTAGAGAGAGGAAGGCAAAAAACCAGAGGGAGGAGGGCAGATGGTGTGGAATCAGTGATTTGAAAAATCCCAGGAGCACACATCAGGGAGATTATTCATTCTTCTTGGAGCCAGTCTCTGAGAGGCAGCATTGAGGAAGAGGCCTCTCCAGGGACAAAGGAGCTGGCTGACACCATTTCCCACCCCTGCCCATCATCATAACCACAGAGCCACCTGTGGAAAGCAGCTCAGCCCCAACAATGACTACTTATCCTGCTTAAACCAACCCCTGTGCTCTGCTGGGACTATTCCTCTTAGTCAAGCTTGCCTCAGTCCCAGAATGACAGGTCCCTTCCCCAGAAGACCAGCAGAAACCCATGCTCATATCATGTCTCCCAACCAGAGACTTCTGCAGGGCTTCAGTTCTAGTGGAAGTAGGGCTTCAGTTCTAGTGGAAGTAGTAGTGGAAGCAGTATCAGGCCTCATTTAATGAGCAGACCAGAGTGCACCTAGTTAAAACTTAGCACATTCTGGCCAAAGACCAAACACTACCCACTGCAGGCAAGGAGAGCCTCTGCAGACAACTAGCCTGAAAGAGCAGCTAAAACACAACAGCAGAGCACATGCAGCAGCACACACTAGAGACACTGCCTTAAGAACCAGGTCATGGACACTACATGACCTCTTCTTCATAAAGCCATCGTTCTCAGGAGCAGAAAACATAACAGTCTTTTCTAACACAGAGAAGTTAGAGACCTAGACAAAATGCCAAGATGGAAGAATTTATTCCAAATGAAAGAATAAGATAAGATCATGGCCAGAGATTGAAGCAAAAGAGATATAAGTAATAGGACTGCTGGAGAATTTAAAGCAACAATCAAAAGGATACTTGCTAGACTTGAGAAAAGAATGGAAGATTTCAGGGACACCCTTACTTGGAGATGAAAGAGTTGAAAAAGAATCAGTCAGAAATGAAAAATGCAATCACTGAGACTGGAAACAGGCTCGATGCAATGAACACAGGCTAGAAGAAGCAGAGGAATGAATAAGTGACCTATAAGATAAAATAATGGAAAATAATGAAGCTGAACAAAAGAAATAAAGAAGTATGATGGAACATGAGAATAGACTTAGGGAATTCAGTGGCTCCATCAAACATAATAACATTTGTAGTATAGGAGTCCCAAAAGAAGAAGAAAGAGAAAAGAGGGCAGAAAATTTATTCAAGGAAATAATAGCTGAAAAGTTCCCTAACCTGGGGAAGGAAAAAGACATCCAGATCCAGGAAGCACAGAGAATTCCCATCAAATCAACAAAAGCAGGCCAACACCAAGACATATTGTATTTAATTAAAATACAGTGCTAAAGAAAAAATCTTAAAAGCAGCAAGATAAAAGAAGTCCTTAAATTACAAGGGAAGATCCATAAGGCTAGCTGCACATTTCTCAACAGAAACTTGGCAAGAAAGAATAGAGTGGCATGATGTAATAAAAGTGCTGAAAGAGACAAATTTGCAGCCAAGAATATCCAGCAAGACTATCATTCAGAATAGGAGAGATAAAGAGTTTCCCAGAGAAACAAAAACTAAAGGAGTCAGGGACCACTAATCCGGCTCTGAAAGAAATGTTAAAGTGGACTCTTTGAGTGGAAAGGAAAGACCAAAAGTGACAAAGACAAGAAAGGACCAGAGAAAATTTCCAGAAACAACAACAAAACAAGTAATAAAATGGCACTAAATACATATATATCAATAATTACTCTGGGGACACCCGGGTGGCTCAGTGGGTTAAAGCCTCTGCCTTCAGCTCAGGTCATGATCTCAGGGTCCTGGGATCGAGCCCCGCATCAGGCTCTCTGCTCAGCAGGGAGCCTGCTTCCCCCTCTCTCTCCGCCTGCCTCTCTGCTTACTTGTGATCTCTCTCCTTTCTGTCAAATAAATAAATAAAATCTTAAAAAAATAATTACTCTGAATGTAAATGGACTAAATGTTCCAGTCAAAAGGAACAGGGCGTCAAGATTGGTTGAAAAAAATGAAACCCATCTATATACTGCATACAAGAGACTAATTTCAGACCTAAAGACACCTGTAGACTGAAAGCGAGGGGATGGAGAAACATTTATCATGAAAATGGATGTCAAAAGAAAGCCAGAGTAGCCATGTTTCTATCAGTCAAACTAGACTTTAAACCAAAGACTGTAACAGAAGATAAAGAGGGCACTATGTCATAGTAAAGGGGACAATCCAACATGATGATCTAACAATTGTAAATATTTATGTACTCAACATGGGAGCACCCAAATATATAAAACAATAACCAACATAAAGGAACTCATTGATAATAATACAATAATAGTATTTTAATACCCTACTACATCAATAGATGGATCATCTAAATAGAAAATCAACAAGGAAACACTGACTTTAAATGACACACTGGACCAGACGGCCTCAACAGATACATTCAGAACATTTATCCTAAAGCAGCAAAATACACGTTCTTTTCAAGTGCACATGTGATATTCTCCAGAACAGATCACATACTACGTCACAAATCAGCCCTCAACAAGTACAAAAAGACCGAGACCATACCATGCATATTTTCAGACCACAATGCTATGAAACTTGAAGTCACGTACAAAAAAAAATTTGGAAAGGCCACAAATACATGTTGGTTAAAGAACATCCTACTAAAGGATGCATGGGTGAACCAGAAAATTAAAGAATAAATAAAAAAAATACTTGGAAACAAATGAAAATGAAAACATGACAGTTCAAAACCTTTGGGATACAGCAAAAGTGGAACTAAGAGGGAAGTATATAGCAATACAGGCTTACCACAAGTAGCAGGAAAAATCTCAAATAAACAACCTAACCTTACACCTAAAGGATCTAGCAAAAGAAAAACAAATGAAGCCTAAGGCCAGAAGAAGGAAGGAAATAAAGATTAGAGCAGAAATAAATGATATAGAACTAAGGAAACCAAGAGAACAAATCAATGAAACCAGGAGCTGGTTCTTTGAAAAAATTAATAAAATTGATAAACCCCTGGCCAGACTTATCAAAAGACTTATCAAAAGGAAAAGAGAAAGGATTCAAATAAATAAAATCACAAATGAGAGAGGAGAAATAACAACCAACACCACAGAAATACCAACAATTATAAGAGAATATTATGAAAAACTATATGCCAACAAATTGGACAACCTGGAAGAAATGCATAAATTCCTTGAAACATATAAACTACTAAAACTGAAACAGGAAGAAATAGAATACGTGAATAGACTGATAACCAGCAAAGAAGTTCAATCAGTAATCAAAAATCTCACAACAAACAAAGTCCAGGGTTAGATGTCTTCACAGGTGAATTTTACCAAACATTTAAAGAAGAGTTAATACTTATTTTCAAACTATTCCAAAAAACAGAAAATGAAGGAAAACTTCCAAATTCATTCTATGAGGCCAGCATTACCCTGATACCAGTACTAAATAAAGACTTGACTCCACTAAGGAAGAAAACCATAGGCCAATATCCCTGATGACCATGAATGTAAAAATTCTCAGTAAGACACTAGCAAAATGAATCTAATGATATATTAAAAGAATAATTCACCATGATCAAGTGGGATTTATTCCTGGGCTGCAAGGGTGGTTCTGTATTCACAAATCAACATGATATACCACCTTAATAAAAGAAAGAATAAGAACCACATGATCCTCTCAATCGATGCATAAACAGCATTTGACAAATAAAACATCCACTCACGATTTAAAAAAAAAAAAACCCTCAACAAAATAGGGTTAGAAGGAAAATACCTCAACATCGTAAAAGCTAAATATGAAAGGCCCATAGCAAATATCATCCAAAAGAGCAAAATGAGGAAAAACTGAGAGCTTTTCCTCTATGGTCAGGAAAAGACAGGGATGTCCACTCTCACCACCGTTATTTAACACAGTATTGGAAGTTCTAGCCACGGCAATCAGACAACAAAGAAAAATAAAAGGCATTTGAATCAGCAAGGAAGAAGTCAAACTTTCACTATTTGTAGACCACATGATACTCTATATAGAATACCCAAAAGACTCCACCAAAAAATTGCTAGAAGATATACAGATGGCTAACAGAAACATGAAAAGATGCTCAATATCTCTCACATCAAGGAAATGCAAATCAAAATTACAATGAGATCACCTCACACCTGTTAGAATGGCCAAAACTAACAACACAAGAAACAAGAGGTATTGGCGAGGATGTGAAGAAAAGGGAATCCTCTTACACTGTTGGTGGGAATGCAAACTGGTGTAGCCATTGTGGAAAGCAGTATGGAGGTTCCTCAAAAAGCTAAAAATAGAACCACCCTGTGATCCAGCAATTGAATTACTAGGTATTTACTCAAAGAATACAAAAATGCTAATTCAAAGGAATACATGCACCCTGATATTTATAGCAGTATTATCAACAATAGCCAAATTATGGAAAAAGCTCCAATGTCCACCTACCGGTGAATGGATAAAGAAGATGTGGTATATACATATATAATGGAATATTACTAAGTAATAAAAAAAGAATGAAATCTTGCCATTTGCAATGATGTGGGTGGAGCTAGAGGGTATTATGCTAAACAAAGTCAGTCAGAGAAAGACAAATACATGATTTCACTCATATTTGGAATTTAAGAAACAAATGATCATAGGAAAAAGAGAGGGAAACCATAAAACAGACTCTTAACTATAGAGAACAAATTGATGGTTACGGGGGGGGGGGGGAGAGGATGAGTTAAATAGGGGATGGGGATTAAGGAATGCACTTGTTATGATGATCCCCAGGTGTTGTAGATAAGTAGTAAATCACTAAATTAAACAGCTGAAACGAATATTACAGTATGTGTTAACTACCTAGAATTGAAATAAAAACTTGGAAAAAAAGCAAAAGAAAAGATGCTTGGTATGACATTGATTTTTTTTGAATTTGTGGAGACTTGTTTTGTGGCCTAATATGTGATCTATTCTGGAGAATGTTCTGTGTGCACTTGAGAAGAATGTGTATTCTGCTGTTTTAGGATGGAATGTTCTGAATATGTCTGTTAAATCCATCTGGTCCAGTGAATTATTCAAAGACATTGTTTCCTTGTTGATTTTCTGTTTGGATGATCTGTCCATTGATGTAAGTGAGGTGTTAAAGATCCCTAGTATTATTGTACTACTATCAATTATTTCCATTGTTTGTTATTAACTGTTTTATGTATATGGGTGCTCCCATGTTGGGTGCAAAAATATTTAAAATTTTTATATCATGTTGTTGCATTGTCCTGTTTATTATTATATAATGCCCTTCTTTGTCTCTTGTGGGTTTTTTTAAGATTTATTTATCTATTTGAGAGAGAGAGAATGTGAGTGGCGGGAGCAGCTGAGGGAGAGGAAGAATCCCGAAGTAGACTCCCTACTGAGCATGGAGCCCAAAGTGGGCCCAGGACCCTGAGATCATGAGCTGAGCTGAAATCAAAGAGCCAATGCTTAGTGGACTGAGCCGCCCAGGTGCCCATTTCGTCTCTTGTTATAGTCTTTTTTTTTTTTTAATCTATTTTGGGGGCGCCTGGGTGGCTCAGTGGGTTAAAGCCTCTGCCTTCAGCTCGGGTCATGATCCTAGGGTCCTGGGATTGAGCCCCGCATCGGGCTCTCTGCTCAGTGGGGAGCCTGCTTCCCCCTCTCTCTCTGCCTGCCTCTGCCTACTTGTGATCTCTCTCTCTGTCAAATAAATAAAATCTTTAAAAAAATTTTAAAAAAAATAAAATAAAAGCCTATTTTGTCTGATACAAATATTGCTATCCTAGTTTTCTTTTGACATGATAAATTTGCATGATAAATTTTTCTCCACCTCCTCATTTTCAATCTGCATGTGTCTTTCAGTCTAAAATAAGTCTCCT
Source organism: Potos flavus (assembly GCA_028534135.1). Taxonomy (NCBI): domain Eukaryota; kingdom Metazoa; phylum Chordata; class Mammalia; order Carnivora; family Procyonidae; genus Potos; species Potos flavus. Next base: position 77,712,515 of record CM052898.1, on the reverse strand, counting down.
ATAAGCAGCATATAGATGAGTCCACTCCTTCACCCTATGTCTTTTGATTAGAGCATTTAGTCCATTTACATTCAGAGTAATTATTGATAGGTATGTATTTAGTCCCATTTTATTACTTGTTATTTCTGTAGATTTTCTCTGATCCTTTCTTCTCTTGCTTGCCTTCATGGTTTGTTAGGTTTCATTACTGATATACGTGGATGCCTTTCTATTTACTCTTTGCATATCTATTACTGGTTTTTTATTTGTAGTTACCATTAGGTTTGTATATAACATCTTCTGCATATAGTATTCTATCTTAAATTGATGATCACTTAAGTTTAAATCCTCTCCTCTCCACATTTTAGGTATATGGCGTCATATTTTACATCCTTTTATATTATGAATCTCTTGACTAATTTTCACAGAAATACATATTTTTACTGCTTTTGTGTTTTTTACTTTTTATACTCCACTTATAGTCTTTCTGTTCCACTCAAAGAGTTTCCTTTAATATTTCTTATAGGACTGGTTTAACGGCCACAAACTCCTTTAGTTTTTGTTTGTCTGAGAAACTCTTTATCTCTCCTATTCTGAATGATAACCTTGCTGGACAGAGTATTCTTGGCTGCCGATTTGTCCCTTTCAGTACTTTGAAATAGATCATGCCACTTTCTTCTAGCCTGCAACGTTTCTGCTATAAATCCACTGACAGCTTTATGGGTTTCCCTTGTATGTAACTGTCTTCTTTTCTTTTGCTGCTTTTAATTTTTTTTTCTTTATAGTTACATTTTTCCATTTTAATTACTATGTTTCTTGGTGTGGATCTCCTTGAGTTGAATTTGAGGGGCCTCCTGAATCTGGATATCTGTTTCCTTCTGCACATTAGGGAAGTTTTCAGCTATTATTTCTTCAAATAAATTTTCTGCCACCTTTTCTCTCTCTTCTTCTGGGATCCTCATAATGCAAATGTTATTATGCTTGATGGAGTCACTGAGTTCCCTAAGACTATTCTCAATTTGCATAACTTTCTTCCTTCCCCTTTACTCAGCTTGGTTACTTTCCATTACCTTGCCTTCCAGGTCATTAATTCATTCATCTGCTTCATCTAACCTGCTATTTATTCCAACAAGTGTATTTTTTTTTAATCTCATTTATTGTATTCTTTTTTATTTAAATTCAATTAGCCAACATATAGTACATCATTAATTTCAGATGTAGAGTTCAGTAATTCATCAGTTGTGTATAACACCCAGGGCTCATCACATCACATGCCCTCCTTACATTTATTGCAATCTTGATCTCTGTTTTTTTAAATCTCTGATGTCCTCTACTCTTTTCTCAAGTCCAGTGAATATCTTTATGATCATTACTTTAAATTCTCTATCAGGCATATTATTTCCATTTGGCTTTGGTCTCTTGCTATAGTTTGGTCCTGTTCTTTCATTTGGGACGTATTTCTCTGTCTCCTCATTTTGTCTGACTTCCTGTGTCTGTTTCTGTGTGTTATCAAAGTCACCTACTTCTCTTGCTCTTAACAATAATAGCCTTATGAAGAGGAGGTCCTGCAGTGCCCTGCAGTGCAGTGTTCCCTATTAACCAAGGTCTGGTACTTCAGGGAATGTCTCCTATGTGTGTTGCATGTGCTCTGCTGTTGAGTCTTGGCCAATCCTTCAATCCGGGTGTCTGCAGAGATGCTCTTTGCCTACTGTGGGTAGTGTTTGGTCCCCAGCAGGGGTGGGGCATGTTTTAATAAAGTGTTCAGTGGTCTAGTTGCAAAAAGAGACCTGCAGCCAGAACTGAGGTCCTGCAAAACACATGGGTCAAGAAATGTGGTGTTAGCAGGGTTTGCACTGGTCATCTGGGAAGAGGGACTCACAGTGCTGGAGTAAGATGTTGGGGGGGGGGCGGAGCAGCACAAAGTATAAGCATGTTAGGTCAGGCATGCCATGCTGGTTCCTGCAGGTGGCCCTTGTTTATGCTGGGGGCATGAGAGGGAAATGGCCCCTGCAAGCTCCTTTGTTCCTAGAGTCCCCATGATCCCTGTCTCTCTGGGCATGCTCTGAGATGAGCAAATCAGCCTCCCTCCCATCTGCCCCCCCCACACTCCCACATTTTTCAAACTGCTGGTTCTAGGCTGTATCTGTACAGGCTGTTTGTTCTGTTGCTTCTTTAATGGTGGGGACTCTGCTTCTTAATGCCCTCCAGTCTCTTCCAGATGGAGCCCAGTGATTTTTAAAATTCCAGGCTTTAGTCCCACTGATTGTAAGAACTCACACAATTCGGCCCCTCTTGCTTTGAAGACAAATGTAACGGGGATTCATCCTCCCCATTTGTGGGCTCACCAGTGTGAAAGTCTGTTTTCCACCCTTCTCCACACCATTGGCTCCCTCCCCACCATAGACAGCCACAGTCTGTTTTGCTCCCAGACCATCTTCACCCTTTTTACTTTCTTTGGTGAGGCCTCCTCTCTACCTTTAGTGGTAGAGTTTATCTGACAGTCTTTGGATGTTTCCTGGGTTATTTACACTCATGTGAGTATTATCTAGTTGTATGTGTGGGACAGGGTGAGCTTAGTGTCCTCCTACTCCATCATCTTCCTAGCAGACCTCCCATTATGTTATTTTTAAATGAATTAATAAATATGTTTTAAGTTTCCTAGTGTTAATCTCTAATACAATAAACATTGACAGCTATCACCCACATAATTAGAAGCCCTTTGTGGTCCTCAAATTTTAGAGTGCTACAGGGTCCTGAGACCAAAGTTTGTAAAGTGTTGTTCTAGACGATAAGCCCTGTGGGGGCAGGGGCTATATCTTTCTTGATCACTGCTATATCCTACATGGGAAATATTTGAAAAATATTGGGGCACCTGGGTGGTTCAATCAGCTAAGCATCTGACTTTGGTTCAAGTCATGATCTCGGGGTCCTGGGGTAAAGTCCTATATTGGGTTCTCTGTTCAGCAGGGAGTTCTCCTTGTCCCTCTGCCCTTCCCCCTGCTCATGTTCTCTCACATGTACATGCTCTCTCTCTCTTGCTTGTGTGCTCTCTCTCAAAAAAAATACAATCTTAAAAAAAGGAAAAATGGCTGTTAATATTTGCTGAAAATGTGATCACATGTCTGTCCACATGAATGAATGACACTCAAAATGGACCTTGCAAGGCATTCCAGATAGAAGGAATAATCTGATAAAAAGGACCAGAAATAAGAAAATAGCATTTAAGAATAGTGAGAAATTAAGTGTGCAGAGCAGACTGACACAATGGAGAAAAACTTAGGCTTTGGACACAAACAATCCTGAGTTCAAGTCCTGACTCTAATCTTTATTAGCTAAGTTGCATTGGACAGATCAACCATTCTCAACTTCAGCTTATTAGTTGTGTTTACTAGTTCAAGTTATTACCCCTCTGTGCCTCTGTTTCCTTACCTTTAAAGTGAAGATAATAACAGCATCTACTTCCTACATTTGTGCTGACAGCAGTAAAGTGCCCAGAGTTGTACTTCCCAACATAGCAGTCTTTTACCACATCTGACCATTAAGCACTTGGTATGTGGTTAGTGCACTGGAAAACAAATTTATTTTATATTATTTTATTTTAGTTGATTGAAATTGAAATCAAAATTTTTAAATTGAAGCATTTTTATCCACATGAATGAGAGTAGAAAAGGAAATTATTTTTGGTACTTGATTCAGGTACTAGAGATCTTTCAAGTACATTTGGAACAACTTGCGTATGTGAAACTAACTTTTCCACTGTTCTTTTAATGAAATCAAAATACAGTTCAATTATTTTCAATGAAAATTTAGTGCCCAAATTGAGACATGCTGTAGGTGTAAAATACACCATGGATCTGAAAGACTTACTATCCCCCCAAAAAGAAGAAGAAAAAAATATGTCATTAATAAGTCTTTATTGATTAGAAGCCCATTGATAAAACATTTTATTGAAATAAATTTCACTTGTTTCTTTTTACTTTTTAATATATAATCAGAAAATTTTAAATTACATGGATAGCTTACATTATATTTCTATTGTATAGTGGCTTAGCACATTGTAAGCACTGTACAAAGTATTAGTGATCACTGTTTTATCATCTGTACTATAGAAATAACATTTACCTTACAAAATCATATAAAGACAAAGTTAGATGTGAAATAAAGCTCCTAGCACAGTGTGGGGCACATAATAAGGGCTCAGTAAATGCACCCGTCATCTTTAAGTGGTAAGGGCATCATATGTTCTAGGAAGATAGACTTGGAAAGTGAGGTGGGGGTTGTAAATTATACAAAGTTTTGCAAATCTGGCTGAGAAGCTGGGGCTTAATTCTCTATGCAACCAAGAGCCACTGAAGCACATGATCCACGAGGTGTTTTAGAAAGATAACTCTGACATGTATCCTTAGAGGGGGAATGTGAGTTTTGGAAACAATTCTAAGCTGTCAGAGCAAAGTCTGTAGAGTAGGTTGGGTGATCAAGCTGGGAAATGCTGTCTGGGGTCACAAACCAAGTCTCAGTTTGAGTGATGAGTCTGGTTTCACAAGAAGCTCATAATCCAGCTTTATGGGCAATTCCGAAAGAGAAGTTTCATAGGCGGTTTTGGAAAGTGATAGACAGCATCAGTGGCTTAAGTAGAGCTCCTTCCACTGTGATTATTCCAAAATATGTACATTCTTGTATGTTTACACAATCAAGCACATAAATGGTGTCATTACATTTTAGTTTGTTTGTGCACTCCAGACAAAAGGCTCTTTTGTTACAGCATTTGTAAGACAATTTTCTGATCTCAAACCCCCTAATGAGTCCTCCAAGTTCCTCTTTTGTATAGATAAGCCCATCCTTCCCTAGGAAATACCTAGGTTGCAAAACAAAATCCTTTGATCAGTACTGCCCTCAGATTCAGGCAATAGAAGGCCCCCATCGTTGGCCCTACCCTCAAAGAGGGTTCTGGCATGGCCCCTTTTCCACTGCACTTTTCTCCTTCATGAATTAGTTAATGCTACATAGAAAATCACCGTAAAACTCAATGGGTTAACAGGACAATCATTTTTATCTTTCAAGGGTTTTGCGGGTTTTGAGTATGTGAGTAGCTTACCGGGGTGGTTCTGGTTCAACCTCTCACGAGATTGTACTCAGATGTCAGCTGGGACTGTAGTCATCTGAAGGCTTCGCTTGGACTAGAGGATATACTTCCAAGGTGGTTCGCTCACACAGTTGGCAAGTTGTTTTTGGCTGCTGTAAGACCTTAGGTCCTCTCCACATGGAAAGCTCCCCCACAAGATGGTGGCTGGGTTCTGAGAGACTGAATATACAAATGGACAATGGTGAGGTCATATATGAAAATAGAACTCTGACCCACAACTTGCAGCAACCAGCCCAGGAAGTCAACCACAACCTCTGTAGCAGTTAGCCCAAAATGGCCTGGGCTTGATGAATAACTGATAGCTTCCTTAATCTTTGCCTCCATTTCCAACTTAGGACCAACAGAGAAAACCAATCAAATAGCATGCCCTACTTCTAGTTAGCCCAACAGCTTCCCCATAGCAATAAACTCTAATCAGGGCACACCTGAAGCCTCCCTTTTTTCCATTTTATACCTTTCCACTCTTCTACTTGCCTTTGAATCTCTGCAAAACAGAGATGGTGGCTGACTCCCTTACTACATAAGCTCTGAATTAAATTGCCTTTGCTTGTTCTCATTTGGGTGGTCTTTGCTTATTTCCATAGTTTTATAAGCAAAAAGTTCTGAGAGAAAGGTGTGTGTGTGTGTGTGTGTGTGAGAGAGAGAGAGGGAGAGAGAGAGAGAGAAAGTGAGTGTGAACACAAGTGAGAATGGGCCAGAAGCTGTGCCTTTTTTATGACCTAACTTTAGAAGTCACATATTATCATTTCTACCATACTTACTAGGTCTAGGCAGTTACAATCACCTGCCCAGGGGGAACAGAAACCCCACCTCTTGGTAAAAACCTATGTTGCTCATATTGTAAGAAAAGCATGTGGGATGGGATAAATATGTAGGTTTGGCCATATATGGAAATAGTCTGCTACACACCCACAGGATAAGTCTGTGGGGCCAGAGGACATGATTACAGAGAGCCTGCTCCCCAACTTCTAGATCTGCACTGAACAGTATGGTAGCCACCAGTCAAGTGTGGCAATTTAAATTTAATTAAGGTTAAAAAAATTTTTAAGTTCAGCTCCTCAGTCATAGTAAACCCATTTTGAGTACTCAGTAGCCACAAGTGGCTAGTGACTACCATACTGGACAGCTCAAACATAGAATGTTTCCATCACTACATGGGACTGATCCAGTTCAAGTTCTGGGGCCTAAAAAAAATCTGTGTCCAAAAGTTCCCTAGTCCATTTTCCAGGCTACAGCCTTTTTCTCAGGGTTAATCTTTCTAAGAGTAGACCATGTTGCTGATATGATCACCTCAGGGCCTAATGGGTGGCCAAAAAATGACTGCTGATAAGCTATGGAGTTAGAGCTTGGATGTCCAGGCTGGAATGTCTGCAAGCTTGCTGTTATGAACTGAGTTGCATCCCCCTCAAATTCATATGTTGAAGCCCTAACCTCCAATGTGACGGTATTTGAAGACAGGGCCCTTCAGTGGTAGTAAAGATTAAGTGAGGTCGGGCGCCTGGGTGGCTCAGGCGGTCAAGCGTCTGCCTTTGGCTCAGGTCATGATCCCAGGGTCCTGGGATTGAGTCCCACATCAGGTTCCTTGCTCCATGGGGAGCCTGATTCTCCTTCTCCCTCTGCCTGCCACTCCCCCACGTCCCCTGCTTGTGCTCTCTTGCTCTCTCTCTCTCCCTCTGTCAAATAAAATCTTTTTTTAAAAAAAAGATTAAGTGAGGTCATAAGGGTAGGGCCTTAATCCAACAGGGCTGGTGTTCTTCGAAGTAGAGGAAGAGACAATAGAGTTCCCACTCTCCATGTGCCACAGAGGAAAGGCCATGTGTGTATGCAGCAAGAAGGCAGCCATCTGCAAGGCATGAGCCAAATTAGCTGGTACCTAGATCTGGGACCTCCAAACTCCAGAACTATAAGAAAATAAATTTCTGTTATTTAATCCCCCAGTCCGTGGTATTTTGTTATGGCAACCTAAGCAGACTAATACACTAATGGACAAGGTCCTTCACAGAACAAACTAGACTAGGCATGGGAAGAGGTGGGGAAGTGGGAAATAGGTTGAGGGGGAGGGTCCAACTCTCCACTGGCCACCTCATTCCAGCACGGAGCTTCAAGAGATCTGAAAATTACAAACTCAAATTTGGCCTTCCAGGATGTTATGAATGCATATATGTAAATGCAGAGAGAAAAATTTATTTAACAGTTTGTTTGCATGATTTGTACCTTTCAAATACTTTGAAATATGATATATAGGCCTCCAGTGGTGCTCTTGCATTGGACCCCACAAATGTTAGGGGTACACAAGATTTTAGTTTTTACTCTGAGGAGGAGCAAAACATATGTGTGTGGTATGTTGCATTATTATTATTGTAATGAAAACACAATTCCATACAGAAGGGTGCTATCAGGCCCGAGTTAGGGGCACAAACTGGGTAGAGGACCTTGCTCTGCCTCAATGCATATTTCATACACAGAGCATTTTTCAAGACTAAGAAACTAATGTAGATATCAGCTGCACACCATTTTAAGGGGACTGCTGAATTTCCTGAAAAGAAAAGCCTACATGGAATAGGCTTGGGAATGAATATTGGAGTAGTCACTGTTGGTGCCCCCTTTAACTGAGAGTGAATTTGTTTCAAGTGACACTTGGAACGGCCAACTTTTATCCACTGAAATGTTCCTTGAAACATTTTATTTTCCACCTGGTGTATCTTTAAACAAAAATGCTTGTCAGCAGCTGGCACATTAAGAAAGTCACTACCAGTTTTCCATAAGTTTAAAAAATATTTTGAGCTGTCCTGTGAAAGTCTCTTTTTGCAGCTCAGCGAGTTCTTTAGCTGATGAATGTTCCCAAACGCATATGGTTGCTGATGGGGGAACCCAGATTCCTGACTACACAGAAAGTGGCCCTTCTGCCTCTGTGACTTTGGGTTGAAGAGCAAACCATGCCCTTGGCCAGGGCAGCTAAGAGCCTTTGTTCGATTACTTGTGGCTATATTCCCCTGACCTTCAGGGTCTTTGTGGAGTATTACAATGTGAGCTAACATTGTAAATGCTGTAGTATTAACTGGACATTCAGATAAGGTGGCAGACTTAGCAGGTGTTAGCAAACCGTACCCCAAATTCTGCTCCAAATATAAAGAAAACATATGTGATAGACAACAGTAAGAAACAAAGGTGACTAAATGGGATCTGAAACAAAGCTAGACTTGTTGTTTACCTGGGAGAGTCATGTCGCCTCATTCAGGTGTGAGTTCAGCAGGTCTCTCCGTTAGAAATAGAAAGAACTTGGCCCATGGGGCAGAGTGTAAATTCTTTCTTTTCCTGTCTCTGATTTAGGGAAGTCTAGATTCAAATAAGTCCAGGATTGGTTGCCTAAGCTTCCAGTGGCCCTGGGGCCATTCAGTGAGGGGCTGAACTGAGCATCTTAACAAGATTTCACTTTAATATGCATGCAAATAAGAAAGGGAAATTCCCAGGAACCCAAAGCAAAGAAGACTTTAAATAGTGTAGTAGGTGGGAGTTGAAACTATGAAGCCCTCAGGAGGTGAGTCTTAGACACCTGAAGTGAAGAAGTTTTTAATGCTTAGGCAAGAAGCACAGTCACAGGCAGGCACCCAGAAGAGGTCTCTACCCACTCTGTGGTCTGGGATTGGAAAGTTACGCTGTAAAGCAAGCTTCCTGCCCCAGCCCTAGGTGAGAATATCACTAATGAAAAATAGAAATTTAGGACTGAGCAAGGTCGTCCAGGACCTGTCTGATGAATGCCTTGAGCCTGGCAGAAATAGCCACAAATCTGCCCTCTGAGTTTCCAAACCCGGGGCACCCCCACTATTCTCAAGGAAGATGATCAGGCTCTCCATAGTCTATCAAATGGTGATAAGTACTGTGTTTAGTGGCTTTCATGGGGTGGGGCAGTAGAAAAGGAGGGCTTCAAATATGCATTGTGAGAGGCCTTCTAGAGCTCATATTTTATTAATTTATTATATATTGGTCCATTTACTAATCACACTGTGTGCCAGGCTCTTTACCATTTGTCATTCTGAATCTTCCCAACAACCACATTCCACAGCATATCCTTAACCTGAGTAGAGCAGCTTTCCTAGCTGGCACTATTTTTCAGAAAGTTGGATAAAGTCCCAGTCTTCTCACATGCATAAAATTCTACCACCTAAGATTCATTTTTGGAGTCTTGGCAGCTTTTCCATTTCCATATACATACAGATCTCTATACTAGATTACAAACACTAGACAATCTAGTACAATGGAAAGAGCTCTGACATGGCAGCCGTGTGACCTGGTCTGGACACCACTGTCCCGACTATGAGATTTCAGTCAGGCTACACAGCTAGGATGGTTTTCAGCACACAGTAGATGGTAAATGAATGATAGTGTATAATTTTCATTATTATTATGCATTCCTGACCAAGGACTCAATATCTCCATATGTCATATCATGGCTCTTACCAGAGTGTCATAAAAGTAACTAGAACCCTGTTGCATTGCATAGTGAGGTGTGTAAATACAGTCCTTCACCAAAACAAGCCCAGTCTTATTCAAGGTGAATCTCAGAGCATACAGGATGTCAAAATGCTTTTATAGTTCCCCTCTTGTACTGAGGTCTGCTCACATGAAGCTTTGCCTTCCCTCCCTTCTTCCTTTTCCACTGCTCTTGGCCAGGGTACCTCCTTTGGTCTCCATGTTGCCATGCTGACAAATATTCTTTCCCACAGCTTTAAATTCTTTAGAGTAGAATGACAATAAGACAATACTGGCTCCCTCTTGCTAATACAGACGACTTCTCACAGCCTAACTTTGATACTACTTTATGCTTAAAGTTCCCCTCTCCACCAGAAGAAAGGATTGAGTAAAACATCAAAGGTCCAGGGACAGAGAAACTTGTCCCACCGTGCAAATGTTCTACCATAAATCTAAATCATTTTGGAAAGAAACATTCCATGCTGATTTCTATAATTTGGATACAACTCTGCTGTACACACTGATAGTATAAGGGGCTCCCAATAACCATCAGTTTTATATAAAATGAAGCCTTGACAATGACACCTAGTAGTCTGCCTTCTTAGAATTTAGGATGCAGTGTGATTTGAAAGGCCCAGGAAGAATTATTCAAAAATAATTCCTGAGTATTACTTCAAAAGTCCTCCTAGTGGATGCTAACACCTGCTTGACCTGAATTCTGATAATACCGCTTCTCTCACTGAAAACAACTTTTGGAAAGAAAAGCTGATCCAAAATTTTCTGCTTTGCCTTCTCCTGGGCCTCTAACTTTTCAAGACCTTGCTTGCCCTCGGAGCAAATGAAGGCAATAAGACCACCATAACTGACAACGTTCAGCAGGCTTCCAACTTCACTGGAAACCATGTAATCAACTGCCAGGTCATGAGGACTTTCTCTGAGGCACTCCTCAAAGAAACATTAAAGCAAGCAGGGGAGAGAAGCCAGGGATAGAGTTGGGACCTGAGTTGGAGGGAATAAATAGAATCATTATTAGGTGGCAGGCATATGTAGAGGCTAGAAGAAGAAAGTTCTTCAAAGCTCTCCTTTAAAATGGGAGGCTGGTGTGGGAAACACATAAGTAGCAAATGTTAGACAGATGAATTGCATGGGGCTGGGGATAGAGCACCAGGCTGGAGTCCCAACCCTGGCATGTAGCTAGGAGACCTCTGGAGAGCCACTTAGTCTCACTGAGCTCCAATTGCTTCATGTGGAATATGATTACTGTGGCTCCTTTTAGCAATAAAATTGCAGTATTCTAACTTCCCTACTCTCTTCTCTCTAGACCTGGTTTAAAAATGAATGCCTAATGATATGTTCACTTGAACTGAAGATCCATGATATTGCACATTATATGCACACATGAGCCTTGAACTCATTTACCCAGTGATGACAAACACATATTTAGACAACTTTAAGAAAAGGTTCAAATGTTCCTGCTGGCAATGGTGAAAGTTAGCCGTCTAGATGTTCCATAGCTACCCTAAACTCAGCGTCTCCAAGAATGGACCATCTTTCCCTTTAATTCCTCCTTTGAAGGCCTCTGAGAGGTGACAGCACCACTATGCCCATACTGCATTGGCTATAAAAGAGAGTCTCTTTCTTTTCTCCTAACCGCTACCCTCATAGATGACCAGATCCTGATAACTTCTCTGCCCACTGTTTACAGACACCTCTGAGATGGAGTGAAGGGCACTCATTTCTCAGACTCTCATCTTTGCCTACCTGGACCACTGCCTGCATTCTTGCCCTTCACCACCCACTATCCATTGTCCCGGCTGCTGCCACAGTAATCTCTCTGAAGCATCAATCACTTCCCGATACAAAACCATTCACTGGCTGTGTTCCCACTCTTTCCTGGAGTTCTTTGCCCCATGTGCCATGTCATTGCCCTCCAGGGCCCTCATCAGGCTAACTTCTACTCATCCCTTAAGACTCAGGAAGCACATCTTTGGTGCCCACTTTGCTGCAGGCTCCAAGTAGCCCCACTATCCCAGTAACCCCCGTGTATCTGTACTGTTGCACTCACTGCCTTGACTTCTAACAGTGCCTGCTTCCCTAACCAGGCTGTGGACTTCCTGAGAACAGAGGCATGTTCCATCCTGTCACCTAGCAGAACTCCTGGCCCATACTAGCTACTTAAAAGCTTTAGTTCACTCATGTTTCCTCTGGATTCAGAATGTCATTGATCTAAAGCAGAACAAAGCCATGATCCAGCCACCTAAATCAGTTCAGTGAAGGCAAACAGAGGTGGGCTGAGATGTAAGCCGAGTGTCTCAGACACATGCCAGGGTCTTTGTTGGATATTGGTATCTGCACGTTGCAGACTCTTAGTCGGGTCAAGTTAATGCTAACTCTGCTTGCGGCAGAGCCTTTCTGACAGCCATTTCTGTTTCCAAGTGAACATTGTATACGGCAGATGCTACATTAAGGTAATTATTTTAGACAAAATGTAATCAATTTCCCTGTATGCCTTCTCTCCAGCAAATGATTGTGCATAAAGCAAGGTTTAATGTTTTGGCCTGGCTAAGAGGCTTTTTCTGGAATGGAAAAAGAAGTGCTCCAGAAACTTTGCCAGAAATTTCCAAATATCACTGAGTCTTCAAATATTGCACTATGCAGATCAATTTTGATTGACTTCCACCTACATAGTTGACTCAATTCCTTTGCAAATCCCTCTCTTCTTTAAACTTCATTTTCTCCATCTGCTAAATAAGAGGGATGAATTATTTTAAAGATCTCTTTCCAGCTCTTAAATTAGATGATTCCAAGATTCTTACTTATTATTTCACTTTCCATGTGATCTTTCAAGTTAACTGGTAGCATAGAAATTTAGCAAAAAATTACATATATTAGAGTATTATTCTTTGTATAAAACTGATTTGTTGTTGTATAGGATTTATCTTTAAATAACAAATTTCCCTCAATCACTTAAAATAAGTCTTGATTACAAATACTTGACTTCCATAGCACCTGTATTACACAAAGCAACATTTATCTGCAGGACTAGCTACATAATTTGTTGTAACCAATACAACAAGAAAATGCTAGGTGCTTTGTTTAAAAATTAGTAAGGATTTCAAGATGGAAACAACAGAGCATTAAATCAAGGCTGGAGTTCTTTTGAGCTTAGAGTCCTGTGTGACTGCCAACTCTGCTCATCTGTGCTGTTCTCTCTATACCTCAGCTAAGCAGCAAAGATGTCTATTAGTAATAAATATGCCTAAACAATTCCCCCAACCCTGATTCACAAGCAAATCCCACAAAAAGAAATAAAGATGCACAGAAGGAAATATCACTAGGTTTCTGGTCACAATCTAAGTTCCTTTATGCCCACTCAATGAAAGAGCCCTGGGCTGGAATCAGATGTGGGTATAATGTCTGAACTGACCACTGACCCATTGATATGATCTTCAAAGATTCATTGGATTTCCAGAGCACTCAGCCTTCCCCTCTTTAAAATGAGGGGCTTTATTTTTGCCACTAGGATTCTGTGAATCTTTGCTTGCTTTCTGATCTAGGCTTTGTTTCTATGCCATATAACTATTTTTGAACTTTTCAATGAATTATAACATATGTAGAGAAGTGTTCATATCCTAAGTATATAGGTTGTTGAATTTTTGCAAACTAAACACATCCATATAATCGGCTCCCAGAATAAAAAGTAGAACAGGACCAGAATCTCAAATGCCCTCCTCATGCTCCCTTCCGGTCACAACCTTTCAGTCTCATAAGGGTAACTGCTGTCCTGACTCTTAATAACATATATTTGGTCTGTCTCTTTTTGAACTTTAAGCAAATATAATATGTTTGACCTCTTTAACTCAATATACATTTTGAAATTCTTCCACATGACTACAGATCATTCGTTCTCATTGAACTAGTGTTCTGTACATATACCACAGTAGAACTACACTTCTATTGGCAATGGGCTTGGGTAGGTTTCATTTTTGGCAGGTCATGTAAGTTTATAATTTACAAAACATTTCCATCATTCCTAATTCTGAGGAACTTTAGTAAGATTGAAAATAAGCTTACTTTCTTTGGTTTTATAAAGAGTAAGGCTGAAATGTCCTTGTATAGGGATTTCGAAAAGCCTGGGACTCTTTCTTTAATCCTAGACGTGAACAATGAGCAGAGGGTAATTTTTTTATTCTTATTCTAGCTCAGAAGAAGCTAGAAGAAGCCTGAAGAAGAAGCAATTATTGTCATTGTTCAATAGCATCTGACCAAACTCTGTCTGATGAGGACAGAAATCACTTCTGAGTATATCAAGAGGAACATTTCCCAGGGTTTGGGAAGTCTATGATAGAACAGACCATACCAGATCAGCGGGAAGGAGTGGGAACTGGGTGATGAAAACGAGTCAAAACTGCCAGTTCTGGACAAGATACAAGAGATGGTGGTAATAGCTGGGGTGGGGCAGGGGTGGGAATGTGCTTCAGGGAGGCAGGTAAAATAGTCTCCAAGGTGTGGGAATAGGTTCCCCCCAAATAGACAAAATTTAGAAATCTAGGCAGGTGGTCTATGGCTGGGCAGGTCAGCAGAAGGTAACACACAGATCCTCTCCAGGAGGAACTCAGCAACAGAAAATATGAAAGCAGGCCATCCTTTCACAATCTGGACAGAAGTTGGTCTCAGAGAAAGCGAGGAGCCACTATTGACCATGGGCATAACTCCAAGCCCAAAAGAACTGGCAAAAGCAAGAAAAGGCTCAGTGGAGCTATAACTGTCCCTGCAGGCAGGTTACCCAGGCAAGGGCTCAGATAGCCTCCTGGGGCCTCACCACCAGAACCAGGACAGAGTAGACTTAGCACTAAGATTGAACAGTTCTGTCCTTCACTAATTCAACAAACTAGTATTGAACTGCTAGCCATTTGCCAAGCACTGCCCTAGTTGATGGTGTACAAAACACACAATAATTGATTGCATCAGTTAGGATGCTTTTATCTGAAAGTGATGAAATACTCAACTACAAGCGGCTTATACACAACACACAATACACAATACAGGTAATTACTAACTTCACATAAGAAGTCTGGAAGTAGGCTGTCCTAAGGTTGTCTTAGTCATTCACCAAAGTCAGGACTTTGGCTGAACACCTTTTCAGTTTCCCTCATTACTACAAAAGGATGTAGTAGCCCCACATATCACACCTTCACATAATGGTGTTGAAAGTAGGAAGGAATAAAACTTGCAGTGACCACAACTGTCTAGACCAATCATGATGTAAGCCCTGGAACTTGATATAGGGTGCCCTGATACCTGAACATACTCAAGGTCATGTCAGCAAGGAAAAAGAGGGGATAGCTGCAGAGCAGACAATCAAAAATAGTTCCACTATGACCCAGACTCTTAAAACAAGGCTCCTTTCATTGTCCTGGGGCCAGGATGGGTCCCAGAGTTTGGAGAACTCTTTTACTTAACAAAATCTGTGTGAGTACTCTCTCTGGGAAGGCAGGTGTGGGGCTTCTAGCTGTGACCTTTGAAAAGCTTCAGCCCGTCAAAGCACTAACCTCTTCAAGCTCTACCTAAACAGATTTCCTGTGA
Organism: Potos flavus; assembly: GCA_028534135.1. NCBI lineage: Eukaryota > Metazoa > Chordata > Mammalia > Carnivora > Procyonidae > Potos > Potos flavus. The sequence goes on along the minus strand of CM052898.1, from coordinate 77,697,337 downwards.
GGCCAGGCCCTTCTTTAATCTAGCTGGCTCTCTGTAATAGTGGCACCAAGGGGAGTGCTATGGAAATGGCAGGTGCTTTCTGTGCCTCAGAAGTTCAGCATGTCCTAATTTTATGTCCTACCACTCAAGAGTTTTATTTCACCTCTCCTTGATTCTATTTACATTTTTGGCTTATATAACCTCCTGGGATAGTGAGTTCCATATGCTTCATACTTGCCAAGTAAGGCAACATTATTTTCAATATGACCTAACACCCCTTCCTTTAAGCTTCCAAAGGTTACCACATCTATTCATTCTTGTTTTGTTTATTAGAGCCTACCCTGCAAACCAATCGCAGATTGTTTGTTCTTTAGAGATATCCTGGAAGAAATGGCCAGAATACTAATAGTTGGCATTTATTGAGCAATTACTGTGTGCTAGCCACCATCCTAAATGTATTCATATGTATCAACTAAATTTAATCCCCAAGAAACCCTGGAAGGAATTTTTATGTATCTTTTTTTTTTTTTCAGAAGAAGTAAAAAGATATTATCTGCCCAAGATCACATAGCTAATGAGTGTAGGAACAGAGATTCAAACTCAAGGTTTCTGAACCCAGAGCTAACATATGCAAGCACTCATTATACCACTTCTCAAAAGGGAAAAGATATTCTCCTCTTTGCAGGGCTCCTGACATTTTTTTCGCCCAATGGTTTGTAGGTACTTCGGAGGACTTGTTGGGATGAAAGAAAACCACATATTTAAGGGATGAAACCAAGCCAAGCTCAGAATCATGCATAGAACCTTTCCACTTTGTCAGTTGTTGGTCTAGCTTCTCAGAATGTGGAAGTGCCCATCCCATTACTCAGTGAAAAACATACACTTCAAATTCTCAGAGGCAGATTTTCTCCAGATCATAAAGAGGTCATCTGGGCAAAGTGGCAATTTGAGAAAAGCTGTAGAAACAGCATTTCCTTTCTAAGGTGGTTTTCAAATAACTTTCCTAAGTCCAGGGAAGACATAGCTGTCTTTCCCACACCTTTTTATCATTTAATCATACATCCATTGAAATGTACTGCCTTTTGATTGTCTTGGGTGCATGTCTTGTTGCTCCAACAAAATTGTAAGTTCTTTGAGAATTGAGACTGTGTCTTATTCATGGGTCTAACAGTGCCTTCGCCTAGAAGAAAGACTTCTATAGTGAAAGATGCTGCTTCGTATATGTGACCCATTTATCCAATAAGACTGGCAGTTTTCTGAGAGCTTCTGTGGCATTTTCTTTGGTGTATCATTCAATTTTGGACATTGCCAGAACCTGGAGACCTTGATGAGGCATTTATCTCAAGAACTAGTTAGAATCTAGAGAAAAATCTAACTGGTGGTTTGTGTTTATTTGATTTTGCTTTGCCTCCTTCTTTTGGACTCATCAGGGGAGAACTAAATAACCCTTTTCCCTGCCCCCACTCCACCAAACCACTGTATTTCCAAGAAGTCCAAAGTTTTTTTTACCACAGGACCACCACCTGTACCCCAACACTGATGGGAAACAAATGGTTCTAATTGAGGAGAATGAAGCTAGGCTATCCCAGAGGGGTGGAAGCTGGTACTGCGAACTAGGTGAAATAGGAGGAAGGGTGACACAACCACTAGAAGGAGCTTCCCTGAGAGTAGAAACAGGCAGCTTAGGCAATTTCTGCAAATGGCAAACAAACCCAATGTCCTGGACAGAGGATGGCCAAGGTATATCCTTGCATCCAGGGCACTTGGACATGACAGATCCTTAAATCTGTGAGAAAATTCCTGTGCATGAAATCTCACAGAATAACAAAGAAGCAGCCAAGGTGGCTTCATTCATACTTCTGGTGCCTTGTTGGCTGAGTCTAATGGGGATTGTCAATAGGATCATATACACTGGTCTCTTCAGCATGACAGTCTCAGTGTAGTTAGGGTTCTTACATGGCAGCTGAGGGCTCTGAGAGAGTGTTTCAAGACAGACAGAAGCTTCAAGGCTCTTTATGACCTAGTCTCCAAAGTCCCAAAATATCATTTCTGCTGCATTCTATTGGTCAAGCAAGTCACCAAGGTCAGCCAATATTAACAGGAGGTGAGAATGAGACCCCACCTTTTAATGGAAGGGATAGCAAGGAATATCCGGCATATATTTAATCTACTATGGTCTCTATGGCCACTATGGAAAAGAAGATGGTCTCCATGATGTCAGTGCAATAATTTGTAGCACAGAAGAAGATGATACTGACAACAGGTTGTTTTCCAGTTGGTAAACAGGAAGTTTTGCTCAGATGTGTGTTCTAAGTGGTGAAGGTGTTTTACATGATCATGTAGCCTCACAGATAAATAAAGTTTTTTGAAATCAGGCAGGTCTGAATTCAAATGCCAGTTTCTTAAATGATTGGTTGAGCCACCTTAAGCACTTTGTCACCAGGCCACCCCTTCCTCAAGAGGGTCTAATATCCCTTGAACTCTAGCATAGAGATGAGAGGTATCAGTCAGTTTTTGCAGCAGCTTGGGAGCTTTTACTGATACCATGAAGGCTTACCTCTTCATGAGAGAAAAGTTATGAAGTTCCGTAGTCTACCTCAAATGGATACAATTTAACCAAAGCTTGTAGTATATTACTACATCTTTATACACTCATCTTTCTCATCTTTCAACCCCTCCCTGCCTTCCATCTCATAACACGCATTCCATCAGGAATAGTGGAGAAACCATCAGATGAAATGTCTTTTTGTGAGCGCTTGACATTTGACAATACCTAACACATGTTCATATTCACAGCTTTCCAGAGGAATCTGGGTTTACTGACATCTCATCACATTAAATGGACGTGTGGATAACAAGATTTCATAGGTCCATAAAGAAAAGGTAAAGGCAAATACTTTATTTTTAAAATTTTTTTAAAAATTTAAATTCAATTAGCCAACATATAGTACATCATTAGTTTCAGATGTAGAGTTCAATAATTTATCAGTTGAATATAACACCCAGTGTTCAGCACATCACATGCCTTCCTTAATGCCATCACCCTGTTACCTCTCCCTACCCACCTCCCCTCTAGCAACCCTCAGTTTGTTTCCTATAGTTAAGAGTCTCTCATGGTTTGTCTTCCTCTCTGATGACTTCCCATTCCATTTTCCCTCCCTTCCCCTATGATCCTTTGTGCTGTTTCTTATATTCTACATATGAGTGAAACCATACTGTCTTTCTCTGATTGACTAGTTTCGCTTAGCATAATACCCTCCAGTTCCATCCACGTCAATGTAAATGGTAAGTATTCATCCATTCTGATGGCTGAGTAATATTCCATCGTGTATATACACTATATCTTCTTTATCCATTCATCTGTTGAAAGGCATCTGGGCTCTTTCCACAGTTTGGCTATTGTGGACATTGCTGCTATGAACATTGGGGTGCATGTGCCCCTTCAGATCACTACATTTGTATCTTTGGGGTAAATACATAGCAGTACAATTGATGGGTGGTAGGGTAGCTCTATGTTCAACTTCTTCAGGAACCGCCATACTGTTTTCCAGAGTGGATGTACTAGCTTGCATTCCACCAAAAGTTTAAGAGGGTTCCCCTTTCTCTGCATCCTTGCCAACATTTGTTGTTTCCTGTCTTGTTAATTTTAGCCATTCTGACTGGTGTGATGTATCTCATTGTATTTTTGATTTGTATTTCTCTGATGGCAAGTGATATGGAGCATTTTTTTCATGTGTTTGTTGGCCATTTGTATGTCTTCTTTGGAGAAATGTCTGTTCATGTCTTCTGCCCATTTCTTGACTGGATTATGTGGTTTTGTGTGTTGAGTTTGATAAGTTCATCATAGATCTTGGATACTAGTCCTTTATCTGATAGGTCACTTGCAAATATCTTCTCTCATTCCTTAGGTTGCCTTTCAGTTTTGCTGACTGTTTCCTTTGCTGTGCATAAGCTTTTTATCTTGATGAAATCCCAATAACTCATTTTTGCTTTTGTTTCCCTTGCCTTTGGATATGTGTCTAGCAAGAAGTTGCTGTGGCTAAGGTCAAAGAGGTTGCTGCCTGTACTCTTCTCTAGGATTTTGATGGATTCCTATCTCACATTTAGGTAAGGCAAATATTTAAAAAGAAATATAAGTTATGACTAATCAGTGTTTTTTTTTAATATGTGAGGGAATGCAAAATGACAGTATTGATAAAATGAGAAATATTTCTACTGCAAATGTCAGAAAATTCAGCTCATTGTGCAGCAAGAAACAGGAGGGAATATATTGGCTCCAATTACTGGATGGTTCAGGGAGACATCTAACTGGTTTCAGGTAACATTTGACCCAAAGATCAAATAATGATACCAAGGTATGTTTTTTCTCTCTCCTGTCTTCTGCTCGGCACTCTTAGTGTTGGTAACACTTATGGGAACCCTTTTCCATACGGTCCCAATATAGCTACCAGCAGCTCCTGGGACTAAAGGTTTCCGTATTTAAATCTAGAAGGGGAAGAACTGGTGCTGTTTCTCTAAATTCTAGCAGAAAACTTGGCTCTGAGTGGGTCTTATGTCCAATGCTAAATCAATCAATCTGGCCAGGAGAATGTGTTGAGTGAACTGTTTTAGGCCTAAACCACTTGCTATACCCTGAGTCATAAATGGGACCAACTCCTCTAAAAACATCTGGGCTGAAAGTGGGAAGGAGACTGTTGCCTAAAAACAACCTCCCTGGTTGTTACCAGGGGAGAAAATATCCTGCATGACAAAAAACACATGTCCTGAGTTCTGATTCCAGCTAAGATGGAAGTAAACACATGTCAATCTTTCTTTCCCATGGAATGCAGTGATGAAACTTAGATTGCATGGCATAGGTATTAAAAGTCTCTGGAAAGTAAATTATCAGTAGGCAGAATGAGAAAGAATACCAGAATCAAAATAATACCAAACTGGTGGTTTTATCATTTTCCTTCTCAGGTATCCTCTGTCCTGAACTAAATGCTGTCTGAAACACAGAGTGAATACTGTGATACAAACAGAGAGAGATCCATGAGAATCCCTCTAATCTGAGAGCAAGGAGCAGAAAAGAGATGCCCTAAAGCTCAGAGACAGTAGGGTAAATTCCTAAACTATTTTCTCTCCTTTTATTCTCTATTACTCCAGTTCCCACGCAATCCAGTGCCAGGTGCATGACAATAAAGGAAAACCATAGGAGATAACATTCTGGGGGAGAGGAACCTTCTTTTCAATTCAGTGGAACTGCAGCTCCAAGAGGGCAGGCTAAATCCCAGTGATTTCCACTCCTCCCCTCCCCCATCCTTCCAACATAACAGCATAATCAGAGAAGTGGCAGTTTCTGAACAAAGGACTGAAGAAGGGAGCCCTATGCAACCAGGAAATATTTGGGAGATAGTGGAGAATAAGGCGTTCACCCTGACCTGCGTATTTTGGATCTGGTCCTTATTGACATATCAAAAATTTTGAGAACTGAGTTAATAGAGGGATTTTCACATAGATTCCAAACTGACCACTGAGTGGCAGACCCACACAAGACAGACCCAAATGACACTACAAATGCTTTGAAAACGAAGGTGATATTGCAACCACAGCCCACAGAAAGTTGACTGGAACTTGTAGCCTGAACCTAAAGAGAGCAAGTGTCTGCTAAGACAAAAATCTCAATATGGCCCATAGGATTTAAACAAGACCAGAATTTTATTATTTTTCAGGGGTCTAGAATATAATTCAAAATTACGTAGCATGCAAAGCACCTCAAAAACCTCAACATACATGGGGAAAGATTATCATCAGACATCAATGACAAGATGATACAGAATGTTGGAATTATTGGACAGCCCTTAAATAAGATATTGTTTAAAAATTTGAACAAGAAATTGTGAACACTCTCAAAACAAAATAGAGCGACACCTGAGTGGATCAGTGGGTTAAAGCCTCTGCCTTCGGCTCAGGTCATGATCTCAGGGTCCTGGGATCGAGCCCCGCATGGGGCTCTCTGCTCAGCAGGGAGCCTGCTTCCTCCTCTCTCTCTGCCTGCCTCTCTGCCTGCTTGTGATCTCTCTCTCTGTCCAATAAATAAATAAAATCTTTAAAATACATAAATAAACAAAATAGAAAGTATCAACAATAACAAAACAGAAATAGAACAACAAGTGGGAATTATAGGACCAAAAAATATAGTAACAGGGAGAAGGAGCAAGATGGTGGAGGAGTAAGAGGCGCAGATAGTGTCTGATCCCAGAAGTTCAGCTAGATAGTTATCAAACCACTCTAAACAACTACAAATTTAGCAGGAAATAGAAGAGAAGACAAACAGCACCTCTAGGAAGAGAAAATCGACCACTTTCCGGAAGGTAGGACGTGCGGAAAAGTGAATCCAAAGCCACGGGAAGATAGACCGCG
>CM052898.1:77668897-77690456 GCA_028534135.1 Potos flavus | reverse complement strand
TAGGGTGGCTGGGTTATGGACATTGAGGAGGGTATGTGCTATGGTAAGTGCTGTGAAATGTGTAAGCCTGAGGATCCACAGACATGTACCCTGGGGCAAATAATACATTATGTGTTAATTAAAAAAATAAAAGAAATAAAAGAAAAAAAAATAATAATAATAAAAAAATAGTAAAAAAATAAAACCTCATGGGATAGACTCAATACCAGAAAGGAGTGACAAAAGAAAGAGTCAGTGGTCTTGAAGATATATCAGTAAGAATTATTCAATCTGTACAACAGTGAGAAAATAAATTGAATAGCTTGAACTGAGCCTTGGGACTTGTGGGACAAAAAGAAAGGAAAAAGAAAATGTCTAATAGTTGTGTCATCGGAGTCCTACGAGAAGAAGAAAAAGAGTAGGGCGCTGAAAAAATATTTAAAGAAATGATGGTTGAATATTTCCTGAGTTTCTCAAAAGTCATAAAAACTTTCAAGGAGTGAAGAAAATCCCAAATAGAAAAAAACAAAGAAACCCATACCTAGAAACATAAAAATCAGAATGTTAAAAACTAAAGACAAAGGAAATACTAAATGCAGTGACACATTACCTTCAGGGAAACAGTGATTCAAAGGACAGCAGATTTTTCAGCAGAAGTCTTGGAATTTGGGAGAAAGAGGCACAATAGTTGTCAAGTACCCACCGACAAGACATGTCGACACAGCAGTCCATATCCAGTGAAAATACCCATCAGAAAAAAAGGTAAAATGGAGATATTCTTGGATGAAGGAAACTAAGAGAATTCCAGAATGACAGAAAGAATATCATTTTAGACCACATAGGCATTAAAAGGATCATAAGGGACTATTATGAACAAAAATTCAACCACTACCAAAAAAAAAAAAAAATCAACCACTACAAATGATATGGACTAAATCCCCAAAACCCACAAACTACCAAAACTCACCTAAGATGAAATAAATAGCCAGAAGAGCCCTATAACTCTTAATTAACTGTTAAATACATAAATCAAATTTGCATTTTAAACATTCTGAAAAAGAACAAATCCATAGATTTTTTTTAAAAAGTCATAGAACTTTTTAAAAGTTTAAAACATATCAAAAGATAATTGTCAATTTTATTATATGATAAATTAAAAAAAAATTTTAAGCCTTTAGAAAAATAAATCTGTTGGCCCAGATGGTTTCCGTGGTAAATTCTATCAAACATTTTATGAAAGCATAATAGAAATTCTCATTCTCATCTAGAAAATAGAAGAGAGGTAATACTTCATAGCTCATTTCATGAGGCCTGCATTACTCTGATACCAAAAGCAGACAGACACTACAAGAGGAAGAATGAGAGAGACAGACATACAAATGCAAGCCAATATCCCCAATGAAAACAGACACAAAAATCCTCAATAAAATATTAGTAAATAAAACCCAGTTAATATATAAAAAGAATACTGTACCAAGATCAAACACGATTTATTTTGAAAATGCAAGGCTTTCATTTTCTTTTAAAGATTTTATTTATTTATTTGACAGTGAGAAAGAGATCACAAGTAGGCAGAGAGGCAGGCAGAGGGAGAGGGGGAAGCAGGCTCCCCGCTGAGCAGAGAGCCCGATGCGGGGCTCAATCCCAGGACCCTGAGATCATGACCTGAGCCAAAAGCGGAGTCTTAACCCACTGAGCCACCCAGGAGCCCCTGAAAATGCAAGGCTGATTCATTATTTGAAAATCAATCAGAGGAGAGGGGGTGGGGCGATGGGGTAGCCAGGTGATGGGTATTAAGGAGGGCACGTGTTTTGATGAGCACTGGGTGTTACATGCAACTAATGAATTGTTGAATACTGCATCAAAAAGTAATGATGTACTATATATTGGTTAACTGAACATAATTAAAAAAAGGAAAAAGTAAAATAAAAGTAAAATAAAAAATGATCTTCAGGAAAAAAAATTGAAAATCAATCAGTTGATATAATCTCCCATATTAAGAATATTTTAAAAACTACGTGATTATTTCAAATGGATGCAGAAACACAACTGATGAAATATACATTCATATAAAAAATGCCACAAACTAGCAATAGAAGACTGCTACCTGAACCTGGTAAAGGGCATCTACAAACCCTACGACTAACACTATACTAAATGGTGGAACACAGACTGTTTCTTCCAATACTGAAATCAGGGCAAGGATATTCATTCTCACCACTTCTATTCAATGTTGTGTAGGAAATTCTTGCAAGTGCAATAAGGGGGAAAAAATTAAGAAATAAAAGGCATAAAAATTATAAAGGAAGGAGTAAAACTCTCCCTATTTTCAGGCATGATAGTCTCTAAGGAAATCTCAAGAAATCCATAAAAGTCACCTCTACAGCTAACAGGTAGATTTAGCAAGGTTGCAGTATACAAAGTCAACACATGCAAAAAATCAATTGCATTTCTTTTTTTTCTTTTTTTTATTCTGTTAAGTTAGCCACCATACAGGACATCATAAGTTTTTGATGTAGTGTTCAATAATTCATTAGTTGTGTATAACACACGTGATTGTTATTAAGGAGGACACATGTTGTGATAAGTTCTGGGTGCATTTCTATATACTAACAAGGTATAATTAGAAATTGAAATTAAAAAAAAAAAATTTACAATAACTCAGGAAACCGAAATATAACAAGACATGTACAGGGTCTATATGCTGAAAACTAAAAAAAAATGCTGATACACTGGGCGTTGTATGTAAGTGATGAATTACTGAATTCTCCTGAAACCAATATTGAACTGTATGTTAGCTAACAATAATTATAAAAATAAAAATAAAAGACTAAAAAAAATGCTGATAAAAAAACTTAAAGAAGATCTAAATAAATGGAGAGAGAGAGTAGATATCAATTTCCCCAAAATGACCTGTAGACTTAACTGATACCAATCAAAATCCAAGCAGGATTTTTTGTTGATATATACAAACATATATACATAAATACAAACATATATACAAAAATATATACAAAATTTTATATGGAAAGGCAAAGGGAGTAGAGTAGGTAGAAAATATATTGATAAGAAGAGTAATTGGAGGAATCACACTATCCAATTTCAAGACTTACTGGGAAGCTACACTAATCAACACAATGTAGTACTCACAAAGGAATAGACACATAGATCAATGGAACAGAATAGAGAGGTCACAAGTAGACTCACACAATAGACCCATATACAGCAAAGGACTTATACACAGAAAATAGAACTCTCAAAACTCAACAATAAAATAAATAACCCAATTTTTTAAATAGACAAAAGACTTAGGCAATTCACTAAAAAGGATATAAAGTTAGCAGACAGGCACATAAAAAGATGTTTAACATCACTGGCTATTAGGGAAATGCAAATTAAAACTGGAATGGCTGGAGTCATTGGTATTATGATGGGGATTGTGTTGAATCTGTGGATTGCCCTAATATAGACATTTTAACAATATATGTTTTTCCAATCCCTGAGCAAAGAAAGAAAAAACAAAACAAAACAAAACAAAAAACTTGGAATGGCTAAAATAATCCTGTCACTACCTGATGAGGACGCAAAGCAGCTAGAACTCTCATATGTAATGGGTAGGAATGTAAAATAGTACAGACACTCTAGAAAACAGGTTAGCAGTAAACATTTACCACATGACTTAGCAATCCCACTCCTGAGTATTTTCCCTGAAGCAATAAAATCTTATGTTCACACAAAAACCTGTACGTAAATGTTGATAGCAGCTCTATCCGTAATTGTCCTATACTGGAAACAACTTAAGATCCTTCAACAGTGTACTAGTTTTCTAGTAGTGTAAAAAATTAACACAAACTTAATGGCTTGAAATAACACACACTTATAATCTTAGAGTTCTAGAAATGAGAAAGTCTGAAATGGGGTTCAGCAGGGCTAAAATAAAAGTTTTGACAGGCTGCATTCTTATCTGGAGGCTCAAAAGAAGAATCAGTTTTCTTCCCTTTTTCAGCTTCTAGAGGCTGCCTACAGTTTTTGGCTCATGGTCCCTTTCAATTTTTAATTCATCAAGTCCAGTTCTGATGATTAGCAATCTTAATTCCTCTTGCCATGTAAGATAACATACACAGTGCACGTGCCACAACAAAGGTTCTAAGGATTAGGATGTGGACATCTTTGGGAGAACCATGAATCCATCTACCACAAACAGACAAATGAATAAACAAACTGTGGCATGTCCATACAATGGAATCCTATTCATCAATAAAAAGGAATGAACTTTGACATACAAAACTTGGATAAATCTTAAAGACATCATACTGATAAACAAACCAATCTCAAAGTTTAGTTAGTATATGAGTCTATTTATAGGACATTATCAAAAAGATAAAATTATAGTGATAGACAACAGGTCAGTGGTTGCCAGGAGATAGAGATGGGGGGAGGGTATGACTACAAGGTGATAGCACAAGGGAGCTCCTTAGGGTGATGAAACAGTTCTGTGCCTGATTATGGTGGGGATAATACAAAACTATACATATGTTAAAATTCATAGAATTGTATAGGCAACTACAAATACCATATGATTTCATTTATACATAGAATCTAAAAGCAAAACAAAACAAATGAACAAACAAGGAAAAAACAGAAACAGACTCACAAATACAGAGAACAAACTTGTAGTTATCAAAGAAAAGAGGAGTGGGAGGATGGGCAAAATAGGTGAAGGAAACTAAGAAGTACAAACTTCCAGTTTTAAAATAAATAAGTCATGGAGATGAAAAGTACAGCTAGGGAACATAGTCAATGATCTTGTAATAACATTATGTGGTGATACATGCTGACTACACTTATCATGGCAAGCACTGAATAATGTATAAAATTGTCAAATCAATATGTCATGCACCTGAAACTAACATTGTACATCAAGCACACCTCATTTAAAAATAATAATGCCAATTAATAACAAACACACACACAATCCATAGAACTGTACACCAAAAGAAAAAAAGACAATTTTTAAAATAAAAAATTTAAAAATCATACAACTTCAGGGTGCCTGGGTGGCTCAATTGGTTAAGCAGCCGACTCCAGATTTTGGCTCAGGTCATGATCTCAAGGTCCTGGGATCAAGCCCCGAGTCATCAGGCTCCAGGCAGATTAAATGAAAATGAGTATATAAATATCCTGACACAGAAAAGGATTCTCAATTTTGTCAACTCTTTTGTTTTGCCAACCTACTGTTGTATCTGAGCTCTATTCTTTCTTCCAAAGACTGAGAACTTTCAGAATTTAGAACAACCTGGCCAACGGACAGATGAAAAGATGTTCATTATCACTTACCATCAGGGAAATGCAAACCAAAACATTATAATGAGATGTCACTTGACACCTGTCAGAATAGCTAAAATCAACAACACAAGAAACAATAGGCTTGGCGAGGATGTGGAGAAAAAGGAACCCTCATGCACTGTTGGTGGGAGCGCAAACTGGTGCAGCCACTGTGGAAAACAGTATGGATGTTTTTCAAATGGTTAAAAATAGAACTACCATATGATCCAGCAATTGCACTGCTGGGTATTTACCCAAAGAATACAAGAACACTAATTCACTCCTATGTTTATAGCAGCATTATTTATAATAGCCAAGATATGGAAGCAGCCCAAGTGTACACCAAGAGATGAATGGATAAAGATGTGGTACACATATATACAATGGAATATTATTCAGCCTTAAAAAAGAACGAAATTTTGCCATTTGCAATGGCATGGATAGATCTAGAGTATAATGCTAAGCAAAATAATTCAGAGAAATACAAATACCATACGATTTCACTCACGTGTGTAAAACAATGAGAAAAGGAAAAAGAGAGAGAGAGACAAATCAATAAACAGGCTCTTAATTACAGAGAATAAACTCATGGTTACCAGAGGAGAGGTGGGTGAGGAGTTGTTTGAAATAACTTCGCATCTCTACATTTCCTCCATGGACCTCATAAATGTCTAATGAAGTAGACTAGAATGGAACAGTCACCCATACATTTCTTCTTTTTTTCAAACAGCACTTACTGAGCACCTCCAACTGCCAACCACTGAGCTCAACCCCAGGGATACAAATGTGGATCAGTCTCTAACCCTGCCCTTGAGGTGTTCACAGTCTAATTGTTGAAAACATTAGACTTGTGGTGGAGGCAGGACGTGGTAGAAGCTACTGCTTTGGATTGTAAAACATAAGAGTCTTCAGCTTAAACTTCCTTGGAGAGCTATAGAAACCACTTTCAATCAGAGAATCAAAAGAATTGGGTGGGAAAGGGCACTCAGCAAAGGAAACTATCAAAGAGTAATGTAAAAATATATCTGAGAAGAACAGGTGGAACTAAAAATATTAAATAAAATAGCATCTCCTTTTTCTAGACTCATCGAAATGCAATTTGCACTTGTCTTGCTTTTGGAGTATGAGTATTATTTATTTGACAAGTGAAAATTTATAAAATAATTTTGTTTTCTCGTGGGGAAAAAAATGGCGTTATATATGAGCCTAATGAGAATAATTATCAAGTGACTACAACTGATGAGTTATATTATTAATCACACCGGCATCTAATATTAGTATAGAACTAGAAATGACCTCAGAAATATTCAAATGTGCCACACTTTGTCCACTTTGTCCATGAATGATCATGCATAACCAAATATTTGAAGACTTTCCTGGAAACCTGTCCCTCTCGGCTCACTGAGTTTGGATGACTCTGTTAAACAAATAGGCACCCAAATAATAGACCCCTCTACACATGGATCATCATGGAAAAAGTGATTAATATTTGTTTTCCTATATCTGGTACAGAAATGTAGAGTTTGGGTTTGGTGAGGTCTAATCATGGCCTATTTTGAAATATTAAAGGATATAATTTAAGAAAAAAAAACATTCTTGGACAATGTTTAAAGGTTGGTTTTACTCATAAGGTGTTACCCATTTATGCTCCATTGTTCCACCCACCGTGTTACCATATTGATTAGAAAGAGGAACAGTAGGGGCCCCTGGGTGGCTCAGTCAGTTAAGCGTCTGCCTTCAGCCCAGGTCCTGATCCCAGGGTCCTGGGATTGAGCCCCATATTGGGCTCTGTGCTCAGCAGGGAGTGTGATTCTCCCTCTCCCTCTGCCCCTCCTTGCCCCTACCACTTATGCTCTCTTTCTCAAATAAATAAATAAAAATCTTAAAAAAGAAGAACAGTATTTGTGAATAGGACTCAGAAAAAGTATCAGAATTTTGGAACTTGTTCTGTTTTGTTTTGTTTAATCAGTAGAAATGCTTTCTCTGTCTAGTTCTTATTGATTTGTGGTTGGGTCTTCATATACTCAAGTAAAACTCCATAGAGTTCAAAGATTATGAACAAACCTGAGGCTGGCAGTTTGGTTCATCTGTCCTTAAGATGCATATTGATGCTAACTTCCCTGATCCTTACTCTGTATCACTTGGCCCTCTCATTTCACTCTCTGGCTGAATCAAACATGCCCTAAGAGGCTGCTCGCTAGTCTCAGTGCCATAAACACTTTCTGAACAAGTTTTCTCCTCCTGCAAAACCTGACGGCACCCATGCATCCACAGCACGTCATTTAGCATTTTACTGTGTAAAGATACATCTATTCACATGTCAGATGTGATTCAACAAGGCACTTCTGCTCATCAGGAGGAGAAAGTATCAGAGGGGCATGGGGATGTGTTCCCAAGTCATAATGGTTGGGAATGTTGGGGGGGAGGTATTTCAAAGCAAAACTATGATTATATACTTAACAAAAATAACATAACCCTTCACAATCATATGTTTTAAAAGGTTAATTTATGCTGACTAAAACAAAGCAATGCTGTGTGTTGCTATGGCAGCCTTTACTAAGGTCCTGTTCATGGGCACCAGGCTACAGATAGTCCTGGCTTTTAGTTTGAGAGTAAGAATCCAGTTCTTCCCAGTTGAAATATCCAAATTCCCAGCTTCCAGAGCTTATAATCCATGAAATACACGGATACATGAAGTTAACTAAGGAATATTTAAAGATATTACTTAATATCTACCAAATACCATTGCTAATAGCAATCCATTCCAAATATTTATTGAATGCCTCCATGGCAAAGCCTTGTGGTGGGAGCAGAAGGTTTGATTTACATTTCTTGCCCTTAGGCATCCTTCAGACCCAGAAAGGAGACTGAGAGAGCTACAGCAGGGTGGTGAGTGTTGCCACTCATTAGGGACAGAGCTAAGAGATAGCAGAAGAGGGCCTGGTCACTTCTGCCTGGTAACATAAGAAATGATGCCACAAAGGAGGTGGGTATGAAGATGTCAAAGAAAGACAAGAAGAGATGCATATGTGGAAAGGTTTGAGAATAAGGTTGGCTCCAATTCATGGACGTTGGGGAAGGAATGGGTTTATTATTTTTTTAAAAGATTTATTCATTTATTTGAGAGGTTGAGCACACAAGCTGGGAGAGGGCCAGAGGGAGAGAATCTCAAGCAGACTTTATGATGAGTGCTGAGCCTGACGCAGGGCTCCATCTCACCACCCTGAGATCACAACCTGAGCCAAAATCAAGAGTTGGACACTTAACCAACTGAGCTAACCAGGCACCCTGGGAAGGAAAGGGTTTAAATCAAAAGACACATGGACCATCTCATAGCAAGTCAAGAATGATGAATACAAAGTAATGGACACTAGATTTAGACTCTAATGACCAGTTTAATAGGCAGTCCAGTTTTAGTAGAAAGGTAGAAACAAACGCCAGTTGTAAACCAATCTTAGAATCATGAAGATATGTTTTACAGTGGCAGTAGATCAATTCCATGTGTAGGCAGAAGGAAAGGATTGGGAGTAAGAGAGAGAAATGATAGTAATTAAGTCAGGGAAGCAAACCAGGCTGAAATCACAATGTGCAGAGGGACAAGAGCCCTGGAAAGAAACAAATCACCTCTTCCTCTTTCTGTTACTCTCTCTCTTTGGATCTGATTAATTTCCTTTGTGGCTCCTGTTGACATTTATAATTATCCTGTCTCATATATTCACATACTATATATGTTTGTTTGCTTGCATATTTTTTAAAATCTGCTTTCCCAGAATGCACGCTGAGAGCAGGATTATAGGCTGCACTGTGCCTGGCACATAAAAGGTTCTCAGTAAATCCTTTGTAAATGAGATGGAAAGTAAGGAAAGAAGGAAAATGTGAAGATGCAGAAAGATGAGGATGAGAGAAGGAAGCTGAGAGGAAGCATACGGCATTCCTACACTTCCCAAGAGGAGTGGCAGGGTCAGAGCTGAGAGAGAAAGAGGTCAGAGAGCAGCTGGTGGGAGGAATTGGGAAGAGGGCAGTCAGGAGCAAGGACGAAAGGAAAAAAAGGATGAGTAGCAGCACTGGAAGAGCCTTGTCAAAGCTGGAAAGTGAGACTTGCGAGTGGACCAAATAGCAAGGTTTTATGATCTTCTTCAGAAATTCTTGGCCATCCCAGCAAGGGAGACACAAAAGCAAATGGGAGTTGCTAACAACCGGAGTTGGCAACAGGTACCACAGAACAAGGTAGTATCAAACTTTATAACCGCCCAACACTCGCATCTCTGATTCCTAACACAGCCAACTCATTTAAAGAGGATATTCTCAGTTTTGTTAAGAGTGCCTCACGAAACCATCTCTTGCAGCTGTGCCTACTGTGTATTCTCTCACTTTGATGGAAGAGCTATCATTGGGGATCAAAATCTGATGGTCAGTTTCAGCTTTTATATTTTCTGGGGCAGGTGGGGTGCCTTAAAGAGGGAAAGGCAAAGAGGCAGCCGATGGGAGGGTCAAAGGTGGCATTTGTTAACTGACACCAAAACACAACCTGGAGCATATCATCAGCTCCCAAATCCTCCAGCTTCTTTAGTGAGGAGGATCTCAAACCTTTGCATTCATCAGAATCACCTGGGGTACTCATTAAACCAGGCTGCTGGGCCCACCCCCAGAGTTTCTGATTCTATAGGTCTGGAGTGGGGCCTAAGAATTTTCATCTCTAACAAGTTCTCAGGTGATGCTAAAAATTGCTTGTCTGGGAACCACTCTGAGAACCACACTTCAAGGCAAACGGCAGCCTCTTTATGCTTCCAGGTTGCTTCTCTTGGCCTTTTTGTAAACGACAGAAACATCTATGACTACTATGTTCCAGGCAACATTCTAGTTCTTGAAACGGAGACCAGCCCAGAGTAGGCACTCAGAAAATTTGGTTGAATAAATAGTGAACAAAACCCAGACACAATCCCTGCTCTCATGGAGCTCACAGACTGGTGGGGGAGTCTACATTCATATAATAATCTCATAAATAAATATATGACTACAAACTGTGGTGTACACTAGGAAAACAAATTCCGAGTGCTATTACAGTAATATTAAGTAGAGGATTGGAAAAACCTGGGGGTGGGAAAGGATTGCGTGATGAAATGAAGACCTGAAGGCACTACTGATTTAAAATGATTTCACCAGGATGAAAATGCCAGTGGAGTTATGAGCACGGAGCTTCACATTCTACTGCACTGGCCTTTCCAAATTCCATGACATCTATCCCAGGACTGAACAAACACTAAGTGTTCCACAGTTGTTACCTGGTTGTTGATAAACCAGTGAGCAGCTAGCTGAGTGGCTCAGGGACAGTCAGTGAAGCAATTTGGGCTGTAGGCTTCTCCCCTGCAGAATAAGGGGGTGGTTTCTGTCATTGTTCCAGGACTGGGGATCCTGCCCTTAGGTGACATAGGAACCATCTGAGGTGCTTTAAAAATAAGGCTTGGGTCTCACTCTCAGACTTCAATTTAATTGGACCAGGGTGCAGCCTGGGAATCGACAATTTTGTAGGCTTCCCAAGTTATTTTTTTTTAATAAATTTTTTATTATGTTAGTCACCATACTGTACATCATTGGTTTTTGATGTAGTGTTCCAAGATTCATTGTTTGCGGATAACAAGCAGTGCTCCATGCAATAAGTACGCTCCTTAATACCCATCACCAGACTCTCCTATTCTCCCCAGCCCCCTCCCCTCTAAAACCTTCAGTTTGATTCCTGGAGCCCATAGTCTCTCATAGTTCATCTTCCCCTCTGATTTCCCCCTCTTCACTTTTCTCTTCCTTCTCCTAATGTCCTCCATGCTATTCCTTATGTTACACAAATAAATGAAACCATATGATAATTGTCTTTCTCTGCTTGATCTATTTCACTTAGTATCATCTCCTCCAGTTCCATCCATGTTGATGCAAATGTTGGGTATTCATCCTTTTTGAAGGCTAATATTCCGTTGTATATACGGACCACATCTTCTTTATCCATTCGTCTATTGAAGGGCATCTCAGTTCCTTCCACTGTTTGGCTATTGTGGACATTGCTTCTATAAACATTGGGGTGCATGTAGCTCTTCTTTTCACTACATTTCTATCTTCGGAGTAAATACCCAGTAGTGCAATTGCTGGGTCATACGGTAGCTCCACTTTTAACTTTTTGAGGAACATCCACGCTGTTTTCCAAAGTGGCCATACCAACTTGCATTCCCACCAACAGTGTAAGAGGGTTCCCCTTTCTCCACAACCTCTCTAACATTTATTGTTTCTTGCCTTGTCAATTTTTGCCATTCTACCTGGTGTAAGGTGGTTTTCTCAGTGTGGTTTGGATTTGAATTTCCCTGATGGCTAATGATTATGAGCATTTTTTCATGTGTGTTAGCCATTTGTCTGTCTTCTTTGAAGAAGTGTCCATGTCTTCTGCTCATTTTTTGACTGGATTATTTGTTTTTTGGGTGTTGAGTTTGAGAAGTTCTTTATAGACGTTGGATATCAGCCCTTTATTTGCAAAAACCTTCTTCAATTCCGTGGGTTGTCTCTTTGTTTTGTTGACTGTTTCCTTGGCTGTGCAGAAGCTTTTTATCTTGATGAAGTCCCAAAAGTTCATTTTTGCTTTTGTTTCCCTTGCCTTTGGAAAAGTGTTTTGAAAGAAGTTGCTGTGGCTGATGTCAAAGAGGTTAGTGCCTATGTTCTCCTCTAGGATTTTGATGGATTCCTGTCTCACACTGAGTTCTTCCATCCATTTAGCATTTATCTTTGTGTACGGTGTAAGAGAATGGTCGAGTTACATTCTTCTGTATATAGCTGTCCAATTTTCCCCGCACCATTTATTGAAGAGACTATCTTTTTTCCATTGGATATTTTTTCCTGCTTTGTTAAAGATTAGTTGACCACAGAGTTGAGGGTCCATATCTGGGCTATCTATTCTGTTCCATTGGTCTATGTGCCTGTTTTGTGCCAATACCATGCTGTCTTGGTGATCACAGCTTTGTAATATAGCTTGAAATCAGGCAACATGATCCCTCAGCATTGTTTTTCTTTTTCAACATTCCCTTGGCGATTTGGGGTCTTTTCTGGTTCCATACAAATTTTAGGATTGTTTGTTCCAGAACTTTGAAAAATGCAGTTTGTATTTTGATCAGAATGGCACTGAAAATACAGATTGCTCTGGGCAGCATAGACATTGTAACAATGTTTATTCTTCCAATCCATGAGCATTGAATGTTTTTCCATCTTTTTGTGTCTGCTTCAATTTCCATAAGTGTTCTGTAGTTTCCGGAGTATAGATCTTTTACCTCTTTGGTTAGGTTTATTCCAAGGTATCTTAAGGATTTTGGTGCTATTGTAAATGGAATCAATTCCCTAATTTCTCTTTCTACTGTTTCATTGTTAGGGTTTAGGAAAGCAACCGATTTCTGTGCATTAATTTTGTATCCTGTCACATTACTGAATTGCCTTGTGAGTTCTAGTAATTTGGGGGTGGAGTCTTTTGGGTTTTCCACATAAAGTATCGTGTCATCTAAAAAGAGACAGTTTGACTTCATTGCCAATTTGAATACCTTTTATTTCTTTTTGTTGTCTGATTGCTGTTGCTAGGACTTCCAGTACTATGTTGAACAATAGTGGCGAGAGTGGGCATCCTTGTCATGTTTCTGATCTCAATGGGAAGGCTCTCAGCTTTTCCTAATTGAGAATGATATTCGCTGTGGGTTTTTCATTGATGGATTTTACGAAGTTGAGAAATGTTCCTTCTACCCCTATGCTCTGCAGAGTTTTAATTATGAAAGGATGCTGTATTTTGTCAAATGCTTTTTCTGCATCAATCGAGAGGACCACGTGGTTCTTCTCTCTTATTGATTTGTTCTATAACATTGATTGATTTGCTAATGTTGAACCACCCTTGCATCCCAAGGATAAATCCCACCTGGTCACAGTGGATAACCTTTTTAATGTACTTTTGGATCCTATTAGCTAGGATCTTGTTGTGAATCTTGGCATCCATATTCATCAGGGATATTGATCTGAAATTCTCCTTTTTGATGGAATCTTTGCCTGGTTTGGGGATCAAGGTAATGCTGGCCTCATAGAAAGAGTCTGGAAGTTTTCCTTCTGTTTCTATTTTTTGAAATAGCTTCAGGAGAATAGGTATTATTTCTTCTTTGGATGTTCGGTAGAATTCCCCAGGGAATCCCTCAGGTCCTGGACTCTTGTTTTTTGGGAGGTTTTTGATCACTGCTTCAATCTTGTTACTAGTTATTGAGTCTATTTAGGTTGTCAATTTCTTCCTGTTTCAGTCGTGGAAGTTTATAGGCTTCCAGGAATGCATTCATTTCTTCTAGGTTGCTTAACTTACTGGCATATAGCTCTTGATAATTATTTCTGATGATTGTTTCTATTTCCTTGGTGTTAGTTGTGATCTCTCCACTTTCATTCATAGTCTTATTAATTGAGGTCCTTTCTCTTTTCTTTTTGATTAGTCTAGCCAGTGGTTTATCGATCTTATTGATTCTTTCAAAGAACCAGCTTCTAGCTTCGTTGATGCATTCTACTGTATCTCTGGTTTCTAATTCATTGATCGCTGCTCTTAATTATTTCCCTTCTCGTGTGTGGGGTAGGCTTAATTTGTTGTTGATTCTCCAATTTCTTTAAGGTGTAAAGAGTGTTTGTGTATTCGGAATTTTTCTATTTTTTGAATGAGGCTTCGATGGCTATGTACTTCCCCCTTAGGACTGCCTTTGCCGTATCCCATGTGGTTTTGGACCAATGCGTCTTCATTCTCATTGGTTTCCATGAATTGTTTAAGTTCTTCTTTGACTTCCTGATGACCCAAACATTCTTAAGCAGGATGGTCTTTAGCTTCCCAGTGTTTGAATTTCTTCCAAATTCTTTCTTGTGACTGAGTTCCAGTTTCAGAGCACTGTGGTCTGAGAATATGCAGGGAATAATCTCCATCTTTTGGTATCAGTTGAGACCTGATATGTGACCCAGAATGTGGTCTATTCTGGAGAAAGTTCCATGTGCATTTGAGAAGAAAACGTATTCTGTTGTTTTAGGGAGGAATGTTCTGTATATATCTATGAGGTCCATCTGGTCCAGTGTGTCATTTAAAGCTCTTGTTTCTTTGTTGGTTTTCTGCTTAGATGATCTATCTATTGCTGAGAATGGAGTGTTGAAGTCTCCTACTATTAACGTATTATTATCAATATGCCTCTTTATTTTGGTTAACAGTTGGCTTATGTAGTTGGCTGCTCTCATATTGGGGGCATAGATCTTTACAATTGTTAGATCTTCTTGTTCGATAGACCCTTTAAGAATGATCCAGTGTCCTTCTGTATCTCTAACTACCATCTTTGGCTTAAAATGTAATTTGTCTGATATGAAAATTGCTACCCCAGTTTCTTTTGAGGTCCTTTGGCATGAAAAATGGTTCTCCAAACCTTCGCTTTCAGTCTGGATGTATCTTTAGGTTCAAAATGAGTCTTGTAGACAGCATATGGATGGGTCCTGTCTTTTTAGCCAATCTGCAACCCTCTGCCATTTCATGGGACTCTCATTCACATTGAGAGTGATTATGGAAAGATATGATTTTATTGCCTCATGTGGCCTGTGAAGTCCTTGTTTCTATAGACTGTCTCTGTAAATTTCTGTTCTATATCATTCTTGGGGTCCTTCCCCTTTTATAGAACCCCGCTTAATATTTCTTGCAGGGCCGACTTGGTGGTCACATATTCTTTCAGTTTCTGTCAGTCTTGGATGCTCCTTGTCTCTCCTTCCATTCTGAATGACAGCCTGGCTGGATAAAGTATCCTTGGCTGCATGTTCCTCTCATTTAGTATACTGAATACGTCTTGCCAGCCCTTTCTGGCTTGCCAGGTCTCTGTGGACAGATCTGAGGTTATTCTGATGTTCCTCCCTCTGTATGTAAGAAATCTCTTCCCCCTGCTGCTTTCAAGATTGTTTCCTTGGATCTAAGATTTTCAAATTGTACTATTATATGTCATGGTATCAATCTGTTCTCATTGATCTTGGGAGGGGTCCTCTCTGCCTCTAAGATACGAATGCTTCTTTCTGTCCCCAGATTAGGGAAGTTCACAGCTACGATTTGCTGAAATATATCTTCTAGAGCTCTCTCTCTCTCCACCCATTCAGGGATCCCAATATTTCTGATATTGGAACATTTCATTGAGTAACTATTCTCTCTCAGTTTGATTCCTTGGGTTTTAATTTGTTTTCCCCATGCCACCTTGATTTCCTTCTTTTCTATCATCTTATCCTCTATCTCACTAATTCATTCTTCTGCCTCATTTATCTTGGCAGTCAGAGTTTCCAGTTTAGACTGCATTTCATTCATAGCATTTTTAAAAAGATTGATTATTTATTCATTCATTCATTCATTCATTCATCCATTCATGAGAGACAGAGAGAAAGAGGCAGAGGCAGAGGGAGAAGCAGGCTCCCCACTGAGCAGGCGATGCAGGACTCGATCCCAGGACCCTGGGATCATGACCTGAGTCAAAGACAGACGCTTAAACATCTGAGCCACCCAGGCACCCCATAGCATTTTAAAGTTCGGCCTGATTAGATCTCATTTCTGCCCTTAGAGATTCTATATTGTCATTAATATTTTTCTCAATCCTAGATGTCACCTTGATAATTGTTACTCTGAAGTCAATTTCTGACATCTTGGTTATATTCATACCCATTAGTTCTGTGGCAGAGGCCACAGTCTCTGAACCTTTCCTTTGTTCATGGTTTCACCCCTTGGTCATTCTATTGAGGGGTGGTTGAGGAAATGTAGAGTCCAAATTATTGACCACAACCCCAGGAAGATACTGTTTTATAGGGACCTTAGGGCTGTCGGCCTCTTGTTTTCCAGCTTGTCTTCTGGGGGAGGGGCCTGTGGTGCTGTTACTCAGGCAACCTAGTTTGGGCAGAGTTGCCCTGCCACCTGTTGAGGGGGGGATGGGCTCAGTGAAAAACTGGCTTTGGGGGGGGCTTCTGTTCTCTGGCAGCTTTCCCTGGTGGCTTTCCGCATCTCTTCCAAGGGTCAGAGCAGAAGTGACCATATCCAAACCTCTGTCTCAGAACAGAGAGATCACAATCTGCTCTTCAGTGAGTTCTCCAGGCAACACTGTCTCTATTTCTTTCTGTGCTGCTAAAAACCGCAGTGTCCTTGGTTGTGCACCCCACAGCAGCAGTCCCAGCCCTTGCTCCCAAGGTCGGGCACGTCTCTGCCCTTTGTGCTTCTAAAACCGCAAGCCGCCCCCGGTTCACACATGCATCCCCATAGCTCCAGGTTTCATTCTGAGGGGCTGCACTAAAGTCCTTTCCCCAATGCTACTGGTCAGCGAGTCTGTGCCTGGTCCCCAGGGTAGGAGGCCTCTGCACTCCAGTTCAAGATTCCAAAGGCTCCCTCCCCATTCCGTTTATCTTCCGAGACCTGCCTGCTCCCTGCTTCATACCTAGAGACCAACCTCCGGAGATGTTCTGTTTGTAGAGACCCAGAGATATCTTCTTACATCTCAGGCTGATTTCATGGGTGTTCAGAATGGTCTGGTAGATTTCCAGTTCAATTCAGGGGATCAGTTGAAATAGGGTCCCCTACTCCTCTGCCATCTTTTTTTCTCTCTTCCCAAGTGATTCTAATGTGAAATCCAGATTGAGACCCACAGGGCTGGGGTGATCTAAGTGATTCTTATTACTGGTGTCAGTAGCCAAGTTCTATGATGTTCTGAGTTAAAAACCCCATCACAAGTTTTCATTCTTGGTTTCCAAACCAAAATATGTTCAAATTTTACCTACAATAGGTTCCATTTTAAACAATCTTCCCAGAGTGAATCTATATGTCAATGTAATTATATTTTCTCTCTCTTGGGTTTTTAGAAAAAAATCATACAATTTTATTCAACTTAAACTCTAACTGAAATGTAACATAAACCTGATCTTGGCAAAAACTTATTTCTTTCCATATTCTCTAGGTATTGTTGATGGCACCTGTTATCACTTTGTTCAATAGTTCTCACAAGTGACTTCAAGCCCATGCTGGGGAAAAGGCTGAAGAAGTTTCTCTTAGTATGAAAATCCTGTCGATGTTGCTTTTCATCTCTAAAAAAAAACTAGAGATCACTGTTTTAATGTGTTTGTTATTTTTTTTCAAAAACAAATGTATTTAGTAATTTTTTCCCATCTTGACTAGGTTAGCTCAGCTGAAAGCATAGGATTTAAGATACATTTATTTGTTCCCAGTAATCTTAATCCATAGGAGAAACTTCTGGCTCATGGTTAAAATTGGCAACACCTTATCTTGATCACAGTGACCCTGCCCTACTTCTCCAGCAACTTCTTTCCTGTTTTATGATACACTGTTTCTGAGATCTTTTGACTCTCCTCCAGGGGTGTGCTTGTAAATACTTAACAATCCGCCCTTGGGAGTGGGAGTGAAGAGCCTTTGCCATTTTCTGTGGTGTAAATACTCCCATCCTCATCCATTTTAACCTACCAGCATATCATCACTGAATGCAGAATTTGGAAAAGATATGCATTATTACCTCTCACTAGCTGATACCAGCAAGCTCCAGCACACCCCTGCTCCCACATATGAGGCTACCCCTAGGCAAAAGAATATAACCTGATGGCTTATTATTTGGTGTAAGGTAAGATATCCTTCTATCTTTCCAAACCCACCTTCTCACCTGCTGTCCCCATCAAAACTTACACATCTTTTCCCTCAAGGTTCTTGCACTCATTTAAAGTAAGAAGGCTATGAAAGGCACTAAATGTAGATTTAGAAGAACCATGGACTGGATTTCAAACTATGTTACCACTAACTGTATGTTTAAGCAAGTCATTTAACCTGTCAGAGCCTCAGTTCTTCTTTAGTGAAACAAGAATGATAATAATATCCACCTTCCACAATTATTATTTTTTTTAAGATTTTATTTATTTATTTGACAGAGAGGAGAGATATCACAAGTAGGCAGAGCGGCAGGCAGAGAGAGAGGGGGAAGCAGGCTCCCCGCTGAGCAGAGAGCCCGATGCGGGGCTTGATCCCAGGACCCTGAGATCATGACCTGAGCTGAAAGCAGAGGCTTTAACCCACTGAGCCACCCAGGCGCCCCTTCCACAATTATTATTAAGCACAGAAGACATAGTATATGATAAGCAGCGCTTCTCAAGCTTGAGCATGCAGCAGAATTACCTGGAGAACTTGCCAAAACACAGACTGCAGACCTCCCCACTTCTAACACCCACAATACAAGTTTCTGATTCAGAAGGTCTGAGTATCCGCATTTCTAACAAGCTCCCAAGTGATGCTGGTCCTTCCTTCTGGAGACCATGCTTTGAGTAGCACTATGATAAAGTATCTTGTGAGTTTTAAAATACCATGTAAACATAAGAGGTTATTAAGAGAGGGAAATGCTGGCTTAATGCTTCCTCTGCCCTGGCCCCTGAGGATATATGCACTTAAATGAGTTCTCCAAAGAGGTACAATAGTGACTTTCACAAAGGAATGAATTCTGTGCATTTTACCAGAGGGTTTAAAGGATTACACACTGAGATTTGGGAATGTTGGCTTTAAAGCACCATGTAGTTTGGAATAGCTATGTATAACTGTAGCATCGTCTGAGGAATTCTTCAATTGCTGGAAAAACAGAATCAGACTTTTCCTGCATGTGGACTTTGTAAGTCCCCAGGCCTGGTCCTCTTCCTGTGCTTCCATGTTCAGGGCGTGGCTTCACCACACAACTGGTTCTCAGGCAAGAATCAAGTCCTGTTCATTTTATCACCTAAATATCCTTCAATTACATTCTCCTCTCCATTCTGCAACCACCATCTCCACCCCAGAGCAAACCTCTATCTTCTCTCAACTCGGTTACCACAGTGGCCTCCTAACATGTCTACTTGTACTTAATTTGTCTCTAATGCACTCTTCATTCTGCAAACACTTATGCTTGAAGTGTAAGAGATCATGTCCCTCGCGTGAAAAAATGCTCAACATCACTTATCATCAGGGAAATACAAATCAAATCCACAACGAGATCGCACCTCACACCTGTCAGAATAGCTCAAATTAACAACTCAGGAAACAACGGATGTTGGTGAGGATGTGGAGAAAGGAGAACCCTCTTATACTGTTAGTGGGAATGCAAACTGGTGCAGCCACTCTGGAAAACAGTATGGAGGTTCCTTAAAGGCTAAAAATAGAACTATCCTATGACCCAGCAATTGCGCTACTAGGTATTTATCCAAAGGATACAAAAATACTGATTCAAAGGGGCACATGCACCCCGATATTTACAGCAGCACTATCAACAATAGCCCAATTATGGAAAGAGCCCAAATGTCCACTGACTGATGAATGGATAAAAAAGATGTGGTATGGAATAGTACTAAGCCACCAAAAAGAATGAAATACTGACATTCACAACCACATGGATGGAACTAGAGGGTATTATGCTGAGCAAAATAAGTCAGAGAAAGACAAGTACATTATGATTTCATTCATATGAGCAATTTAAGAAACAAAACAGATGAACATAGGGGAAGGGAAGAAAAAATAAAATAAGATAAAAACAGAGAAAGAGGCAAACCATAAGGTACTCAATTATAGAAAACAAACGGGGCGGGGGGAGGAGCAAGATGGCAGAGGAGTAGGAGGCTGAGATAGTATCAGATCCCAGAAGTTCAGCTAGATAGTTATCAAACCACTCTAAACACCTACAAACTCAACAGGAGATAGAAGAGAAGAAGAACAGCAATTCTAAGAACAGAAAATCGACCACTTTCCAGAAGGTAGGATGTGTGGAAAAGTGAATCCAAAGTGATGGGAAGATAGACCACGGGGGGAGGGGCCGACTCCCAACAAGCCGCAGAGCAGCAGAGCACAAAATTGGAACTTTTAGAAGTCTGCTCCACTGAGGGACATCACTCCAGAGGCTAAGTGGGGGGTGGAGCCCTCGTGGGGACAGTGTGGTTTCAGGACCCGTGGGGTCGCAGAAAGACCAGGGGTGTTTGAGGGTGGCAGAGCTCCCAGGTATCAGAGGGGGGAAGCCGGCTGCAGAGACGGAGCCGAGCAGTGGGCTACCAGCTCAGGCTTACCTCACACTGTGATCCGAGGCACAGTCAGGCCACTGCTCTTTGAGAAGGGACCCCACAAGGGGCAGATCTGGACAGACCCCTTCCTTCGTCCTTCGGGAGGAATGGCACGGGAGCACACTGCAGGAATATGCTGGGTTTGGAGACTCCAAATGGGGCCGTGTGCCAGAGATAGAAACGCTTGGTCGCAGGCTGCGTGAGCTTGGAGTGAAGCCGGAGACCAGGGAGACGGGAGTGATTAACTGTTTTCTCTGAGGGCGCACTGAGGAGTGAGGACCCAAGCTCTTGGCTCCTACCGGCCGGAGATTGGGAGGCCGCCATTTTCATTCCCGTCCTCCAAAGCTGTACAGAAAGCATTCAGGGAACAAAAGCTCCAGAGAGCAAACCCGAGCAGATTACTTAGCCTGGCCCCTGGCAAGGGTGGTGCAATTCCACCTCGGGCAAAGACATCTGAGAATCACTGCAACAGGCCCCTCCCCCAGAAGATCAGCAAGAAAATCCAGCCAAGACCAAGTTCATCGATCAATGAAAACTGAGGAATTCCAGAGTTAGGAAAAAGCAACACATAGAATTCATGGCTTTTTTTCCCCCCATGATCCTTTAGTCTTTCAGAGTTAAATTTTTTTAATTTTATTTTTTCTTATTTTATTTTTTATTTTATTTTTCCTCTTTCCTATTTTAACGTTTTTTTAACTAGTATCTTATCAATACCTTTTTAAAAATCTTTTCTAATTGTCACTGTTACATTGATATTTTATCCCTTCATTGTATTTAACATTATTTTTTGAATACATATAGGGTTTTTTTTCCTTTTTCTTTAAAATTTGGGGATACAATTTCTTCTAATAGATCAAAATATACCCTAAATCTAGCACATGGCTTGGTTCTAGTCTCCAGCCTGATCACATTCTTTCCTCTTTTATTCTTTTTTTTTCTCTTTTTTCAACCAGCCTCTTATCAATCCCTTTTTTAGAATCTTTTTTAATTTTCATCTTTACATATTCCATCCCTTCATAGTGTTAATCCTTATTTTTGTATATTTATAAGTTTTTATTTCTTTCAAATTTTGGTAGGTAGTTTCTTCTAACAGACCAAAAACACCCAAAATCAGGTGTGGAGCTCTGTTCTAATCACAAGTCTAATATATATATAT
>CM052898.1:77646300-77668397 GCA_028534135.1 Potos flavus | reverse complement strand
TTATATGCAGAATTTGAGAAACAAGGCCGAGGATCAAAATGGAAGAGAGGAGAAAATGAAACAAGATGAAACCAGAGAGGGAGACAAACCATAAGAGACTCTTAATTTCAGGAAACAAACTGAGGGTTGCTGGAGGGGAGGGGGGTTGGAGGGATGGGATGGTTGAGGGATGGACATTGAGGGGAGGGTATGTGCTACGGTGAGCTCTGTGAATTGTGTAAGACTGATAAATTATGGGCCTGTACCCCTGAAACAAATAATACATTATATGTTAATAATAATAAAAAAATAGTGGCAGGCAAGGTGCCAGTGGTCCTTCTGCATGATCTTTCAGTCCCTTGTATACATACATTCTAGGTCTCTTCTTTATGGGGCCTTGTACCTCCTGTTCCCCTGTCTCTAGCTCTTCCCCTAGTGATTTCTTATTTTCTCTTCAGACTGTAGCTCAATTGCCACTACTGTGGAAGGCTTTTCTGACCTTCAACCCAGAATAGATGCCCCTAATACAGCCTCTCACAACACCAAATACCTCCACTTTGGGGGCATTTGTCAGTTAAAGTTTACATTTGTTTGTGTGCCTTTTAAAAACTGAATATCTAACTTTCCAAATAGACTCAAGTAAACCCATATGAAAAGTGACTATTCTATCTTTGCTCCATCACTGCATCCCCGAGCCTGGTAGATTACATGGCATACGGTAAGTGCTTGATAAATGATTTTACGCCCTCCACATCAGGATCTCTTTTGAATCATCCATTGATAATACAGTGCTTTCCACATTATTCCCACTTGACTGGTAAAAAAAATCAAGGCTCAAAAACACCTATGTGTCTTGCTAAGGCCTCTATGATTAAGCAGAGCAATGGAAACTCAGTCCCTCTCATCTAGGTTACAATGTCCTCCAGCCAGCCCTAAGGGCCTAATAAATCCTTTCCAGTGAGGATCAGATACACTGCAAACTCCTGTAAAATATTCTGGGAGGGGGGGGAAATGAAAGAGAGAGATGAACTTTCAGAGGCTGTCCTCTGTCCTCAGCTGTCTGGCTTGGGAAATGTTAGATCAGATAGTCCCCAAGACCTTGAAAAGGGCAAAGACACTGTGAACTCTGCAATTATATAACCAACGTAAAACACCCAGATATCTTTGTTCCTTGCTCTCCTTGCTCAGAGATAAGCAGACATCAAAGCAGACTGACAATACTGCTGCTTGTTTAAAACTAGAACTTTAAGGAATAGCAGCCTATTTGACTTTACATAAAACATTAATTGAACTTCACGGTGGGGAAAAGTAAGAATATGTTATTTGCATAATGGTAAATGTGTCAGGTCTTCTGTAAATCTTTGATATCAAGACTCAGTACAGAGCTCCATGGTTATAGTGGCAAGAATGTCTGAAGCAGCACTTTCCTCCAAACTTCCTTTGAAAGTATCAATTCTGGGCTTAATCCTATGGGCTCCTCTGTACTTATGGTCTATGATTTGATGGAAGAAGTACAGTATGCCCTAGTTTTGGCTTGAGCACAGTGTCTCAAAGCTCTAGTCTCTGCAATTTATATTTACCTACAAAGCAAATGGCATACACTTAGGCTTAATTGCCTCCTTGCGTTGCCCAGAATTTTTTTAGTGCCTGAGTTGATGAGCAGTGGATGACTCTGAGCTCATTCCACTTCCAGAAATAATCTTACTCTATCCCTAGTACCTGCCTGCTGATTCTGTATCCCTGTTGGTTAGTAGAGTGAGGGGCAACTGAAGGAGAATAGTATCTCTTTGGATGAGTGGAGACAGATGTGGTGGGAAGTTGGGGGATGCTCCAAATAGCTGTCCCAACCCTAGATCTGCTGGGCAAGAAGATCCAAGAACATAAAGCCCCCCAAAAGGATGCCATAGATCATTGCAGTTTTTTTGGCATGAGCCCCTCTCATCAAGTAATAGCTGAAGTGTACTTCTAAAGGACACTGGGAGGTGGTGAGGGCATGGACATAGCTGGCACACTTGTATGGGCACATAAGCCTATAAGGTAGAGAGGTACACATAAGGTCCCCTGAGGCACTGTAGTCTCAAGGATAATTTTCCTTGCAATATTAAATGACCCCAGGATGCCTGAGAGTGGAGCTGCAGGTGCAAGTTATACAAGGGAAGCTTCACCAGAGGAGACCAAAATCACTAGGAAGCTAAAAAAACAAACAAAAAAACAACAAAACACACACACGGCTGAACAAAGGCTTTGGTACAAATCTAGAACTTAAATTGCCTTTTTTATTATTAAAGTTGTATTGCTAACATGTCCCCCTCAGCCATCCTCCATGTTTACTGTGGGAACTGACCTCCTCCCAGCAATTCACGCAGTTACAATGGGGCAGCAGAAAATGGAACCTCCCCACCATGGGCCAGTGAGATCCTTTCATGGGGATGTGGATGCACAGTAAGAGATTCCAGTTGGTCTAGCTCTTCTGTCTTTAATTGAGGAGATAAAATCCTAAGAGTTGCTGGTAGTGGTTATTCTGCCATGTGGGCTGGAAAATAGGGACAAGTGGTCTAAACCAAGAAGAAAGAATTAAGCAGATGCACAGAGAAAAATAGGGATGAGAGACAGAATGGGGAAATTTCTTGGTTCCCAATAGCCTTCCCTTCCTGGGTTCCTGAGACCTAACTGGACGCTGCCTTTCAGTTGTCTGAGACATCCTTGAATCCTCATATTCATTTCAGTTTTTAACCTAATCCCAGTGGGATTCTCTTTTATGATTTTCCTAGTTATAAGAGAAGTCAAAGTATGTTATTTATCTGTGCAACACTAGTTACAATAACAAGAATAGCAGCACTGGGGAAATTAATGAAAACCACCCAAATGAGAACAGAGGCTACTTACTCAAAGAGTCTGGTATGGCAAGGGAGTCAACCAGCATCACCTGGATTTGGCAGAGACTCAAACACCAGCAGAGCACTAGGAAAGCTTTATAGTGAGAAAAACAAAAGGAAGGCGTCAGGTATGCTCTGACTGGAGATTGTTTAGTATGCGAATGCTAGAGGCAAACTAACTAGAAGCAGTGTATCCTATCTGATGTTTGGGAAATATGTTTGACTTTCTCTTGTCTTGAGTTGGAAGGTGGAAGATGTATAAAAATGGGGAAGCTGGTAGTTACTAAGTCCTGATCTTTGTAGGTCAGTTACTGCAGAGGTTGTGGGTCAGAATTTTTTTTTTTTAATGTTCAGTTAGCCAACATATAGTAAGTACATCATAAGTTTTGATGTAGAATTCTTTTGTCATAAATAGTCTGGCCATTGTCTATTTGTGTATTCAATCTCTCTGAACAAATATTCATCGACTACCTCTTAATTGATAAAAATGACAGTCTCACCCCTAGCTGCATATTAGAGCCACCTGGGAATCTTTAAAAGCACTACCCTAGACCAGTGAAACCAGAACCTCTGGGGACAGAGCCCAGACATCATTATTTTTAACAGTTCCCCAGATGATTGCAATGCATAGCCCTGGTCAAGAAGAAAACAGATGAAGAACTGACATGTTCTTTGATAAGGCTGCTGACTTCGCCTTGATCCTCTTTTCTAGAACACATGTCATTAGGAAGCACCTATAAAAAAAAATGGCTGGTTGTTAAAAGCTCAGAAGCCACGAAGGAAAGTCGCTTCACCAGGCATGGAGTAAGTTCATAATAAACATGTGCCCTGGAATGAAGGCACTTCCTAATATTTTTGTGCATTTACATGACAAAGTCTCTACGGGATTTTTAAAAAGGCAATTTGGAGGATTTTACATAATAAGGGCTGTCATTTATTCAGTACATTCTATATTTTAGACATTAAGCTGCATACTTTGTGTATTATCCCATTAACTCTTCACCACTATATTTCACAAGTTTCAACAGAAATGTAGGTTTACCCAAGAGACAGTATTTGCTCCCAAAATGTCATCTTATATAATCTATTTAATTAACAAGCATGTATTGAACAACTACCATGTGCCAACATAAGCCTAGGTTCTGGGAATGTAATAGGATAATAAACATGGTTTTTGCCCTCATGTAGCTTAAAGAATAGTGAGAGATTAACATTAATAAAGTAATCACTAGATATATCATTACAAATTGTACTCAGGTCTTTAAGGACAGATATAGGGAGCTAATAATTGACAAACTTTTTCTGTAAATGATCAAAGAGTAAATATTTTAGACTTGTGGGTAGTACGCTATCTGTTGCAACTACAACCCTGCCATTGTATTGCAAAAACTGCTATAGTATGTAAATGAATAGGTATAGCTGTACTCAATAAAACTTTATTTACAAAATGGGACGCTGGCTGGATTTAGCAAACCCGGCCCCAGCCCCAGCCATAGTTTGCAGACCTCTGGTTATAACACAGAGCTTTAATCCAGTCAGAGGAGTAAGGAAAGGGGGGTTTTTAAGTACATGACATTTGAGTATTGATTGCAAAATCTGTTTTTGGTATTCTGGCATCCCACGTATCTTAAAATCTTTAAGTAAAAGATACTCATATTTTGTTGGTATAAAGTTATGCTGGCATCTTGAAAAAAACTGAAGCCAGAATCATATGTCTTGCGAAATACCCAGAGTTGCATTCTGCATTAAAATTTTGAATCAAAAAATAATAAAATAAAAAAATTTTGAATCAAAGTTGCAATCATTTGGAAGGTGTTCTTTTATTCCTCCAAGACACTCAAGAAAAAAAAAGAAAAATAGCAATGGAAAGAGACCTTCTTGAAAAAGTAGAAAAGGAAGTAACGGTTTCCACATTTATAGATAACACTGTGTTAGAACCTTCACCTGTACATAAGAAATCTAAGGATGACAAAAATGAACCAGAAATGATTTCTTTGAAACAAAAACTCTGGCTCAGTATCACTCAAAGGAAAAAAAAAAAAAGATTCTGTGGAATTCTATAATTCCTATTGGGGGAAATGTTTAAAAATAACTTCTCCATGTTACCAATTAAGAGATGGTATTTTCTGGGGGCACCTGGGTGGTGCAGTTGTTTAAGAATACGACTCTTGGTTTCAGCTCAGGTCATACTCTCATGGTCATGGGATCGAGTCCCAATTTGGGCTCTGCCCTAGATGCAAAGTCTGCTTGAGATTCTCCTTCTCCCTCTGCCCTTCCTCCACCCCTCCCAAGATAAATAAATCTTTAAAAAAAGAGAGAGAGAGAGAGAGAGAGAGAGAGATGGTATTATCTAAAGATGGTATTATCTAAAGATAAAGGAAAGAGAAAGTTTTAGTTTAAAATCTCCTCTTGGCATTCGTGGACCAGAGCTTCCAACAGCTGGATAATTCTGAAAAACAATGTTCTGGAGTTTTAATAATGACATGATTGCCCTTTTTAATTTTTTAAGATCACAGTTTTTTTTTTTAAAGATCAAAAATTATTTCATAATAAACGTTTCACTATTATTTGAGTTTTAGTCCTTTTTATGTAGCATCAATTTTATAGTATTTTTATAAATATAATTTTTATTTAAATATACTTTTATAATGTAATTATATATCTGGTATTTTTATAAGGTAATATTTTCATTTCCTTTTTTATAATAGACAAATATGTTTATATTTTAAATGCATTAAATATGAATTTTCTGGTTTTAATCAATTTTTCATAAATATTACTCATTTAATATTTATAGCAAGACTATGAGAGGGGTACTAGTATTATCCCCACTTACAGATAGGAAGGCTGAAGTTCGGAGAGGTTAAAAAACTTGCCCAAAGTAGTAAACAGAAGAGCTGATTCAATGCTAGGCCATTTACTTCCAGAGTCCATGCTCTTAATGGCTATGCTATGCTGACACTTTTTGAAAAAAATAAAATAAAAAAAAATAATAATAATGGTGTCGAAACTTGAAACAAATACTGAAATATCAGCATTGTCATTTTCTCTAATATTATAATTACTACATTTGAACCGAAATCTTAAGGATGAGTGGGCTTGGTGAAAAGGGAGCATAAGAATATTTCAGATAGGGGACTATGAGGTCCCTGAGGCAGGAGCTACCACACCCAGAGAGAGAACTGAAAGGAGGCTTCTAAAGGCTAGTTGTCCCACATATGTTCAAAATAACCGGAAAGTCTTCATTTTTGGCTATTAAGAAAATATATGTGTGTGCTGGGAGCCCTAGTGTGGGTGAAGAATAAAACTATATTTTCACATCATGATAGATTGTTGCTACCTGCCGCATCCTAGTGCGTGTGAACCAGAAATGGAAGGCAGCCATTGCATTGGAGAAGACTGAACTTGGATCGTGAGGGACATGGAACAGAAGTAAATGGTTTAGGGGCCAGTAGAGGAAATACAAAGGAGGAAGAAGGTGATGGAAAAATGAACAGGAGTGACCAGAAGACCCCAAATGCAAATCCTTCATCAAAGAAAAAGGTCACTGTGTTCCCAAGCTAAATACGGGCAGAAATGGTTCTTTTTGTGTTTCCCTCAGCTTAATTAAGGTCCTTTGCCCTTCACTAGACCACCCTGCCAAATGTACCCAGTCATGCATCACAGAGAAAGCGAGCTCTGTTCTATTCTAAGAACTTCATATCCTTAATGTTCCTTATTAATTGGCACTGCTTTGTGGACTCTCCTACCTTCTATGAGGACTGAGAGTTTCCAGAAGGACCATCCTATTCATCCCAGAATCAAGTGCTCCAATCCCCCTCCTCTAGTATAAGGCCAGACTGGTTTAACTTGATGGGGAAAATGGCCTGCTTCAAGAGGCGACCCTTCTCTTTTCAGACAGCTTCCTAGCTCCATAGCCACTCTTTCTCTTTCCACAAGTGAAGCCACAGTCTGACCTGGGGAGATGCCTTGGTGCCATTTTTTGAGAACTTTCTTTATGATTCACTTGCTCCATGACTTTTCATCATAGTCTTAAATGCTAAAGTTTAAAGAACCAGTTGTCAAGATGCCTCTTTGGGGGAATATGCTCCTAATGGGTGACCACTCCCACAGCTCTCCCCAACCCTACCCTCCCTAGACATCTCATCTTCCAGAGATTAGAAGGGCCTTTCCACTAGTATATTAATATATATTGATTCCTTCTCATTTATTATAATAATTGTACTCTCTCACACCAAGCTATGCTTCCCATTCCGTTTGCTCACAGGACAACATTAAGCCTCCCCAGCTTCATAGGGGAGGGAAAAGTCAGCTCCATCTCCACAAGGAAGTGACTCCAAACCCATGCGGTATTTCCCTTTCCTCTCCTAGACACCCTTACATAATCCAAACAATGCTCATGTTCCTAGTCTGACTTTCACCTTTGGATTATGACAGCAATGAGTCTTCTATAGAGTGGCTTCCAGACAAAATAAACATGATGCCTGGATATGACCACCTAGCGTTGGATGGTGCCATCATTCATTTATTCTTTTATTCATTCACCAAACATATGCTCAGTGTTCATTATACCTCAGTCACTCTGCCAGACAGTTAAGAATAAGATATGCACCCGCTCCCAGAAGCTCAGCTGTTAGTGGGGGCATATAAAGAAACTATTATAATACAATAACATTATATTGCACCCTGAATTTTAGATCCTATGTGATATGCTATACAATATGTGTTCGCTTTTATGGCAAGGATGCTATACTCCATGTGTTTATGAAAACATTTAACATCAAAAATCTTGGTAAACAATTGTTGGGTCTTTTTTCTCAAAAAGAAAAAAATGGAAAAATCATATAATGCAGTTGAAGGTAAAATAAGCAGCCACTTAGTATCTAGCCAATTTATCATGTCATGGAACAGACATGGGGAGAAAAACGGTTGTCTGAAGCAATTAGGAAAACAATCACATTAAAAAATAATAAAGGGAGCCCAGTAAGAGGACTAAACTTAGCTATCTTATTTTGGTAATTAATAATCATAGACAGATGAGCTGAGAATTACCAAAATATCAAAACAATTAACCTTCTGCCAAGCCATAAGTCAGCCCAATGCAGCTCTTAGGAAGTCAGTTAAGCTGTGTGACAAATGTAATTCAAGAGGCCACCTCCAAAAGGTTTAGTTCAAAGACTTGAGATACGGGTCTATGAAGAGGTAAAATAAAGAGCTCCATGTAGACAGGGGTTCTGAAACTTGAGCCT
Source organism: Potos flavus (assembly GCA_028534135.1). NCBI lineage: Eukaryota > Metazoa > Chordata > Mammalia > Carnivora > Procyonidae > Potos > Potos flavus. Next base: position 77,660,293 of record CM052898.1, on the reverse strand, counting down.
GCATCAGAATCACCTGGAGGGTTTGTTAAAACAGACTGCTGACCCCTACCCCCAGAGTTTCTAAATCAGCAGGTCCGGGATGAAGCCCAAAAGTTTGAATTTCTGATAAGTTTCCAGATGCTGTTAATGTGGCTGGTCAGGGACCATACTTTGAGAACCAGGGTTATGGGCCCCGGCTCTACATTAACAATACCTAGGGAGCTTTTCAAAAATTCTCAGGCCTTCACAAAACAAATTGTAATTTCTGAAGATATGCCACAGGTTGCAGTATTTTTTTTTTTTAAGATTTTATTAATTTGACATAGAGAGGGAGAGAAAGAGCACACAAGCAGGGAGAGCAGCAGAGGGAGAGGGGGAAGCAGGCTCCCCGCTGAGCAGAGAGCCCGATGCGGGGCTCGATCCTAGGACCCTGAAATCATGACCTGAGCCGAAGGCAGCTGCTTAACTGACGGAGCCACCCAGGAGCTCCAGGCTGCAGTGTTTTTTAAAGTTCTTTGAGTGAAGTCCACTAGCTGAGAACCACTAGGTAGGATATGTGCAAGCAGAAAACACTAGTAACTTCCAGAATTTCTGTGAGAAAGATTAAGTGGCAGAGAAGATAATAAAGAATAATAATTTAAGGTCTGAAAGCCTGAACCAAAATCCCACATGGGTCCTTCAGAAACAGGCATGCCATGTTTTGGGGTGACTTAGAGTCATAGAAGTTTTCAGGGAGAAAATAATTTGTAAACACCCACTAGACAGGAGTGAATTTTAATCTAGTTGTGTAAAAGTGCAGTATTTTATCTCTGTAAAAGATACATTAATGCCATTACCTCTGAACCCCCAGCTGCTTCTGAGAAAAGCAGCTTCTGCAGAACGTCTGGTCTGAATGACCAAGATTTTCCATTTCTGTTGCACCAACCATCCCTACCCTGCCCTACCCCTCTGGCCTGGCTGACTGGGCCTAGGTAGGCAGCTGACACAAAGACACCAAATTATCTGCCTAAGGCAAGTCCTTCTAGGGGCTGGGAGTTCTGCACAAACAGATGTGATGAGTATTTGCTGAGCCAATCAGATTTCCTCTCTCATTACTGTAACTGGAAATAGGGGAAGAATAAGGCAGGTGGTGGTGCCCGGGAGATGTGGGCAGCCCAGAGAGCAGTGGGTGCACTAGAGAAGCTGATCCTGATGGTGGAGGAGTCCAAAAGTGGATCCTGAACCACCTGGAACTGGCTCAAATCCCAGTCCCTCTCCACCTCCTGACTCCAGAAGACCAAACCCATGAGGTGCATTTCCATGAGTTCCTTCACCCACATTTGCCCCAAATGTACCTTTAGAATAACTGTCCCCTTTCTGAGGTTACCCGAGTCTTTGCTACTCTTGATGAAGAGTAGTTTAACTAGAGATTCTGCTTCCCCTCCAGATCTGTCCTCTCCTCCTATATGCGCTCATTCCATATGCAGACCTGTCAGGGCATGTTACAGGCATGGTCTTGTCTGAGGGCAAGAAGGTCAGTTTGTTTAGGAGCTCTGAAATTTAACTTCTCTGGCACTGGAGTCTTTGTTTATTTTTTTTCCTTTATTTTGGGCCGTTTTATACCTCATAGGATCATGAAGAAGATGGGAGTAGAAAGCATGTCAAGTATTTAATAGAATTGTGTGCATGTGTGTGTGTGTGTGAATGCGCACATACTCTAGCGTCAGAATGTCTAGGTTCAAATCTCAGCCCTACATCTTCCTAGCTGTGTGACCTTCAATAGGTTACTTAACATCTCTAGGACTGGAGCTAATAATAAAACACTCCTCATCCAGTTGGCAGGAATAAGTGAAAAAAATATATATATATGCATCTATATCTATATTGTTCCAATTTTAGTATATGTGCTGCCGAAGCGAGCACTATATCTATATCTATATCATCTATATCTATCTCAACCCACTGCCTGTACAAGGTAAGCATTCCACCAGTGTCAGCTACAATTACTGCACAATACAAGAGATTATTTACCCATTTAAAGGGTGTTCTGAAAAGGAATGGATGCCCACATTTAAAAGTTGGCAAAAGGGCCTGACAATTGGATTGGCCTCTCACTACAGGTCTCTTACTTATAACTGTGAGTTAAGTTAAGGCTGTGGTAATAGGAAACCATCTGGAACCTTTGGATAAGCAGCCATAAATCTTTCTTGGGCCTCCAAGGGACTCTATGAGTCTTCATCTAAGAAGCAAGGCTCTCCCATGGGCAACTGAAATACAATCATGGAGATAAGAAAAGCTCCACTAATTAAAACATAGCACGTGTGGTCATGAGGGACACCTCAACCTACCTGTGATCTTACACTTGCCTCATCCACTTTGCAATTCTAAGCCCTAGTCCTGCCTTCTGGGACAGGATGCAAGCATGTGAGGTTCCAGAAGGGAAAAACAAGAAAGAGAGGCCCCTCCAGACATAAACTCTTTATCTGACATTAGGCAGTAAGCAAACCCTCTTCAGCAAGTGAACTCCCACAATCAAAATACTTGTACCAAATCCAAGTGAAGTTTTTGTCCTTAATGACTCCAAACATATATAAGGAGGAAGAGGTGCCTGTGGAAATGCCTGTGTTTGCCAGGTTCTTGGAAACAGAGAATTAGGTCTTACTAGGCCTCCAAATATGTGGAATTTAAGAAACAAAACTAATGAGCACAGGGAAAAAGAGAGAGAGGCAAAACAAGAAACAGACTCCTGACTACAGAGAATAAACTGATGGTTACCAGAGCGAAGAGGGGTGAGGGGACGGGAAAAACAAGTGAAGGGGATTAAGAAGGGCACTTGTGATGAGCACTAGGTGTCATATGGAAGTGCTGAATTTCTAAATTGTACATCTGAAACTAATATTACACTATGTTAACTGGAATTTAAATAAAAACTAAAAAAAAAAATTGAAAATGAAAAAAAAAACCTAGATGGCCAATTCTTCCAGATTCTGATCCTCCACGCAAAATTTAAAATATCTTAATTCCTAGGGTGCCTGGGTGGCTCAGTCGGTTAAGCATCTGCCTTCAGCTCAGGTCGTGATCCCAGGGTCCTAGGATTGAGCTCCACATTGGGCTGCTTGGTGGGGAGTCTGCTTCTCCCTCTGCCCCTCCCCCTGCTCATGGTTTTTTTCTTTCTTAAATAAATAAATAAATAAAATTATAATTCCGATGGTAGATGAGAGAACATTATCAGGCAGACCAGCTGGGAAGCTTGAAATTATGAGCAAGGGATAACGAAACCTGAACTTGTGGTACTACTCAACAAGTGCAAAAGGTTGAGTGGATGGATTCAAGAGACATTTCTGAGGAAAAACATTAAAAAGATTTTATTGGCCAGTTGGATATGGAAGAAATGATATGGTAAAACTCTGGCCTCAGTAAATCTATATGCCCACAAGTTTGAAACTGGTCCTTAACCCAACTATATAAACATTCCTAGTCCAGGAATGGCAGGAAATATTTTTAAAAGGGTTAAATAAACTGTGCTTACATTTCGAGATGGATAAAAAATAATAAATATAATTTGACTTAATTTCAAAGAATTTCCGAGCAGAGAAAATCAGATGTCATAAATTAGATCAGAAAAAGAAAGAAATAGATTAAATGGATTGTTAAAAATGACAGAACAATGAAAGATATTTTATCAATACTGGTATTTGGAAGTGTTGGAATGATGGGTGTATGGGCTTTCCCAGGCAAGCAGAATGGCAGCCTTAAAAATGGGCTCTGCTTTTGTGAGGCTGGGCTAGAAATTTATTACTTTAATATAAATTTTCAGCCGATGCCAGGGTTTTAAAAAAATCACATCATCACTGCACAAAATATGAGGTTTTGTCCTGCATTAAAATACTTGCTCTTAGTAATGTGATTTTTTTTTTTAAATTGATACCCTAATTATGCAGATGTTCATTCCTGAATGAAGTATAGCCAAAGAAGAACCAGCCCAGCCAGACTTGATGCATGAAGATACCCTCCTTTCCAGAGGCCTTATTTAAAGGACTTCAGTTCCACTGGAATCAAAAATAGAGAAATTGCAGTTGTTTAAAACAACAAAAATTGCTTTGTTGTTCATACCATCTATCCACTGTGAGTTGTCAATCAGGGATTCAGGCTAGTGGAGAGGTCCTCATCTCAGAAGTTGCCAATTGTCATGGTAGAAGGAAAACAGAATGCAGCAAGCATACCCTTATTCTTAAAGTTTCTACCCAGAAAGATTACAAATCATTGCCAAAGCAAATCACATGGCCACATTTAACTTCCCATAGGTGGAAAATAAAATTCTGCCAAGTGCCTGGAAGGAAAGAGTGGTGGAACACCTATGAAATGGAACATTTTCACAAAAGTCTTAATAAATACCTAGGACAGAATATGTCTTAGGTCTTTGAAGCATGACCAGTAACCTCTTCTTTGTAGTTTTCTTTGAGATGGAGCTCATGAACTTTTTGCAAGGAGCCCATTTTAAGTGATCATTTCAATGAAAATGAAAAAGGTATTCAAGAAAGTCCATTTGTATAATTCACTTATAATCTTGAAGAAAAAACAATACTCAAAGATTATTCTAATAATAATAACCAACATTTCTTGAATGCTGACAACATGCCAGGCATTGTTCTAAGGACTTTGCGTGTATTAACTAATCTTATACTCATAACGACCTATGAAAAGGCCACAGCTATTATTCCTATTTTACAGATAAATAATCAGGTATAGGAGATTAAGTAATTTTTCCAAGGCCATAGAGCTAGTAAGTGGAAAAACAAAAACAAAAGCAAAAACAAAACCCAAAAAACTGAACCAAGCAAAATACCTCCAGAGCTAGATTGCTTAATCACTTCTTATTTTCACAATTAATAACAACAAATAAACTAAGTACACACTTAATTGAAATAGTATTTCAGTAGCTGGGAAAATTAAGTCAAATTATAATGATTTGATATTTCATTTTCATTGCATTCCAATATTCCATCAACATTCTAATATTTACATGTTTTTATAACACTGGATATTTATACTGAATTGTTACATCATCTTTACCCATCTCATAATTGGGAACTATATATTTTTAAAACACCCTTACTTTTCTAAAGGAATCTCTTAATGTTCCCAGCACCAAAACGGATGTGATACTTTATGTTAAATTTATCATATTGACTACACGGGGTCAAATTCCTTCAGGTCAGTGTAATGAACAATTATTGCTATAATTACATAAAGCCACCTCTACCCTTCCTTTACCTTCTTCTGGAAATAGTCTCTTCCCTCTCTTTTTCCATTCTATCAATGTGGTAACCTCTGGACCAATCATCTTGTACAAAATGTGCCCTGACCACAGTTAGTTGGTCCAGGGGAAGGTATCTGGGCCAATCACCTCCCAGAATCTGTCCTGGCCAGCAGATTGGTTCCAGACTTACCATTAATTCAAGTGAAGCCACTCAGTTTTTGGCGGGGATTTGGTAAATGAAAATGAAGAAAGTCCATCTCTTTCCAGATGACTGAAACTATAAATGGAAACTCAAGTAGGTCCTGTCAACAGCCATGTTTTCTTCTGATCCGAAGCAGAGCAAGGCAGTTGAAAAAATAAGAAAGAGAAAAATGAAGGACAAAAATAAAGACGCAAACAGGCAAAAAGTGAAGAGAGGGGCCTGCCCAAAACTGGCATCCCAGCCCCACTTCTGCCCTTGAGATCTGTGGACACCACAGCATCATTGCTTCAACCACTGTCTTTCTGTCATTTGCTACCAAAATAGCCCTAATGAATACAATCAACTTCTAAAATTCTTTATTCAACTGGTATATTATTGAAAGATCTCGGGGCGCCTGGGTGGCTCAGTGGGTTAAAGCCTTTGCCTTCGGCTCAGGTCATGATCTCAGGGTCTTCGGATCGAGCCCCGCATCGGGCTCTCTGCTCAGCGGGGAGCCTGCTTCCCCCTCTCTCTGCCTGCCTCTCTGCCTACTTGTGATCTCTCTCTCTCTCTGTCAAATAAATAAATAAATAAAATCTTAAAAAAAAAAAAAGAAAGATCTCAGAAAGAACATGTGTGCAATCATGGTTGCTTATAATTCACCAAAAGAAACAAAATGATCAAATTTGAGCAGAAGATTGGAGAGATTCCATGATGACTAATTACCCACATAAAACGACCACAAGAAAAGAGATGATTTCAGATTTTCTCTAATTTTTGCCTGTCCTGGTAAGAGGATAAAGAAATCAGAGCTACCTATTATTTTCAGATTACTCAGAAAGGAGCAATAATAAGATAAAAATCATTTGGAACATGCTATCAAGTGACTAGAACCCCAATTTCAGTATCACTGGTAGATGACAAAATTTTAGGGCTCTCCTCCTCTAAAGCTCTCTTATAGTATATCTATTTCTTTGAGATTTCGATGGGATCCTCTTCCTAGGCAGGTCCAGTATATGTTTTTTCCCCAACAGCACCAAACAATTCTCCAATTCTCAGCAGACATTGACTGGGTCCCCTACAGTTTAGCTCAGTTTAGTTAAAGCAACAAAATTTAGTTAATTCAGTTCAGCTCCAGATAGATGGTATCATATCCCACAGGTCAAGGGCTTAGTCCCACAAAACTGCATCCCCTTCCCTGACTTCAGACACCAATTGCAAGTCTAAGTTTTCACCTGTTCTTCTGACCTACCACACCCTCCTCAGGTTCAAGTAATTTGACAGATCAGCTCTCAAGTTAGAGAAACATTTACTTATGTTTACCAGTTTATTATAAAGGATATTATAAAGGATACAGATGAACATCCAGATGATGAATACATAGGGCAAGGTACATGGGAAGGAGCATAGTGCCTCCATGCTCATGCTCTCTCTAAGTATACCACTCACCCAACACCTTCATGTGTTCACCAGCTTGGAAGCTCTCCAAACCCCATCCTTTTGGTTTTATGGAGGCTTCATTACATACGCATGATGATGAAATCATTGGCTATTGGTGACTGAACTCAATCTCCAGTCCCTTACCCCTCCTTGGAGGTAGGGTTGGGGGTGGGAGGTTAGTGGGACTAAAAATTCAAATCTTCTAATCATAAGCTTGGTTCCCCCGGCAACCAACCCCCATCCTTAAGTTACCTAGAGACTTTCCAAGTGTCATGTCATTAACATAACATAAGACAACTTTCTCTTAGGAAATTCCAAGGGTTTTAGGAGCTCTGTGCCAGGAATAAAGGCCAAATTTATATTTATTATAAATCACAACAGCATAGTGGGGGAACAAATTCCTTCCCAAGACACTGATTATGGAAATAGTCATTACAATTCCTCCCCCATTATTATGAAGCTCTAGAATTTGGAGTGATCCCAGCTTCACCTAAGAAGGTGTTCGTCTAATCCCTTTCCCTTTTAATCCTCTAAGTTATATGAACCACTCTCCTGATTGCCATTTGACAACATAGCCTGTAGGAACCACTAATTGGACAGGTTTCCAGTTTCAAGTAAAAGGAAATCATATTATATCATCATTACCAGTTCAAGCAAGCCTTAATTATTCATATTAATAAATGGGAATAAAATGTGAATTATCCAAGGCAGCAGATAATTCCAATTTAAGCTTTACAGTTAAGTCAGTTTATCTGTTTTCTAGATTCTCCAAGATCTCTTCCCCACCATTATATATAGGGTCCTAGGCTATAAAGTATCAAGTAGGAAGGAACTTGGAGCCAGGAATTGAAAAGGAAAGATGAGTTCTGACTATCAGTAAATGGGGGAATGGATGTATCTTAACATCAAATATAAATGATATTTTAATAATCTGATTCTTTATGTGGATAACCGAATAATTACTACAGATGATTATGGAATACAGTTAGACACTCCAATATATACATATGCACATCCATACATTCACCAAATGCAAAATTTCAAGCTTGAACTCTCTATTGGTAGGCTTTAATGAGAAAAGATAAGAAACAAGAGAAAACTCTATTTTATAAAGAAGAATACTTGCTTAGCCTTGGTTTCCAAAACAAAACCTAAGGCAAAAGTTTCCTTGCTGGTAGGTTATCTTGGAATATGATTTATAATCATATTTTGGAATATGATTTATTTTATTCCAAAATCATATTTTGGAATATGATTTATAGGACAGAAAAAAGCAAAAGAGGAAAAAGGCAAAGCCAACACAAGGATGTGTTATTGAGTTGGCCATTCCTATGAGCAGCCACACTTGATCTACCAGGACTTTCCAGGAAGCTTATGAATTGTATCTCAGAAGTATTTACCCTGGGGACAAAGGAGGAAGCATTTATCCATCTGTTCCTCTCTCCCATTGGTCAAAGGTGATTCAAGTGACAGTTTATTCCCCTTGAATTTCTGAGTTGCCTATCTGTAAGTACAGAGCAGGATCCCATGTGGTGGTATCAGAGAAGCAACAGGGCAAGAAACTAGAGGTACGAGGTCAGGGCATGAGTCCATAGGAAGTCTCATTCTAACTGTCCTTGCATTAACTAGATAAAGTCTGTAGGAACTCATTGCCACAGAAGTAATTCAAGTTAAGAGGTGGATCTGACAAATTTTTTAAGTAACACACAAAAGCTACCCAATCATATACATAAGGTCATAGGATTTGAGATAAAGAAATTTGCTTTCAAACCAGCTTTCAGGAATGTATCTTTTGTCAAAAATGCCACACATCTGCTTATGAACAAGCTCCCATCATCACTGTGTTAGAGAGGTGAGTTCTCTGTAATGTCTCTACCACCAGAGAGAAATATAGCAGCTCTATATAGCACAGACTTTCAGTAGCTGAGAGTAAGAAAGATATACGGCATATTCCTGAAGTATGATCTGACTGGTGGAGAGAAGAAAGACAGAGTATCATGAGCTCGACAAATATAAGATCATGCATGACTAAAAATATTCAGCAGCAAACTAAAAAAAGAGTTAAAAGCTCTTGAGTAATCATTATTTTTCATAAAGAACAACTAAGAGTCTCCAGGTCAAACAATTCTCAAGGCTTAAAAGCATCAAGCCTCCCTGGAGTTCGGCTTAAAATGATCCATGGACATCATATTTATGTGGCCATCCCATAAGAGAGATACAAAATTAAGCCAGATACTCTGTATAAAAATGAGAATTTCTCTTAAGACAAAATTCACCCAAGGCCTCACCAACTATGTGACCAAAAAAAAGTTAAAAGAAAATTAAAGTCTTCGCATTTATTCATTTGGTCCTTGACAGTCTTGAAATAAGCCATGACTCTGAATAAGAGCCTAAAGGAAATTAGGCTATGGGGTTTAGGATAATAAGGCAGCTGGCAGACCTAAAAGAAAGAATTATATTTCCCATTGGTTTTCCATGGGAATTGGATGTTAAACTCTGAGTTTATTTTGTTGCAGGCAAATATTTTATATACACTGTTCCACAGAGTGGAAGGAGGCTTCCTGGGTCAATCCATCAATCTGAACCACAGGGTTGACATCAGGGCCATCCACATCTCTCAAAGTGCTTACCACACACCGAAGGCTGCTAGACTTGGCACCAAGTAAGTCAACAAATGACAATAATATCAGGCAAGTAGGCAGAATTTCCAGGGAAAAAGTACTTTATAAACACTAATGTAACTATCTTGAAAATGTGAACCTGAGTCTGTTTTATTCTCTCATAAATCATGTTCACAATTAAGGCCAAGCTTAATGCCTTGGGGAAGGAGGCACAGCCACTTAGAACAAAGATGTCTACAGATGATCAAGAGAGGAAGTGACTTAGAGGAAGTTCCCACCAGACAGAAAAGGCAGGTCATACCCTATGTGACAGGGAAAGAAAAACTAGAGTGTAGGAGGAAGAGTCTGTTTGGTTCCATAGGTGCCCAGCCCTCCTATCTCTCTGATGGTTAGTTCAGGCAGTGGGAGTGGACAGTGAAAGGACAGAAATCTAAGACAGAGAGGAGGCAAGAAGAAAGTGATTCAGACATGTCTATAAGCCAACAGGAGACAAGAAAAAAGTAGCCAAGAATGAAGACTATCAATTCTGCACGGTGCTGCCATGGAAAGGTAGCTATATGGTAGAGGCTAGGTTGGGGGGCAGACATCCTACACAAAGCTACTGGATGGGTCTTAGCCAATAGCTGAGATCCAAGATGTGCAGGACCTAGAAAACCTGGGTAGATTTGGTTCAGCAGAAGTCCTAGCCATAAACTTCTGCAGTCAAAGTCAGCAGGGTTTTCAGGGACCAGGAAGAATATAAACCCCTCTCCTCCCTTCTGCCAAAAGGATATATGAGCTGCCCTCTATACCTAGATACATGTTGGCTGAAATACGTCCTGAGAGCGCAAGCTTGGGAGAGGGAAAATGTGTGTGTGTGTGTGTGTGTGTGTGTGTGTGTACACACTTATTTATGTGATATATATGTTAATATATATATATAATATACAAGCATATAAATACATATAATTAAATAAAAATATATAGAAAATAAATAACATATATAAAAATATATATTATTTTCCCTGAACTCGAGTCCTCAGGATTTTTTCCAGCCAACATGGTATCTAGGTATAGAGGTATATCTAGGTGTGTGTATGTGTGTGTGTATGTGTGTAGAACAAGGGTTTTGACTGCACTCATATATGGATTTTTTTCAATAAATAGAGAATAATGCTGTAAATGTATTTTCTCTTCCTTATGATTTTTTTTTTTTTTTTTTTTAAGAAAGAGGGAGTGTGAGCCTGGGGTGAGGGGCAGAGGGAGAAGGAGAGAGAGAATCCCAAGCAGGCTCCACACCCAGTATGGAGCCCCATGCAGGGCTTTATCTCACGACCCATTTTGCATTAGTGGGGCGATGGGTGGCTATTAGTCTCTAGTCCATGTTGCCCAAACTCCAGGACCCAGATTAGTGGAGTCCCCATTATCAGGAACATTTCAGGTTCTGAAGGCAGAGGAAAGAGAGAATGGAGAGCTTTATACTAGCAAGTAAATATTTTGGTTCACATGTCACTTTTGCACACAGCCCAGGGAACAGACTAGTTACATGGCCCTATCCAAACAGAAGATAGGTAGACAAGAGTAGCCTCCCATGGACCAGGAAGAGAGGCAGACAAGATGGTTGAGCATTAAAAGTACCTACCACATATGGCAGAGATTTACTCTACTACATAAAGTATTACTCTTCTTCTTAAAAATTTGAATTACTCAAATTCTGTATTATCTCCCACAACACAAAATATAAGTTCCCCATCTACACAGGTCATTCTTTTCTTTCCCAAATTTATCTCAGAACTGGTCTGGGCTTCTTTATCCCTATCCCAACCTCCTCCTCCTACTTTTCTTCCAAATCCTTTCCATGGTGCTTCCATGAAATTACCCATTTCTAGGGGAACAAACTTCTCTATTCTTGGTTCCCTCACTTTCCCTTGACTGCCAAACACTTCCCAGCTTTCACCAAGCCAACCTGGACCCCCAATCCTCTCACAGCACCCACCATTCCCTTGGATACCTATGCTTCTGCAGAAGCCAGGCAACCAAACCACATTCGTAGGAACTTGATGGTCCAACTTTCTAATATTCCAACACTCAAAGGCCAATTAAAATAGAATCAATCAATAAAGTTCAACCTTGGCTGTAGATACTGTGAAAATTGCAAAAATCTGGTCCATTTAAATTGTAGTAAGATTTGAGATCAATTCTAAAATTTTGTGACCTACGTGTTTTTATTTTTTTTAAAAAGCTATCTTTCTGTTTTGTGTCACCTTGCTCAGGAGAGCTGATAGGATGCCTAGAACTTCCTCTGACTGGACTATATATGGGCAAAGCCAGAAAATACTGCCCTGATGTTTGCACCTAGAGCATATGCACTGCATGGGAATCTGGAATCATTCTAAATAACTCCCCAAATTTGGTCCACATATTTGCATTTACTTTATCTGAGCTTTCATAACACCAAGGATTTCAGTCCTTTCCCTTTCAGTCTTTATCTAGAGGTTGTGAATCTTTTTAGTCTATTCTCTAACCTGGACCTAGCCACCAATGTCTTCTAAAAATGAATCCATTTTTAGATGGCTGTGGACTCTGAGAAACAAACTGAGGGTTTGGGAGGGGAGGGGAGTGGGGGGGAATGGTGAGGCTGGTGGTTGGTATTAAGGAGGGCACATATTTCATGGAGCACTGGGTGTAGTGCATAAACAATGAATCTTGGAACACTGAAAAAATAAAATAAAATAAAAATGAGTCCATGGTGCTGACTTTGTATGTGAGGAGAGAAGAGTTTTCCCCCCTAGACCTAAATCTACAGAGGTAAAGGGCGTGATTTATCCGGATTCTCTCTGCACATGTCTGGAGAGAAGTTGGTGGAAGTTAAGCACCGGTGTGTTATGGAATTCACTGGTCTTGTCACGGAGGGGAAATGCTTCTCACTAATCTCCTGTGGGTGATGCCTGCAAACTCCCGAGGGCCTTCAGTAATTGCTTACAAATCCACCATAGGTCACTTCCCTGTGTCCTTCTGGGAAGCTTGTCATTCAGCAAACTGCACAAATACTGTCCTAATGAGACTGTGAACCTGAGATACAGATACAGGCAGACCTTTTCCCAAAGCAACAGTTTCATGGTCCACTTAAGGAAAGAACAAAAAAAAAAAAAAAAAAAGAAAGAAAACATTTCTAAAATTAGCAGTGAGAGTTCTTACCATAATCTTCTATCTCTTCTCAGAGGTATTTATCTTTTCTCTACTTCTCAAGGTAAAAACTCTTTGAATCTAGTAGCTTACATTCCTAATAGTCACTAAATCTTTGGCAGATTGTATTTTCCCAAAAATGGGAGCACCAATTTATATTTCATCCCATGTGCTACTCTTTCAATGTGATTGACACTCCCCCACTGCGAGGCAGGACCTATATCCCTTCTGCTGAACCTGAATGAGCTTGAGACTGCCCCTCCCAATAGAATGTGGCAGAAGTGATGCTGTGTGACTTCTGAGGTTAAGTCAGATAAAGGGGACAGTGTCTTCTGGGTTCTCTCTTTCAGGATACTCACACCGGGAACCCAGCCCAAACTAGCCCATGTAGAGAGACCACATGGAGAAGCCCATGTGAAAAGGAACTGTGACCCCAAAAATCACCTACTAGCAACTGCTAGGTGATTGCATAAGCCTTCAAATGATCCCTGCTCCCATCTTCACATATTCCATTTGATGCCCCAGAAATCATGCAACAGAAGAGGTAATCTCTGCTGTACTCCATCCAAATTCATTACCCACAGAACTCAAAAGTATAATAAATTTGTTTTATTCCACTAAGTTTTACAGTAATTTATTATGCAGCCATAGTCACTGGGACAAAATCTCTCCAGGTATTTTCTCTCTCATTTCACCTTTAGGTTACTCTCAGAGTGCCTTTTTCAAACAACCTAAAGACTACATAGCAATATCTAAAGTAGAGAAAGGATTATTTCTGCCTATCCACATTTAAAAAAAAAAAGGGGATTTTCTCTGTTTGTAAGATGAAGGAAGTTCTCAAGGTCATAGATTAAAACAAAACAGTTGGAACATTTCTTATCTTTGCTTCTTAGAGGAAAACAAGACTTTTTGAACTAAAACTCTGTTCCTCACATTGATAAGGACTTTGAGCTCACAGAGACTATATTTGTTTTTGTGCCTACTTGGATTCCTCTTAATTTCTAAAGAGTTGGGAGAGTAGAGAGGAACCTCAAAAAAAAGCAATAGCAACTTCGGTGTCCATTAATCTGAGAGGATCTAGAATAAGTGGCCTGCAGGGCTGGTTTTCATCTTAAAGATAGAGTTAGTAAGAATCTCTGTATCAAAATGTAGTGATCCAAAGGGGCATGTGCACCCAAATGTTTATAGCAGCAATGTCCACAATAGCCAAACTATAGAAAGAACCTAGATGTCCATCAACAGATGAATGGATAAAGACAATGTGGTATATATATACAATGGAATATTATGCAGCCATCAAGAGAAACAAAATCTTGCCATTTGCAACAACATGGATGGAACTAGAGGGTATTATGCTAAGCGAAATAA
>CM052898.1:77615474-77646200 GCA_028534135.1 Potos flavus | reverse complement strand
TTGAGGAGGGTATGTGCTATGGTAAGTGCTGTGAAATGTGTAAGCCTGATGATTCACAGACCTGTAACCCTGGGGCAAATAAAACATTATATATGAATAGAAAATTTTTTTTAATTTAAAAAAAGAATCTCTGTATCAAGGAAAGGAATGGGTAAGTAATAAACGAGAAGTATGGAAATACTAAATAGTAATAAAGGACAAAACCTCTCCAATAACCTTTCTATATTTGATAGTTTTTATTTTAACTCACATTTTCATCAGTTTCAAAGAGACTCTTACTGAACTTTTCTGTCTATGCTCCTGCACCTTCAATGTACTCATCTGGCTTTGAATTTCTCTTTTCTGACGACGTCCGAATTTGTACCATCAGCCCAGACCTTGTTGCTAAACTCTAAACTCATATCTGGGTCTAGATCTGCTACTCACCATCTCTACTTAATGGCTAACAGGCATTTCAAACTCAACCTCTCCAAAAAACAGACTCCTCATGTTCCTTCCCAAACCTGTTCCCCTTCCTGCCTTCTCCATCCTAGGTGAGAGAAATTCTCTCTTCCACCGGCTAAGAACAGAAACCCTGACATCACTTGACTTCGCTGTTACAAACCATAGCCCATCCATCAGTAAATCCTATTGGCTCTAACTTCAAATGATATCCAGAATCTAACCACTTCTCATAATCTCTACCGCTACATCATCTCTTATCTGGATTGTTGTAACAGCCTCCTAACTGGTCTCCCTGCTCCCATCCTTGTCTTCCTATGGTCTTCTTATGGGTCTTCTCATGCCAGAAGCCAGAATGATCTTTGTTGGAAGAGGCCATGGAGAGGATGTGACCTCCAGTTGACCCAGGAGTTGGACCTTGGCATTTGGAGGCTCCTCACCCTCTCCCCTGTCCTTGGAGTGTGCATTCTCCTCACCTCCTTTGCTGCCAGGAGCTGTCCAAAGGACACAGCCTTGAGAGAGTGATGTGGTGTTGAGACCATCTGGATGGTATATGTGACTGAATCCAGTTAAAGCCTCTATATGAACTTTTACGATGTGGCAGGTGGGTACAGAGATCTAGAGAGATCTACTGACATCTTACAGCCACCCTATATGTAAAATACCTTGCTTACTAAGCCTGGTAATCTGGAGTGGCCTGCCTATTTCTTGGGTCTCTCCCTGCCCTCTGTGTGTGTGTGGTGGGGGGAGAGGGTTCTGATTATATCCAGGAAGGTCCTGAGGAGTTTGCAAACCAACATTACTTAGGAATATAAGACAAATCACGTGCTTCCTCTACCCAGAATCCTCTAATGGCTGTGCATTTCATTCACAGTAAAAGCCAAAATTTTTTAAATGGCAAATAAGTCCTATCATGATTGGCCACATTATCCCTCCTGCCCTCCTCCCCCTGACTCACTCTACTCCAAGCCCACTGACTTCCTGGCTGTTCCTAGGAAATGCCAAGCACCCTTGCCTTAGTGCTTGTGGACTTGCTCTTCCCTTTGCCAGGAACACCCCCAACGACATAACTGTGTGGCCCATTCCCCGCCTCCTTCACCTTACCAGGAAGGCCTTCCCTCCCCACTCTGTTTAGAAAAACAAATCCCCTGTCCCAGCACTCCAGGTTCCTCTCACCTCTTCTCTTTTTCTTTAGAGAACTTACTACCCCAACATTAAACAAGTAAACAAACACATTTGTTCGTTTACTTATTGCCCATTTTCTCCATTTAGAATGTAAGTTCCACTACAGCAGGAAAAATTTTTTAAAGATTTATTTATTTTAGAGAGAGAGAGAATTCACAAGAGGAGAGGGGTACTGAGGGGAGGGAGAGGGAGAGAGAGAATCTTAAGCAGACTCCCTGCTAAACGTGGAACCCAGTGTGGGACTCCATCTTACAACCCTGAGATCATGAGCTGAGCTGAAATCAAGAATCGGACCCTTAATCAACTGAGCCACCTAGGTGCCCTGGAATTTCTATTCAGAGTGATGAAAATACTCTGGAATTACATAATGGTGATATTTGCAAAGCTTGATAAATATATTTTATGTGAATCAAATATTTAAAAAATTGCATGAGAAATAAATTAAGGCAAACTAGAGACATTATCATAAAGACACAAACACAACAGCATACCAAAAAATATTACAGAAGAAACAGTAACAAGCTATATTTCATGCCATTTGCTTTTTGTTTATATTTCAGTTTTAAAGAAATTCCAGTTTTTCCCAATGTGATCCGTTACCTTATGCACAATTATTAATTAAATATTATTATAAAAACACAATGCTAAAAACTATTAGAGATATTAGAGATATCAGATATATAATTTATTACATAGAAAATGAGAAAAGCCTGATACAGAAGAATATATACTCTATGATATTCCATCCAAATGACAAAAATAAGCTCTGGCAATAAAATAAAAATAGTAATTATGGGGTGTGTGTGTGTGTGTGTGTGTGTGTGTTGTGGGGGAGCAGGAATTGATTGGGAAAGCACTAAGAGAAATTAATAGGGAGATAGAAATCTCTTATGTCTTGATAGTGGGTTACATGGTGTATGCATTTATCAAACTCATCAAACTGTGTACTTAAGATCTGTGCATTTCACTGTACATATATTATTGTTTTAGTCGGCTGCAAAACACCACAGATTGGTCACCTTATAAGCAACAGAACTTTATTTCTCAGTTCTGGAGGCTGGAAGTCTGTAATCAGGGTGCCAGCATGGTCAGGTTTCTGTGGGTTGCAGACTGCTGACTTCTGGCTGTGTCCTCATGTGGTGGAAGGGACAAGGGAGCTCTCTCTGGGGTCTCTTTTATAAGAGCATTAATCTCATTCGTGAGGGCAAACCCTTCATGATCTAATCACCTCCCAAAGGCCTCACCTCCTAACACCATTATACTGGGCACTAGGATTTCAACATACGGATTTTGGGGGGACACGATCATTCAGACTATAGTAATTACATTTCAATTTAAAAAGTTTAAAGTCACAGAAAAATAATCTTTAGACATGAAGCCCTAGTGAAAAATAGTGGTGCTGTTTTAAGGAATTTTATTAAATCTCAGGAAAATCCAATGATGTAGATTTGGAAATAAAACTCATCTTCAGGATGAAGAAGATGAAGTACACAATATTAAGTAACTTTTGTGGTCCACATAGCCAGGAGGGCTGGAGCTGGGATTCAAACCTGGCCATGTGATTAACCATCCCTCTATAGGGATCTCTGAAGAGGTGACCCAGTAGGAAATTACAAGGAAAGATGATAATCTGTGGAACCATAGGAGTAGAAATAAATATTAGATTTTGTCTCCTATGCCACAGTGCATTTTATTTGTTTATTTATATTTCACCTTACTTAAAAATTTAAAAATATTTACTCTTATCTTCATAGGAATAAATGAAGTAAACATACAGCTTTGAATTGTAACAAAGAATGAACACTATATCAAGTAACCACCATAACCAAGGTTAATTCATTTCAAATGAACCCCATTTAAAACCAATGTAAAAGCTTTAGCCACATGGTATTGTGTGGCCTATTTTTAATGCATCTCCCTATATACAATAGCTTTTTTTTTTTTTTTTTATTTTAAAGATTTTATTTATTTATTTGACAGAGAGATCACGAGTAGACAGAGAGGCAGGCAGAGAGAGAGGGGGAAGCAGGCTCCCTGCTGAGCAGAGAGCCCGATGCGGGACTCGATCCCAGGACCCTGAGATCATGACCTGAGCTGAAGGCAGAGGCTTTAACCCACTGAGCCACCCAGGCACCCTATACAATAGCTTTTATTTAATGTGGGAGAGGAGGCAGGAATAAAAATATCAGAATAGATGGGAGCCTTATGGCACATTATTTCCCAATGGTCCCTTCCTTTAATGATTGAACTCACTACATTTCCCTTAGTAAGGCAAAATGGCAGGTAATTTAAATTCAAACAACAATGCAAGACAGAGCCAGCTTAACAGGCGGAGGGTTGCAAAAAGGAACTCATAGGTATCAGGGAAGATATTAACCACCATAAAGAAACAACGGAAGATAAATAATAGAATCTTGCTTACCACACAGGCCTTTAACTATGGGAATAAATACTTCCTTGATATTTTTCTCAAATGGAACATTAAACAGAAAGGCCTTGGAAAAGAAAAAAGCACTTATTTAGGTGCATAAACATAAATAAAATAGTTACATGATATATATATAATAGAAATACCAAAGAATATAATTGATCCATGCAAGCCATAACTTCTGCAGAAACTCTAAGCTTCAGTGCAAAGAAGTTCAAGTTTTTTAGAGGCCTTAGACTAGTGCTATCCACTAGAACTTTCTGCAATGATGTAAATGTTCTGATGTCTGATGTGGTAGCCACTAGCCACATGTGGCTAGTTGAACACTAAAAATGTGGCTAGTGTGACTAAGGAACTAAAGTTTTAATTTTATTTAAACTTAATTAACTTAAATAAACCAAATGTGGCTAATGGGCATTATTGGTCAGAATAGCCTTGGAATGATTTCCAAGACTTGACAGTCAAAACTGACCTTCTCTTCAAGGAAATTTCTCATGACTTTGTCATTTCCCAAACTGAATTTTGAACATTAGACTGATGTATGGTTTAAAGAGTTTTATTTGTTGCAGACACCTGCCATTCCCAGGGGGAAACTTATGGCCATGTCTGATGAAAGTTTGCCCCACAGTAATGAAATGGATTGTGGCATTTGGAAACGCTCTCACTCCTCCCCTTGGCCCATGAGATTCCCAGGGCATGGCCTTATACACAGCTGATGCAGACCTTTATCTGATTCTCAGATTCCGAACCAAGAAAATAACAAGATCTCCTGGTGAGTTTCTTGAAAAGAAAAGAAAATCAGTCTGACAGCCTGGCATCTCTTCCGCAAGAGCTTGTCACTCTTACTAACAGATTCATTCCATGCGGCCAGCTCCTCCACGTGCAATAATACCATAGCACTACAATCTGCTATAATCCTCTAGATTTCTACCTTGCCCAAATCAATTTAGTCCTTGGTGGAAACCACCCCTGGAGTCTATGCAGTGAAATTCAACTAACCAAAGCATTAAGCTTTTGTTAGGAACAAGGTGATAAATTTAGCTAGAGATAGAATGCAGATTTCATTAAATCAACTGGTAATACCTGCCTGGAGCAGTTATAAATTAATAAATTAACAATGTCCTGAGTGCCTTGCAGTGCATTTAGGCTTGGTGGAAAATCATGCCGTAATCATTTAGAAATACCTTCCATGGGCTCACAAATGGGGACTTCTGGCTTCTGTAATATCTGCCATCCCTATATGAGGCAATGTGGGGCTAAACAGCTGAGGAAAACATAATCCAAACACATTTTCCACAAATATCCTACACGAGAGCATTACAGTTACAATAAGAGCACAGACGTAATAGAGATCAATAGCCACTGGAAATACTGTGGATGGCACCATGGAAGAGGCAACATTTGAGCTGGGTCTTGAAAGATGAGTGGATTGTGGAAGTACATAAGCAGGGCAAAGGCATTACCAGCAATGATACACGTAGGAATGCACAGCATGTCAGAGGAAGGGCAAATGCTGGGTGATGAGGCAGACAGAAGTGCACTGAAAGATACTCTAAAAAGACAACATGGAGCCAAATCCAGAAAGCCATTGAATGCCGTGCTATGGAATTCATTCTGTAGTGTAGCAAGTTTTTTGAGCAAAGTTGTAAAATGGTCAGATCTGTATTTTAGAAAGACAAGTTTGACTGTATGAGTGGGAGGGACAGGTGAAACGAGATGTCAAATGTAGCAAGTTATTAATTCAGTTGCATTATAATCCTCACAAAATTCCAAAATTGAGTCAAAGGGTGTATTATGATTGTTGTTGGTTGCCATCACAACCACCATTTTCTCTTCTTTGTTAGTTTATAAAATCTTACTTTTGCTCAGGCAGCCAAGTGCACAAAGCAGTGGGGACTTTCACCTAACTTCAGGAGTTGAATCATAAAATTTACTGCCCTTTGCTGGTGATTTTTTTCAATAGACACAGAAAAGGCATTTGGCGAAATTCAATATACATGTATGATAATTTTTGGAGATGATGGATATGTTTATTACCTTGACTGTAGTTTCACAGGTGTATGCATACATTCAGACTCATCAAATTGTGTATGAGTATACCTCGGAGGTATTTCAGGTTGAGTTCCAAACCACTGCAATAAAGCAAATATCATAGTAAGGTTAGTCAAGTAGATTTTTTGGTTTCCCAGTGTATATAAAAGTTATGTTACTATACTATATAGTCTGTTAAGTGTACAAGAACATTAGTCTAAAAAACAATGTATACACTTTAATTAAAGGATACTTTATTGCTAAAAAAGAGTTGTAACCACTGATCACAGATCACCAGACAAATGTAATAATAAGGGAAAAGTTTGATATATTATGAGAATTACCAAAATGGGACACAAAAACACAAAATGAGAAAATGCTGTTGGAAAAATGGCACCAATAGACTTGATACACAGTTACAACAATCTTTCAATTTGTAAAAAGAAACGCAATATCTGTGAAGCACAATGAAGCAAAGTGCAATAACACAAGGTACGCATTACATGAAACATATGCAGTTTTTTGTATATCAACTATACCTCTATAAAGCTGTTTTTTAAAAACTCCCATCAAAGCAGGAATAGAAAGGAGTTTCCTCTACCTGATAAAAAAGGCACCAAAAAAACCCAAAACAAAAACAAAAAAACCATGCAACTAATGTTTTCCCTAATGATGAAAAACTGAACACTTTCACCCTAAGATTGGGAGCAAGGCAAGGATACCTCCTCTCACTACTTTTCCTAAACATTGTCCATAAAGTCCTAACCATGCATGAAAGCAAGAAAAGATAGGTAAAGGCATAAAGTTTGGAAGGAAGAAGTAAAATTATCTTTATTTGCAGTCAACAAGGCTATATGCATAAAATGTAAAGGATCTATTGAACAACTATTAAACTAATAATTGAATGTAGCAAAATCACAGGATACAAGATAAATAATACAAAAATCAATTGCCTTTCTTTTTAAATTTATTTTATTTTTAATTTTAATTCCAGTATATTCGTGTATTTCTATATTTTGTCAATAAACATTGGAAAACAGTCTTAAAAATACCACTTCAGGTATATGCCAAAAAGCACTGAGAGCAGGGATTCAAACAGATATTTGTACACTTCTGTTCATAGGAGCATTATTCACAATAATCAAAAAGTAGAATCAACCCAAGAATCCATAGGTAGATGAATAAACAAAATATGACATATACATATAATAGAATATTTTTCAGCCTTCAAAAAGGAAAGAAATTCTGACACATGTTGCAACATGGATGAACCTTGAAGACATTTTGCAAAGTGAGATAAGCCAGTCCCAGAAGGACAGAGACTGTATGATTCCACTTACATGGAGCACCTGGAGCAGTCACATTCATAGAGACAGAAAGTAGAATGGTGGTTGCTGGGGGCTGAGGGAAGGGAAGAAGAGGGGACTTAGTGTTTAATGGGTACAGAATCTCAGTTTGGGAAGATGAAAAGAGTTTTGGAGATGGATGGTAGTGATTATATATGTACATAAAATACTTTTTTAATTTAACTTAAACAAAGTTTATTTAACTTAAACAAAAGACATGCAAATCCTATGCACCAAAAACTCAGAAAGCATTGCTGAGAGAAATTGCAGATGACCTAAGGAAATAGAAAAAAAAAAAAAAAAGAACTATGTTGGAGGGGCGCCTGGGTAGCTCAGTGGGTTAAAGCCTCTGCCTTCGGCTCAGGTCATGATCTCAGGGTCCTGGGATCGAGCCCCGCATCGGGCTCTCTGCTCAGCGGGGAGCCTGCTTCCCCCCTCTCTCTCTGCCTGCCTCTCTGCCTACTTGTGTTCTTTCTCTGCCAAATAAATAAATAAAATCTTAAAAAAAAAAAAAAAAAAAAAAGAACTACGTTGGAGACTTACCCCACCTGATTTCAAGACTTATTGTAAAGTATAGTAATCGGGCGCCTGGGTGACTCAGGTTAAGCGAGTGCCTTCGGCTCAGGTCATGATCTTAGGGTCCTGGGATTGATTCCTGCACAGAGCTCCCTGCTCAGTGGGGAGCCTGTTTCTCCCTCTGCCTCTGCTGCTTTCTCTGCTTGTGCTCTCTCTCTCTCTCTCTCTCTCTCTGTCAAATAATAAATAAAATCTTTAAAAAAAAATAAAGGTACATTAATCAAGACAGTGTGGTACTGGGAAAGATAAATAGATAAATGGAATAGATTAGAGGGACCAGAAATAGATCACACCTTTATAGTCAATTGATTTTGGACAAAAGTCTTTTTGATAAATGATGCTGGTACAACCAGATAAGTATATGGAAAATATAATATGCAATGAATTATAAACTTACATGCAAAAAATTGAAACTATAAAGCTTCTAGGAGACCACATATGGTCTGGAGTGAGTCCCAAGAATTTGTGTTTCAAACAAGTTTCCCAGGTGAGTTGTATGTTGCTGATCCGGGGACCACATTTTGTCATTATTTTTTTAACAGCATGTTATGAGGGAAAAAAACACAAATGCTAACATTTCTTTCACTTAGATCTTCTCCTTTAATAATTAGAGAGAAAATAGTAACTTCTTGGAAATAAATTGAAACTATCAATAATTTAGGATTAAGTAGACATGACAGAAGCTGTGAAGAAATATCTTTTTCAACCATGTTGAATTTAGGACTAGGAAATGGTTCTGTGAGAAACCTAAATGGGATATTGTACCCCAAGAGAAATTTACTGCATAAATATGCCTCAACCCAAAGAAAAATAATCAGGCATATAGTATGTACCCTTGCTTATGTGCCCAACATGAAGATAAGATATTCCAATATAATTCAGCCTGGTGGCCCATTCTTGCTAGATTGTGCTTCGTGGTGAAATATCACTGCCACTTCCCTGGATTAATAAAAGCCTTCTGTATGGAGGCTTTCCTCTTATTCTTCTGTGATTTGTTTGCCATTACAATCACTTTCTGTGTCATGCTTCTTTTTGCTCTCTTCTTTTAAATTTTAGCTGAGCAATATGCCGTTAGTACATGCTTCTTCGAGCAGTAAACAAGCTTCAAACAAATAGGTTTTAAAGCTTTCTAAAGTGATTCTCTGTGATGATCTCACAGAGAAGTACAGAGAGTGTAAGGATGAAGAGCATGGGCTATGGAGTCAGGCAGCCCTGAGGTCAAATCCTGCTCTACCATTTACCTAGGTAAATGAAGACCACTCAAGGTCTCAGTTTATGTGTAAGATGAGCTCTTGTGAAGATTAAATGGGACATTGTGTAGGAAGAACTCAGCCCATCGCCTGAGCCCACTGTAAGTAACTACTATAAATAGAATAGTATCTTATGCCATATAAATGTGCGTTTCTCCATTTTATTTTCATATGTAGCACCATCTTAGCCAGTATAAAGCATTTATCGGGGGAAGGAGGTGGACAGGGAGTATGGAGTAGAAAAGGGAAGAAAAACGATTAAGATTTATTTCAGAAACATAAAGAAAAACAATTAATATTTGGATTCTGGCAGCCAAAATAGAATGTTTTTGAGCACTCGCAGAGAAAAAGAGAGAGAAAGAAGAGAAATCTGAGGGGCTGAGCATTTTAACGAAGGGACGGAATATCTCCCTAAAGGGGCCATGTGGTAGACTGTTCACCAAACTGGCTGCTGTCATTCCCATTTTTGTTTCTATGCCTTTTGCAATGTGACTTGGCAGCTCCTCCCATCGGGTGAATGTTCCAACAGACTGAACAGCAAGTGCAAAGACCCTTAGGCAAGAAGGCATTTGACAGTGTTCAGAAACACAGCACCAAGGAGAAAAGATAGGGCCACCAGGCTAGCCTCTGCACAGACTTAGGAATTCAAAAGGAGGTTGTGAATCAGTGCACACAAGGACTGACCCCAGCCCAGGAATCAGGTAGCAGGCATAAGTCCTGGAGAAGTGGCTGTGTGGGGGGATTATGAGGAGCAACAAGGATGGGCATCCAGATCAGGTTTGCCAGAAGCCTCCTCCTGGTAGAACTTACTCCTGAGGGGTGGGGATCTTCTCTCTGGCCTCTGAAAGAAGAGCAGTGGCCCAAGCAAAAGTCTACACTAGTAGTTCCTTGGGAGCCACCCTCCTCCTGTGGGGTAGCAGAGTCCCCTGGCCTTGAGGGGACATCTCCACTGAGACTCCAGAAGCAGAAATGGAAGTGACCATGAGGGCCCTGGCATATCTGGGGAAGGGTCTTCCAGGGAAGGATATGGTATTTCCTCTTCATTGGGTTTGTGAGAGCTCACACATTCAACTTTGGGAATCCACCTGAGGGCTGCCTTATCTGCATCCCAATCTATAAGTTGGGCCATGCCAGTTACAGATCTATAAGATCCCTCATGGCTCCAATGTGTTGTGATTTTAGTTTGTGATTCAAAACAAAATCCAAAGTATGATTTAATTCAGAGTTTAGTGTACAACTAACTATATCCTTAAGTTTGTAGATGCTGGGACTCTTGTCTACAAAAAGGAGAAATGTGTAAATGAGGGATCCATCTGTGACCATTAAATCGCCTAAAATTAACAAAAAAGGCATATCACTGCTAACGATCCACGAATTCACTCCATATGCATTCATCAGAGATCATTAAAATTAAAGCTGGGAATGCAAAAATAATTATATAGTTTGGATACCTAAAAATTTTTCCTTACAGCAGATTTGTATGTATGTGTAAAATACAAGTGTGTTATTCTAAAATTATAACTGAAATACAAGCTTCCTTTAGTGAAAGGTGATTGTTATATTAATTTCCAGTTTAAAATGGCCCTAGACAATAACCATCAGCATTGTAAATGTGCGCACT
Source organism: Potos flavus (assembly GCA_028534135.1). NCBI lineage: Eukaryota > Metazoa > Chordata > Mammalia > Carnivora > Procyonidae > Potos > Potos flavus. The sequence continues at coordinate 77,635,322 of CM052898.1, read as the reverse complement.
ATTTGAACCAGCAATTTTACATGTAGAAATTTATCCTGATGAAATTTTGTACATGAATACAAAACTAAATATGTAAGAATGTTCATTGTTACAACATTGTTGATAAAGAAAAAATTGGAAGGGTGCCTGGTTGGCTCAGTCAGCTAAGTATCTGACCCTTGGTTTCAGCTCAGGTCAGAATCTCATGGGTTTTGAGATGGAGTCCCAAATTGGGCTCCACACTCAGCAGGGAGTCTGCTTGAGATTCTCTCCCTCTGCTCTTCCCCCCACTCATGCTCTCTCTCTCTCTCTCAAATAAATAAATAAATAAATCTAAAAAAACCCAGAAAAATTGAAATGCTCATTCATAAGGGATCAGTTAGTCAACCTTCCATATGCTAGAATATTTTGAATTTACTAGAACTAGTGAAATATATCTTTTTTTAATTTAAGTTTTACTTAGTTAACATCCAGTACAATATTGGTTTTTGGAGTAGAATTCAGTAATTCATCCATTACATACAACACCTAGTGCTCATCACAAGTGCCCTCTTTAATACCCATCACCCATCTAACCCATCCCCCACCCACCTCCCGCCATCAACCCTCAGCTTGTTCTCTACGGTTAAGAGTCTTTTATGGCTTGTTTCCCTCTCTTGTTTTTTTTTCTTTTCTCCCTTCCTATTTGTTCATTTGTTTTCTTTCTTAAATTTCACATACAAGTGAAATCACATTGTATTTATCTTTGTCTGACTTATTTCACTTAGCAAAATACACTCTAGCTCCCTCCATGTCATTGCAAATGGCAAGGTTTCATTCTTTTTGATGGCTGAGTAATATTCCTGTGTGTGTGTGTGTGTGTGTGTGTGTGTGTGTGTGTGTGTGTGTGTGTATCTCATATCTTCTTTATCTATTCATCGGTCAATGGACATTTGGGCTCTCTCCTTAGTTTGGGTATTGTTGATAATACTATTAACAGCAAACCCCTTCAAAATTGTATTTATATATCCTTTGGGTAAATACCTGTAGGGCAATTGCTAGATCATAGGGTAGTTCTATTTTTAATTTTTTTTTTCCCCCAAATACTTTTATTTTATTTTTTCAGTGTTACAAGATTCATTGTTTATTTTTAATTTTTTGAGGAACCTCCATATTGTTATCCAGAGTGGTTGCACCAGTTTGCATTCCCACCAACAGTGTAAGAGGATTCCCTTTCTCCACATCCTTGCCAACATCTGTTGTTTCTTGTGTTGTTAATTTTAGCCCTCTGACAGGTGTGAGGTGGTATCTCATCATGGTTTTGATTTTGAAATACATCTTTATAGCAGAGAAATAATTTTATACTAACTGACATGGCTGTCATTTATAGTTGTTTGTCATATATAGTTGTTTGTTTACCCCACCTTCATTCCCTGCTTTAAATCAAATCTATAATGAGGCTGAGGGATTCACTGTATCAGAGAGATATGGATATAAAGAGCACTAATCACATAAAGTTATAATTCTTAGTGCTTAGCCCCAAAGACAAGAAACCCAGAGAAAGGTATTCTCACCATCTACCAGGCATACATTCGAGAATGAAGGGGACAGTGCCTGGACTGGCTTACCGGAGTAAGCCAAAGGCAAAGGAGTTTTCCTAAAACTTCAGGGGAACCAGGGAGGATAGGAAGAAGACCTGAAATCGAAGGAAAAAATGAAACAAGATGGGATCAGGAGGGAGACAAACCATAAGAGACTCTTAATCTCACGAAACAAACTAAGGGTTGCTGGAGGGACAGGAAGGAGGGATAGGGTGGCTGGGTTATGGACATTGGGGAGGGTATGTGCTATGGTGAGTGTTGTGAAATGTGTAAGCCTGATGATTCACAGACTTGTACCCTTGGGGTAAATAATACGTTATATGTTAATAAAAAAAAATGAAAAAAAAAAAAGACCTGAAATCAAAAAAGTGTAGCCTAGTCAAGAAAAGAATTTAGTTTTAAACATATTCATTATTATTACAATTTATCTTAGGCTAAGTCACTGGGAATTGAGCTGACTTCAAACTGTAAACAGAAGAGGTAATTGGAATTGTTGAATATTTCCTCTGTTGGGAAATGCTCTGCAATGATGAATATTTTGCACTTTCATCTTTTCTGGATGCTGTATTGTGTTCCATTGATTTACATGTCTATCCTTTTGCCAATAACATACTATCTTGATTTGTAAAGACTTTATAAATTCTTTGCTTTTCAAATAAGTCTTAATATCAGGCAGTGAGAGCTCTCCAACTTTGTTCTTTTCCAAATTGTTTTGCCCACTCTACAATTCCATGTTTTAAAATCTTGTTTTAATATTTTGTGGAATTTTTTCATATTTATTAAATATAGCTGGTTTATTTACTTTCATCTGGATAAAAACAAAAGAAAAGAAAGAAGAGCTGTCAACAAGGGATATTTTAGGCTGCAAGTGACACAATTCTTCATTTCAGTATTGTAGACAAAGAAGGGTTCATTTTTCCCCACCTAAAAGAAAGTCTAAAGACAGGTGTCTGCTTGCATTGGTTCAGTGGCTCAACAATGTCAGGGACAACATCTCTGTGAGTCTCTTGACCTCTCTCTCATGGTAACAAGTGGTAGCTATGGCTGCTGCAATCTTGTCCATTCAGGGTAGAAAAGAAGGAAAGTAAGGGATAACTTATGTCCCTGGATCCAGAATTGTGTCGGACGGCCTCTTTGGCTGCAAGGTAGTTTGGGAATGGCATATTTTTTTCAGACCATATAATAGACATAGGCCAGAAAGAAGGGGATTGATAGGAGAGTTGACAGCGCCAACCTCTAGTGTTTGCCACAAATGTTGATGAGAGGTTTCAAAAAAAAAAAAGGAAAAAAGTTTTCATTGAATTCTTCCCTCTTCAAAAACACCATTAGAAGAACTAATGATAAAGAATCCATCCCACGGGATGCTTGGGTAGCTCAGCTGGTTTGGTATCCAACTCTGATTTTGGCTCAGGTCATGATCTCAGAGTCCTGGGATGGAGCCCTGCATCAGGCTCTGTGCTTGGCAGAGTCACCTTGGGATTCTCCCTCTCCCTTTACCCCTCCCCTCTGTTCATGCTATCTCTTTCTAAAATAAAAAATTTCAAAAAAAAAAAAAAAAAAAAGAATCCATCTCAAGCCACATCACTTTCCTTAGTGTTGGATGGGAACCTCAATGCCTCCTGGTCCTGCCTCTCCCTGCCATGAGAGTTAGCTCTCCCCCAGCATTCAACAGCGCTCACACAATCCTTAAGTCACATCAGCTAGAAAAACAAACCTAGTCTGTTGCTAAGGGACAAGAGTGACATTATGACCAGCCTACAGCATAGATCTCTTTAGTAAATTTTTAAGGAAAAAATGTTGGAATTCAATGCATGTTCATGAATTGCCCATTTCAGCCTCTGAATAGGAGAAACTGGGCATTTCTTCCTTTTTCTCATTCAGTAAACATTTATAGGGTTCCTATGTGCCAGGCACTGGGTGTTTTTATTCCTCATCCCTTTATTATTGTTCCCTGTCCTGTTTTCTTGGATTATTTTTCACTCTGAGTGTATATGGGAATATGTGTGTGTGTATAAAAATATAAGACAAGGTCAAACTTGCAGAGTCCAGGGCACCATAGCTCTCTCTGGTCTCCCTGTGGAGGCCACAAGAGTACCACTCATATGCCTTTGAGAAGCTTTGGAAGGTGTGGAAGAATCAGGATACAAGAGGTTATCTGTGAGTAATGCTGCTTCTTACAACATTCATGCTCGTATCCCTTTACTAGATTCTAGAGATACTGTGGTATATATACAGACACAGTCTCTACCCTCATTGAGCTTGTATTTGTTGTAGGACAATGTTTTTGAAATACTAACCAATGTTATTTTCTCCCCATAGTTACTTTTTTCTCTCCCTGTTCCCACTCAAGTAGCTAAGCTATGCTCATCGCCTCAGTGTAGAGATTTTATGAGCAGAAGACAGAGAAAAAAAGGAGAGACTTCCTATACTTACAGGAATAAAAATGACACTAGAGCAAATGTTAGCATGAACTTCACCCCACGCATACCCCAATAGGCAACAAAAGATTCCTCTGAGGTGAAAGGGTGAATAAAATGGAAGGCAAGGAATTGCCATAGAGGCCAGTGGGGATAGCAGGGAAAAACAAACCTGAAGGGGCCATCAGTGAAAACAAACTGTCAACCACAGGCCATAGTGAGGAGAATTGTGGACACTCAGGAACCAGATGGTAGCCAAGGGTGCATTTGCCAACACCACCCGTCACCCATACCAGGGCCCATATCAGTATCCTTTCTCCAGCCATCCAAACTCCATGCTTGCCTTTTCTTCCTGGACATATAGTTAGGTTCTATTTTCCAGCCTCCTTTGCAGTTAGATGAAATCATATCACAAAACAGTGAATTCTGGCCAATGGGATGTGGGAGGAAGTGATATACAACACTTCCTATGCTATTCATAAATACTTCCAATGCAATCCTCCATGCTCCCTCTTTCCTGTGTTGCCAGATATAAATGATGGGTTCCAAGGCCCTAGGGCATGGCTGAGCCAAAAGATGGAAGGGGCCTGGATCCCTGGGTCCCTACGTGGAAGAGAGCTACCTAAGGTGGTCACTCTGACCAGAAACATCTGCACTGGGTTCTTGTATGAGAAAAAGTTAATTTTTATTGCATTAAGCCACAAAAATATTGCAGTTTGTTACAGAAAGTTTTTCCAACTCTGAAAATATTTTAAGCAACTCCCCAGCTCAAGCAAAAGTCCTCTCCATGGACTCAGTTCATTCCTTATCCAGCTTACCCCATGAGGACAAGCACTCTATTGCAAAATACTAGGACATAGTAAGTACCCACCCGCAAAAGGAGGGTGAGGCTCTTATAATCTGTCATGTCAGTATGATGTTAAGGGAGGAAAGGATCTTACTCTTATATTTGTGAAGATAACCAGAACCTGCTTAAGATTTTTCCTGGGCTAGGAGACTGATTAAACACACAAGTATCACACCGCATAGAAGAGGAGAGAAATACTGAACTAGTCAGTGTAGATTTATGTGTAGAATTACAAACTGTGCTAAGCTCTGTGGAGAAAAAATACAAATAGTCTGGCAAAAATAACAGGTGGGGATAGAACTCATATTAAGGAGTGGGAATGAATAAAGACTGTCTGAGGAAAGAATAGCTGAACTGAAGCCTATTGGGAAAACCAGAATCATGCAGATTAAGAGTTTGGGGGAATAGCATTTAGGCAAAAGGAATAGAATGTTCAAAGACCCTGAGAAAGGAAAGAGGTTTGCTCATTGAGGATCTGAAAGATGTCAGTTTAGCTGTGATGTAGAGATGGAGGAGAAGGATATGAGATAGGGATAGAGAAATAAGCAGAGACAAATTTAAAAAGGGCCATGTAGGCCTGGTTCTTGCTTTTATATTTTATTACAAAGCCTAGAAAGGCATTGAAGAATTTTAATCAGGAATCATGGTCAGGGATGCATTTTTAAAATATCAAACTGGCCAAGATGGAGACTGGTTGGCAGGGAGGCAAAAGTGAAAGGAGAAAGCCCATGTAGGAGGCTATTTCAGAAATTCAGGCAAGAGATAATGGTGTGTTGAAGTAGAAGAGTAGCAGCATGCAGATGGAGAGAAATGGATGGGTTTAAGATATGCTTGGGAAGTTGAATGCAACTATTGCATTCAGTAACTTTAAACTCTAGTGAGAGACAGCATCAGGTGGTAAGTCATATGCGATTCAGGTCTAATCTAGGTCCTCTAAGAGTTAAGAGAACATGACAACAGTAAAGGCGGCTTCCTCGATATCTGAACCACCATTTAGGCAGGATGGTTTGGAGGAGATAAGAGGTTGCAGGAAAAACTAGGCTTAGAGTCAAAGGGCTGTACCCCAGTTGTCATGTGTGTTGTCATGCCAAAAAAGAACATGGTTAGTTAAGTAACTTTGAAACCTACAAATAAAGACTCTGCCCAGATATGATCTAAGCACAATGGGGGAGGATAATTCCATCCTTTGCCCATTCTTAATAGCTATTGATAATAAGAAGAAGAATAAGTACATTATAGAGCTCTTTGTGTTATGCCCTTTGCTAAGGAATGTGTGTGCATATTCTCTTTAAGCTCATTAGGGCTCTGTGAGATAGGTACTATTATTTCTCCTATTTACTAACACTAAGGCTTAGAGATTGGTACCTTGTCCAAGGCCTGATCTGAGTAACTAGAGTAGTGTATATTCAAACCCAGCTCTAACTTCAGAGTCCACATTACCAGCCATATAATGTAATGTGTTGAGAAGGGTTCTGAAGATGCATTGGGCTCAATGGGGGCAAAGTCAGATGGGCACAATCTGGTCAGTCACATATAAACGTGCATTATAACCAGCTTTATTCTAAAGGATAAATCACTGCAGATTGCATAACAAAAAAAAACTGTCACTATACTTTATGACTTTACAGGATATCATGTTCATACTCTAACGGCCAATTATAATTTTCAAGACAACTAATTAGAAAGAATATTTGAAGAATCTGGTACATGAGGGTCTCTAGACACCTTAACATAAGAATTCTAAGCACATTATGAAAGATTTAAAAACCAGCTTTGAGAACCTTCAGAATTTAAAAGATTTAAAAGATTTAAAAACCAGCTTTGAGAACTCTTCAGAACTCAACTAGGGAGTCACATAAGGCTAGGAAATGGTTCTGGGGCAGAGTCAAGCTTTGAGCTCTCAGGGAAAGGCTGAGTTGAAACAAAACTGCATCACGTCTGGGAACCCAGTGTTAACTGGTATAAAGCAACACTGTTTTCCCTGAAAGCTCTCATGAAAAAGAGCATTTTCAACTACTAATGTGGTTTTCATCTCATCCCTTTCCTGCCCCCAGTGGGGGAAAAATGTTTATTCTTCTTACATAATTTTGCTCTTCTTTATGTCACCAAATGCCTTGTGATAGTATTGCATCTGACAGATCTCTTATTGAGAAGTTGCCAACAACCAAAGGATAATTAACTTAGTCTTCTAGGCATATATAAAAAAAAAAAAAGCCACACATACACACACAGAGTGGACCATGCACAATTCATTGGAAATAGTGTTCAACTGCTTATATCTCAATGAAATTTGCTGGGGTTGTAAAAAAAAAAAAAATTCTGCACTCAAAGAATGCTTTGTGCAATAGAATCTTTTGCTTAAAGGAGATGGGTCCTTAACTTTTAGGGAACAGAAATGGGACAGGACTACACAGGGAATCAATAAGCATTCATGAAATGTCTACTTGGTCAGGCACATTGCTAAACTCTGAGGATATAAAGAAGAATGAGAGCTAAGAGAATTGACAATCCAATAAAGAAGAGAGAGAGGACTCATACAGCAACTCTTATAGTGAGTATAAAGGAGATTTATACACATACACACACACATTATAGTACTTTTCAAAGTTGTGGTCCCCAGATCAACAGCATCATCTGGGAACTTATTAGAAAGGTCCGACCTGAGACCTACCGAATCTCAAACTCTGAGGGTGGGGACTAGCGATCGCCTCCTGGTACACCCTTGTCTGGAAACCACTGGTTTAGCAAAAGAGATGACAATAAATATAATTGCTTTGGGGGAAGCGTTGCACTGGTTACTGGTATCCAACCAAGAAATAATAAACTTGGGCTCTGGGGCCTTTCAGGCTGTTGTAACCTAGCACTATGAGGTAGGTTTGAGGTTTCAGTTGTGCCAACATCTACGGCCATTGTGGTGCCCTCCAGCTTCAATTCTTGCTTCTGTGTTAGTTTCCTATTGCTGCCATAACAGATAGCTACAAATTTGATGGCTTAAAACAACACACATTTATTATCTTTCTGTTCTAGAGGTCCAAAGACCAAATTCAGTGAGGCCTGAAGTCAAGGTGTAGGGAGGTCTGGTTCCTTCTGGAGACTCTACTAGAGAATCCATTCCTTTCCCTTTTCTAGCTTTAAGACACCACTTGAATTCCTTGGCCTATGCCCTTGCATCATCTTCACTGCTGCCCTCATCTTATCTCTTCTGACTCTGTCCCTCCCACCTCTTTCTTTTAAGGACCCTTGTGATTGCATTAGGCCACTCAGGTAATGCAGAATAATCTCCCCTTCTCAAAATCCTTAATTTAATCATATCAGCAAATTCCCTTTGCCATGTAAGGTAGCATATTCATAGGTTTCTGGGATTAGGACATGGACATCTTTGAGGGGCCATTATTCAGCCTCCCACAACTTCCCCTTCAGTGTTGCTGGAAAGAATAGATGGCGGGGGAGGGGGGTGAGGAAAGAGATGTTGAATGACAGAGTTTTTAGGAGGACAGGATTCATAAATGGGTCCAAGTGTTATTTTAATTTGTTCCACAGTCATTCCTCCATATAAAAGCCCAATCAAGTATCCATGGCTCAGGGTATCCCAAAAGAAGAGCCTTAGTGAGGTTGGCAAGGCCCAGATCTCTCTGAGCAAGCCTGTTTATCCCTATGTTCATCTATCTACGGGCATCTCCACTTAAGTAGGCCCAGAACTGAACTCTTCATTCCTATCCCCTGTTCTGCCACCCCACCCCAACCTGGTTTTCCTCCTTAAGTCCCTATCTCAGATAAATGCACATAACATATTCACTTAATCCAGAAATCTACATAATATCCTAGGAGTGCCCCAACCTCTCCACCACCCACACCTAATCAGCCAGTGACCGCTGTCAACACTATCACAGACATAACTCTCTTCCTTTCAACCACTCTGCCAGGCTTGGTTCAGGGGCTTACCAGTCCTCACCTAGATTTTGTGAGGGCCTCTTAACTGGTTCCCTGGCTTTAGGATCACCACCTTTATCACCACTACCATGATAGTATTTCTAAAACACAAAGCTGTCACTCATTTTCCTCTGCTGTTTATAACTCCCTAATGTCATTTTAGAATAAAGACCAACTCCTTAACAAGGCATATAAGGCTCTTCCTGATGCACCCTTAGCTTACCTGTTCAGCCTCACGTTCGCCATTCCCTCAAATGATAAAACAAGTTATTTACAGATCCCAGAGTGTACCCTGATCCCTCACAACTCTTATCTTTTAACCAGGCTCTTCTCTGTGCTGGAACATCCTCATTCGATTCTATACCTGCCTGGAGTGATGACTCTTTAAGTCTTCCTCTAGGCATACTGCCCTGGCCTCTTCCTTTTGTCTTACCATCCACTGTGCACCCCAGGAAGCACTTAGTATCCTGAATTATAATTGATGATCTATAGTCTCTCAGACTACTAGACCGTGAGCTCCTTAAGTAAAAGGATTGAGTTTTACTTATGTCTATATTCTCAGAGCCCAGCACAGTATAGGGCATAGAGTAATTGTTCAATACATTTCCAGTTGAATTGAGATATTACATGACATTGGAAAATGCTAGCTAAGAAAAAAAAAAGTGGGAGTAAGGAGGAGAATTAGATTAGAGTTGTAGGTACCTAGTAACTGGAACAAGCCAAGAAGTTTTAGGGGAGAGCCATCAGTACATACAACTACAAGGATATAAAGAACAGAAGAAAAAGGTTTTCAGTAATGTCAATTGCTCCTGTGGACTAAAGCCAAAAGATAGGTCTTTGGATCAGACACATAAGAAAGCCACTAATGCCGTTCAAGAAAGCAGTTTCAAGTGGAGTGTAGGAGATGCAGAAGAGGTAAGAAGATGAGGGAAAAGGGCCCAGTTTACAAGGAGTCAACCAGTGTTTCTCACACTTTACTGTACCAAAACACACTCGTTGGAAGCAAAGGAAATGAGACAGATCACTTGAGGCCACACATAAGGGAAGATGGCCCCTTTCAAAGACAAAAAACTAACTTATGTCATACCTTCAGGCTGAGAATCCTCACAAAAGGAAACTTCCAAGAGCAACCAACTCAAAGACAATATACAGTCTTCTGGTTGTGAATACAGGATGGGCTGATGCTCTTCCAAACCTAAAACTGTGACATAATTTTAAAATGTGGTTATTAAGCACCTGCTTGTTCATCACTGTGAATTTAAGGACATTTACCGAGGTCACATCTTAGCATATGGTCTGTTTCTTCCTCGTTGACGTTGTTGGCAGCAAAGCCGCTCATAGCTTGGTGTGCTGTGCTAGCACCAGCATGAGAATTTAAGGAACAGCATGCGGTGCCAGCCAGTCCATCTGAGATTTCTGGCAGAGAGAGGCCCTAAGGAGAACTTCGTAGGAAGGAAGAGTTCTTCTTTAAAACTTAAAAAATCACAAGTAAAGGATGTACCCAAACGCATACAAAACTTCCCTAATCGGAGTATATCATGAATGAACAACCTAAACCGTCTTCAGCTAATTTATATTTTCAGTTTTACTTCTTCTTGTGGTAGTCAACCTCAGTTGACTTTCTTTGCAAAATAGAACAATTCCTCTTTTTATCAAATTTAATTCTTCTGGTTTCAATCTTCACAGAAGCCCCCAGTTCTTAATGGCAAGGTTTGATAAGCAAGACCAGTTCAGACTATTCTTACTTGATTTTATGAACTTTAGGACAATGCCTCCATGGCCTTTTATTTTCTCTACTAAAAATGTTTTGGTATTCTCCTGTAACCAAATCCATTTGGAAAAAAGAATTAGACTTGAATACAGATTATCTGGACATGAATTCTAGTTTTGCCACTTGCTTCAGTGAATTAATCTCTGAGTCAGTTTCTTCATCTATAGATGAGGATATTAACAAATACCTTACATAATAATTATAAGGATTAAATGAGATAATACATGTATTAGTCAGGGTATAGACTAAGTTTCTATAACAAAGAGAACTTAAAATATAGGGGCTCAAATAAGATTAAAAACAAAACCTCTTATGTAATATTCCAGAAGTAGTGGCTCATAGGTACCCATACATTCTCAAAGTATAGATTCCATTTTTGGATGGTTTATCTCTCAGCCAGTTGTGTAGAGGAAAGACAGTGGCGGCAAAGAGCTTTCTTTTAAGGAAGCTTCCATTTAAGCTGTGACCCAGAAACCACACACAGCACTATTGTTTATATACATCAGCCAGAATGCAGTCCTGTGGCCACATCTAACAGCAGAGGAGGCTGGGAAATGTATTCCTATCTAGATGGACATATGCCCAGTTAAAATTGTGGGGGAACTTGTTTATTATTAAAAGGAAGAACGATAGAATGAATACTGAGGGACAATGAACAATTTATATTAGCTACACTCTCACCATTACATAGATTTCTATTACAGCAAAAAAAAAAAAAAAAAAAAAATCACCTAACATTTTATTTCTGATCCCCCCTTCCCCTTAATAAAGAATCCCATACACCCAGCACTTCCAAGGACTAAAGGATGAGGTTTTGGTTTTTGTTTTGTTTTGTTTTTAAGGCAGAGGATTATGTCTTATTCACCTCCACATCTCCCAAGCTTAACACAGAAATTTTTTTTTCCTCAGAAGTTAACGCAGAAATATTCTTAATAGATGTTTATTAAAGTGAATAATCGGGCGCCTGGGTGGCCCAGTGGGTTAAAGCCTCTGCCTTTGGCTCAGGTCATGATCTCAGGGTCCTGGGATCGAGCCCCGCATTGGGCTCTCTGCTCAGCGGGGAGCCTGCTTCCCCCTCTCTCTCTCTGCCTGCCTCTCTGCCTACTTATGATCTCTCTCTGTCAAATAAATAAATAAAATCTTTAAAATAAAAAGTGAATAATCAATCACTCCTACGGCCCTTGTCTGGGTTAAACCCCTTTAGTCATATGTAGAATGCAGACTTTCCATTTTTAATTAGTACTATATCATATACACGACACTGTTGGCTTTACATACCCTATGATCCAATTGGTTACATGGTGAAACACTTTAGTATGTTCTTGTTGTTTGATATTTTTGAGGAGAAATGAGTAAAAATCTTAACTCTCAAAGCATGATCATGTTCTCTCAAGCTGACTATTTAAATCAAACATGAGGGGAGCTTGGGAAGATGGCAGAGTAGGAGGATCCTAAGCTTCCCCTGTCCCCCATTTACAACTAGATATCACTCGCATCCGTGGAAATAAACTAGAGAGGGATCCAAAGACTGGCAGAATGAACTCCGCAACTAAATGGAGAGAAGCCACATCTAAGAAGTTAGGAAGGGCAGAAACAGTGGTTGGGAGCTCCCTGCAGGAGAGAGGGAGCTGTGGGCACAGAGGGGGAACACCAGAGAGTCCACACTGGGAAGATGAACCCCCAAAATGTCTGGTCTTGAAAACCAGAGGGGCTGAATTCTAAGTTAGTATAAGCAACAGGATTTGGAGCCTGGAGCTTTAAAAATCAGCTGACTCAGCATGGGCAAGCTAGAGGGTGAGGAATAACTGGGTCTCTGCCCTTAAAGTGACAACCGCCCAAGAGAGGCAACATAGAAGTGACAGTTTGCACAATGCTTGAGGAAAATGGGAGGGAGATCTGTTTACATGGATTTCTGAGCATGTTGGGGGACTTCTCTGGGAACAGAGAAGCTGGCAAGTGCCATTTCCCTCCCTTGTGCCCCAGCATAAACACAGATCCATCTGTGAGAGGTGGCACCACACCAACACTTGCTACCTAACCTGCTAGCAGGGTACCGCACCCAGGAGCGCTCCTGAGGACTCACCCACTCCAAGCCTGCTGGCCTCGGTCCTGGGCACAGAACAAATTTTCTTAACCCAGTGTGTGGCCCTGCCCAGCCCTCACAGGCACAGACACCACGCCCCCACAGCCACTGCATGCCTTGCCTCCGGGGGGGGGATCTAGTCTAGTACTAGTGGCCTAGTGCAAATTTTGCTAACACCACTGCCCCACCTCTGAGCTCTCCTGCAGTCATGCCCTTCAGAGCTGGCCTGCATGGGTCTTAACACCACAGAAAGCAAGCACAGCCCAAACAGGCAGAGAGTCAGTGCAGGCGTCTGGACTGAAAGAAATAGTGACTCAGACACAACAGCAGGATGCAAACAGCACACATAGGAAACTCCCCTGAAGTGTCAGGTTCTGATAAACAGCAGACACCGCACCACAGGGCATTACAGGACCTCTTCTTCATAAAGCCACTGCTTTCAAGAGCAGATGACGTAGCTGAATTTCCTAACACACAGAAATAGACACAGAGAGGCAGACAAAACGAGGAGATAGAGAAATATGTATCAAATGAAAGAACAGGACAAAATCATAGCGGGAGATCTAAGTGAAACAGAAATAAGTAGTGGGCCTGATAGAGAATTTAAAGTAATGATCATAAAGATACTCATCAGACATCAGAAAATCAAGCTGAGAAGGTGAAAGACAAACAAATACTGCATAATGAGAACAGACTTAGAGAACTCAGTGACTTCATCAAGCATAATAATATTCACATTATACAGAATCCCAGAAGAGAGAGAAAAGAAGGCAGAAAATGTATTTGAAGAAATAAGAGCTGAAAACTTCCTGAATCTGGGAAGGGAAACACAGATCTAGATTCAGGAGGCATAGAGATTACCCCAACAAATTCAACCCAAGGAGGTCCATGCTAAGACACACAGTAATTAAAATGGCAAAAAAATAGTGATAAAGAAAGAATGTTAAAGGTTGCAAGAGAAAAGAGACTGTTAAATACAAAGGAAACCCTGTAAGTCTATCAGCTCATTTTTCAGCAGAAACTTTCCAGTCCAGAAGAAAGTGGCATGATGTATTCAAAGTGCTAAAAGGGAAAAATCTGCAGCCAAGAATACTTTTTTTTCCCCAAATACTTTTATTTTACTTTTTCAGTGTTACAAAATTCATTGTTCATGTACCACACCCAGTGCTCCATGCAATACGTGCCCTCCTCAACGCAGCCAAGAATACCCTTATCTAGCAAGGTTATCATTCAGGACAGAAGGGGACATAAAGAGTTTCCCAAACAAAAGTTAAAAGAATTCATGACCACTAAACCACCACTACAAGAAGTGTTAAGGGGTACTCTGTGAATGTAAAACAAATCATAAATAAGACTAAAAAAAAAAACAAAAACAAAAAACTAGGAAGCACAAAAGCAAAAAAATTAACATATCTGTAAAAATCAATCAAGAGAAGCACAAAATAAAAAGATGTAAAATATGATACCAAATATCTGAAAGGCGGAGGGGACAGGAGTAAAGAATGAATTCAAAATTAAGCAACCATCACCTTAATATAGACTATTATAAGCAAAAGATGTTATATATAAACCTAATGGTAACACAAATCAAAAAACAGTAATAGATATGCAAAAAATGAAGAGTAAGGAACCCAAATATATCACTAAAGAAAACCAGCAAACCAGGAAAGAGAGCAAGAGAAGAAAGGATCAGAGAAAAACTGCAAAAACACGACAAAACAAGTAATAAAATAGCAATAAACACATATATGCCAATAATTACTTTGAATGTCAATGGACTAAATGTTCTAATCAAAAGACATATGGTGTCAGAAAGGATAAAAAAAAACAAGACCCATCTATATGCTGCCTATAAGAGACTCATTTCAGACCTAAAGATATCTGCAGATTGAAAGTGAGGGGATGGGAAAACATTTGTCATGCAAACAGATATCAAAAGAAAGCCAGACGGGTGCCTGAGTGGCTTGGTCAGTTACTCAGTTACTCTCCAAACTCTTGGTTTCAGCTCAGGTCATAATCTCATGGGTCATGAGATCAAGCCCCTAGTCAGGCTCCATGCTCAGTGGGGAGTCTGCTTGGGATTCTCACCCTCTGCCCTCTCCTACTCATGCTTTTTCAACAAGTGTGCACACTCTCTCTAAAGTAAATAAATAAATCTTTAAAAGAAAGAAAGGAAGGAAAGAAGGAAGGAAGGAAAGAAAGAAGGAAGGAGAAAGAAAGCAAGCCAGAGTAGCAACACTTACATTGGACAAAATAGACTTTAAAACAAAGTCAGTAAAAAGAGACAAAGGATCCTACATAATAATAAGGGGGACAATCTAATAAAAAGATAAAACAATTATAAATATATATGCACCCAACAGGGGAGCACTCGAATACACGAAACAGTTAAAAACAAACATAAAGGAGTGCATTTGTCATGATTAGCACTGGGTGATATAAGGAATTGTTGAATCACTATATTGTACACCTAAAACTCATATTATACTATATGCTAACTATACTAGAATTAAAATAAATTTTTTAAAAATATGATATGTTAATCAAATAATCAATAAATCATGAAACCATTAACTTAAAAAATGTTTATCATCCATTTTCTTGGCAGTCAGAAAAAAATAGTACAGAAGTAGCCATTGGGAACCTTACTGTGGCCTACTCAGGAATGTGGTAATAATTTGTAAACCATCTTTCTTTATAAGTAGTCCCAGAATGAGATCGTTTTGCCTGAGGTTGGGCAAACAAATGAAAGTTTTCACACTCTCTCATATCTCAGATTCTCCAACTTATCTATGGTTGCGCAAGGTGAGTAGTCTGGGAAAAAATGACTTAACAACCAACAGGAAAGAAAACTAGTTGGAGAACAGAAAGGAATTTAACAGATTAAGCATCTATCCTGTGTCAGACATTGTGCTAAGGCATTACCTAATTTAGTTCTGATAACAATCTTCAATGAGATAGGCATTGTTATAGGAAACTTCTTTTAGAGTCAAAGAAATTGAATAACAAAAAAGATCACTGTTGCACATTGGTTCCCAGGAAGCAGACTATGAGACAGAGATTTGTGTTCAGAGAATTTGAGAAGAGTATTCTCAGGATCAATACCTGGAGGGGAAGGGAAGAAAGCAGCATTGGGCAGAAGGAGGAGTTGGGTTTCAATATAGTCTCAGTGAGGCCTCAGCTAACCCCAACGGGGAGTTCTAGAGCTGTGATGGCCCTTTAAGAGTTGTCCCAAGTCGGGATGAGTGGGCTAGGATTTTACACTCCCATGAAAACCAGTTAGACATAGGCTATAGCACTAGCAACAGCTGAGGGAAATAAATTCTTCAGTCCCAAATAGAGATCTGAGCAACACATCACAGCATCTGCTACAGTCAACCAACCCGGAAGTAAGAAAGCCAGAATGTGAACACAGCTCCGACACTAAAGCCCATGTATTCTTCCACTGCACTTGCCCCAAAAGGCAGTCAGTTGCTTGGGTACCTACATGTTTTACTATCTTACAAAATGATATAAAGGAATATAATTTATAAGCTAGTTCTGGATATATGGCCTTGGTATCTTGACATCGTGGGAATTTTCCAAATTTCACATAGACAATTTAACCTTGGCTCTATTATTTTTTTATGATTAACACTTCTGCTAAGGTTGTCCACAAAAATTCCCTTACTTAAGTAGATTTAACCAAAACATTAAGTATGGTAAAAACTTAAAACATATTCTATCTCAGCGAATTCATTAGGTAACTTCCAAATGCTTCATCATAAAATTCTTTTAGAATTCAGGAATCATTGAGTAGCATGATTTGTGTCAGATGTGTGGTATTCATTTTTAAATATATTTGATTACCTAAGGTTAAAGATGGATATTGATTCAGAACTCCCAAGGGAAAAAGATATACAAGAATTCAGAAAGCCTTAATGAAATGCATAAGTCTCCCACCTTGATATGAAAGTCTGAAAAGTGTAGCTAAATTTATCAGCCATGTTTTTTTAATTTGAAAGTTACATGATTGAAGCAAAGTAAAACCCGTGGCAGATATAGCATCCATCTATTCAACAAATATTTACAGAGGACCTATGGTATGCAAGGATCAGCGTTATGCACTCTAAGCACCGTGGCCATGACTTAGCTCTTCCGGAGAAATCTGATTGGCTTTCCAGCTACTTCAGAGTGATATCTTTTTTCTTTTTCTTTTTTCTTTTTATTGTGTTACGTTAGTCACCATACCACAGAGTGATATCTTCTTGCTACCTTGTTTTAGAATAAACAACCACTTTATGTAACAAGTGAAACCAAATATCCTTAACAAATATTTTCCTTTATATTTATGTGTACTTATATATAAGAACACATATAAACCTAATGTGCAGTAATATTCTTTTATAAGCTATTTAACTTCTTTGACCTAAAAAGAAGTTTTCTGTAACAATATCTATATGTATAGTTATACACACATGCGCACACACATGCACACAGCCTCAAACACAGAATACTTGGATGGAATGAAGTTCTGCAATGTATATTTAAGAGAATTAAAAAGACAGGCATTTTTGTTATTTTCTCCCTTTGAAGCCACAAAAGAGCAAGTTACGTATTACAAAGTGTACACTAAAAATGATTAAGATTAAAGATATCTGTGGGGAGGAAGCAAGATGGAGGAGAAGCAGGAAACTGAAGTATCATCAGGTCCCAGGAGTTCAGCTAGAGAGTTATCAAACCATTTTGAAAACCTACAAACTCAACAGGAGATAGAAGAGAAGAGCAGCAATTCTAGGAACAGAAAATTGACCACTTTCCGGAAGGTAGGACATGTGGAGAAGTGAATCCAAAGTAACGGGAAGATAGAGCGCAGGGGGAGGGGCTGGCTCCCAGCAAGTGAGAGAGCAGAGGAGCACAAAATTGGAACTTTTGGAAGTCAGCTCCACTGAAGGATGTCACTCCAGAGGTTAAGCGGGGGTGGTGTAGTCTCAGTACCCATAGGATCACAGAAAGACCAAGGGTGTCTGTGTGTGGCAGAGCTCCCAGGTATTGGAGGAGGGAAGCCAGCTACAAAGACAAAGGCGAGGAGTGCATTCAGGATTACCTTAAAATGTGATCCGAGTCACAGTCAGGCCACTGCTCTTCGAGCAGGTACCCCACAAGCAGCAGATCCAGGGAGACTCACCTTCCTCCTCTGGGAGGAGTGGCGCGGGAGCATGCTGCAGGAATCTGCTGGGTTTGGAGACTCCAAACGGGGCCATGTGCCAGAGATAGAAATGCTCAGACACAGGCCGGGTGAGCACAGAGTACAGCCAGAGACCAGGGAGATGGGACGGATTGACTGCTTTTCTCTGAGGGTGCACTGAGGAGTGGGGCCCCGAGCTCTCGGCTCCTATGGGGCCAGAGATTGGGAGCCCACCATTTTCATTCTCCTCCTCCAAAGCTGTACAGAAAGCATTCAGGGAACAAAAGCTACTGAGCGAATGCAAGCAGATTGCTTAGCCCGGCCCCTGGCAATGGGGGTACAATTCCCCCTTGGGCAAAGACATTTGAGAATCACTGCAACAGGCCCTTCCCCCAGAAGATCAGCAAGAACATCCAGCCAAGACCAAGTTCACCAATCAATTAGACTGCGGATATCCAGAGCTACGGGAAAGCCAAAACACAGAATTCAAGGCATTTTTCCCATGATCCTTTAGTCTTTGAAAGTCAAATTTTTTTAATTTTTTTATTCCACTTT
Organism: Potos flavus; assembly: GCA_028534135.1. Lineage (NCBI taxonomy): Eukaryota > Metazoa > Chordata > Mammalia > Carnivora > Procyonidae > Potos > Potos flavus. The sequence goes on along the minus strand of CM052898.1, from coordinate 77,616,993 downwards.
AACTTTTCCTCTTTCCTATTTTAACATTTAAACTATTTTATCTTATCAATACCTTTTTTAAAAAATCTTTTAAAATTTTCATTGTTTTACTCATATTTTAACCCTTCATTGTATTTAACTCTATTTTTTCTATACATATAGGTTTTTTTTTTTTCTTTAAAATTTTGGGATACAATTCCTTCTAATAGATCAAAATATACCCTAAATCTAGTGCATGGCTTTGTTCTAGTCTCCGCCTGATCACATTCTCTCCTCTTTTTTTTTTTTTTCCTTTTCCAACTAACTTCTTATCAATTCCTTTTTCAGAATCTTTTTTAATTTTCATCTTTACAGTCATATTCCATCCCATCATTGTGTTTACACTTATTTTTGTATATATATAAGTTTTTCTTTCTTTCAAATTTTGGGAGGTAGTTTCTTCTAAGAGACCAGAATATACCCAAAATCAAGTGTGTGGCTCTGTTGTATTCACCAGTCTAATATATATATATTTTTTGTTTTTTATTTTTTATTTAAAAAAATTTTCCCCCTTTCTTCTCCCCTCAGTTTCGGGTCTCTCCTGATTTGGTTAGCATATATTTTTCTGGGGTCTTTGCCACCTTTTTAGTATTTTGTTCTCTCATTCATCTATTCTTATCTTGATAAAATGACAAGGCGGAAAAACTCACCACAAAAAAAGAACAACAGGCAGTTCCAACGGCTAAGGACCTAATCAATATGGACATTAGTAATATGTTAGAACTAGAGTTCAGAATGACGATTATCAAGGTGCTAGCTGGGCTCGAAAAAAGCATGGAAGATATCAAAGAATCCCTTTCTGGAGAAATAAAATCCCTTTCTGGAGAAATAAAAGAACTAAAATCCAACCAAGTTGAAGTCAAAAGAGCTATTAATGAGGTGCAATAAAAAATGGAGGCTCTTATTGCTAGGATAAATGAGGCAGAAGAGAGAATTAGTGATATAGAAGACCAAATGATGCAGAATAAAGAAGCTGAGAAAAAGAGATAAAAAACTACTAGATGTTGAGGGGAGAATTCTAGAGAAAAGTGATACCATAAGACGAAACAATATTAGAATAATTGGGATCCCAGAAGAAGAGAAAGAGGGGGAGAAGGTATATTGGAGCAAATTATAATAGAGAATTTCCCTAATATGGCAAAGGGAACAAGCATCAAAATCCAGGAGGCACAGAGAACCCTCCTCAAAATCAGTAAAAATAGGTCCACATCCTGTCATCTAATAGTAAAACTTACAAGACTTAGTGACAAAGAGAAAATCCTGAAAGCAGCTCAGTACAAGAGGTCTGTAACATACAATGACAGAAATATTAGATTGACAGCAGACCTATCCACAGAGACCTGGCAGGCCAGAAAGGACTGGCATAATATATTCAGAGCACTAAACGAGAAAAATATGCAGCCAAGAATACTATATCCAGCTAGGCTGTCATTGAAAATAGAAGGAGAGATAAAAAGCTTCCAGGACAAACAAAAACTAAAAGAATTTGCAAACACCAAAC
>CM052898.1:77601608-77614974 GCA_028534135.1 Potos flavus | reverse complement strand
AGCAAAGGAAACAGTCAACAAAACCAAAAGACAACTGACAGAATGGGAGAAGATATTCGCAAATGACATATCAGATAAAGGGTAGTATCCAGAGTCTATGAAGAACTTCTCAAACTCAACACCCAAAGAACAAATAATCCAGTCAAGAAATGGGCAGAAGACATGAACAGACATTTCTGCAAAGATGGCCAAAGATCCAGATGGCCAATAGACACATGAAAAAGTGCTCAACATCACTTGGCACCAGGGAAATACAAATCAAAACCACAGTGAGATACCACCTCGCACCAGTCAGAATGGCTAAAATTAACAAGTCAGGAAACGACAGATGTTGGCGAGGATGCAGAGAAAGGGGACCCCTCCTACACTGTTGGTGGGAATGCAAGCTGGTGCAGCCACTCTGGAAAACAGTATGGAGGTTTCTCAAAAAGTTGAAAATAGAGCTACCCTATGACCCAGCAATCGCACTACTGGGTTTTTACCCTAAAGATACAAATGTAGTGATCTGAAGGGGCATGTGTACCTGAATGTTTATACCAGCAATGTCCACAATAGTGAAACTATGCAAAGAACCTAGATGTCCAACAACAGATGAATGGATAAAGAAGAAGTGTATATATATATATATACAATGGAATACTATATAGCAATCAAAAGAAATGAAATCTTGCCATTTGCAATGAAGTGGATAGAACTAGAGGGTATTATGCTAAGCAAAATAAGTCAATCGGAGAAAGACAATTATCATATGATCTCTCTGATATGAGGAATTTGAGAGGCAGGGTGGCAGGTTGTGGGGGGTAGGGGAGGAAAAAATGAAACAAGATGGGATTGGGAAGGAGACAAACCAGAAGAGACTGCTAATCTCAGGAAACAAACTGAGGGTTGCTGGAGGGTAGAGGGTAAGGATAGGGTGGCTGGGTTATGGACATTGGGGAGGGTACATGCTATGGTGAGTGCTGTGAAATGTGTAAGCCTGATCAGACCTGCACCCCTGGGGCAAATAATACATTATATGTTAATTTAAAAAAAGATTAAGGATATCTGAAAAAAATTCTTGCTTGCATATGGAATTATATTATAATTCAGGCCTTCCCTCCATCATATTATCCTTTTCCCAGGCACTGAAATATTCTCTTTCCTCTAGTGCAGTTGTTCTCACAGTATGGTTCCAGGACGAGCAGACATTAACCTTACCTGGGAGCTTGTTAGAAATGCAAATTACTGGATCCCTCCTCAGATTTACTAAAGCAGAAACTTTGGAAGTGGTCCAACAATATATGTATTGTTATATTAATATATGTTACATATATTAATATATGTATTAATAAATGCTCCAGGTGATTCTGATACATGCTTGTTTCAGAGCCATGGTTTTAAGATTATACATTAAACTGTTTTTAATATCCACTCAATAAATGTTTTTTGGGGGTCATATAATAAGTGGTAGACATTATTCAGCCTTTGCTAATGGCACTTGTACATCATGTATAATTATTTTAAAATATATATTTACATAATATTATGTATTATGTATGCTGGATACAACTGTGTTTCACAAGCTCCCTAGGAGATTCTGATGCATGCTCAAATTTGAGAGCACGGCTCTAACTCATTATCCATTAGTCCTGTCTGAAACAGAAACCTTGTATGATCCATAGCAATAAATATAAATGTTGCAATTGTCTTTAACGAAGAGGCAAACAAAGATCTAAGAATTCTTGGCAGCACAGAGCATCTTTTTGCATTTCCAAGCAGTGCAGTGCATCAGCTACAGTAGCAAATTCTCCATAAAAACACTTGAGTTTGAGTTTCCATTCTTTGACCTCTTGGTTGTAGCTTCTTAGGAAATCATTTAATTTTCACAATAATTTGTTTCCTTATCTATAAAAGGAGGGCCTTGCCTTGGAGATCTTTACAGTGACTTCTACCTCTTTAAGCTCTGTGATTCAAAGCGTCTCAATTGATATGTATATTGTTACCATTTTGGAGATACCCATATTACCGTTTTTTCCATTTCATTCTATTACTCAAAAGCATATCAAGCCCATATCACAACTCAATAATGAGAATAAAACCCAGTTAAAAAGTGAGCAAAGGATCTGAATAGATATTCCTCCAAAGAAGATATACAAATGGCCAACAAGCACATGAAAAGAGGCTCAGCATCATTAGCCATCAGTGAAATGCAACTCAAAACCACAATGATACTACTTCACACCATTAGAACGGCCATAATAAAAATTACTGATAATAATAAGTGTTAAAAAAATAAAAAAATAATAAGTGTTGGTGAAGATGTAGAGAAATCAGAACCCTCATACACTGCTGGTAGGATAAAATGGTGCAGCTGCTTTGGAAAACAGTTTGGTGGTTCCTCAAATGGTTAAACATAGACTTCCCATATGACCCAGCAATTCTACTCCTAGATATATACCAAGAGAATTGAAAATGTATATCTGTGCAAAAGAAGTTATACACAAATGTTCACAAATAGTCATAGCATTATTAATAGCCAAAAAAGTAGAAACAACCCAAACATTTATCAATGATGAATTGATAAATGAAATGTGGTATATCCATACGAAATATTCTTCAGCAATAAAAAGGAATGATATGTGAATGCATGTTATAATATGGATGAACCTCAAAAATATTAAACCAAAAAAAAAATATTAAACCAATTAAAAGAGTCACAGAAGACTACATATTGTATGATTTCATTCATTTGAAATGTTTAGAATAGGCATGTCCATAAAAATCAATGGATAGAGGTGGCTCAGTAGGTCAAGCATCAGACTTTGGCTCAGGTCATGATCTCAGGGTCCTGGGACTGAGCCCCGGGTGGGGCTCTGTGCTTAGCGGAGAGTCTGCTTCTCCCTGCCCTCTGCCCTTCCCCTCACTTGTGCTCACTTGCTCTCTCTCAAATAAATAAATAGAATCTTTTTTTAAAAATCAACGGATAGAGAAAATAGATTGATGGCTACCTAGAGCTGGAAAGGCTGAGGGGAAATGGGGGCAGGGAGGGAGGATGTGAGACTGTTAAAGGGTAAAGGGTTTCTCTGGGGATGATGGAAATGTTCTGAAATTGATTTGGTAAGGTTTGTACAGTTCCATGAATAAACTGAAAACCATTGAATTGTGTACTTTAAATGAGTGGATGGTATGTGAATTATCTCTCAATAAATCTGTTATAAAAAAATAAAAATATAGCAGAAGCTTCTTCCCTCCTCCATTTGTCCCCCAGTCGTGTATCAAATGACCATCAGTGAGATACTAAACTAATGCCTTTATGACTATGGTAGTCTGGAATGAAGTGTCACCCTCTTGTACCCTCATTCATTATTTTAATATTCAAGCAATTTGGATGTAGTGTAGATCGGCCAACACACAATTCTATGTTACTTTTATTCAAACCCAAATGCCTAAGAAAAGGCATTTACCAAGATAAATGCTAGAAGCTGCCTTTTTTAAAAATTATATTGGAAATGACCACCACATATTAATGACATGCTTTGAATTGGGCATAAACGGGATATCCAGAGAATGAGCAAACATTTCTCAATTCTGTCTTTAATCCTTGAATTGATTCAGTGTGAATTCTAAAAGTGAATGTGAGGGGTTTGTAAAAAGGAAACCTTATCTCTTCTGAAGCTCAATGGCTTTTTAAGCCACAGACACATATAAATGGTGCTTTGAAAACTTTTGCTACATTATGCACATGAAAATAAACAACAATCTAGGAATTCCTAAAAACCTGAAATGATGAGGTTAGTTATAATCATAAATTGGGCCTTACAGAGCATGCTGAATAGGTAATTATTTCTTACCTGTTCTATTTCCTCAAATTCAAGGTAGACCAAAAGACATTCCTTGTATAAGTCTCCATGACTAATTTTTCCTTAATCAAATCAGGAATGCAAATTTCTTTTCCTAATAGCACAGGACCAGAGAACATGATTTTCATTTTAGAGAGGACTGTGTATAAAAGGACATTTTAGAAAGCTGGGCCAAATGGTATTTTAAGACATTAAGAACTATTAAGAATTTGTGTTATGTTTAACTGCATGTTACAATAAAACAAAATCTTTAAGATTTAAGAATATAAACAGTTGATTGGCACTAGTTAATTATAGCTTAGGCTATCAGACTGATAAAAAAAATCACATCTGTAGAAACTGCTCTTTGTATAATTATTAGCATTTGAGGGAATGAGGGGCTGCTTTAAGAAGCTGAAATGTAAAAAAAAAAAAAAAGACAGAAGAAGAAGCTGAAATGTATAGATTCTATTCTCATGAAAATGTAAGTGGGCATAAATTTTTGCATATAGCTTCATGAGCATATCCCAAGGCGGTTCCATAGATACCAATTTAAGAATCCAACAAAGCTTGGAAAAAAATCTAAAGATACCAAAATACACCTATGGCTATAATGAAAAAAGTCTGACAACACCAAGTGGCAACAAGGATAAGGAAAAACTGTATTTCTCATAACTTTGGTAAACTATTTGGCAGTTTCTTAAAAAGTCAATCAGCCATCTGTACTGTGACCCAGAAATTCTACTCTGAGGTATTTGCCCCAAAGAAGTAAAAACATGTATCTATACAAAGTCTTGTATATGATCATCCTTAGCCTTATTCTTAACAAGTAAAAACTAGAAACAACTCAAATGGCCATCAACAAGAATATAAATAAACTAAGGCATATTTATACAATGGAAGCCTATACCGAAAATAATAAAATAATGTGCTTATATCCACAATATTATATAGCTAAATTTCAAAAACATGTTAAATGCAAGAAGCCACACACAAGAAAGTATCATGTTCTGGAACAAGCAAACTGAACATACTTCAGTAGAAATCAGAACAATAGCTGTTTCTGAAGAGTGTGATCTAGAAAGAGTCACATGGGATCTTCCTTGGATGCTGGAAATGTTCTACATCTTGATATAAGTATGGATTACACAGGTGTATGTATTTGTCAAAATTGGCCGAACTGTATACTTAAGATCCGTGTCCTTTGCTTCATATAAAATATACCTCAATAAAATATTTTGTAGAAAACTGAGATAAACCGGGGATCTGTAAGTATCAGTACAAGTAAGAGAATTCAGATTTTTAACTACACATTTAAGCAAGTATTAATATAAGCACTGGAAGAGATTGGGTTTATTCTTTAAATTGTAGAGAACTTATATTTGAATATGAAGCTGTAGACAACACAGAAAGAATGACACCTCTAGAAGAAATAAGACTTTGTACTTTTATACAGCTTACTTAGCATTTTCCTACGTCTTTTGTTTGAGTCTTATGGCAACTCTGTGAGGAAGGTAGTATGAATGCCACCCCTCTCTTGTGCAGAGAGGAAATTGAGGTTCAGAGAGGTTGAGGGTTCCTCCCAAAGCCACACAGCCCATTTGTTGCAGAGCTAGGACCAGAATCCTTATTTTCTAGAGGAAGTTTAGCACTCATTTTACCTCTATGCTTTTAGAGAAGGGAAAGTTAACAATAGCCAGAGAAACATAAGGTTAGATTCCAGAACATAAATATTATTTAGTGAATTAAAAATCCAAAGTGTTTGATAAACATCCTTAAGAGGCTCTACAGCTCTCCTGTATTTAGATCTCAATAATCCTTTTTTCACTGAAAAAGCATGGCTGAATCACTCCAACAATACTCTGGGTTAGTTTGGGTTTCTCTGTTACTCAGCACCAGACTTCACTAGTAATTTTAAGGATATGTGTAATTAAGAGCACAGGCAAAGCCTGGAGAGGTCCAGGACACGGAGAGTGGCTCCCCAGATCCTTTTGTCCTGCATCAGACACGTACTCTCTGGCCCAAAGTAATGTTAGGGTCTCCAAAGAGATTTGTGGGTTACTTCACACAGCAAGGAGACTTTTCATTATGAATCATCTCCATTTTATATCCAGATAATTATATGACTCAGATGAAATCCACCAGGTAGCCATGCCAATCCATAGACTCTAAATTAGTTTTCCATAAACAATCCTAATCCAGAGTCATTCCTGATAAAACCATTCTGTACATGGGTAGTCTCTTCCTAGTCAGTCTCATTAGTTTATTTACCAGGAGGCCAATTATCAGCATATTTATAAGGAGATTACAGCAGATCACTTGCTTTCTTTGTCTCCCAGGAATGTCCTCCTCTTAACAGGAGAAAAATGAATGATAGGCCAGCTGCTTAATTTCTTCTCCCTCCCTGCCCCTGCCCAGGACTGAAATCCAAGTGCTACCCCATGGAGCACAGTCCAACCCTTATACACCTTACTTCTTTGCATCTCTAATTATTAGGAGGCTTTTCATGAGGGGACTGGAGGGCATGGAGCTAGTGAGGCACCTCTGAGTAGAGCCACCCCAAGGACCAGGTAATTGGGTCATAATGCTGGGAGTGATTTAGAAGATAGTGTGAGGGAAGAACAAGTGCCACCTAAACAAAGAAATTAAATATTAGTGTCCATTTATTGAAGGCTTACTACTTACTACAAGCTTAAAAAAGAGTATAACCTTGCTTTTACTAATGTAAAGCTGAGGCTCAGAGAGGTTAAGTAACTTGCCCAAGGTTGCACAACAAGTGGCGGACAAAACCAAGATTTGAACACAAAATAGTTGGAGACCCAATTTCAACCTCAAACTGCTCCCCGCCCCCTTCTTTATTGTGTTCATGATGCTGGAGCTTGCAATCTGCAGACCACATCTTTGTTTTTCCAGCTGCTCACTACTAGGCTCTGCCACTAGGGGTGCCAGAGGAAGACTGCAAGGCTGATGGAGGGAGAAAGGATATGTGCTTTTTCCTGTTTGCTTACTGTTCCTCTAAGTTACACCCCAGAAATGCCTCTTCACCTCATCATCAGCAGTATCTTTCTATAGCAGCAGCTAAAGCCAATTTTTAGTTTCTCTGATGCTTGTAAAACTAGCCTCAGAAACACTTGCACCAGCCAGCCTGGGCCTCCCCCTCAAAACTGTGGGTCCCAGACCCCAAGACCATCCTCTGAGTTTCCAAGTTTTAATAATTCTAATCTCGTCCATCTGTCCCCTAAACCTAGGGGTGGTAGCTGCATCCTACAATTGCTGCCTGATACCTCCATGTTTTCTTTTTACTTTATCAATTGTGTAGTTAACAATTCTTTTCTTTAAGATTTTATTTATTTGAGAGAGAGAGAGAGAGAGAGAACAAGCAGGGGAAGGGGCAGAGGGAGGAGGAGAAGCAGACTTCCTGCCAAACAGGGAGTCCGTCACAGCGCTTGATCCTAGGACCCTGAGATCACGACCTGAGCCGAAGGCAGATGCCTAACCAACTGAGACACCCAGGCATACCTATAGTGAACAATTCTTTAAATTAAATTCCTTCGGTTCAAATAAGTGGTATGATGTTTTTCTTCTACCATCCATTTTTGCTCTCCACTCCCCACTCATGTCCTCCATTTGTCTCCATAAGGCAAAATGGATGGGAACGTCCCTCCCCCTTACACACATCCTGCTTATGTTAGCTTTAATTTTATTGGGGATGTAGGGGTTCTAGGAAGGAAACTGAAGTTTCTGTTTATGTAACTAGTGCCCTCTATACCTTTCTGGTCAAGCCCAAGCCACTGAATATTCTTAATTTGATATATATAATTTTTATCATCTTTATTCAAATATAATTTATGGAAAATGGACTGCATCCCTTCAAAAGGTACATTCTGATACATTCTGAGACATGTATGCACCTGGAAATCATTGACACCATCAAGATACAGAACATTTCCTTCCTTCCCGCACAAAAGGTTTCCCCATCCCCTTTTTTAGTTCATCCCTCCCTCTATCCAGACAACTAATCAACCAATTTATTTCTGTTGCTATAAATGAGTCTGCATTTTCTAGGAGTTTATATCAATGAAATTATATGGTATATAGTCCTTTGCATCTAACTTCTTTCACTCAATGTAATGATTTTGAAATTCATCCATGTTGTTGCATTTCTCAATTGCTCAGTTCTTTTTATTGCTAAGTAAAGTCCATTGTATGGATGTTCCACTGTTCATCCATTCAAATGCTGATTCACATTTGGGTAATTTCTAGTTTGGAGTTATTATGCCTAAGGCCACTATGAATATTTATGTATAAATCTTTGTGTAGTAAATACCTAGGAGGGAAGATGTTATTTTTTTTTATTTATTTATTTATTTATTTATTTATTTATTTATTTATATATTTTTTAAAGATTTTATTTTTATTTATTTACTTGACAGAGAAAGAGAGAGATCACAAGTAGGCAGAGAGGCAGGCAGAGAGAGGGAGGAAGCAGGCTCCCCACTGAGCAGAGAGCCCGATGCGGGGCTCGATCCCAGGACCCTGAGATCATGACCTGAGCAGAGGCTTTAACCCACTGAGCCACCCAGGTGCCCCAAAGATGTTATTTTTAAATTTAGGTGTAACATACATAAAGTGTACAAATCACAAATGTACAGATTGATAATTTTTTATATTCATGTGCACCACCCAGATTAAGATTTAGAACATTTGCAATACACAGAAGGTGCCCCTTCCCAGTCAGCAGACTCCTGCAGAGATCATCACTATTCTTACTTCCGTCTCTATTAATTAGTTTTGCTTATTTGGGGATATCGTATAAAGGGAATTATAAAGTATGTATGCATCCATTTGTGTCTGGCTTCTCTTGCTCAACAACTGTCTATGAGATTCATTCATGCTATTGGGCAGAGTTGGAGTCCATTCATTTTATTGCAGTGCCATGTTGTATAAAAACACCACATTTACTTATAAATTACATATAAATACACTGTATAAATACACCACATTTACTTATCCATTCCCTTGTTGATGGATATAGGAGCTGTTCCCAGGTTTCTTTCCTTGTAGCTACTGTGGACATGACTTTGGTGAACATATCATCTCACTTTTCTTGACCCACTAATAGGACTGCTGGGTCATGGGGTAGGATTATGCTTTGCTTTTCAAAGTGGTTGTATCTATTTACATACCTACCACCAATGTATGACAATTCCAATTACTTCATATCCTCATTAGTACTTGATATTGACGGTCTTTTTAATTTTAATCATCCTGGGAGATGTGCTGTGTAATCTCATTTTGGTTTTTTGGTTTTTTTTTATTTTTTTGCAGACTCCCTGCTGAGTAGAGAGCCTGATGTGGGGCTCGATCCCAGGATCCTGAGACCATGACCTGAGCCGAAGGGAGAGGCTTAACCCACTGTGCCACCCAAGCGCCCCTCTCATTTTGGTTTTAATTTATATTGCCCTGCTGAAAATTTATGTTGGAAACTTTTCAAACACTTAATGGTCATTTGAATATACTCTTTGGCAAAATGTCTGTTCAAGGTTTTTTCCATTTTTAATTACATTGTCTTTCTATTATTGATTTGTAGGAGTTTTTTACATGTGCTGGATATAAATGCTTTGAAATATCTTCTCCTAGTCTGTGACTTGCATTTTCACTTTTCAGTGTTTTTGATGAATAGAATTTCTTATTTTAATGAAGTCTATCAACCTTAGCTTTTTTTTTTTTAAAGATTATTTATTTGTCAGAGAGAGAGAGAGAGAGAGCACAAGCAGGCAGAGGCAGAAGCAGGCTCCCCGCCGAGCAAGGAGCCCGATGTGGGACTCGATCCCAGGACCCTGGGATCATGACCTGAGCCGAAGGCAGCTGCTTAACCAACTGAGCCACCCAGGTGTCCCTCAACCTTAGCTTTTATAATAACTGCTATTCATATCCTCTTTACAAAATCTTTGCCTATCCCAGGGTCATTTAACATTCATGTAAGATAATTTACCTATGTGAAACTTTAGGGGTTGAAGGGCCAGGGTGCACATATTGTATGATGAATTTTAGATCCTATGCCCTAGGAGATGGCACTGACATTCATACATGGGAGAGTAGGGAGGGGAAATCTCACAAAACAAGGAGCAAGGAGAGCAGTTTAAGGCAAGAGGATAGAGAAGGAGCTCAAGAGAGAAGGAAAGGTATGAAGGAAGATAGGGATAAGTGAAAAGATACAATGGAAAGAAACAGAGAGGAAAAGAGAAAGAGAGTGAGGAAGACAAGGCCTGCCTCCCCAGCCTGAGCAAGATGTGCTCTCAGGAATCTAAGGACTCTGGCCAGGAGGGAAACAGCCAAGTGGGCAGGTCAAAAGTCCCTCCTCCAGTCCTCCCAAGCCTCCCTTCCCTCTCTGTGCTCAGGCCAGGAAGCACTTACCCTTGAAAAGCATTTTAAGAAAATTTTAAAACACTGGCTGATTTTGTTAATAAGGAATTTTTACTTCCCAAAGACATACTAAGACATCACTACATTAACATGTACATAAAGACACATCTAGGTTATGACCAATACCCATAAATAAACCCTGACAAAATGTGTAGTATTTATAAATGTGGGCTTTAGAGCCACATGAACCTAGGTGCCATTACTTGCCCATTCCTGTCCTTGGGAAGTTAATGAGCTTCTGTGAAGCTCAGTTTCTTCATCTATTAAGTAAGTATTCAATCATTCATTCCTTCATCCATTCATCAGATTATTTACTGCGTACTTGTTATATGCCAGGGACTATCTTAACCATAGAGAATTTGTATATAAAATGAAAATAATTATTTGCCATCACGAAGCTTTCCTTCTAACAGGGGAAACAGATAATAAACAAAATGAAATTGTATAATGTATATATTATATAGTAATAAGTAGGGAGCAGTGGAAAGCAATAGCATTCTGGGTGTATTTAAAGCTGGAAGCAATATAATTTACTTCTGGACCCAATGTTCAGTATAAGAAAGAATTAAGGAATATAAGGAGAAGTCAAGAAGGACACCAGGATTTGTGACCTGAGCAACTGGTGAAGAATGGAGTTAACCATTACCTGGATGGGGAAAATTGCAGGAGACATGGAGGAGCTCACTTCAAGGTACATCTCATTTTAGATGCTATTAGACATCCAAGATATCCTAAGTTGGTTGTTGGATATACAAGTTCAGGGAAGAGGTACAGATTGGAGATACACGTTTGGAAGTCATCAATGAATTAATAGTTTTCAGAGCCATAAAATTGGATGCGATCATCCAAAGAGTGATTATAAATAAAGAATATATATAGGGGCACCTGGGTGGCTTAGTGGGTTAAGCCTCTGCCTTCGGCTCAGGTCATGATCTCAGGGTCCTGGGATCGAGGCCCGCATCGGGCTCTCTGTTCAGGAGGGACCCTGCTTCCCCCTCTCTCTGCCTGCCTCTCTGCCTACTTGTTATCTCTCTTTCTGTCAAATAAATAAAAATCTTATAAATAAAGAATATATAAAATGTGTTTCATTCATAGGGTTGTTATTGGTAATGAGTGTGTATGAGTAAGGTTTAGCTGGATTAATACTAAGAGTTTTATTTATGGAGTTCTTCATATGTGTCAGATAATACGCTAAGGGCTCTCGATCCCTTAACTGATTTAATTTTTTAGGAAACAGATGATAATGTTTTCTCTACTTCTAAGATTTTGATACTGAAAAAGGTTATATTTGCCTAACGTCATAGAATTAGTAAGTGATAAAACTAGGATTTGAACCCAGAACTCATGTTCTTAATCTACCTATATACTCCATCTCACATAATCAAATATAAAAATTCAATGCCTGTTGGTCATTCCAATACATGATAAGTACTTAATTAAATGCGTCTCCCCACCACTACATATCAACTTGTGCCTTGGATAATAACTTGTTTAACTATGGCTTTGAAATCCCTGGTTTGAAATGTGCATGTTAATAATCATTACAACTCTTCTACCCAACTAATCGAGCCATTATGAGGACCAAGTGAGACAATGTGTAAAGAAGTGGATCACAGATGGCTCCATACTTTTTAGAGAGCATTATCACTATCACTTCAAAAGGAGCCTGAGTTTTGTGAGCATGATAGAATCAGAGGAATCAGATCAATGAGTTCTGCTTATGAAATGTGCACTTCAACTGCACAGAAGTACTGTACTTTAGAGAAATGCCATTCTTTGTGTGAGGTGTTTGACCTTGACTTGGGACTAATATTTCAACAACGGACTGCTTATAAACTGGAACATAAACTGAAATACTTATGTGAAGAAACAAAAATAAAACATTCCCACACTGGCAAGAATTAAATTGAGGTTTTGGATTTTTTTTTTTTTTAGTTACATTATTGCAATGTCTCAACATTCAATTATATTTGTAAGTTTATGGATTAACATGAAAGCATATTAGTTGGGTGAGAAGTATTTGCTTCCCTCATTAGGAAATGTTTAGGAAATATTAGGAGATGTCTCTGTACAAACTCCCATGCCTGGAGGAAATTTGACCCGATATCCAAAATGCCCAGTCTGTGCTTTCTAAGGAGTAAATAAACAGGTAGACAAATTGTGGGATTTGAAGTCAAAAGACCAGTAAATGTCTATACTGCCCAGAGCAATCTATACTTTCAATGCCATCCCAATCAAAATTCCACCGGCATTTTTCAAAGGGCTGGAACAAACAATCCTAAAATTTGTATGGAACCAGAAAAGACCCCGAATTGCTAAGGAACTGTTAAAAAAGAAAAACAAAGCTGGAGGCATCACATTGCTTGATTTCAAGTTTTACTACAAAGTGGTGATCACCAAGACAGCATAGTACTGGCACAAAAACTGACACATGGACCAGTGGAACAGATTAGAGAGCCCAGATATGGACCCGCAACTCTATGGTCAAATAATCTTTGACAAAGCAGGAAAAAATATCCAGTGGAGAAAAGACAGTCTCTTTAATAAACAGTGCTGGGAAAATTGGACAGCTATATGTAGAAGAACAAAACTTGACCATTCTCTTACACTATACACAAAGATAAACTCGAAATGGATAAAAGACCTCAACATGAGGCAGGAATCTATCAAAATCCTAGAGGAGAACATAGGCAGTAACCTCTTCGACATCAGCCACAGCAACTTCTTTCAGGACATGTCTCCAAAGGCAAAGGAAACAAACATGAAAATGAACTTTTGGGACTTCATCAAGATAAAAAGCTTCTGCACAGCAAAGGAAACAGTCAACAAAACAAACAGACAACCCACGGAATGGAAGAAGATCTTCGCAAATGACACTACAGACAGGTCTGATATCTAAGATCTATAAAGAACTCCTCAAACCCAACACTCAAAAAACAGATAATCACGTCAAAAAATGGGCAGAAGACATGAACAGACACTTCTCCAAAGAAGACAAACAAATGGCTAACAGACACATGAAAAAATGTTCATCATCATTAGCCATTAGGGAGATTCAAATCAAAACCACACTGAGATACCACCTCACACCAGTTAGAATGGCCAAAATCAACAAGACAGTA
>CM052898.1:77575643-77601508 GCA_028534135.1 Potos flavus | reverse complement strand
TCGCCAAACTGTGGAAACAGCCAAGATGCCCTTCAATAGATGAGTGGATAAAGAAGTCCATATATACAATGGAATATTATGCCTCCATCAGAAAGGATGAATATCCAACTTTTGTTTCAACATGGACTGGACTGGAAGAGATTATGCTGAGTGAAATAAGTCAAGCGGAGAGAGTCAATTCTCATATGGTCTCACTTACGTGTGGAGCATAAGGAAAAACATGGAGGACATTGTGAGAGAGAAGGGAGGGGTGAATTGGAGGAAATCAGAGGGGCGATGAACCATGAGAGACTGTGAACTCTGAGCAACAGACTGAGCGTTTTGGAGGGGTGGGGGTGGAGAGTTGGGTGAGACTGGAGGTGGGTATTGAGGAGGGCACGTATTGCATGGAGCACTGGGTGTGGTACATGAACAATGAATCTTGTAACACAAAAAATAAAATAAAAGTATTTGGGAAAAAAATAAAATAAAAAAATAATAAAAATGTTTGAATTCTCAAAAGAAAAAAAGTTCTGACACACTGGCAAAACCTTTACATGGTTAAGTTTTCAAATGCTCAGCCTAAAATTTTTCCTTCTCTTCACAGTATCTGCCCACAGACAGGGCAGGGTGTAAGACTCAAGCAGGAAACCTCTTTGGTCTTGGGTTACTTCACTGACCACCAAAGAGCAGAGTTTTGTCAGAAACTTCAGAAACTTTTCAGTCGAAACAATACAAGATGGAAAACACAGAGCTAAAATCAACTAAAATCCACTGACCCCTGATTATACCCTAATCTCTGAACTTTATAAACAAAGGAGATTTAAAAAAATAAATAAACCACTCATAGATGAAAAGCAATTTTATATAATAATAAACAAAATTTGAACAAAAATAAACAATATGAAATGACCATGATTTTTAGTATGTGAAGGGAACTCAAAACGAGGAAAAAGTATTATGGAATGAATCATTATGGAAGAAATCATGGAGGTTGATCAGAGGTAGCTGTATCCATTTGAACTATTTTATTTCCTACCAGAGAATTTATTAGTTCCTGCAACCACAGACGTTGGATGATTTTTAATTGTTATTTCACTTCTGTATGACTCAGTTTCCTCATACAGCAAACAGAAAACAATGCTCTTCATTTCTTACATAATTCACAGAGTAATAGTTGGAAACCATCTAGTATCTCATTTTTTATTATATATATCTGAGATACAATGTAGATAAATTAAATTATACGTCAAGGAAACTTCCATCTATGATAATTAAAAGTTGACACAATAAGCCAACTTATCTCTGCAGCCTAAACTTAAGGTAGATAAAAATAAAAATCTTATGACAAGGTAGATTCACACAGAATTGTGAATGAAGCTTACAGGTTTTTAAACATTTCAGTCAGCATTTTTAATGACCAGGAGTGGGATGCTGAGAAATAAATCACTAAAGTGCTTTTAGCAAGCGAATAAGTGTTGGACTTGGGGTTGTTGTTTTTTTTTTTTGAGACTTAAGTTTTTGAAAAATTGGGTCAAAATTAATTAACTCTATTACTGCCAGAAGCATCTGAACCATTTATTTTCCCTGTGTTAACTGGAGAACAAAGATCTCTTTGGTCAATTCATAAATGAAAGATGGACAAGGAATTCTTCAACCTAATTCAAATCCTGAGAATAGGCCCAGGAAATCTTTGTCAAATAAATGAATCAATATATCAATCAATTGTTAAAAATAGACATTTATATACTGAAGATGATCCTGCTCTTTTGGGAAAGGATGTAATTATTACTATATTTGTCAAGTATTTTTCTGTTCTAAAATTGAAGTGACCAGATTCTGGCCTTCATTTTGAGGTAGTTACTGGGGCCAAGTTGTCAAACAGAACTTGGGGATGTAAGCAAGCTTAAGACCTATCAGTATTCTTAGTTCTATCCATAAGCTGAGAAGTACAGAAATTTCTGACAAGAAACAGGAAATTTACCTGAGGTAATAAGTTGCTCCAGCTAAAATAGAATGAGACAAGAAGTCTGTGCTGGAGGCAGCTGAGAGGCAACCATTAACTGATAGGCCCCTTGGTCACCACTAAAGTCCCCTCAAACAGGCTCCCACCCAAAGGTGAATAGATAAATAGAATCAGACCTAACAGCCTGCTGGTGAATATAGTTCATATAGGCTGGACAGAATGGTAAGAAATGGACCACAGGTGAGTCACCTCCACCCGTAGCTCAAGGCAGAGGAAAGAGATACTACTACACCACTGGGCTGAGTCTCAAGGCCGTTCTGTGTGGGGAGGAGGGGAGAGGCCTATTGCTACAGGACTCAGAGGAGCCAGTGCAACTTCAAAGAGACCAGGGCCAGAGAATGCAGTTCCAGGGTCTAAATTCAAGGCAGGTTCCTACTAAAGTTTATTAGGGGAGTTAAAATGTGCCCCCAAGAGGCCACAGTGGTAGTCGCATTGGGGGAAGCCTTGGATAGACACTAGCACCCAAAAGCTTACTCGAGACCTCCTTTCAGCACTCTCAAATAAACTTCAAACTCATCATACACAAAATGTCATGATCATTTCGCTTCCTAATTCAGCAAATGGCACACCTATGCCTATAGTCTCCTAGCTCAGAAAGCTAGTTCTCCCTCCCCCCGACCCTCCACATCCAAGTCTTCTTAAACCTGGCCATTTTTCTCCATATTCTCCATGATGTAGTTCAAGCCACTCTCATTTTTTGTGTGGATTTAGAAGTAGCCTCCTAAAGACTATCTCCTGAATCACGTTTGTCCCCCATAATCCATTCTCTACCTGCAGCCAGAATGGGCATCTTTTCAAAATGCAAATCTGATCATGACATACCACTAGTCAAAACCCTTTATCCTTTTTTTTTTTTTTTTTTTTTGAGAGAGAGAAAGTGAGCGAGAGAGAGCACGAGAGGGGAGAGGGTCAGAGGGAGAAGCAGACTCCCTGCTGGGCAGGGAGCCTGATGTGGGACTCGATACCGGGACTCCGGGATCATGACCTGAGCCGAAAGCAGTTGCTTAACCAACTGAGCCTTCCAGGCGCCCTAGTCAAAACCCTTTAAAGGCTTCTCATTGCTTTGGGGATAAAGAGAGAAATTCCTTTTTTTTTTTTTTTTAAGATTTATTTATTTGAGAGAGAGAGAGAGCACAAGCAAGGGAAGGGGCAGGAGGGGAGGGAGGACAAGCAGACTCCCTGCTCAGTGGGGATCCCAACGGGGGACTTGATCCCAGGATCAAGGACCCTAAGATCACAACCTGAGCCAAAGTCAGATGCTTAACCAACTGAGCCACCTAGGCACCCTGGGACACCCTTTAATGCAGTCTACAAAGCCCAGAATGCTTGGGCTCCTGCCCACTTTTCCAGCAATCTGGCCATTGCTTCCTTCTTTCAAGTCCTTTGCATTCATTAAATTCCATTTTACCAAAGGGTCTTTTCATCTTGGAATTCCGTCTCATTCTTTCAGGCTTTAGTTCAAACGGCTTCTTCCCAGGAAAGCTTTCCTGACTTCTCTGGCCAGGTTAAGGATCCCTTGCCTGGGTTCTCATTTACTAGGAATCCCTCTCATGTAACTCTTTCCACACCTATAATTTTACATTGGCTCACATAATTTGTTTTATTACTACTAGGATTCTCCCTAGGCTCTAAATTTCCAGAGTACAGGTAAGGGACTGTTTTTTCTCACCACTAGATTTTAAGCTCCTAGAAAACAGCAAATAGGCCAAGCACTGCTGTAGATCAAATGAATGAATGGCACATAAATGGAAGCCAAAAAGAGCCAGAGACCATCTGAATGTCCATCTTCCTGTTTCTGGTCTCCTTTATGTGTGATCAAGAATAATTCTAAAACTAAGAGTATTTTGTTACAAATTGCTTCCGTAGCCCAAAACTCCTTGGTGAATGAAGATTTGACTGTACCAGGGGTCCTTGGTTATAATTCCATCAAGAGATAAGGCTTTGGGCACTGTCAAGCCAGCATCTTTAAGTCTTGTTGATAAAATAAAGGATTTGTTTTACCTGTAATTTATGTGCAATTTTAATATCAAGTCATATTTGAGATGTGTAGAGAAATTGTGAAACCTAGGACAACGGAAAAATATTTTCATAAAAACAATTATCAAGGTTCTGGTTCAAGATGGTGACAGAGCAAGATCTTGAACTCACCTCCTCCTAGTGACACATCAAATCTGCAGCTATATACAGAAAAATTTCCTCCAAAAAAAACTTCTAAAAACTGGTGAACAACCCCTTCACATTGGGCGAATGAGATGAAAACCACATTGAAACAGGTAGAAGCTGAGACACAATCTCACCATAAACCCTACCTCTGGTGTGCCCACCCACAACCCAAAGGGAACTCAAAACCTGAGGAATGAAGGGTTTGTACCTCACATAGGGCACCCCAACTTTTAAAACTGGCACATGAAAGATGAACCTCCAAACATCTGACTTGGAAGACCAACAGGGCTTTTGCCTTTGAGACCCACAGGACTGTGGTGAACTGAGGAGTATCTCTTACAGGGTCCATGTGCAGACTCACTATCTTCCTGCCTGCCCTCTGCCTTGCTAAAGCTGACAGACATCACCTTTTTTTCCCCTTTCCCTCAGGGGCCATTTTTATGCTCCCTCTGGTGGGCTCCTGTGTGCTCTTCCTCTGCCTTATTAAAGCCAGGAGGCACCATATTTTTTTTTCTTTTTCTTACCCTTCTTCTTCTTTTTCCTGATTTTTTTCTTTTCCTTTCCCCCACTTCTTTTAGGCAGGTGCCACCTTTGTACTCTCTTTCTGCCATACTCCAGAGTGCTACTATCTCCCGGGAGGGAGATTCTATACACAACTAGGTCCCTGTTTTTTACATCTGGTGATCCAGTTTTTGCAGCTGCCACTCAGGGGACATCCCTTGATTGTTTGGCTCTGGAAGCCAGGGGGCTTGCATCTCTGGGCTCCACAGGGCTTATACTCATGGGTCCCACAGAACTGTAACCAATGAGGAAGAAGCTTGTAAACAGCTACCATCTCAGGGCACAGCAAGAGACAACTCAGGAGCTCAATTTTTCTGTGAAAGAAGCCAATTAGCTCATCATCATAGCTGCAGCATGAGGGGTAGCTTCTAATTAAACATACATCTAAGGGCTGACTCTAAACCTTTCCTGAGACTCTGAGGTCTCAGGTTACTTATAAAGCTAGTAGAAAGGTTAAAAGACAAAAGTAGTAAAAATAACTACGATTACAATAATTACTTAAGGGATACACAAGATAAAAATATGTAAAATGTGACATCAAAAACATAAAACATGGGGGCGCCTGGGTGGCTCAGCGGGTTAAAGCCTCTGCCTTCAGCTCAGGTCATGATCTCAGGGTCCTGGGATCAAGCCCCACATCGGGCTCTCTGCTCAGCAGGGAGCCTGCTTCCCCCTCTCTCTCTGCCTGCCTCTCTGCCTACTTGTGATCTCTCTCTCTCTAATAAATAAATAAAATCTTTAAAAAAAAAAAACATAAAACATGGTGGGAGAAGTAAAAATGTTGAGCTTTGAATGGATCAAACTTAAATTGTTATCAGCTGAAGACAGACTGTCTATAAATAAGTTGCTATATGTGAGCCACTCAGTAACCACAAAACAAAAACCTATAGTAAATACTTAAAACTTAAAGAGAAAGGCATAAAAACATATCGCTAAAGAAAATCATTAAACTATAAACGAAAAGAGTAAGAAAATAAGAAAGGAACAGAGAGAAAATACAAAAATAGCCAGAAAATAATTAACAAAATGATAGTAAGCACATACCTACCAATAATTTATTTATTTTTATTTAAATTCAATTTAGTTAACATATAGTGTATTACTAGTTTCAGGGGTAGAATTTAATGATTTATCAGTTGCATATAACACCCAGTGCTTATTCCATGAAGTGTCCTCCTTAATGCCCAACAGCCAATTAACTCATCCCCACACCCACCTCCCCTCCAGCAACCCTGTTTGTTCCCTATAGTTAAAGGCCTCTTATCGTTTACCTCCCTGTTTTTATTTTTCCTTCCCTTCTCCCATGTTCACCTGTTTTGTCTCTTAAATTCCACGTATGAGTAAGCTCATATGGTATTTGTCTTTCTCTGACCAAATTATCTCACTTAGCATAATACCCTCTAGGTCCACCTACAGCTTTGCAAATGGCAAGATTTTGTTCTTTTTGATGGCTGAGTAATCCATTGTGCATATATAGCACATTTTCTTTATCTATTCGTCTATTGATGGACATCTGGGCTCGTTCTATGTTTTGGCTATTGTGGACATTGCTGCTATGCACATAGGGGTGCAGGTGTCCCTTCGGATCACTATTTTGTATCTTTGGGATATACACCTAGTAGTGCAATTACTGGATCATAGGGTAGTTCTATTTTTAACTTTTTGAGAAACCTCCATACTGTTTCCCAGAGTGGCTGCAGTTGTTGAAGACTAGTTGACCATAGAGTCGAGGGTCCATTTCTGGGTTCTCTATTCTGTTCCATTGATTTATGTGTCTGTTTTTGTGTCACTAGCATAATTATTTGGATGATTACAGCTTTGTAATGGAGTTTGAAGTCTGGAATTGTGAGGCCTCCAGCTTTGGTTTTCTTTTTCAACATTCCTTTGGCTATTTGGGGTCTTTTCAGGTTCCATACAAATTTTAGAATTGTTTGTTCCAGCTCTGTGAACAATGCTGGTGGTATTTTGATAGGGATTGCATTGAATATGTAGATTGCTTTGGGTAGTATAGACATTTTAATAAATTTGTTCTCCCAACCCATGGGCATGGAATGTTTTTCCATTTCTTTGTATCTTCCTCAATTTCTTTGATAAGTGCTCTATAGTTTTCAGAGTACAGATCTTTTACCTCTTTAGTTAGGTTTATTTCTAGGCATCTTATGATTTTTGGTGCCATTTTGGTGCCATTTGGTGCTAACTGTAAACAGGACCAATTCCTTGATTTCTCTTTCTGCTGTTTCATTGTTAGTGTATAGAAATGCAACAGACTTCTGTACATTGCTTTTATATCCTGTGACTTTGCTGAATTCCTGTATCAAGTCTAGCAATTTTTTGGTGGAGTCTTTCAGATTTTCTACAGAGTAGAAACTGTTTTCTACAGTTGTCTGCAAAGAGTGAAAGTTTGACTTCTTCTTTGCTAATCTGAATACTTTTTATTTCTTTTTGTTGTCTGATTGCTAAAGCTAGAACTTACAGTACTACGTTGAACAACAGTGATGAGAGTGGCCATCCCTATCGTGTTCCTTACCTTAGGGGAAAAGCTCTTGGTTTTTTCCCCACTCAGGATGATATTGGCTGTGGGTTTTTCATATATGGTCTTTATGATGTTGAAGTATGTTCCCTCCATCTCTACATTGTGGAGAGCTTTTATCAAGAAAGGTGCTATATTTTGTCAAATGCTTTTTCTGCATCTATTGAGATCATATGGTTCTTATCCTTTCTTTTATTAATGTAGTGTGTCACACTGATTGATTTGCTGATGTTGAACCAGCCCTTGGCCATGGTGGATAATCTTTTTAATGTACTGTTGAATCTGATTAGCTAGTATCTTGTTGAGAATTTTTGCATCCACGTTCATTAGCGGTATTGGTCTCTAATTCTCCTTTTTATTGGTGCCTTTGTCTGGTTTTGGGATCAAGGTAATGCTGGCCTCAAAGAATGAATTTGGAAGTTTTCCTTCCATTTCTATTTTTTGGAACAGTTTCAGAATAATAGGTATTAATTTTCCCAGGAAGACATTTGGTCCTAGACACTCTTATTTGTTAGGAGATTTCTGATTACTTCAATTTCCTTCCTGGTATGCATCTCTTTAGGCTTTCTATTTATTCCTGTTTTAGTTTTAGTAGTTTATATGTTTCTAGGAATGCATCCATTTCTTCCAGATTGCCTAATTTGTTGGCTTATAATTGCTCATAATATTCTCATATAATTATTTGTATGTCTTCACTGTTGTTTGTGATCTCTCTTCTTTCATGATTTTATTTCAGTCCTTTCTCTTTTCTTTTTGATAAGTCTGGCTAGGGGTTTATCAACCTTGTTAATTCTTTCAAAGAACAAGCTCCTAGTTTTGTTGATCTGTTCTACTTTTTTTTTTTATTTCTGTATCATTGATTTCTGCTCTAATCTTTTTTTTTTTTTCTTCTCCTGCTAAATTTAGGCTTTATTTGCTGTTCTTTTTGCAGCTTCTTTAGGTATAAAGTTAGGTCGTGTATTTGAGACTTTTCTTGCTTCTTGAGGAAGGCCTGTTTTGCTATATACTTCCCTCTTAGGACCACCTTTGCTGCATCCCAGAGATTTTGAACAGCTGTGTTTTCATTTTCATTTGCTTGTATTTTTTTAAATTCTTCTTTAATTTCCTGGTTGACCCATTCCTTCTTTAGTAGGATGATCTTTAACCTCCATGTATTTGTATTCCTTCTAAATTTTTCTCTTGTGACTGAGTTCAAGTTTTAAAGCATTGTGGTCTGAAAATATCCATGGTATAATCTCAATCTTTTGGTACCAGCTGAGACATGATTTGTGACCAAGTATGTGATCTATTCTGGAGAATGTTCCATGTGCACTCAAGAAGAATGTTTATTCTGTTGCTTCAGGATGAAATACTCTATATATATATCTATGAAGTCCATCTGGTCCGATGTGTCATTCAAAACCCCTATTTCCTTATTGATCCTCTGCTTAGATGATCTGTCCATTGCAATGAGTGGGGTGTTAAAGTCCCCTACTATTATTATGTAATTATCAGTGAGTTTAAGTATGTTATTGATTTATATATTTGAGTGTTCCCAAGTTAGGGGCATAAATATTTACAATTGTCTTCTTGTTGAATAGAGCCCTTTATTATGATATAGTGTCCTTTTTCATCTCTTATTACAGTCTTTGGTTTACAATCTAGTTTGTCTGATATAAAGATGGCTACTCCAGCTTTCTTTTGATGTCCATTAGCATGATAAATGGTTTTCCAGCCCCTCACTTTAATCTGGAGGTGACTCTGGGTCTAAAATGAGCCTCTTGCAGACAGCATATGAATGGGTCTTGCTTTTTTTTACCCAATCTGATA
Organism: Potos flavus; assembly: GCA_028534135.1. Classification (NCBI taxonomy): domain Eukaryota; kingdom Metazoa; phylum Chordata; class Mammalia; order Carnivora; family Procyonidae; genus Potos; species Potos flavus. The sequence continues at coordinate 77,592,440 of CM052898.1, read as the reverse complement.
CCTTGTGTCTTTTGATTGGGGGCATTTAGCCCATTTACATTCAGGGCAACTACTGACAGAAATGAATTTTGTGCCATTGTATTACCTGTAAAGTCACTGTTCCTGTAGACTGTTTCTGTTCCTTTCTACTCTTTGTTATTTTTGGTCTCTCTCTCCACTCAAAGGGTCCCCTTTAATATTTCTTGCAGGGCTGGTTTAGTGGTCACAAATTCTTTTGGTTTCTGTTTGTTCTGGAAGCTCTTTATGTCTCCTTCCATTCTGAATAACAGCCTTGCTGGAAAGTATTCTTGGCTGCATATTTTTCCCATTTAGCACATTGAATATATCATGCCAGTCCTTTCTGGCCTGCCAGGTCTCTGGATAGGTCTGCTGCCAGGCTTGTGTCTATTCTTGTGGGTTAAGGACGTCTCCTCAGCTGCTTTCAGAATTTTCTCTTTATCTTTGTGATTTGCAAGTTTCACTATAATATGTCATGGTGTTGACCTATTTTTGTTGATTTTGTGGGGAGTTCTCTGTGCCCCCTGGACTTGAATTTCTGTTTCCTTCCCCAGATTAGGGAAGTTCTCAGCTAGAATTTGTTCAAATTTACCTTCTGCCCCTTTTTTCCTTGCTCTTCTTCTTCTTCTGGGACCCCTATAATATGGATATTATTTCGCTTTATGGAATTGCTGTGTTCCCTAAGTCTATCTTTGTGATCTAATAATTTTCTTTCCCTCTTCTTTTCAGCTTTTTCCCTAATTTTACCTTCTATATCTTGATTGACTCTTCTGATTCATTCATCCTCCTTTTTATGGCCTCCACTTGAAACTGCAACTTGGTCAAAGCATTTTTAATTTCAGCCTCACTAGATTTTAGTTCTTTTATCTCCACAGCAAGGGATTCTCTAGTGTCTTCTTTGCTTTTCTCAAGCCCAGATAGTATCCTTATAATCATTGTTTTAATTCTAGTTCAGACATCTTACTTCTATCTGTATTGATTAAATTCCTGGCTCTAAGTACTACGTCCTGTTTTTTCTTATGAGGTGAATTTCTCCTTCTTGTCATTTTGTCCAGAAAAGAAAAAAAGAAAGAAAAAGAAAAAAGAACAAAAACAACAATAAAAACAAAACAAACTAGATCCTGGATGTGTTCTGGTGTGTTTGTTAAGAGAAACTAAATCCCAAAATAAGAAAGAAAGAAAGAAAGGAAAAAAAAAAAAAATATATATATATATATATATGTGTGTGTGTGTGTGTGTGTGTGTGTATGTGTATAAAATACAATGAAAGGGAACAAAAATATATATGTATATAAAAGATATATAAAAATTAAAATTAAAAAGAATTGAAAAAGTAAGAAAATAACTGAAACGATAATAATAAAAAAATAAGGAATAGGAGTACAAAGGACGCTAGATACTATTTTCCCCTAGAGGTGAAGCTTTGCGGCTCTCTGTGATTAGTAAACTTGGTACCAGTGAGTTGCTTGTGCTGGTCCTCTGGGGGAGGGGCCTGTTGTGCTGCTTCTCAGGTGGACTTGCCCTAGTGGAAATGCACCTCCAGAACACAGCAAGGCAGGGTCTGGTGTAAGCAGCTCCAGACTCCACTAGGTGGAGCTGTTTTGCTCCCTGAAGGCTTTTAGCACTGATGGGTGGGATGAATATGGCAGAGCCCCACTCCTTAGCCCCAGGACTGAAAATTCCAGCCCTCTACCCATCAGTGAGTCCTCAAAGAAGAGCAATAAATCACTCTTGTCTCCTGGTTTCCATCAGAATCCTGTGTTCACCCTGCCTGTGTCCAAGCTTTTTTATCTCAGGCACACAACTGAGTTTCAAAACTCCAAATTTTAGGGACTCCTGTGGTATGGACCTGTGGCACCATTCCTCCCAGGGAGAATCTCACCATACTTCTGCCTTTTGTCAACCTATCCCAGGAAAGTGGTCACAGGACTGCACAGAAGTTCAGTTTATGGCAACACAGAGCAGAAAGTCAGCACCTAGACTCACTGTTCTCAGCCAGCTTCCACATTCCTGTGCCTGGGAACAGTGCCGCACTTAGGAGTGCCGCACTTAGGTGTCATCAGTTCTTCTTGCAACCCAGGGGATCCTCAGATCACAGTGTCACACTTGGGATTCCGCCTCACTTTGCCACCTGAGCACCTTTAAGACAGGCATGCCCCCTACTGTAACAGACTTCCAGAAGTTCTGATTTTTTGCTCCACTGCCTATAATCCTTTGCAGAAGCCTTGTTAGCCACCTTGTTAGCCACCTCCCCGCCACCATATCCACAGCTATGTCACACCAGATTCAAGTCTCTGCACCTCTTATTTTCTAAAATGTGGTCACTTTTCTACTTGTAGACTTGCAGTGTTTGTTTTCTCAGACCTCCAATTGACTTCTCAGGTGTTCAAAATTATTTGATAACTACCTAGTTGTATTCAAAGGACAAACTTAGGATCCCCCTACTCTTCTGCCATCTTAACACCTCTAATAATTATTTCAAATGTAAATGGACTTAATTCTCTGAAGACATAAAGTGGCGGAAAGGATTTAAAAAAAAAGACCAATCTGTATGTTGCCTATAACAGACTCACTTCAGATATAAGGACACACAGACTGAAAGTGAAGGGATGGAAAAAGATATTAGATGCAAAGGGAAACCAAAACAAAAGCTGGGGTAGCTATTCTTTTATCAGACAAATAGATTTTGAGACAAAGACTGTAATAAGGAGACAAAGAAAGGGAATTGCATAATGATAAAACGGTCAATGCAACATTTGTAAATATTTGTGCACCCAACATAGGAACACCTAAGTATACAAAGGAAATATTAACAGACCTAAAAGGAGAGAGAGACATGAATACAATAGTAAGGGACTTTAATACCCCATTCGCATCAATGGATAGATCACACCCAAAAAATCAATCAGAAAACATCAGTTTTAAATGACACATTAGACCAGATGGACTTAACAAATATAAACAGAACATTCCATCCAAAAACAGCACACTACACATTCTTCTCAAGAATGCACATGGAACATTATCCAGGGTAGATCCTATGTTAGGCTACAAAACAAAACTTAACAAATTTAAAAAAGACTGAAATCACATCAAGCATCTTTTCTGAAAATAATGGTATAAAGATAGAAATCAATTTCAAGAAAAACACTGGACAATTCACAAATTTGTGCAGACCAAACAACATGCTATTATTGAACAAGCAATATGTCAATGAGGAAATCAAAAGTGAAATAAAAAAATACCTTGAGACAAACAAAAATGGAAATACAACATCCTAGACTTATGGGATATGGCTAAAGCAGTTCTAGGAGGAACGTTCATAGTGATACAGTCCTACCTCAAGAAACAAGAAAAATCACAAACAACCTAACTTTACACCTAAAGTAACTAGAAAAAGAAGAACAAACAATGGAAATAACAAAGACCAGAGCAGAAATAGATTGAGACTAAAAAGGCAATAGAAAAGATCAATAAAACCAAGACCTGGTTCTCTGAAAAGATAAACAAAATTGACAAACCTTTAGCTAGATTCACCAAGAAAAAAAGACAGAGAGCTGAAATAAATAAAATCAGAAATGAAAGGGGAAGTTAGAGCTGATACCAAAGGAACACAAAGGAATATAAGAGACTATTACAAACATTTATATGCCAACAAATTGGACAACCAAGAAGAAATGGATAAATTCCTAGAAACATACAATCTTCCAAGACTGAATCATGATAAAATAGAAAACCAGAACAAATCAAACTAATAAGAAGATGGAATCAGTAATTTAAAAACTCCCTGCAAACAAAAGTCTTGGACCAGACAGCTTTGCTAGTAAATTCTATCAAGCATTCAAAGAGGAATTAATACAAACGCTTTTCAAATTCTTCCAAAAAAAGAGGAGGAAAAACTTCAAAACTCTTTCATGAAGCATTACCTTAACACCAAAACCAGACTAGGACACCACAAGAAAGGAAAATTAAAGGTTAATATCCCTGGTAAATACAGATGTAAAAATCTTCAAGAAAATATTAGTAAACTGGGGTGCCTGGATGGCTCAGTTAGTTAAGTGTCTGCCTTCAGCTCAGGTCATGATCTCAGAGCTCCTGGATCGAGCCCTGCATCAGGCTCCCTGCTCAGCATGGAGTCTGCTTCCCCTCTGCCCCTCGCCCCACTCGAGCTCTCTCTCCCTCTCTCTCTCTCTCTCTCTCTATCTCTCAAATAAAATCTTTAAAAAAGAAAAAAGAAAATATTAGTAAACTGAATTCAACAGTACAGTAAAAGGATCATATAACATGATTAAGCGGAATTTATTCCAGAGATGCAAGGATGGTTCAACTTCCACAAATCAATTAACGTGATATACTGCATTAACAACATGAAGGATAAAAATCATATGATCATTTCCACATATGCAGAAAAAGCATCTGATAAAATTCAACATCCATTTTTTATAAAACCTGTCAATAAAGTGGGTATAAAGAGAACATACCTTGGGGCGCCTGGGTGGCTCAGTGGGTTAAAGCCTCTGCCTTCGGCTCAGGTCATGATCTCAGGGTCCTGGGATCGAGTCCCGCATCGGGCTCTCTGCTCAGCAGGGAGCCTGCTTTCCCCTCTCTCTTTGCCTGCCTCTCTGCCTACTTGTGATCTCTCCCTCTGTCAAATAAATAAATAAAATCTTTAAAAAAAAAGAGAACATACCTCAACATAATAAAGACCATATATGAAAAGTCTACAGCTAACATCATACTCAAAAGCTGAAAGTTTTACCTCCAAGATCAGGAACAAGACAAGGATGTCTATTCTTGCCAATTTTATTCAATAAAGTACTAGAAGACCTAGCCAGAGCAATTAGGCAAGAAAAGGAAATAAAAAGCATCCAAATTGGAAAAGAAGAAGTAAAAGTATCACTATTTGCATATAACATGATACTATATATAGAAAACCCTAGGGGCACCTGGGTGGCTCATTGGTTAAACATCTGCCAAAGTTTGGCTTGGGGTTGTAGTTTTGGGGTCCTGGGATCAAGCCCCAAATTGGGCTCCCTCCTCAGCAGGGAGTCTGCTGCTCCCTCCCTCTCTGTGTGCATGCTCTTTCACTCTCTCTCTCTAATAAATAAATAACTTTTTTTTTTTAAAAAAAGAAAATAAAACCCTAAAGAATCCACCAAAAAAACTATTGGAACTAATAAATGAATTCAATACAATTGCAGGACACAAAATTAATATATAGTAATCTATTGCAATTCTATACACAATAACAAACTATCAGAAAAGGAAATTAAGAAAACCATCCCATTTACAACTGAATCAGAAAGAATAAAATACTTAGGAATAAATTTAACCAAGGAGGTAAAAGACCTGTACACTGAAAACTGTAAGACATGGATAGAAAAAAATTTAAAAAGACATAAATGGAAATATATTCCGTGTCCATAGATTAGAAGAATTAATATTGTTAATTAATGTCCATATTACCCAAAGCAATCTATATATTCTAATCAAAATTTCAATGGCATTTTCACATTTTTCACAGGCAATTTTCACAGTTTTCAAAGGCAATTTCACAAGTTCTAAAATTTGTATGGAACAAAAGGCCCCAAACATCCAAAGTAATCCTGAGGGGGATAAAAAAACAAATCTGAAAATATAACAAAGGTATCATACTTCCTGATTTCAAATTACAAAGCTATAGTAATCAAAACAGCATGGTATTGACATAAAAATATCCACAAATTTTAATGGAACATAATAAAGAACCCAGAAACAAACCCACACAAACATAGTTAATTAAAGACAAAGGAGCCAAGAATATACAATGAGGTATAGATAGTCTCTTCAACAAATGATGTTGGGAAAACTGGACAGCTACATGTGAAAGAATGAAACTGGACCACTTTCCTATACATATACAAAAATAAGCTCAAAAGGGATTAAAGAGCTAAGTGTGAGACCTGAAACCATAAAACTCCTAGAAGAAAACATAGGCAGTAAACTCTTGGTCGTTGGTCTCAGTGATATTTCTTCTGGATCTGTCTCCCAAGCAAGGGAAACAAACACAAAAATAAACCATTGAGATTACATCAAACTAAAAAGCTTCTGCACATCAAAGGAAACCATCAGCAAATTGAAAAAGCAATCTACCAAATCAGAGAAAATATTTGCAAATGATATGTCCAATAAGGGGCTAATATTCAAAATATATAAAAAATGCATACAACTCAACAGCAGACAAAAAAAACCAGTCTGATCAAAAAATGGTCAGAGGATCTGAATAGACATTTTTCCAAAGAAGACATACAGATGACTAACAGATACATGAGCAGAGACTCAACATCATTGTTCAGGGAAATGCAAATCAAAATCACAATGAGATATAACTTTATACCTATTAGAATGGCTAGTATCAAAAAGACAAAAAATGACAATGTATGTCAGAGACAATGTGGACAAAAGGGAACTCTTTTGCACTGTTATTGGGAGTAAAAATTGGTGTAGCCTATTGAAAACAGTACGGAGGTTCCTAAAAAATTAAAAATAGAACTACCATATGACCTAGCATTTCCACTCCTGGGTATTTATCCAAAGAAAATGAAAACACTAACTTGAAAAGATATATGCATTACCATGTTCACTGTAGCATGATTTACAACAGCCAAGATATGAAAACAACCTAAGTGTCCATCAGTGGATGAATGGATAAAGAAAATGTGATACACATACAGAGAGGCATATTATGCAACCATAAAAATGAAATCTTGCTATGTGCAACAACATGGATGAAACTCAAGGACATTATGCTATGTGAAATAAGTCAGACAGAAAGACACACATTGTGGGATCTTGCTTATATGTCAAATCTAAAAACAAAACCAAGCTCATAGATACAGAGAACAGATTGGTGGTTGCCAGAGGTGGGGTGTAAGGAATGGGTGAAATGGGTGAAGGTGGTCAAAAGAGACAAACTTCCAGCTATAAAATAAGTAAGTCATGGAGATATAATGTACAGCACAGTGACTACAGTTAATAAAACTATATTATATATTGGAAGTTGCTATTAGAGTAAATTTTAAAAGTTTTCATCACAAGAAAAAAGTCTGTAACTATATATGATGATGAATGTTAACTAGACTTGAGGTGGTATTTCACGAAATATGCAAATATCTAATCATTATGTTGTACATCTATCTGAAACTAATATAATGTTATGTAGGTCAATTATATCTCAATAAAAATGTTTTGGTTTTTTTTTTAGTTTCTAACCCTCTTTTTTTTCTTGAAATTTTTATTTAAATTATAGTTAGCTAACATACAGTGCAATATTGGTTTCAGGAGTGGAATTCAGTGATTCATCACTTACATACAACACCCAGTGCTCAACACGACAAGTGCCCTCTTTAATATCCATCACCCTTCTAGTCCTCCCCCACCCACCTCCTTCCATCAACCCTCAGTTTGTTCTCTATCTTAAAGAGTCTCTTATGGTTCATTTCCCTCTCTCTCTTCCCCCCCCCATATGTTTATCTGTATTGTTTCTTAAATTCCACGTATGAGTGAAATCATATGGCATTTGTCTTCCTCTGACTTGTTTCACTTAGCATAATATACTCTAGCTGCATCCACATCATTGCAAATTGCAGGATTTCATTCTTTTTGGTACCTGAGTAATATCCATTGTGTATACATACCACATTTAAAAAGACTATTTTTAAAATAGTGTTTATCATTTGAGGCTAGGAATAAAAAAGAAATGTTTAAAGACCTCACTAATGAGATAATCTAGAAGAATTACTATTAGAAAAAGAATTTTTATTTTTTTAAAGATTTTACTTTTAAGTAATCTCTCAACCCAACGTGGGGCTTGAACGTTCAACTGTGAGATCAAGAGCTGCATGCTCCATGGACTGAGCCAGCCAGGCAGCCCAGAAAAAGAGTTTTTGAGTCAAATTTAATATCTACATGTATTTTCTGCTGGAGAAGAAACTTTCCTTCAAAGGTTTCCATGTTAAGAACTCATAAAAAATACACTGGGGATAGTGTGTGGTATGGTGAGTGCTGTGAATTAATGATTCATAGACCTGTATCCCTGAAACAAATAATACATCATATGTTAATTTAAAAAAAAAAAGAAAAAAAGAAAGCTTCTAAATGAAAAAAAACTCATAAAATATAGCACAAGTATGGAATCATCTGTTTTACTTGCTTTAATTGACTTCCATTCACGTTTTAGACCAAGACCCTCTACTTCTTCTAATCAAAGTTCTCACATTTAATATGTCATTTTCAAATAATCCACACTATATGCTTTTATATTACTTCAGTTCTAAAGCCAATGTTTGTTTGTTTAGTGAAGTCTCCTCATTAAGTGTTTTTAGAAATTCTAAAAGGTTTTGTTCTAAAGCACCAAACCTAATGAAAAATAAATAAACAAGCTTTTATAGGCAAAACACACACCCACTCACATGCACACACACCCACTCACATGCACACACACACACACACATCCTCACAGTTTTACTATATCATTAACAATACCAAGAGAATTCATTTATTGGATGTTTATTATGTGTCAGTCCTGTGCTTAGCACTTCATCGATATTATCTCCTACCACCCACTATGACCTCGAAGCAGACTATATTTCTGTTCCCATTTTATCATCCTTTTTATAAGTCTTAAAAGATAAGACTTAAAAGGGTTAAACAAATTACTCAATGTCATATCCATTAAGGGTAAATAATAATAACCTTGGTTAAATAAAACATTAGTCTGAAATAGAACAATTACTATATCAACAAACTAAATTGTTGATTATTGATTGATAACAGAGTACAGGGTTTGGTTTTATCATACCCACATATGCATGGTGATCTAAAATACCAAGGACTCAAAGAAGGAAATAACCATAAAGCAAATGAGATGTTGACTAACTCATCATCCTTTCCATCCCAAATAAAAATTTCTATTTATCTCACTTAAATAATTATAATTCAAAAGCTCAAAAAATAATCCTGTAGAAAATATCAGTTAATAGTTTGCTGTGAATAAATGTTGACCAAGTCAACATTTCTAATGTAATTAATGTTCTGGAAATGATTAGAGTTGGATCCAATGGAGTGGTCTTTCCTGGTTGCTGAATTTCAAGGAATAGAAATCTAAAGTTCAAAATAAACAAACATAATCATCAGGAAATTGGGTGACAGTCACCCCTCTGAATGATCATTGTCATCCTGTTTGCCTTTCTATTTCTTACTGGAGTTTTATTTACATTCTTAAACAGTCCCACATTTGGATAGTTTGTCTTTTCTTGCTTAACAAGAAGCTCCATTCAGGGGCAAAAATTGCAAAGTAGTTAGCATGTAGTGGTCACATTTCAATATTTGTTGTGGACCATCTTTCTCCTTGTAGAATATATGTGTCCTCATTCCACTCTACTGCTCTATGCCAGCAAGACCCTTGATGCTTCTCTTGACACAGTAAACATCAATCTTTTCTTTAAGCATCACAAAGCATACTGCCAAAAAATAATTCTGCAGCATCAACTCTCCCGACCTGAGTGAGACACATGTCAAGTTAGTATCAAAGCTTGTTAGAATAGGTTCTGCATTTCTTCACTCCAATCATTAGTTAAGTAATCCTATTTCTGATTTTATAATTCTCTTTTGGGAGTTGTGATGTGTACTTCAAAATCTCCTGAGCATCGTTGGACTATTTCTTTTTGACCTAGAAAGGAGAAACTATAATAGATTCCCTGCTGAGTTAAATCCCCAAAAAAGAACTGTTTGGTCAATGCAGTTATTTAATAACATCTCTATTTCCATCTTCATTAAGGAAAATGTGACACAATGAAAACACCAAGCTTTACCTTTGCCCAGTGCTTCTACAGATGGAACTCTTAGCATTAGGGCAGAGAGGGAGCTCTGGACCTGGCACCAGAAATGGAATTCTAGACATCCAGCACTCTGCCCTGAGTCCTTGCAGCCTGCCTAAGAAGCTCAACCCTCTCCCTCCAGAGCCAAGCTTATTCATCTCTGAAATGGGCTCACAGTGAAAAAGCCTGCACCAATTCATTTATATCAGCTGCATAGTCACTAGCCCAAGTTTTCAAAACACAAACAATAGACACTTGATTCAATAAACCAGAAAAAGTAACTGCCAGTATTAACACTGTAGTTTATTCTGGGAGAATCTAATTAGAATACTTTAATGTTCTGTAGAAGAGCATGACAGGAAAATGGGCAACTTTGCTAAGCTGGGCTCACTGAGTTAAATATATTGACTGTACTTTAAAAATCCTATATTCAATGTCTTTCTTCCTGATTAATTTTCAGAAATATTCTCCAAAAGCTTCAGACTTTCTTATCTTCCAATATCTCTACATAGACACTCATGTGCACATGAAATATGTTTGCAGGGGAAGTAACTAGATTAATAGCATCTAGTTGGGTACATTTTTTAGATAGCTACTAGAACTATATTTTGTCCAAACAACAGTCCATCTAACTTAAAATAAATCTAGATAATAACGGGCTTTCTACAAAGCCTACAGAAAGGGCTTCATTCCACAAAGGTCAGTGGATCAGTTCCACTCGTCACACTCTGCAGTAGTTAACAAGAGTGTAGATAGCATGTTTATCACTGTAACACCAGAATGTTGTTTGTTTGTTTGTTTTTTTAATTCATCATTTCAACCACTTAGTTTGCCATAACAAAGCGCTAGTTTAAAATGCAGCATTGAGCTTTCCTTCTGATTTAAAAGCTGTATGCCTCTCTGACAGTTCTGAGCAATGTTTTTTTATGGTTTTGTTTACCTTGTTCTAAAATGAAATGACAATTCATTTTTCACAAATAAGCTGAAGAGTCTTTGCGGCAGATATTTTTTCTTCTGAAGTAAATTTAAAAGAGGTTTTCAGATGTATACATTTTTCTTAAGTAGCAAATGGAAAATACTTCCAAAAATTTTGCTTTCTGACATCTGGGAGAAAGCCTTGTAAAGCAGAATCCATTCTATAAGAAAATGGCAAATTCTCTGAAAGTCATAATTTGCACCTCTTTTTTTTTTAAGTTGGCTCTACACCAACGTGGAACTTGAACACATGACCCCAATATCAAGAGCTGCATACTCTTACCAACTGAACCAACCAGGCACCCCTTTGCATCTCTTTTTAAATACACAATTTTCCATGTGCTAGGGTTTGGTAGTTTCTTTCCCATTATATTAGAACATAATAAAGTCATTGCTTTAGAACAAGAAAGTAAATGGCTCTTAGACAAATGGATCTTAGCCTAAAAAGTACAAATTTTGAAGGTTTTTTTTTTTTTTAATGAGGTAGCTATGCTTTTTAAATTTTACTTACTAACTTCCTTTACTCAGTATAGAGCTATGGAAAAACTCCAGAGTAGAAGCAAAAGATGTTAGGTCTCATCTGGGCTCTAGCATTAATTTTTAGGAAATATTAGTTCTAGAGAAAAATACTAAAACTCCTTGGGCCTCAGTTCTTACAACAATAAAACTAGATAGTCTTCCAATCTTTGAGGTCTACAGCTCCATGAGACTATGATTTCATAATCCAAAGGAGGCAATTGGATATACATAAGATGGTTTGAGTCCATAATGAATATCAGTGAATTCTGGTATTACCTACAAACAGGAGTAGCTGATCACGGTTAAGATTTCAGAAAGCAGAGCTGTGTTTGATGCAAAGCGAGTCTTTAGAATTCATCCTCTTCATTAATTAAGACTTTTCTTTCTTCCTCAATTTTCCTAAGGTATTACATACAATGGCAATTGAATCTGCTTCCAATGACAAATCTTTCCTTTTAGGGAACTGTTTATCTTAAATACAATAAATCTACTTTTGTCATAAAAGTGAAATGATACATGCATTTTTATGACATTTTTATCTCTTATAAATATATGAAAAGAAAGAAAATGGGTCTCTACCTAGCACACACTATGTAAGCTAAAATAGCTTATAGGCATAATACTTTGTATTTAATTATCCTATACTATCATCCAGAACTCACATAAAGTTTTAGTATTAATCTATAGGTATATAGTGTTAGCTCTATTTTATACATGGGGAAACAAGCAGATGATAACCATGGGACCTGCTCATGAATACATAGTAATCTCTGAACATATCAAATACAAAAGTCTTTACTCTGCCATCCCAGTGAAAGCCATCATGCTTAACTCACTACTACTACATTTTCTCTGCCTCTAAAATTTTTAATTGGTATATTCCCAAATATCTTTATAGTACTGACAAAAATTTTGGCTACAATCACTAACAACATCAAAAATCATAAGCAAAAATCACAAGTAAACACTGACAATAATATGAGCATACAATAAAATAAAATGAGACTAATATCTTTAATACATACACTTCTGGAACAAACCAATAGGAAATAAAGGTAGGAGCTCTATAGGTAAGTCATGAGTAAGTGAGCATAGAATATGAATTGGCTACTCAAAAATAAGGAAAGCAAATATAATAAATCTATTTTATTTATTTATTTATTTATTATTACTTTGGGGGGGGGGCGAGCCTGGTGGTGGGTATTGAAGAGAGCACGTATTGTATGGAGCACTGGGTGTGGTACATGAACAATGAATCTTGTAACACTGAAAAAATAAAAGTATTTGGGGAAAAAATAAAATAAAAATAAGAGCAAAAAAAATATAATAAATCTATTTTAAAAGTCTAAACTCATTTAAAGAGCACACTTATTACAATGAGCACTGAGTAATGTATAGAATTGATGAATCACTATATTGTATACCTGAAACTAATATAACACTGTGTTAACTATACTGGAATTAAAATTTAAAAATTTTTTTAAAGTTCAAACAATGAAAGAAATACAAATTAACACTGTAAGAACTACTGTCCTTAACATGTCAAAGGAAAAGATTTACAGAGGGCTAGTACTCAATGAGAAGATATGGTGAGATAGCTATTCTCATATGCTGCCGGAGGGGATTTAAGTTGTCACATTCTTTCCTGGAAGGCAATTTGGGAATATAATGTGTATTAAGGATCTTAAAGATGTTCCATCCTGTAGGGCCAGTAATTCCCCTTCTAGGAATCACTCAAGAAAAGATTATCCAAAATGCACATATATGCAAAAAAAAAGCCTATTTTCATTACAAATATTATTTATAACAGAAAAAAGAGAGAGAACTTAAATGTCCAAAAATAAATCATTAAATAAATTATGGCACACCCATAGCACAGAAAATTATATGGCCCCTAATAGAATTCATGAAGTATTTTCAGTGACATATGAAAAGACTGATAAAATACTGGGGGGCGGGGGGCAAGTTGAAAGAGTCTATACACAGTGTGACCTCAAGCATGTTAACATTTAAGATAGATCATAGACTGCAACATAAAACCATAAAGCAAATATGAATATTTTCATAACCTGAGAGTGGACAAAGATTTCTTAGGCAGAATGCAGAAAGTGAAAAAAAAAAAAAAAAAGAATGCAGAAAGTGATAACCATAGAAGTAAATTTTGATAAATTAGACTTCCTCAAAATTTAAACTTGTGCTCATCAAAAGAATATTATGAAAAAGCCACAGACTTACAGAAAATATCTACAAATCATACGGTTGACAACGAACTTATATTTGGAACATATAATGAATTACAACAACAACAAAATAGTAATAATAATAACAGTAAATTATTTAAAACAGGCAAGAACACAGCAGATATTTCACAAAGCAAAATATACAAATGGCCAATGAGCACATAAAAAAAAAAATGTTCCACATCATTAATCATCAGGATATATAAATTAAAATCCCAATGAGAGTTCACCACACATCCACTAGAATGGCTAAAATTAAAAAGACTGAAATTACCAAATGCTGACAAAGATGGAGGGTAACCAGACTCTTATACATCCCTAGTAGGAATGTAAAATGATAACTACTACTTTGGGAAAAGGTTTGGCAGTTTCTTATGAAGTTAAATATACACATACTCTTTGACTCAGCATTTCTACTCCTAGGCATTTATCTGAGAGAAATCAAGACTTATGTCCAAAAAAAGGCTTATATAAGAATGTACATAGCAGCTCTGTTCACAATAGCCAAAAACTGGAATAAACTCGAATGTCTGACATATTCATGCAATTAAATCCTACTGAACAATGAAAAGGGATGAACTACATATTCACACAACATAGGTGAGTCTCACAGACATAATACTGAGCAAAAGAAACCTAAAAGAGGTTATAAATAACATAATACTGAGCAAAAGAAACCTAAAAGAGGTTATAAATAAATAAGTGAATTATTTCACTTATATGAATTTCTAAAACAAGCAAAATAAATATAAGGTTAAAAAAATCGTGGGGCACCTGGTGGCTCAGTGGGTTAAAGCCTCTGCCTTCGGCTCAGGTCATGATCTCAGGGTCCTGGGATCGAGCCCTGCGTTGGGCTCTCTGCTCAGCGGGGAGCCTGCTTCCCCCTCTCTCTCTGCCTGCCTCTCTGCCTACTTGTGATCTCTCTCTCTCTGTCAAATAAATAAATAAAATCTAAAAAAAAAAAAAAAGACTTTAAAAAAATCGTAACAGTGGTTATCTCAACAGTAAGAAGAAGAGCATTAGGGATGAGTCTGGAAAGAGAGATGAGGAAATTTTCCGGGTAGATAAGAACGTTCTCTGTCATTCTAGAGTATGTGTTGGTCAGCTAGGGCTGCCATGAAAAAAATACCATAAATGGGGTGGCTTAAACAACAGAAATGTATTTCTCACAGTTCTGGGGACTGGAAGTCCAAGATCAAGGTGCTGATCAGTTTGGTTTCATTCTGAGGCCTCTTCTCCTGGCCTGTAGGAGGCCACCATCTGCCTATGTGCTCACATGACCCTTCCTTTCTGTGTGCAGAGAGAGATCTCAGGTGTCTCTTCTGCTTATTTTAAGGACACCTGTTCCACCAGATCAAGGACCCAGCTTGATGATCTCACTTAATCTTTATTACCTCTTTACAGGCCCTATCTCCAAATACAGTTACATTGGGGGTTAGGACTTCAAACTGAATTTTAAGGAGACACAATTCACTCCATAATAGTACAGTTCCATGAGTAGATCTACTTGCCAACATTGTACTAACAGATTTCTCTTTTCGATGTTTGTAAACTCTACCTCAAACATTTTGTTAAAAAAATTATAAACTGAGGGTTGGTAAGTGGGTAAAGGAATCAATAAAATAACAATTACAGAAAAATAATAATTAGAATGTTGAAAAATTTTGAACTTTGGTGATAGGTTCGTGGGATTCATTACTTTGCATATGTAAATCATTCTGTTTACTTTGTATATATTTTAAAGTTTTATAATAAAAAATCTAATAAACAAAGGAAAATGACATGTGTCAATGGAAGATACTTTATAGAGATGACAATTCTGTGACATTCTCCTGAACTGAGCTCCATTTTACCTATGCTTGCAGAATGTTTCTTGGGCAGGTCATCCAGGCTTGATTTACTCATCCAGAGTATGCATTCATTACATAGACTTACTGAGCATTCACTAGGTACAAGACATCAGGCACTGTGGTGGGTTTAGCTGACATTATCACTAAAGTGTTATTCAGCATTTAAATTCCATAACCATTTTATGTTATAAATGCAGGTCATCCTCTCTTTTGCTATATATAATTCTCATTACTTCCAACCTTTATATCTTGTGTTTAGTGTTCCCACTTGTAGAAATGAGATTCAATAGGCCAGGGCAGCAGTCATCTTTCAGCAGATTTATTTCCTACTAAAGCCTTTTGGTCCAGTGAGTTTTCTAGGAGACTAATATGTTCAAGAAAATAGATGACAATATGGGGACTTTTATGAAAGGACTGGACTCTACTTGAAGGAATTAAAATTCTAGTATAAATAAGCACAAATAACTAATGAATAATTATGAAAATTAAACATGATTCTAAAGGCAGATTAAATTCAGTATATGTGAAGATTAGTGAAAGTGAAGGTTAGTTCAGTATAAAATATCCAGACTGAAGCACAGGAGAATTAAAAAAATGGAAAATGCAGAAAATGGATAAGAAAGTTATCGGATAAGGTCAAAAGGTCAAATATATATTTAATCAAAGAGCCAGAATAACAAGACAGAGACAGATCTGGTTAAAAAAAATTGTGGGTTTTTGGTTTGGTTTTGTTTTTTAAACAATATTTGAATCAAAGAATGATTGGTTGAGAATTTATAAAAATGATCAACATCAAGATGTAGGCTGAAGAAACTCTAAAATCCCAAGAGTGTGCAACAACAACAACAACAAAAAATCATAGCCAGGGGCATCTGGGTGGCTCAGTCAGTTAAACATCCGACTCTTGGTTTTGGCTCAGGTTGTGATCTCAGACTGGTGAGATCAATTCTCATATCAGGCTTGAGATTCTCTCTCTCTCTCCTTCTGCCCCTCCTGCTCATGCTTGCTCTCCCTTTCTCAAACAGATAAATAAATTTTTTTTTAAATTCAGAGACAAACTGCTGAAAATGAAAAATAAAGAGAAAATCAAAAATCAGCCATGTAGGGCAGACACAGGGTGGACATTATCTTCAAGGGCTCAGCTATGAGACTTATACTTGACTATCAAACATACACAGTGAAAGTAGAAATCAACAGAATAACACATTTTAAGATGCTGAAAGAAGAAGCTGCCAGCCTAAAATCCTACCTATAAATATAATATACTCAATAAACTATATAAAATATAAACTCAATAAAAATATCCTTCAAAAAAGAAAAATGAAATAAAGGTGTGGACTCTGAGCAACAAACTGAAGG
>CM052898.1:77556377-77575143 GCA_028534135.1 Potos flavus | reverse complement strand
ACCCAAGCCATTGTCCAGCAGACACTGCACATTATGGGGATAGGAAAGAAGACTGGATCAACCAGAGCAGAGTGCAGTTAGGGCTGACAAATGTCACAGTCTCAGGTTCCTCCTGTTATCTTATGTAGTAGTTTTGAAAGTTAAGTAGAAACTACTCTGCATTTTAATTTAAGGGGACATATTCTCTTGGGGCCTAAACTGATTTCTTAAGTAACCTGCCCCTTTTTTTACATAGCCCTTTTGATTCCTTTCTCACATATCTAGGCATTAAAAAAACTCCTCTGAATTTATTTAACCCATCCAGTCAGACATTTAATGGAGGCCTTCAATGTATCTGGCACCAAGAGGGCTCCGGGGATAACAAAATGAAGAAGACATGGAGCCAAGGAGTTCATGGTCATGCAGAATTAATTATTCTTCGAGTTAAGCCTTGTAAATTATACGTTTTGTTCTGTCACAGATCGGAAAACTGAGGCATAGGAAGATTAAGAATTTGGCACAGTATTTCAAAGAAAAAGTATTAATTTCCATTAAAAGTTCAATGTTGAAGTGTCTTCATTTACTACAGTTCAAGTATATTTGCATTTTTTTCAGTCCATGTTTGAATAAAATGGCATTATGTAGTTCTCGATAACATAAAATAGTAGATTGTTATAATTCTGATATGTATATAGTATGTAGGTAGAATAATGTGAAATTTGGGAGGAATACTATTTTTGTTAGAAGTAACAAGGTCCATTATTTCAGGCCCTTCAAAAAACTTATCAGAAAATACTTCGGGAAAAGGAAAGTGCTTTGGAAGCAAAATACCAAGCAATGGAGAGGGCAGCAACATTTGAACATGACAGAGATAAAGTGAAAAGGCAATTCAAGGTAAATTCATTACATTTTTACCCCCAAAGTGACATAGAATAAAAACAGCGTATTTTAAAAGTTTGTATAATGCTGTGTAGATAAATAGAAGTGAATGATGTAGGAGTCCTGAAGGTTCTAAGAACCAGAATAGAACACTTCTTACATTTTTGTGTGAACCTGGTAAACTTGAGATCACTTCAAGGAAAAAGTAAAAAAAAAAAAAAAAAAGTGAGCATTGCAATAAGAATTTTGGGGGAAAAGGAAAGTATTTCCATATGGGGTAAAGGTATTTGGAAATATTTGGGGATATTTTGTATGGGAAGGCATTACTGGCATCTAGTGGGAGGGGGACAAATTTGCAAATATCAGCAGTGCACAAGAGAGCCCCACGCTGCAGACAGGGCTCTTGCCTGAATTCCAATGGGCTCCAGTTACAAAAAAGATCAGGATCACATGAATATTGGTTTTATGAATGAAAGACTTTTCTGTTAAGAGTTGATGACACAACCTTTTGATGATGGACAAGGTTTCAAAATTGATCTTTGTCTTTAAAGATTTTTAGGGAGACCAAGGAAAATGAAATTCAGGACTTATTGAGGGCTAAGCGAGAGTTGGAAAGCAAACTTCAGAGGCTCCAGGCTCAGGGGATCCAAGTATTTGATCCTGGAGAGTCTGATTCAGATGACAACTGTACATGTGTTACTGGTAAATTTACTTCCTTTGTATATTTTGAGCCTTCAGTATAGGTGTAATGATATCGTATAGCCAACTTTGAATCCTTTTATAAGTTAAAGTGGTTGCTCTTACAGAGTTGCACTTTCTCCCTCTTTCTCAGCCGTTATAATAGCAATTTTCCATAAAGTCCATGACATTGTTAGGTGCCAGGTTTCCTTCTGTGTTATTGCTCTGCCAAACTCACCCCATAGCTTTTCTCTTTCTGGTGTAAGACAGCTCCTCCGGGTCTCACCATGACATCTACATTTTAGCCAAGGGAACAGGGAAGGGAATTCGTTCCTCTCCCTGAAAGCGCAATCTGGAAGGTATACAGATTACTCCCCAAACTCCATTGGCCAGAACTACAAGTAGGAAGATTGGAAAGTGTAAACATTAGTAGGAGAGTCATATATCCACCTAAAGTTTGAAATTCTGCTACTAAAGGAAGAAGGGGAGAATGGGTATTGGAGGACACTTCATAATCTCTGTCACCTTATTTTTCTGCATGATATATTCTTTGAAACTATCCATTAGAATATGTGCATGATATTCCCCTGAGTGGCTTCCAGTATAGTTTTGTAAGCTACTCAGAAAGTTTTTATTTTATAATTAAACATCTAAAATGTGTTTTTTCTTGAAATAAAGAAAAGCCTGGAGTCCTAGAATGAAAGGGTCTACCATGTTCCAAGAAAATATTAATTAACTGTGATCGATACTGAAAAATTAAAAAGATTCTATTGTAAATGCAGTGGAAAAATGCAGTCACTCTCTCATTTATAGGAAACTGCATTTTATTCTTTTTTTTTTTTTTTTGAGAGAGAGAGCATGTGAGTTTTGGGGGGTGGGTAGGGGAGTTATGGGAAGAGGAGAGAGAGAATCTTAAGGAGGCTCCATGCTCAGCATAGAACCCAACTCAGGGCTCCATCTCATGACTCTGAGATCATGATCTGAGCCAAAATCAAGAGTCTGATGCTTAACAGACTGAGCTACCCAGGCACCCCATGCATTTTATCTTACAAACTGATTTTGGAGTGAAATATGGCAACTGATAATTGCCTCTTAATTTGCATTTTAGAACCACTGGAATCTGACCAGCATCCAAGGATTTTTATTACTAACTTTTGAAGGGAAAAAAAATGAAATGATTCTTACTGGCTTCGAGTGGCTAAAGGGACACCCTTTTGCCCCCACATTAACCATTAGTAATGGTTATTTCAGTGTTGACATATGTTAAAATGTATAGTGTACAGTGTTTCAAAACTATTATATTGTAATTGCCTTGGCAAGTTAATAACAAATTAATATTTCCTCCTAGGTCTTTCTTCATATTTTGATTTAAACCTGAAGAAAGAATGCTTAAGGGAATATCACTCATTTCACATTCAAAGACCTACAAATAATAATCTTATTTTTGCTAGAGATTTAGCCCATTACTAGTATACTCATATTTAGTCAAGGATGCCATGTAGATATTCTGGCAAATGTAATTTATTAAAAAAAAAAATCAAAGAGCTCCTGAGTGGCTCAGTAGGTTAAGCACCTGACTCTTGATTTCAGCTCAGGTCATTATCTCAGGGTTCTGGGATCAAGCCCCACGTAGGGTTCTGTGCTCAGCAGGGAGTCTGCTTCTCTCTCTCTCTTTCCTCCCCCCTTCCCGGCCCTCCCCCCCACTCGTGAATGCATGTGTGTGTGCTCTCTCTCTCTCTCAATTAAATAAATAATAAATCTTTAAAAAAAATTAGGATGTTCAAAAGTACCTATTGATTCAGACATTAATTTTGTTACTCTGGGAGGTTGAAGAAGATGTAGTTTTTACATCCTTAGCTTACGTCCTAATGAATTTCCAATCTTAATTACAGGTGTGCTAGTAGTGGTCTTCCTTTGAAATTCTCTCCTTCCAATTTTACACTGACATCCTAAACCATAATGTTAGAAATGTTGTTTAAAATTTTTTATGGGGATATTTTTAACTGCCTCTGTTGTTACAATCCCTTTGATTATTATATTCTTTATTTCTTTTCATCTTTCTCTTTTAATCCCCTCTTTGACTTTGAGATGATAACCAGAATCATATTAGCCAGAACCTTAGAACTTGCCAGAAGTTAGTGACAGAGTACTTTCAAAATCATTAAAGATTGAGTATTTGTTGTATTTATAATATTATAGCATTTTTTAAAATTAGAAATCCTGTTTAGTACATGTGATAACTTTTTGAACTTTCAGTAATTTGGTTTTCACACGATGAAATCTCTTGCATTTGCAGCTGCTGGAACCCAGTGTGAATATTGGACTGGAGGAGCCTTGGGAAGTGAACCTTCCATAGGGAGTATGATCCAGCTTCAGCAGTCCTTCAGGGGCCCTGAGTTTGCCCATAGTTCTATAGATGTGGAAGGACCCTTTGCAAATGTCAACAGAGGTAACACATGCCATTTGCCAATTACCTTGGTAGTGATTGTTCAGGTACTATAATCTTGTGTGTGCTGGCAGAAAGACCCATTAGCAGGGCAGATTTTTATTCTGAGTGTCTTCCACTGCCAAACCAGTATGTACTGGTGCTGTCACTGGCCAGGGCTGATTAACTAATATGATTCACATCAGGATCAGATGTGCTCCACAGGCAGACTGGCCCATCATGTTCTAGAAACTTAGCTTCTGGTCTGAATTCTAGGTGTTACAGTGGATCTGTGAGAATCTAATGTAGATTAACTGAAAAGCAATCGTTTTTGGTCTTTTCCTCCATGTCTTTGATGCTGTTAAAGGTGGGAGAAGGTTGCAGAATGGAATATAAAACCTTAGTTATGCAATGTAGTATCCTTAGTCGAAAGAATATTTTCATTATTTTTATATACTGTGGTGTCCCAAACAGCTCTAAGGTCTATTCAGAATTTCAATACCAGTGCAGATCTGAGTGTTATAAGTAGCTCCACTCTTTTTTCTTTAAACTACAAAATTATCTGTTAGCAAAATGAAAATAATTTAATTATGCCTTTTGAATTAGCTCAATACATCTTAAAATGTTCTTTCTCACTAAATAGCATTACATTTTATGCCATTCTTAAAGTTTCTTTTTGACTCAATATATCTCAAGAATAATAAGTAGGTAAAACTATAGGCCAGCCTGGGAATGTAGGCTCTCCCGAAGTTGCAAACTCATTGAACAGCTCATGTAACATAGGCTCATGATATCTGACTGGAACCAGCAGTACCCCAGCAAGGACCACTGGCAACATTGATTGCTTTATTCCCAAGGATAGAATTTGAGTTAGAGAACTGTTTGCCTTCTAATACCTTATTCCAGGAACAGTATCGGTATTCACGAGTGAGATCAGATTCCATTCTACCCCTTGCCTGTTGTGTTTTTTCAGACTTTAAAAAAAAATCATCTTGTCCAGTGTTTTCCTGGTGATTTTTTTTTTTCATGAACTTAAGATAAATTTTATTTTCAGATGACTGGGATACTGCCGTAGCTAGTTTATTACAAGTTACTCCCTTGTTTTCACATTCTCTGTGGAGTAACGCTGTCAGATGTTACCTCATTTATACAGATGAAACCCAGCCTGAAATGGATCTTTTCCTTAAGGTGAGGATGTTTATAAATTCTGAATTCACTGATTTAAAATACAAGTCAATATTGTGTCCTATTTTTGATACCACTACATCTAAACCAAGTAGTTTACTACCTACCAAATTATATGTCTTAAAGAGCTGGAAGAATTTAGAGCTTTTCTTTAGAGACAAATCTTGCTCAGTGTTACCAGTATATTCAAATTAAGTCCTTGGAATGTTACGCTTTTGAATGCTTTATTACTTCTTCTCCACAGTGTTTAAGACACATGTTGATAGTGCGTGCTTTAGTTAATATCTGCCAGCTCTAGCGTTGAATCTGTTTCAGGTTATAACAAAATTTAATCCTTGTCTTGGTTTTTAATTTTTCAAGGCAGCCATTGGCGTTAACCTGAGGCAGAGGTGGGCATACGACAGCTTGTGGGCCAGACCTGGCCTGTAGCCTGTTTTTGCATGACCCAGAGCTAAGATTGCTTTTTACCTTTTTAAGTGCTTGGGAAAAAATGCAAAGAAGAAAAATGTGACATGTTAAAATTATGTTAAATTTAAATTTTAGTGTCTATAAATAAAGTTTTATTGGAACAGAAGTAGGCTTATCGTTTACATATTATCTATGGCTGCTTCACACTACAACGGCAGAATAAATTGCAGCAGAGACCAAATGGACTCCAAAGACCTCTGCCAAAAAATCCAAGTTGTTAAGCTATTACTAACTTGTAAGAATATTTGCCTTCTACGGAAAAAGTTCGCCAACTGTTCTAACTGCATTTGAAATACATCTGCATGTCACATGCGATACCTGCTATATTAACATTCTCCAAAGTATTGAGTAAGGAACTTGTTTTGTGCTCCTTTTGGATATTATTCAATTTTGGTAAAAAGATAAAATATTTTGAAAACTGAAGTTTCTACTTACTAACTGAATATAGGTTATTAGCAAACTACAAACTGATGTTAAGGGAATTCCTCATATATTGCATAATAATAAGTCATAATTACTTAGTAAGCTAATTTGTTATAGACCAAATAGTTTTCATTTATACCTCTTTGCTTTAATGATCTAATATATCATGGTAGACAGTTTACTATATAGATTAATGGATTTACATGTTCTACGCTTTGTAACAATAAAGCAGAAATCATTTATTGTAATAATAATAAATACCAAAGGAAAATAGCCTAATATTTTTCTTCACTGGTTTAGGTTTTATTATGAAATAAATCATTTTCTGAGCTAGAAAACAGCCAAGTTACTATGCTCTTATTTTTGTTTTAAAGGAACCTTGCCTTTCCCTTAAATATTTTCATAAAATATGATTATATATATATTTAAATTTTAAATAAAAAAATATACAACATAATCTATTCTAAAACACGCTTTCTTAAGTAGTATGAAGCTGCCTTGATCTTTAGTTAAATAAGCTGTCCTTTTATTATGTTTTCATTTCTTTTGTTTTGTTTTCTTTTTAGGACTATTCACCTAAACTTAAAAGAATGTGTGAGACAATGGGATATTTTTTCCATGCTATATATTTTCCAATAGATATTGAAAATCAATACCTTGCTGTAAGAAAATGGGAAATTGAGAAGAGTTCATTAGTTATTTTATTCATTCATTTAACTTTACCAAGGTAAGCTGAAAATTCTGTCACTTATTAGGGGAGTTATAAATAGAATTGAGATTGCCAAATGAACTTCAAAGATAAGTCATAATTGCATTCTTATAATCAAAAACAATTCAAAAATTCAATAAGATTTTTGAGTTTACATATTTAAAGAATTAAAATGTTTACACTGTTTGAGCTGTTTAATAGGTCATAAATTTAACATCATTAAAGTAAAGATCATTTTAATCAGGGGTAGCAAACTATGGCCCTCAGGCCAAATCCAGTCAGTGATCTGTTTTATAAATAAAATTTTATTAGACTATAGCTATATTCACTTATTTATGTATTTCTACAGCTGCTTTCACACTACAGCAATAGAATTAAGTGCTGTAGTTACAACAGAGACTGTGTATGGCCCACAAAGCCTAAAATATATGCTTGCCGGCCATAACAGAACAAGTTGGCAACTCCTGATTTCAATAATCACCATTCACCTTCATTATTTTCTTTCTTCAAATACAAATTGAGAGCTACTTGAACACCTGTATAAATGTTAAATCCAAATTTTTAATTCTCTGAGGAGCTTACTACTTAATTCCAGTAAAGGGAGTAATTTTCTTATAATGTGAATATAATTATACCACCGAATCTAGTCTGCAAATAAAGATTTTTCTTTAACAACTAGATACATAGATAGAAGACAAAATACACTTAATAAGAGGTTAAGTTTTCTTGCTACATTTGCTGTCTGATTGGCTTTAACCCTTCCAGGGCATTTTTGTCTTTATTGAGGACCAGCTTTGACCTCACCTGTGTACAGAAGTATGTGGAGCCCTAGGCTTTACCAGAGACCCTGCCGTGTAATCCATCATTGATCCTTGAGACTGCCCAGTGCCAGGGAGCCCCCTGGACAATGAACCTTAACCCGAAACTGAGTTTACGGTTTCTTTCCACTTGATTGCCTTTAGTTGGGGTTCTTTTCCTCCCTTACCCTTTTTCTTTTCCTGTTTTCTCTTTTATATTTATTAAGGATATTATTCTGTTTTATTATTTAATGTCTGGGTAGTGTTTTATCTCAGGCGGTAATAGATGTCATTTGTTGTTTTCCTCATTAATTCTTTAATCCTTAAAACCGTCTTATTTTTTCTTTTATCTTTTATCCATATTTAGTTAATAAAATATTGTACACTATTCTTACACTTCTAACATTTATTTTAATTTTCCTCATCCTAAATTCTTCTTAATCTTTTACCTATCATTTCTTTCATATTTAATTACTTTACTGGGCAGATTTCAATTTATCTTCTTCAACTAAAATTGTATTTATTTTATATTTTTAAAACTTTATTCTTCTTAAAGAGTAAGAATTTTAATCTCTAAGGTTGCCTTGGTGGCACAGTCAGTTAAGTGTCTGACTCTTGGTTTTGGCTCAGGTCATGACCTCAGGGTCCTGGGATCGAGCCTCACGTAGGGCTCTACGCTCAGTATGGAATCTCCTTAAGAATCTTTCTCCCTGTACCTCCGTACCTCTTCCCCCACTCTCTCTCTCTCTCTAAAATAAATAAATTTTTAAAAAAGAATTTTAATTTCTAAAATTTAATTATTTCTTCACCTCTACTTTGCCTTTATTTTGCTTTAATTTTTCTTATCCCATTTGCCGATTATTTTATTTCCTTAATGTTTATTTCCTGGCTGCCAAGAAGCATGGCAGTAATGGTGGGCTTCACAGCATAAACAGAGGCTGGTAGAGCTTTTATTTCTCTCAGGTTGTTCCTTCACCTCTCATGATGATTCTCTCATTCTTCTCAAAAGGCGAATCTAGAAACATGTCCCCTGAGCAGTACTCAGTAGCCCCATCTACTTCTCTCCCACCAAAGACTTTGAACCAAATTCCACATAATCTTGGATTTCATCTGAGCCACATGTCAATTCTGTAGGGAGTGATTTTAAAATAGGAACATGTGCCCAAACAGATGCCCATTCTTTGGTATTCACATGGCCACAAACTTTTCTCCCAAAGCAATAACAAGAGAACCATTAAAATCCAAAAATTATATAGAGCATGGTCAGAATGAATTTAACAAGGGAAAAAAATCTGTGCTTTGGATTGATTGGATTGGCACAGAGCTATATAATAGAATAGTACTCTGTTTTGTATTGGGGCTGTATTTTAATATATTATGTAAATTCTGAATCATGTCATAGCTCTCCTCTGCATACACACACCAATTTGCCTCTCTAGACAGACTTCATTTAATGCTTTTTAGAAAGAGGAATTGGTTGCAATTTTCCTTGCAGTGTAGAAAACACTGGCAGATTCTTCCAAGATTATTCTAGAATTTAAATTATACTGAAAACTGTCATTATGGTGGCCTGTAGCAAAGTTAGAAATTTTTTTTAAAGATTTTATTTATTTTTTATTTACTTGAAACAGAGAGAGAGAGAGCACAAGCAGGAGGGAGAGACAGAGGGAGAGGGAGAAGCAGACTCCCCACAGAGCAGGGAACCTGATGAGGGGCTTGATCCCAGGATCCCGAGATCATGACCTGAGCTGAAGGCAGAGGCTTAACCAACTGAACCACCCAGGTGCCCCCAAAATTAGAATTTTTTTTAACCTTGTACCTCAGTTAAGATTTTTACTAGCCATCTGACCTCCCCCATCTGCCTCTGGATCTTTCTCATATTGTGTCTTGGGTATAAAGATTCAGGTCATTTAAGTCATTTATTGGATGAGAAAAGCTAAAGGACTAGAGAAGAGAAAAATCTTGAAGCATTGGGGTTCATAATATTTGTATATTAATTTGGAAATTATATATTTGTAAGTGGAATTAGATTTCCATTTATTTGCAGTCTCCTGTGTCTGGTCCATTATTTTGAGCCATGTTTACAGTATTTTTGAGATTTTTCTTCTTGTTGCTAGATTTAAAAAATTAAGGTTCTGTATGCTTTAAAATTCAATTTGATGCAGAGTTTATTGTACCTGTTCTCACTGCTAATAAACGCATTGTATTTTTATGACTAAGCTGGAACAGAGCTATACGACATCCATTTTTGGAAAGCTCCTCTTGTTCTGTCCCTGAGCTGCTTCTGGCCCCTTGTCATTGCTGTTAAGTCCCCTTATTGACACTTAGCTTGACTGACGGTTTGCTATCATAGTGCAGCAAATGTAGCACAACAAGAAGCAAATGTGCTTCTTGTGTAGCACAAGAAATACTGATTTCCCATCTAGCCTTTTACTGGAAGACTGTGAAGAAGCTTTTCTGAAAAACCCTGAAGGCAAACCACGATTAATTTATCATCGCTTGGAGGATGGGAAAGTCAGTTCCGACTCCGTCCAGCAACTGATTGATCAAGTTTCTAACCTGAACAAGACTAACAAAGCCAAGGTAAAATTCATAAGGTTATTTTTTTTAAGAACTTGATTGGCCAAGGGAAGTGTTAGAAGGCCATGAGGTGGGAATGAGTGCGAGGAGATAAATAGGACAGTTAACTGGGAGCCGAGGGTAAAGAACCTTGGAGACCATTTTAGAAGTCTTAGGGTTTTTTCATTTGGAATGAGATGGGTTTTTTACTTATTTTTTTTACTTGGAATGAGATGGGTTTTTTTACTTGGAGTTTTTTTTTTTTAACTTGAGTCATTGGAAAACATTAAGCAGCAACAGAAGAAATGCCATTCTGACAAGGATGTTCTTACACTGCTGTATTAAGAGCTGATTGGTTTGGAGGTAGGGGAGGAGGCCGGAGTTGGAGAGCTCCTGTAGTCACCAGGTGAGAGATGCTGGTGGCTTGGACAGGGTGGTGGTAGAGGAAGTGATGAGAAACAGGAATCTGGATACACTTTGACAGCAGAGCCAATAGACTTAGTTGTGGACTGTGAGAAAAAGAGAGGAGTAAATAGCAATACACAGCTACAAAGGATAAGATGTGAGTGGACAAATCAGATTCTTTTCTGTTCCTTTTTTCCCCTAAGTACAGAGTTCTTCTGTCTACTGTTGACCAAGGATCAGTGTAAGGAAGAGCCTTTTTATAGTAACCTTTTCTAAGAGCACGGGAAAAAACAAAACCATAACGATGAATGTGAGAGATTTGATCGTTCCTAGATGCATGGTGGGATAATTTTTAGAACAGAGATTGCAGGCTTTTTCTTACTACACACTAAGATTACTTGAAAATGCTTACTGTTAATGTTAATAATACAGTTGAGGGGCACCTGGCTGGCTCAGTCAGAAGAGCATGCAACTCTTGATCTCAGGGTTGTGAGTTCAAGCCCCATGTTGGGTGTAGAGACTACTTAAAAATAAAATCTTAAAAAAAAAATACAGTTAAAAGCAACTCAGATTTTGACATTGTTTTTATTTCTCTGTGCTCATTCAAGAAATAAGATCAAATATGAATGCAAGCATTTTTTTACATAATTTAGTATTGAAAAGCTTAGGACCAGTATAACTTTAAACTAAAAAATCTAACACAAAAAAGTACAAATTTTTTTATAATCTCCAGAACCATTCTTTCTTTGCTTTAATTGTTTTAGTGTGAGCCTAGTCCATAGTCCCCAAGAGGAAAGAAACTGATTCTTTTTTCTGATCTTTATTCTATTTATAAATCTCTTTTAAAAATTAAAACACTAGGGCGCCTGGGTGGCTCAGTGGGTTAAAGCCTCTGCCTTCGACTCAGGTCATGATCTCAGGGTCCTGGGATCGAGCCCCGCATCGGGCTCTCTGCTCGGCAGGGAGCCTGCTTCCCTCTCTCTCTCTCTCTCTGCCTCTCTTCCTACTTGTGATCTCTCTCTCTCTCTCTCTCTCTGTCAAATAAATAAATAAAATCTTAAAAAAAAAAAACTTAAAATACTAGAAGGATGAATTTATTTTATAAAAATAGGAGTAAAATAAGATCTTTCTACCATGATTATAAACATAAATGCAGGATGAACTTTTATTCCGGTTCACTTGATGTGCTTCATAAAACCATTCCCTTACTCTATCAAATATTATTAATCACTTATTAGCAACATGCATGTTCTCTACCAGTAGGGCATTATTCCTTCAGCAAACTCAGAAGACTACTGTTTTACATAGCCAAGTACCATTTTGCCCTTTTGTTTTGTAGAATTATAGCCTTACTCTCATAAAAATTGGCTTTGATGTATTTTGAAGGTTATATATAATGAGTGGCATGGAAGTACATAAGACAGAATTTGGACACATAAGAAAAAAAGTATACTTTTTGTTTTATTGTGACATTGTTCCCATTGTTCATGATAAATCCCTCCTGATACCTCGAACAAGTTACATAACATGCTTCAGTTTCCTTCTCTGTGATATGGATAATAATAATAATAATAATAAGTGTCTCCCTCATAGGCTTGTTGTGAGGACAGATAAGCTAGTATGTGTTAAGTACTTAGAATAATCCCTGATATATAAGCTCTGTAGAGGTATTTACCCCCTCCTGTCACTATTGTTTTTTTCATGTTTTTGTCAAACTTCTTTCTTTTTTCCAGATTATTGATCACTCCGGAGATCCTACAGAAGGAATATATAAAACTTATATTTATGTGGAAAAGATTATTAAACAGGTAAATCTTCATTCTTTATAAGATTTCATCTGAGATACTCTAAGGGGCACCTGGCTGGCTCATTCGGTAGAGCACGCAATCCTCAATCTTGGTCGTGAGTTCAAGCCCCATGTTGGGCATAGAACCTACTTAAAAAAAGAATTCTAAAACTATTATCCATCAAGTTGGGTCTTCCAGTAAAAACAACTTCCTTGTTTTTTTTGAAAACAATACTGGGGGAGAGAGTGCCATTATTTCTGGTTGTTGTCTATCTGTGGTATTATCATAGTATTACTAGTACCATATCTCTTTATCTGTCATCTGTCTCACAAAGCTATTTGATGCCTCAACACCAGATTAAGTGTAAAATAGATTACAAAAATGCTAGATAAAAAGTATAAGTGTTTGAGGGAAAATGTTTATCTTATTAATAGAGTCTCCTCAGGTTTTGTATGCACCTTGAATTTTTATAAAGTAGAAGAATCCTTGGGGCACCTGGGTGGCTCAGTCGGTTGAGCGTCTGCCTTCGGCTCAGGTTGTGATCCCGGGGTCCTGGGATCCAGCCCCACGTTGGGCTCCCTGCTCATCGGGGTGTCTGCTTCTCCCTCTCCCTCTGCTGCTCCCCCTGCTTGTACTCTCTCTCTCTCTCTGTCAAATAAATAAATAAAGTCTTTTTTAAAAAATCCCTTTCAGGGGTGTCTGGGTGGCTTAATTGGTTAAGCGTCCATTTTGGCGTAGGTCATGATCTCAGGGTTGTGACTGAGCCCCGCCTCGGGCTCTGTGCTGGGCATGGAGCCTGCTTAAGATTCTCTCTCTCCCTCTCCCTCTGCCCCTCCTCCCCAACCCATGCCCCCCCAGCCCCGCTCACGTGCGCACACGTGCACGCTCTCTCTCTCTCTCAAAAAAAAAATCCTTTTCAAATTTATCCACTACATCATCCTTATAGCAGAGAGAGGTAAAATCATACCTCTATGGGTCCGAGGTCATGGGTCATAGACAGTATCTCAGGCTGAAAGTTTTTATGACATCTCAAGTATCATCTTGTAAATTTATGTGAGTTATATGTTCTGCTTATTGTTATATTTGTGTTTAATATAAAAAATCATTTTAAATTATATATTTTCAGTAATGCTGATAATGATAAGAAAAAGAACCCCCCCCACCTTAAAAGTAAAATGGGCACAATAGAAAGATGTACCACATTTAGCCCGCGGTTGCCTACACCTGCTGATACGTCCTCCAGGGTGCCAGGGATTCTATGAGAAGTTAGGGATTAGATTACTTTTTCTAATTAACTTGTATTACAGGTATGGAGACTTGTTATCAGAGAAAAAGAGTGAGCCCCAAAACATAATGATATGACTTCTGGGCAGCACATTTTGTATAGTGTTCTTTAATATTAAAATTGACATCAATTTTGATCTTCTCAATAATCTTGTGAATTTTAGGACTCAGGTAAATAGAATTAATTGAGCAGAGTAAATGGTAGCAAGTGAGAGTGGACTTATTTTCCATCTTTACTCCTTGAAGAACAACATGTTTTCAGTGATAGAAAGACTAGATATTGTGACAGATATTTGATATCAAGAAACCCCATCTTAGTAATTAAAATCTTATAAAAATGTAAACCAGCATATTTCTTAGGCATTAGCACAATCTTTAAAATTATTCACCAACCAGATATAAGCAAACATATTGTGTAACATTTTTCAGCAAACAGATCCCCAAGAGTCAAATACCTCTCTATTTTTTTTTTAAAGATTTTATTTATTTATTTGATAGAGAGAGAGAGATCACAAGTAGGCAGAGAGGCAGGCAGAGAGAGAGGGGGAAGCAGGCTCCCTGCTGAGCAGAGAGCCCGATGCGGGGCTCGATCCCAGAACCCTGAGATCATGACCTGAGCCGAAGGCAGAGGCTTAACCCACTGAGCCACCCAGGTGCTCCAATACCCCTCTAATTTTATCAGGTTTTTTTTTTCCCTTAACATAGGCCCTATGCCCAGCATAAGGCTTGAACCCAGGATGCCAAGATCAAGAGTCACATGCTCTATTGACTAAGCCAGCCAGGTGCCCCAATTGCGCCTCTATGTTTAATGAAAGCTTTTTTATTAAGATTTTGGGGTTTTTTTGTGTTTGTCATTTTAATATTTATTTCTAAACTAGTGTTTTTTATAGTTATAAATTTATTCTTGATGTAGTGTTCAGTAAATCATTAGTTGCGTATAACAGCCTGCGGTCATCACAACACATGGCGACTAATGATGTACTGTATGTTGGCTAACTGGTAATAATACAAAATAAATAAATACATAAATTCTTGTAGGTACTATACAAAGGCCAAAGGTTTGGGCTTGCCCTCCTCAGTAGGTGAAACCCACCTCAGGCCTGTGTGCTCACACTGCTACAAGGTGTTTCCATTCTTTATTCATCGTTGTGTGCTTGCTCTTGGTGTTCAGGACATCCTGGGCTTTGAGAACACAGACCCAGAGACTAAGGATTTGGGCAGTGAAGATTCCGTTCCAGAAGAAGATGATTTTGGTGATGTTCTGTGGGACATACATGATGAACAAGAGCAAATGGAAACTTTCCAACAGGCTACAAATTCAGCCCATGAGTTGGGATTCGAGAAAGTAAGCATTTGGATTTATTGTTCCAACGAACATCAGTCACCAATTAAGGCTGTATTGTGATTGTGTTTTTACCTAAATATAGTCAAGGTTAATAAGTGTATTAGTGTTTGTCCTCATGGTGTGATTATTCATGTTGAGACATGGCTTAACTTTGTATCATATGAAAGATAAGTGAGATTCAGTTATATTTATGAACATCAAACATTTTTAGTTAAAATTAGGATTTATTAACCACATGTTCTCTATCACCTGCAGTTCACCAAACCAAGATTAGAGTAGCTAAGAAATTTGATAAAAATCATGAGGCTATCTATTCTTCCAATGCTTAGAAGACTCAAAATGTCAAATATTCAGAAAACACCACAGTAGTTAATGCAATAGACTGATCAATTCATCAGCATCCTTAAATATCTAAACAAATTAACAGAATTTGAAGTGCACAAAGAATCTATGTCCAAGTTCAAAAAAATTATTAATATTTAAAAATTAATGTAAGAACAAATGCTTTTTTTTTTTAAGATTTTATTTATTTATTTTGAGAGAGAAAGAGAGCAAGCAAGAGTGGGGGGGCAGAGGTGGAGGGAAAGGAAGAAGCAGACTCCCCACAGAGCAGGGAGCTCCATGCAGGGCTTGATCCCAGGACCCCAAGATTATGACCTAAGCCAAAGGCAGACGCTTAACTGACTGAGCCACCCAGGTGCTCCAACAACAGATGTTTTAAAGAATATTACCATAGCTGTCAGTAATAGCAATTTCATAGAAATTTCATAATTTAGGTTGTCTCTATTTACATGCTTGTTCTACCATTTGCTAACTCTGGATTTTGATCATTACTTAGCTCTGAACTTTGACTTCCTTGTCTGTAAAATGAGATTGATTACTTCACCTACCTGACAGGGTTGTTGGGAGAACTAAAACAGATAAAGCACATCAACCCCTTAGCACATGATAAATGTAAATTGTTGTTATTTTGTAAGAGAGGCATTATTATCATTGTTTCATAAATAAAGAATCTAAGGTTCATATTACAGTTTGTCTAAGAGTACACATGGAGTAGATTACAGATCTGGGATTTGAACCTGGGTCTTCTGGCTCCTAATCCTATGCTCTTTCTTCTATAGCAAATGGTCTTAACTTGGGAATGACGGGTCTATAAATGGGCTTTATGTGGGACCATGAATTTATAAGGTCCTAAATCAATAAAGCCCTTTGCTTCTGAGAAGCATCATTGCTATCAGAATAATTTGAGTTCCTGAGGAATATATTCTATATATATGTATATTGGCAAACAGAAAATTTAATTTAAAATTTAATTGAAAAACTATACGAAATAATTATTTATTGTAGCTGTTGGAAATTTCTGCTACCCTAAAGCTAGGCACAAACTACTTATTACAAATTCTTTAAATTCCTTCTTAACTGTCATTTAGACCCCTGGCACACTTAATGAACATCTCAATCCCCAAGATAACTTTGCCAACTCCCTAGTAAGTACTGAGGTATTTTGGTTTTCTGAGTGTGTGCTTTTCATCTCCAAGCCAGTTTTTAGTGTCTGGGGAAAGCCTGAGAACTCACTCAATTCCAGAAAGCTCTCAGGCAGCCTGTCCTAACCTGATTCTCTGCAGCAGGTTGGGAGACTCAGATAAAGGGCCCAGACAAAACCTGTTCGTGTTTGGATCGATTCTCAGAAATCCCTGGAAAGTGAGGTGGTGTCCAGGAAATGTTCTCTTCTGCCCAGGAGACTGAGGCTGCCGGCCGGCACCCTCAAAGCCTTCTACAGTACTTCCTGTGGTAGGGGATACAGGGGAATACAGTGGCCTCCCTGCAGCATTCTGCAAAATCTGAATGTTGTAAAACCCAAGGGGGATCTCAAGTGCTGTCTCTCATCCATTAATTTACAGCAATACTATGTATAGAAGAAATTGGGGCCCACTCTTAGTTTACTACTTTGGGCACGTTTAACCAGCCATAAAAGGAAGCAATCATGAGGATGCTGTTGACTAAAAGTAGATTTCATTTTCTCACGCAGCTTTTCGCTAACGATTTCAGAGGGTAGTGAGAAATTGACTCTAGAATTCTCAGAGGCATGTGCTTCCTCACAATTTAAATTCATTTTTGTTTCTAGTATTACCAACGCCTTAACGACCTAGTGGTGGCACCAGCACCAATTCCACCCCTTCTTGTATCTGGAGGACCAGGTTCTGGAAAGTCCCTTCTCTTATCAAAGTGGTATGATGCAGTGCAATTAAATTGTTGTTACCATTGTCATCATTTGAATCACTGACCTCATTCGACAAAATGTATTATTATAGCCTGTCTGCCTTCCTGCATGGCCTGTGCTAGACATTGAAAAAGCAAAAAGGTATAAAATAATAGAGTCACGCCCTGAAGTATATACACTTTGGATGTTAGGACACAGGATGAGAAAGGAATAGAAAATAGGAGCGTTTGTGATTTTGTACATTAATTATGTATGTCAGAGCTAAGCACGTGCTATGTGAGGGAGTGGTCCGTGTGGAATGGAATTAGGTGAACTAGATATACAGGGGACGTGCCTTGTGTTTTCAGTTACCGGCTTCATCTTTAAAGTTTCATTGAAATTTTAAATATTTGAAAGAAGACAAAGACAGACTGTTTAGAGTGAGATAAGTCACAAAGAACCTCAAAATAAAGGATGACCTGTATTATGAGTCCAAATCTTCAGATTAGGGACAGATTAGGGACTAAGGTTTATAGAAGCTGATAAACTCTTTTTTACTTTCATTTTTGTTCCTATTATTTAAAAACAATTCATAAGAATATTTTCTTTCATAATTATGATTTACATTGAAGAGTTAGCATATGTTTCTTCCTTTTTACTGCTCTTTTATTTAGTGGAAAATAATATTTTTTTGGAAAATAATATTTTTGTACTTAGCAAAGAAGCTTCTTTTTTCCTCTATTTATTAAAGGGTAATGCTCATTTCACTAATACTTTAACCCTCAAGTGTATGTTATATTGGTTTCCATTAGTTAATATCAACTTGTAATTAAAATGAATCTATAATTTTTAAATGCTTATTTAAAAGGATCTAAAAGTGGACCAAAAATGGAACTTTCCCATGTTTATTCAGAAGTGATTGACCATGTGATTGCTGACAGTTGGGTAGCATTTGATGTTTAATGCATAGTGAATTCTTTTTTTTGTTGATAATAAATGAGCTTCATCACTCTTCTAAAAGGTCTTTTTCTTTCAGGATTCAGTTACAACAGAAGAATTCCCCTAACACGCTAATTCTTTCTCATTTTGTGGGAAGGCCCATGTCAACCAGCTCCGAGTCCTCCTTGATTATTAAACGACTAACTCTAAAGGTATAAGAAGCCATGTTTTAGAATTATCAGAATTTTTATTTAGAATCAGAAACTGTTGGGGCTGAGTACCCACTAATTTTCAATTTTCGACATTACCCATTTGTTTTAGATTTGGATAAGGTTAAAAATAATACCTGATACGACTGAGTCCTCTTGGTCACTCAATTTTGGTTTAAAAAGTCAGGATAAAAATGTTTCCCACCAGCTGTGATGAAGTATAACTGTTTGAATTCTTGCAGTTGATGCAACACTCTTGGTCAGTATCTGCTCTGACACTGGATCCAGCTAAGCTTCTGGAAGAATTTCCACGCTGGCTGGAAAAACTCTCTGCCCGTCATCAAGGCAGCATCATCATCATTATTGATTCCATAGATCAAGTTCAGGTGCTGTTTTCACTTTGTAACCTACTGGTACTCTCAGAAAGAAATAAAATTATCAGTAATGGCTATAGCAGGCATTTAAATATGTTTATGAGAAAAAAATGTTGGTGTT
>CM052898.1:77511562-77555877 GCA_028534135.1 Potos flavus | reverse complement strand
TTCACTCAGCATAATCTCCTCTGGTCCCGTCCATGTTGATACAGAAGTTGGGTATTCATCCTTTCTGATGGAGGCATAATATTCCATTGTATATATGGACCATATCTTCTTTATCTGTTCGTCTGCTGAAGGGCGTCTTGGCTCTTTCCAAGGTTTGGCGATTGTGGCCATTGCTGCTATGAACATTGGGGTACATATGGCCCTTCTTTTCACTGCATCTGTATCTTTGGGGTAAATACCCAGTAGTGCAATTGCAGGGTCATAGGGTAGCTCTATTTTTAATTTCTTGAGGAATCTCCATACTGTTTTCCAAAGTGGCTGCACCAACTTGCATTCCCACCAACAGTGGAGGAGGGTTCCCCTTTCTCCACATCCTCTCCAACACTTGTTGTTTACTGTCTTGTTGATTTTGGCCATTCTAACTGGTGTAGATTGTTTTGAAATATTTTGAATTAATAGAATGAATTTCTGTTTTTGTATTTTTAAGCAAGTTGAAAAACACATGAAATGGCTGATCGATCCATTGCCAGTGAATGTAAGAGTAATTGTTTCTGTGAATGTAGAAACATGCCCTCCAGCCTGGAGGTACGATGCTCACTTCAGTTCTTTCAGATTACATGAAATGTGTTAAGTACAAACCAGGAAAGGTTTTGGATATTTGTTTGTGTTTTCATGTTTTTCATGTAAGTGGCAGGGAGGAGGGGGAGAAGTGGATAAATTCAAGAGACAGATATACTCTATAGGCTTCGGTGGGAGGTTAGAGCTGGGATGTTAAGGAGGGGAATGCTAGATGGCCCCCAAGTTTCTGGCTTGAGAAATTAAGTAAATTATGGTTCCATGAACTGAAATAGGG
This sequence comes from Potos flavus, assembly GCA_028534135.1. Classification (NCBI taxonomy): domain Eukaryota; kingdom Metazoa; phylum Chordata; class Mammalia; order Carnivora; family Procyonidae; genus Potos; species Potos flavus. Next base: position 77,555,024 of record CM052898.1, on the reverse strand, counting down.
AACACAGAGGATGGGCACATTTGTGGAGGAAAGGTTGTAAGTTTTGTTTGGACATGGTTAGCTTGAGTTGCGAGTTGTACCTCCAGCTAGTGATGGCTAGCAGGCAATGACATTTACAGGTGAGAAAAATAGGGAGAGGGCCGGGCTATGAGTAATGGACCAAACACATGTTATCCTCAAACATGCGCTTACTTTGGCAGTCCTCAAAAAGGTTGAATTCTTTAGGGCAGTGTTTCTCAACCTATTTTTGTCCCCCTTAGGAGTCTTTTTAGACATTTTCTTCCTAATCACCTCCCTCACCCCAAGAAATTTTAATGCCATCCATATGCCATATATCAGTTTATGTATATAAACAGATAGGTGTGTTCATTTGCACTTTATACATAAAAAGAGTAAAATTCTTTTTCCCCACCCTGAAACAATTTTCAATACCCTGTTGAGAACGGATGTTACAGGATGATTACATTCCAATTAGACTATAAGTAATTTGTAGGCAAACACTACCTTGTACTATTCATAGGTACTAATATGTTTAGTTTTATTACTAGTATAGAACATAGAAACTGGAAGTGTTTTTACCACTTCACTACTACCACCTTTACTACCTATGTTATTTAAAGTCTTTGTTGGGATTAATTCCTGAAAGCAATGATATACATGTTAAAAAGAATCAAATATTACCTAGTAAGATTAACAGAGATTAGTTTATTTTATAAAAGCAATATAAAAAATTAATTCTTGTAATGGATTTTTACTTGTGTTTGAGTAGATTACAGCTTTTATTGTCTTCTTAGAAGAGAATTTCATTTTCTTTTCTTTGAATAAAAGGTTATGGCCTACACTTCATCTTGATCCTTTAAATCCAAAAGATGCAAAATCTCTTATAATTGCAGAATGCCACTCTGTGGACATTAAATTGAGTAAAGAGCAGGTAAGTATTTTTAATTTTGTTGCTCTTTTACTGTCTATCAGCTTTCCTATAAAACATCTTATATAAGACTTAAAATTCAATATAGGAACTCTCTATTGTGTTAAGGGAAATTGGAGTTTCCTGATTGTTAAATGCATGGGCTCTGAAACTACTAACAAATATAGAAGAAGCAATAAAAAACATTTTGGGCTTAAGTTTTACTTTACTATATTATATTAAGCAGGAATGTTTAAAACCAAAGGAACATCTGCGGTCCCGCACTGCATGGCAGTGATGTCACTGATGAGGTGGCGGGAACCGTGTCATTTCTGCCAGGGATATTTGTTGATGGCTCTGTAGTAAAGACCGTTTCATTCCAGGGTGGTTTTGTGTTTTTGTGTTTGTTTTGTGTTTTGGTAAACTGATGCAGGAGAAGAAGCTAGAACGACATTGTCGTTCTGCTACAACCTGTAACGCCCTTTATGTCACCCTTTTCGGCAAAATGATTGCATGGTAAGTGGTGGCGATTTTACATGATCTGCATGTTTTGTGTTTGCTGCAGACTGCTTCCTCACCTTGTGAAACGAGAACAATCATTGCGGCAGTCTTTCTGAGCCACTCACATCAGATTCTGTGGGTTCTAACAGTGATACTAACATCCTGTGAGAATGTGACTCGGGACTGCAGATTGGTGATAGCCCGTGCATTACAAGAACGTGTTGGATATAGTTGTCTCGTTTGCATTACACTAACTCTTTCCCTGTCAGGGATTGCCAAGGAAGGCCATCTTTGCCCTCCTTGGGGGCCCATGAGTGCTCCTTGTCACTTGCTTGAGGCCCCTAGCTTTGGAAAAGTGAGGGACAACTGAGGCAAACACGTGCTGTTTTGGGGTGTCCTTGAATATTAGTAGGTAGGTATGTAGGAATTTTTCATTGTGTCTGTTCTCAAATCCTGATAAACCTTCCATCTTAGAATAGATTTTTCTGTTCCAGATACCCTTTAGTCATTTGCCTTTAGATAAACCTTACGAAGTGTAACTACGTTTCTTCTTCACTACCTCACCTTACTTTGTCTCTTCACAACCAGAGGCAAAAAAGATGAATATGGTTTTGGTGATCATCTCAATGAACAGTTATCCTAATCCCGGTTCCTACTCTAGACCCTGAATCTCGTACTCTTGGCTTTTAATTCCACATTCTCATCTTGAGCACTAGATTTGAAATGAAAACATCTTCTAAAATTTTGACTTGCCTGTGATATTCTCACAGTCCTCTTCCGCTGTCTCCAGTGCGTCTGGCCTCTGTGAGCATCAGAAGCTGGCCTGAGTCCAGTTCAAGAGCGGGAGTCCCTTACCACACATTCCACAATATTTATTGAATTTAGCTATTTTAAGAGTGTCGACACAAAATGAGCAAACCTTTCAGAATCTCTAAAAGTAAGAAAGAGAGTTTTATTCAAACCCAAGTTAGGACAGCTGCCCAGGAAACACAAAATTCATGGGGAAGAAAGCGCTCTGGAGAATGGACAGTTCTTCCAGGTTATATACCTTTTTTAAGTCTTGTAAAAGCTTGAAAGATTATATAGGCAGGAATCATAGGTTTTAACATCAAAAAATGCAGAGGGTAGGAGCATTGGTCCGTATCTTAAAGACAAGATGGTTTTCCTTTAGGCTGCTCATGTACAAGGCAGATGTACAATGTGTGCCTGCTGGGCCATAAATGAGACTTTTGGCTTAAACAAAATTTATGTACGGTCATGCTAATTTAGAAAGAAATCTGAAATGGCTTCCCATATATATTAGACCTTTAGAAAATTTATTAGGCCTATAGAGAGGGCCTATAGACCTTTTGTTTGTTTTCTCTTCTCTATATATCTTCATATTTAAAAAAGAAACTATTGGTAAATATTGTGTAGTATTTTAAAACAAACCACCCTATTTACTGATTTTCTTTAGCCTGATGTTTCCTGAATCCTGGCTCTAAATAAATTTAACTTGCATGGCTAACTAATAACATTTATAATTATTTTCCTGCTTCCTGTAATTAGGTAGCATGTTTCTAGATGATTAGAACTACGTCTTACTCATTTCTGTGTTCCATAACGTGCAGCAGTTGCTTGACACATAGTAAGTTCCCAGCATGTGTTTACTGAGTTGAGCTAAATGGTATACTAAAATAAAACTGATGACTCTAGCAGCCCCATAAAACTGTCATTTTCCTATATCATGTTTTATTGAATTTCTGTTATCATTTGAAGTATTAAAAAATAGAGACCACATTGTTTTTATCTACCCCAAATTTTTCACAGATGTTGGCTGTCTGTAAGAAATTAAATCTATTCTCAATTCCAACAGTGCTGGGAGAGCAGGCAATTTAGATAAAATCCTTCATCAGTGTTTCCAGTGTCAAGATACTATTTCATTATATAGACTTGCTCTGCGATCTATCCAGGAGTCCATGGCAAATGATATGGATAAAGAACTAATGAAACAGGTAAAGGATAATAAACTTATAAAACTCATAAAAGTTTTCATTTGTGTGTGAATTGAGGAGAATAGTAATTATTTTTAAATTTGTGCTTAAGTATGTTTCAAGCATATACAGGAAGGCTGGCTACCATAGTGTACTTATGGCCAGAAGTGATAGCTCAAGAAATTTGCATTTTCCTGATTATCATTGAGATTTTTCATCTGTTCATGTTTATTGGCTATTCTTGTTTCCTCTTCTGTGAATTGCTGATTCAGGCCTTTTTACGTGAGTTTTAATTGAGTTGTCTTTTCTTATTGATCTCTAGGAGCTCTTAAACATTCTGCATACTGAATACAAATTCTGTTACAGAGTTTGCAAATAAATATCATTTTCCAATTTGTTTCTTGTCTTAACTTTTTAGTATCATTCATTATACAGAGTTTTATTTTGATGAAGTCAGTTTTATCAACAGTTTCTTTTATGGTTTAGCCCTGTTATATCTTATTTTAAAAATCTTCTATTATCAAAAAATATTTTATTATCATAAAAATGTTCTCATATGTATTTTTTCACTTTAAAATGTTTTACACTTTTGTTCTTCCTGTATGAGTCCTTATGGATTTATTCTTGTTTGTTATGTGAGGAAGGAATCTATTTTTTAATCTTTTATCATATGGCCAGCTAACTTTTCATTTTATTAAATAGCACATCGTTTCTGCTGATTTGGAGATCACACTCACAAATTAACATGAGTTTGTTTTCTGAGCTCTTCCGTTCCAGTTTTGCATATTCGTTGCCAGTACCACAGTGTCTGAGCTATTAGAGCTTGAAGTAAACTTTCACATGTGCTTGGTCTGTGGGCCAATGTTTTCTCACGTACCCCTTCACTGAGAGTACAGCTCTTGGGATTCCTGGTATTGGCAAGCTTTCTAGTTACAGCTACTCACCTCACCGGGTTTACGGCATATCTTCCATCCCGCTGTGGGTGTGAAAACCCAAGCCCTTAAATTACTGAGACTACTGCCTAGCTGGTACCTTCACTTCCCCTAGGGGCAGCAGCTCCAGCACTTAGCCCTCCGATGTTCACTTTCCTATTCATTTTTGGCACCTGGGCGATTTCCCTTTCTTTTTTGCAGGCTCACCTGTGCTTTTAAAGGTATTTTGTTACATGTTGTCTTATATTAATGGGCATTTATAGTAGAAGAACCATTTTCTTCTACCAGGTTCCCAAAATTGGAACTTTGTCATTAGTTTTAATCCACTTCCTGAGGTTTTAGTTTTTTTCTTTTTTTAAAGATTTTATTTGTTTATTTGAGTGAGACCACCAGCGAAGGGGAAGAGAGGGACAGAGGGCAGAGGGAGAGGCAGACTCCCCACTGAGCAGGGAGCTCCACCCGGGGCTCGATCATTACCTGAGCCGAAGGCAGACGCTTAATTACTGAGCCACTCAGGCGCACACAGAGGTTTTAATATTCATCAAACTTTCTTCTGTGTGTTCTCTTTCGCATGCTAGATTTGCTGTATACACTATCTTATTCCTGATTAGTGTCTTTTGGAAAGTGTGTTTTATTCTAAGAAATAAGTTTCTTGCTTTACGAAATCATTTGAACAGTAAGTTTGAATAAGAAGTTAATAACCTTAAAAGAGTTATGGGAATTTTAATGGCTGTTACTTATAGAGATGGCTTATGCTCATTCTTAATTTATTTCTCTACCTAGATTCTCTGCCTCATAAATGTTAGTCACAATGGCATGAGTGAATCAGAACTGATGGAACTCTACCCTGAGCTGTCCTGGGCTGTCTTGACCTCCCTTATTCACAGTTTACACAAAATGTGCTTATTGACTTATGGTTGTGGCTTGCTCAAGTTTCAACATCTACAGGTAAATGTTTTTTTAATAAGGTTTTTTACTTATAAATGTCAACTACCAAGAGATAGTCCAAGATATCAGAGGAGTAGGAGACCTTGGTTTTGTCTGGACCCAGGAACTCAGCTAGATAGCTATCAAATCTACCCAAACACCTGTGAACTCAACTGGGGATCAAAGAAAAGAATAGCTGCAACTCTACAAATAGAAAAGCAATCACTTTCTGTAGGAATGACAAGATGGAAAAACTCATACCTCAAAGAAGAGAACAAGAGGCAGTACTAACTGCCAGGGACCTAATCAGTATGGATATAAGTAAGATGTCAGAACTAGAGTTCAGAATAACAATTATAAAGATAGCTAGCTAGGCTTGAAAAAACCATAGAAGACACTAGAGAATCCATTTCTGGAGAAATAAAAGAACTAAAATATAATCAAATTGAAATTAAAAAGGCTATTAATGAGATGCAATCAAAAATAGAAGCTCTGGGGGCACCTGGGTGGCTCAGTGGGTTAAAGCCTCTGCCTTCGGCTCGGGTCGTGATCTCAGGGTCCTGGGATCAAGCCCTGCATCGGGCTCTCTGCTCAGCAGGGAGCCTGCTTCCCCCCCCCCAAAAAAAAAAAATAGAAGCTCTGACTACTAGGATAAATGTGGCAGAAGAGAGAATTAGTGATATAGAAGACAAAATGATGGAGAATAAAGAAGCCGAGAAAAAGAAAGGTAAGCAACTACTGGATCACGAGGGGAGAATTTGAGAGATTAGTCATACCATAAAGTGAAACTATATTAAAATAATTGGGATCTCAGAAGAGGAAAGTGTGGGGCAGAAGGTATATTGGAGCAAATTATAGTGGACAACTTCCCTAATCTGGGGAAGGAAGCAGGCTTTCAAATCCAGGAGGCACAGAAAACCCCCTTCAAATCAATAAAAATAGGTCAGCACCTCAAATCAATAAAAATAGGTCATGATCTCTGCGTCCCGAGATCGAGCCCCGCATCAGGCTCCCTGCTCAGCAAGGAGTCTGCTTCTCCCTCTCTCTCCCTCTGCCCGTAGCTCATTCTCTCTCTTAAATAAGAAAAATTAGACAACCTGGAAGAAATGGATGCATTCCTGGAAACTTATACACTACCAAAACTGAAACAGGAAGAAATAGAAATAGAAAACCTGAACAGACCCATAACCAACAAGGAAATAAAAGCAGTAATCAAAAATCTCACAACAAACAAGAGTCCAGGGCCAGATGGATTCCCAGGGGAATTCTACCAAACATTTAGAGAACTAGTACCTATTCTTCTGAAGCTGTTTCAAAAAATCGAAATAGAAGAAAAAACTTCCAAGCTCTCTCTATGAGGCCAGCATTACCTTGATCCCAAAACCAGACAAAGATCAGACCAAAAAGGAGAATTACAGACCACTATCCCTGAGGAACATGGATGCCAAAATTCTCACCAAAATACCAGCCAACAGGATCCAACAGTACATTAAAAGGATTATTCACCACGACCAAGTGGGATTTATTCCTGGGCTGCAATGTTGGTTCAACATCCACAAATCAATCAATGTAATACAATACATTAATAAAAGAAAAGGTAAGAACCATATGATCCTCTCAATAGATGCAGACAAAGCATTTGACAAAGTACAGCATCCTTTCTTGATTAAAACTCTTCATAGTATAGGGATAAAGGGAAGATACCTCAAGATCATAATATAGGAAAAGGCCACAGCAAAACTCATTCTCAGTGGGGAAAAACTGAGAACTTTTCCCCTAAGGTCAGGAACATGAGAGAGATGTCCACTATCACCACTGCTGTTCAACATAGTACTAGAAGTCCTAGCTTTAGCAATCAGACAACAAAACGATATAAAAGGCATCTGAATCAGCAAAGAAGTAGTCAGACTCTCACTTTTCACAAAAGACATGATACTCTATGTAGAAAACCCAAAGACTCCACTCCAGATTAATAGAACTCATACAGGAATTCAGCGAAGTGGCTGGATATAAAATCAGTGCACAGAAATTGCATTTCTATACATTAACAATGAGACAGAAAAAAGAGAAATTGGGATGCCTGGGTGGCTCAGTCAGTTAAGTGTCTGCCTTCGGCTGAGGTCATGATCCCAGGGTCGTGGGATCGAGTCCCGTATCAGGCTCCCTGCTCAGTGGGGAGCCTGCTTTTCCCCTCTGCCTGCTGCTCCCCTTGCTTGTGTGTGCTCTCCCTCTCTCTCGATCTGACAAATAAATAAAATCTTAAAAAAAAAAAAAAAGAGAGAAATTAAGGAGTTGATCCCATTTACAGTTGCACCCAAAACCATAAGATACGTTGGAATAAACCTACTTCAAGAGGTAAAGGATCTGTACTCTAAAAACTACATAACACTGAAAGAAATTGAGGAAGGCACAAAAGAATGGGAAAACGTTCCTTCCTCATGGATTAGAAGAACAAAAATTGTGAAATTGTCTATGTTATCCAAAGCAATCTACCCATTCAGTGCAATCCCTATCAAAATACCATCCACTTTTTTCATGCAACAAATAATCCTAAAATTTGTATGGAATCTGAAAAGACCCTGAATAGCCAGAGGAATGTCAAAAAAGAGAACCAAAGCTGTTGGCATCACAATCCTGGACTTAAAGCTCTATTACAAAGCTGTAATCGTGAAGGTGGTATGCTACTGGCACAAAAACAGACCCATAGATCAATGGAACAGAATAGAGACCCCAGAAGTGGACCCTCAACTCTATGGTCAACTAATCTTCGACAAAGCAGGAAAGAATATCCAATGGAAAAGATAGTCTCTTCAATAAATGATGTTGGGAAAATTGGACAGCCACATGCAGAAGAATGAAACGGGACCATTTTCTTACACCATACACAAAAATAGACTCAGAATGGATGAAAGACCTCGATGTGAGAGAACACAGGCAGCAACCTCTGTGACCTCGGCTGCAGCAATTTCTTGTTAGAGATGTCTCTAAAGGCAAGGGAAACAAAAGCAAAAATGAGCTATTGGGACTTCATTATGATAAAAAGCTTTCCACAGCAAAGGAAACAGTTGACAAAACCAAAAGATGACTGACAAAATGGGAAAAGCTATTTGTCAGTGTCTTATCAGATAAAGAACTAGTATCCAAAATCTATAAAAAAACTTACCAAACTTAACATCCAAAGAACTAATACTCCTATCGAGAAATGGTCAGAAGACATTTCTCCAAAGAAGACATACAAATGGCCAACAGACACATGAAAAATGCTCCACATCACTCAGCATCAGAGAAATACAAATCAAAACTACATCGGGATGCCTGGGTGACTCAGTCATTTAAGCATCTACCTTCAGCTCCAGTCATGATCCCAGGGTCCTGGCCATCAAGTCCCACGTCAGGCTCCTTGCTCATTGGTGAACCTGCTTATCCCTCGGCCTGCCGCTCCCCTTGCTTGTGCTCTCTCTCTCTGACAAATACATGAATAAAACTAAAACAAACAAACAGACACATTGAGATACCACCTCACACTGGTCAGAATGGCTAAAATTAAGAAGTCAAGGAATGACAGATGTTGGCGAGGATGCGGAGAAAAGGAAACCCTCTTACACTGTGGGTGGGAATGTAAGCGGGTGCAGCCGCTCTGGAAAACAGTATGGAGGTTCCTCAAAAAGTTGAAAACAGAGCTACTCTGTGACCCAGCAATTGCACTACTAGGTATTTACCTCAAAGATACAAATGTAGTGATCCAAAGGGGCACCGGCACCCCAGTGTTTATAGCAGCAGTGTCCACAATAGCCCAACTACGGAAAGAGTCCAGGTGTCCATCGACAGATGAATGGATAAAGAAGATGTGGCGTATGTAGATATATATATATATGTATATGTGTGTGTGTGTGTGTATGTATATCTATATAATGGAAAACTACTCAGCCATCAGAAAAATGAAATGTTGCCATTTGCAATGATGTGGATGGAACTAGAGGATATTATGCTGAGTGAAGTAAGTCAATCAGAGAAAGACAGTTATCATATGATATCACTCATATGTGGAATTTAAGAAACAAAGCAGAGGATTGTCGGGGAAGAGAGGAAAAAATAAAACAAGATGAAATCAGAGAGGGAGACAAACCATAAGAGACTATTAATCATAGGAAACAAGCTGAGGGTTGCTGGAGGGGAAAGGGTGGGGGGATGGGGTAAGTGGGTGATGGACATTAAGGAGGGCACATTGCTATAATGAGCACTGGGTGTTATATAAGACTGAAGAATCAAGAAAAAAGGTGGCAGAGGAGTAGGGGATCCTATTTCAGCTGGTTCCCTGAATTGAGTGGATATCTGTCAGACCATTCTGAACACCCATGAAATCAGCCTGAGATGTAAGAAGATATACCTGGGTCTCTACAAACAGAATATCTCCAGCAATTGGTCTTGAGGTATGAAGTGGGGAGCCGTGATTCTGCGGGTGATATTGAAAGATAAATGGAAGGGAAGGGAGCCTCCGGGGTCTTGTGCCAGAGCACAAAAGCTTCCCTCACTGGCGACCGGGCTCAGACTCCCAAACTGGTAGAGTTGGGAAAAGGACTTTAGGGCAGCCCCCCAGACTAAAACTAAAATGCAAGAGGGCATGCTTGCGAACTGGGGTGGCTTGTGGTTTTAGAAGCACGAAGGGCAGAGACATGCCTGACCCTGGGAGCAAGGGCTGGGAGTGCTGCTGTGTGGCTCACAACCCAGGATGCTGCGGTGTTTAGCAGCACAGACCGAGAGGGAGATAGTGTGGCCTGGAGAGCACAATGAAGAGCAGACTGTGATCTCTCTGTTCTGAGACAGAGGATTAGATATGGTCACTTCTGCTCTGATTCTTGGAAGAGACACGGAAAGCCGCCAGGGAAAGCTGCCAGAGAACAAAAGCCCAAAAAAAACGGTTTTCACTGAGCCCATCACACCCCCACCCCCACAGCTGGCAGGGCAACTCTGCCAAACAGATTTGCCTGAGAAACAGCATGACAGGCCCCTCCCCCAGAAGACAGGCTGGAAGAACAAGAGCCGACAACTCTAAGGTCCCTGTAAAACAGGTGTATCTTGCTGGGGTTGTGGTCAATAATTTGGACTCTGTACATTCCCTCAACCACCCTTCAACAGAGTAACTAAGGGGAGGAACCCCCAACATAGGAAAGATTCAGAGATTGCAGCCCCTGCCACAGAACTAATGGATACAGATATAATCAAGATGTCAGAAATAGACTTCAGAGTAACAATTATGAAGCTGATTATCTAGGCTTGAGAAAAATATTAACAACAATATAGAATCTCTAAGGGCAGAAATGATGTCTAATCAGGTCGAACTTAAAAATGCTATGAATGAAATGTACTCTAAACTGGATACTCTGACTGCCAGGGTAAATGAAGGAGAACAAATTAATGAGCCAGAGGATAAGATGATAGAAAAGAAGCTAACTGAGGTGGCACAGGAAAAACAAATTAAAACCCAAGGTATCAAACTGAAAGAGATTAGTGGCTCAATGAAAGGTTCCAATATCAAAATTATTGGGATCCCTGAGGGGGTAGAGAGAGAGAGAGTTCTAGATGATATATTTCAGCAAATTGTAGCTGTGAACTTCCCTAATCTGGGGACGGAAAGAAGCATTCATACCTTAGAGGCAGAGAGGACCCCTCCCAAGATCAATGAGAACAGATCAATGCCACGACATATAATAGTACAATTTGCGAATCTTAGATCCAAGGAAACAATCTTGAAAGCAGTGAGGGAAGAGATTTCTTAGATACTGAGGGAGGAACATCAGAAAAATGTCAGACCTGTCTAGAGAGACCCGGAAAGCCAGAAAGGACTAGCAAGACATATTCAGGATACTAAATGAGAGGAACATGCAGCCAAGAATACTTTATCCAACCAGGCTGTCATTCAGAATGGACGGAGAGACAAGGAGCTTCCAAGACCAGCAGAAACTGAAAGAATATGTGACCACCAAGCCAGCCCTGCAAGAAATATTAAGGGGAGTCCTATAAAAGGAGAAAGACCCCAAGAGTGACATGGAACAGAAATTTACAGAGACAGTCTATAGAAACAAGGACTTCACAGGCAACATGATGACAATAAAATCATATCTTTCAATAATCACTCTCAGTGGGAATGACCTAAATGTTCCCATGAAACACCAGAGGGTTGCAGATTGGATAAAAAGACATGACCCATCCATTTGCTGTTTACAAGAGACTCATTTTGAACCTAAAGATACATCCAGACTGAAAGCGAAGGGATGGAGAAACATTTTTCATGCCAACGGACCTCAAAAGAAACTGGGATAGCAATTCTCATAACAGACAAATTAGATTTTAAGCCAAAGATTGTATACTTAGAGATGCAGAAGGACACTATATCATTCTTAAACGGTCTATCCAACAAGAGGATCTAACAATTATAAACATCTATGCCCCCAACATAGGAGCAGCCAACTACATAAGCCAACTGTTAACCAAAATAAAGAGACCTCAACACTCCACTCTCAGCAATAGACAGATCATCTACGCAGAAAATCAACAAAGAAACGGAGAGCTTTGAATGACACACAGGACCAGATGGACCTCATAGATATATACAGAACATTCCGCCCTAAAACAACAGAATACTCATTCTTCCCGAATGCAGATGGAACTTTCTCCAGAATAGACCACATAGTGGGTCACAAATCAGGTCTCAACTGATACCAGAAGACTGAGATTATTCCCTGCATATTCTCAGACCATAATGCTTTGAAACTGGAACTCAGTCACAAGAAAAAATTTGGAAGAAATTCAAACATTTGGAAGCTAAAGACCATCCTGCATAAGAATGGTTGGGTCATCAGAAAATCAAAGAACTTAAACAATTCATGGAAACCAATGAGAATGAAAACACATTGGTCCAAAACCCTTGGGATACTGCAAAAGCAGTCCTAAGGGGGGAAATACATGGCCATCCATGCCTCACTCAAAAACATAGAAAAATCCCGAATTCACCGACTAAATTTACACCTTAAAGAACTTGAGAAAAAACAACAAATAAAGCCTAAGCCATGCACGAGAAGAGAAATAATTACAATTAGAGCAGAGATCAATGAACTATAAACCAGAAATACAGTAGAGCAGATCAATGAAACTAGAAGCTGGTTCTTGGAAAGAATTAGTAAGATCAATAAGCCACTGGCCAGACTTATCCAAAAGAAAAATGAAAGGACCCAAATTAATAAAGTTATGAATGAAAGGGGAGAGATGTTGGAAGGAAATAGAAACAATTATTAGATATTATTATCAACAAGTATATGCCAATAAATTAAGCAACCTGGAAGAAATGGATGCCTTCCTGGAAACCTATAAACTACCAAGACTGAAACAGGAAGAAATTGATAACCTGAATAGACCAATAACCAGTAACGAGATTGAAGCAGTGATGGAAAACCTCCCAAAAAATAAGAGTCCAGGGCCTGATGGATTCCCTGGGGAATTCTACCAAACATTCAAGAAAGAAATTATACCTATTCTGAAGCTGTTTCAAGAAATAAAAACAGAAGGAAAACTTCAGGACTCATTCTATGAGGCCAACATTACCTTGATCCCAAAACCAGGCAAAGACCCCCTCAAAAAGAAGAATTACAGATCAATATCCCTGATGAATATGGATGCCGAAATTCTCAACAAGATCCCAGCTAATAGGATCCAGCGGTACATGAAAAGGATTATCCATCACAACCAGGTGGGATTTATCCCTGGGATGCAAGGGTGGTTCAACATTTGCAAATCAATCACTGTGATAGAACACATTACTAAGAGAAGAGACAAGAACCATATGGTCCTCTCAGTTGATGCAGAAAAAGCATTTGACAAAATACAGCATCCTTTCCTGATTAAAATTCTGCAGATTATAGGGGTAGAGGGAATATTCCTCAATTTCATAAAAACCATCTATGAAAAGCCCACAGCAAATATCTTTCCCAGTGGGGAAAAGCTGAGAGCCTTCCCTTTGAGATCAGGAACACGACAAGGATGCCCACTCTCACCACTATTGTTCAACATAGTACTGGAAGTCCTAGCAACAGCAATCAGACAACAAAAAAGAAATAAAAGGCATTCAATTGGCAAAGAAGAAATCAAACTGTGACTTAGCATTAGGTTACTACTGACCTTCCAAAGGAGGATCATCTACTTTCAAATCCCAGTTGCCCATGGGTAGCTAAGGCTGCAGAAAGTGAAACTGGAGATAAAGAGGGACTTACATACTTTAAAAAGTAGTTTCTTTCTGAAAAAGGAAAACAAATTTTTTTCAATTGTATGTATTATTGATTGCTGGTATCATTATTTATGTTTTAAGAGCTTGGACTCAACAAGTCCGCATGCCTCAGTTCACAGTTCAGCTCTTCACAGTTAACAACTCCGTAACCTTAGGTAAATTCTATAAGCCTTGGGCAGATTTTTCCAGCTTACTACAGAGGTTGTGAAGTGAATCGATTGATCCTTGATCCTAGTGAGGTCCTAGGCTTGAGGTCTAGTACGTAGTAGTAAATGTTTAGGACCTATCAACTGGTCTAATTCTTATCCACCTGCAATGCCGTGGTTTACTTATGTGTAGCAAATGTAAATGAAGTCTTTCATGTGAGTATGCTGCGTTATATTTGCAGGTGTGAAATGTTTGTAATTTCACAAGCTTATCTTTCTCTATTGTATGTTGCTTAAATATATTCTTCTCAGTACTTTTTCAATCCACATGTCTGATATTTTTACTGCATTAACTGGAAGTTTAAATTAAATTGTGTTTTAAGTGCTTCCAGGAGATTTTTATTCTCTATCAGTTTATCACATAAACATATCCTGAATTTTAAAATAGTCTTTTGCCATCTCTATTATACACCTGTAAAATTGAAATAATTATAAATTCCTGTTTATAAATTAATTGTTGGATATACAAGGACTTACAGAAAATAGACTGCAATATTTTTTCTTTTTCTTCCCAGGCTTGGGAAACAGTAAGACTGGAATACATGGAAGGTCCCACCATTATTTCTTCATGTAGGCAAAAGTTAATCAACTATTTCACCATGCAGCTGAGGTATTATGAATGTCTGCATTATTCTTCTACAACACATTTTACCTCTGTGTCTTTACTTCTCTTCCTTAGCTTATAACTTAATGTATAAAAATTTAATTATTACGGAAAAGATTTAATCATCTTCCGTGTTAATGTCAAAAGAACAAGAGATTATTATGTAAGTAAGTCTTTTAATATCATGCTAAAGATTTAAAATTATAAGAAATCAATGCAAGATCATTTTATTATAATTTTATTCCAGTTTAATGGTTTAAAAATATGTGTGTGTCTGTATACCATGTGTATATATTTGGGTTGATTGTTTTTTTTTAATAGCTCAATTTTGGGAAAATACCTTGAGAGCTTGGTTAATGGTCCTGATATCACTGTATTTATTTTCTTAGATTATTTCTTAGAGTTTCTGATTTTGACCTAATTTTCTCAGTATTAGATTATATTTAAAGAGTCAGAGATACATGTCAAATACATTTTTCTCTCTTCAGCATTTGTCTGAAGCCTTCGGAGATAATCTCCTTGTTGGAAGGTATTATTGAATGTTGTCCTTTCCCTTCCGACAGTCGGGACCGAGTGACTTGGAGAAGTGCAGATGAGCTCCCTTGGCTTTTTCAGCAGCAGGGAAGTAAACAGAAGTTGCACGATTGCCTTCTTAATCTCTTTGTGTCTCAAAACCTTTATAAAAGGTAAGAAACTTACTTGTAGAATACCTTCTCCCCAAAAAAACAGATTTAAACAGTTGTTTGGTATAACAAAGAAAAATGGCGTTTTAAATTTAGCTTTAATGTAAGACCTGAAGCCATAGTTCTCCCAGAAAACATAGGCAGTAAACTGCTTGACATCAGTCTTGGTGATGATTTCTTGTATCTGACAGAAAAAGCAAAGGCAACAAAAGCAAAATAAACAAGTGGAATTACATCAAACTAAGAAAGCTTCTGCACAGCAAAGGAAACCATAAACAAAATGGAAAGGCAACCTACTGAATGAGAGAAAATATTTGCAAATCATATATCTGCAAAGGGGTTAACATCCAAAATATATAAAGAACTCATACAACTCAATAACAAGAATCTGATTTAAAAACGGACAGAGGATCTGAATAGACACTTTTCCAAAAAGACATCCAGATGACCAACAGACACATGAAAAGATGCTCAATATCACTAGTCATCAGGGAAATGCAAATTAAAAATTAAACTGAGCTATCACTGCACACCCGTTGGAATTACTATCACCAAGAAGACAAGAGATAACAAATGCTGGCAAGGATGTGGAGAAAAGGGAATCCTCGTTTACTATTGGTAGGAATGTAATTTGGGACAGCCACTGTGGAAAACAGTATGAGGTTCCTTAAAAAATTAAAACTAGATCTGCAATATGACCCAGCAATTTCACTTCTTGGTGTTTATCTGAAGAAAACAAATACAATAATTTGAAAAGATATATGCACCCCATGTTCATTATAGCATTATTTATAATAGTCAAAATAGGAAACAACCTAAGTGTCCCTTGATAGATGAATGGATAAAGAAGATGTGATGTGTATATATATGTGCACATTACATATATACAATGGAATATTATTCAGCCATAAAAAAGAAAGAAATCTTGCCATTTGGAACAACATGGATGGATCTTTAGGACATTACACTAAGTGAAATAAGTCAAAGAAAGACAAATACCATATGATAGCACTTATATCTGGAATCTGAGACACAAAAACAAAAACAAAAGCCAAACATGCCCTCAGTACAGAGAAGAGATTGGTGATTGCCAGAGGGAGGGGGTAGGGAGTGGACAAAGTGGGTAAAGGAGTAGAAAGGTGCAAACTTCCAGTTATAAAATAAATAAGTCCTGGGGATGTAGTATACAGCATGCTGACTATAGTTAATAATGCTGTATTGCATATTTTAAAGCTGCTAGGAAAGTAGGTCTTAAAAGTTCTCATCACAAGAAAAAACATTCTGTAACTATGTATAAGGATGGATGTTAATTAGACTTACTGTGGTGATCATTTTGCCATACAGTAGTTCCCCCCTTCCCATGGGGGATACTTCCCAAGACCCCTAGTGGATGCCTGAAACCACAGATAATACCGAGCCCTATATATATTGTCTTTCCCTGTACATACATACCTATGATAAAGTTTAATTTGTGAATTG
This sequence comes from Potos flavus, assembly GCA_028534135.1. Taxonomy (NCBI): domain Eukaryota; kingdom Metazoa; phylum Chordata; class Mammalia; order Carnivora; family Procyonidae; genus Potos; species Potos flavus. The sequence continues at coordinate 77,538,534 of CM052898.1, read as the reverse complement.
GGCATAATAAGACATTAATAGCAATAACTAATAATGAGATAGGATATAACAATATACTATAATAAAGGTTATATGAATGTGGTCTCTCTCTCAAGACATCTCACTGGACTGATTTACCCTTCTTCTTGTGATGATGTGAGATGATAAAATGTCCCAGTGACGAGATGAAGTGAGGTGAGTGGAGTAGGCATTGTGCTGGAGCCACAGGCTACTATTGACCTTCTGACCTTACGTCAGAGAAGGAGCATCTGCCCCGGACCATGGTCGGTTGCCACTAACTGAAACTGGAGAAAGGGAAACCAGGGCTAAGGCGGACTACTATCTATACAAATATCAAATCATGAGTTGTACGCCCAAAACTAATAAATGCTGTATGTCAATTATATCTCACAAAGTAAATAAATCACCAACCCTCCCCGCCATAATGCTGTAATAAAAATGAGATTTAGAGCAGAAAGCAACTGGCAAAGAGGAACATCTGAGTGGGCCCAGAACGACAGATGGAATTAGATTCAGCTGTAGCATTTAGCCAAGTGGGAAGGAAGGCAGTGTGAGGTCTCCCACTCAGAATGGGATGTTTTTAGTAAGTGCATTAGTGACAGCAGCCAACATTATGGAGTACTTGCTGTGTGCCATCATCTGCTTATAGTAGCACCTGAGGCGAGTCGGGTTGGTGACCCCCTTTCTGCAGATAAGGATGATGAGGTGTGAGAGGTCAGACCACCTGCTCACTACTACACAGCTAGGGAGGGATGGACTCAGGACAGTCAGAGTCCACAGTCTTGCCTCCATCTACACTATACCTGCCTGCTAGTGAAGTGTCAATAGCCTGATCGGAATTCTGGCATTTTCACTCAATAGTGGTTTTAAAGCTTGTTTTTCATTAAATTACGTTTTTTGGTTGAAACAGAGGACACTTTGCCGAGTTGCTGAGTTACTGGCAGTTTGTTGGCAAAGACAAAAGCGCAATGGCAGCAGAATACTTTGATTCATTGAAGCAGTATGAGAAAAACTGTGAAGGCGAGGAGAACATGATTTGCTTGGCTGATCTTTATGAAACCCTGGGGCGATTTCTCAAGGATCTGGGCCTCCTCAGTCAGGTAACTTCAGCAGGGAGTCAGAGGCTGGGTGAGTTTTTCTCGATTAGCTCTTCCCCCCTTGCTAGGAGTTAGTGCAGCTTTCATTTGTTGTGCTAATGAGATTGCAGATCTTACAGCATTTCACTCGCTTGAACTGGCCTTTAACCTTTTTTTTTTTTCCCTAGGCTGTGGTGCCTTTGCAGAGGTCTCTAGAAATTCGAGAAACAGCTTTAGATCCAGATCACCCAAGAGTAGCTCAGTCCCTCCACCAGCTAGCAAGCGTGTACGTGCAGTGGAAGAAGTTTGGCAATGCAGAACAGCTGTATAAACAGGCCTTAGAAATCTCTGAGAATGCTTATGGTGCGGAACATCCCCATATTGCTCGTGAACTTGAGGCACTGGCAACTTTGTACCAGAAACAAAATAAGTAAGATTTAGATCAATAATACTCCAATTTTATGATGGGGTGTCACAGTTCTTAATGTACTTATGTGGTAAGCTTTGTTTTGTGGCTGTGTACTTTTCTTATCCAATATTCTTTTGAATCTACCATGTTCAAAGATTATTCTTGGTCGTGGGTCTTTGTGGAGTAAACAGAAAAATTTTAATCATTTTAATTAAATTAAAACTACCAGATTGATCTCCATTTGAAGATGCATGGACAATAGAACATGGACTTTGGAGTCATATACTCAGTTAGAATCTGGGCTCCTTCACCGACTAGCTTTGTAATATAAAGTGCGCTGCTAATACAGGGCTGCAAACCATTGTCCAAAGGCCAAGTCCACTAGGCCCCTTGTTTTGTAAATAAGGTTGTATTGGAACATAGTCACATTTTTTCATGTACATCTTATCTGTCGTTGCTTCCATGATTCAACAGAGTTCCAAAGTTGTGGTAGAGACCATGTGGCCCACAAAGCATAAAATATTTACTATGTAACCCTTTCCAGAAAAAGTTTACCAGTCCCTGGTGTAATAAAAAATCTCCTATCTATTAGACACCCACTGAATGGCATCTTTTCCTCTATCAGAAATCATGTATCATAAATAATACATATTGGAGTTTTTCCTTTTAATTTCTAGAGGTAGTCTTTGACACAAATTTTGTGTGATTTTCACATTTATATTTGAACAGAAATTAGCATATATAGAAGAAGGTGTTGGAGCAAACTAAAATTGTAGATTTTCGTTTAGTTAGGGCATCCTTTAGAGATTCAGAATGAGTTAAATCAGTTAAAAATCTGTTAAATGTCAGCTACTTGGAGGATTAGATTTGTTCTGTTAGATTTTGTTTTATGAAGGTTTTTGTTAAAGATTTTAATTCCATGTGACTATCATTTTTAGAAATTATGCTACATTTAAGAGCCAAAAAAAGCTTTACATTAAGTAAGGAATGCTTTCATTTCACTGAAGTACAATAATTTGGACATATGTTTCTTTTGTTTGACCTTATTGTTATTTTTTTTAAGATATGAACAAGCTGAACATTTTAGGAAAAAATCCTTTAAAATTCGTCAGAAGGCTACAAGGAGAAAAGGCAACTCGGTAATGAGAGATTTCTTTTGTGTTGTGTTTCAAACCAGAGGAAAAGAGCATCTCTGAATATCATTATATAGCTGCGTATACCTCACATGTTTAAGAACTAGAGATATTAAAGTGATTTCTATAAAAGTACTAACATTTTCTTATATACATATAATACATGTTTAAGTATTAGTATTACTGAGAAGTACAACTTAGCAGACTTTTAAAAAGTGAAACTATATACTATGGTTATTTTGCAGTATATACATATGTGAAATCATTATGTTGTACACCTTAAACTTACACAATGGTTTATGGCAATTGTATCTCAATAAACATGAAATTTTTTTTTTTTTGCTTTTTTTAAAGTGGGACTGTAGGTTCATTTAAAGGTTAGACTTTGGAAGATGGACTTAAAAGCCACTTCAATTCTGTAAAGGAAAAGCAAAAAAATTTAAGGTGTTAGATTCAAATGCAAAGAAATTCTTACCTTTGAGCACACACACATAAAATTGTTTTCACTTTTCTAAACTGCTGATAAAATCTAAATATAAAAAAAAATCTATAGCCTGCTCTAACTTCAAGTGCTATGTGCGTTTTTTAAATTAAATATATCTGACATATAACATTGTGTAAATTGAAGATGTACAACATGCTAATTTGATACATTATATATTGTAATATAATTGCCATTGTAGTGACAACACCTCTGTCACATCACATAATTATTTCTTTTTTGTGGTGAAATAGTTAAGATCTAATCTCTTAGCAAGTTTGATGATTGTAATACAGTATTATTGTCTACATTCACTATACTGTGCATTTGATCTGTAGGATTTATTTGTCTACTATTTGCAAGTACGAGGTGCAGTTTAAGTACCTGATGTTTTTAAGTTAAACACTTAAAGCCATGGGATTGGTAAATATCTGCAGGTTAATTCCGTGTCCTGATCTTTTTGAAGCACTTGGGACTCCTTTCACTTTGCTAAAATAGCTCATCATCACTTTCTCAAAACAGGTTTTACTGAATTTTAGAATGTGATGCCATGTGGAAGTATGTACATTTGTAATATCCACTGGATTAATTCAGCGTGATACTTAAACTAATTGTAATCTACTTTAAAGGGAGCAAAAGGAGAAAGGATTTCTTAGAACTCCAGTGTAGTGTTTCAGAATCGAGGACTGCACTTAACTTAGTATGTATTCTCCATTTGTGCTTGCTTCAGTATGGATTTGCCCTCTTACGTAGACGAGCCCTGCAGTTAGAAGAGCTCACGTTAGGAAAGGACACACCTGACAATGCTCGGACCCTCAATGAGCTGGGCGTTCTCTACTATCTTCAGAATAACCTGGAGTGAGTACCGTGATGCTAATAATGAAAACAAGTGTCCGTTGTGTCTCTTAGATGCAAAGCTGCTTTCCATTTCTATCAAGTCAAGCTGGAATAAACTGATAGAAACCATGCCAGATTTCACATGTGGTGGGTTACGAACATAGAGCTAGGCTTAACAAAGGCCATGGCATTTTTTTACGGTTTCCTGTCACATTGTTTCTTTTATTAGCTAAAAAGTTATTCTATAACACCCCTAGTATGTTTTATATGATTATAAAAAGTGTTTTGTATAGATACTGTACATGAGACTTCACAGAAGAAACTTGGCACCAAGGGAGAATAAAGGATAGAATGTAGATGGCTGCTAGTTTTGGTCTTCAGTTTATTTGGACTTAAAAGATTCAAAAAGATATTAATATTTATACTCTAAAAAAGTGTTTTTGAGCTTCTTTGGATTTCAGAAAACTGTAACAAATTTGATACTTTGGATGTCAGAAAAAACGTAACAAATACTAGCCGGCTTCAGAAGGGGTACTTCAATTAAAAATTATATAGTAGTTACTTCAAAGGGAAAAACAATACCAAAATCTTTTAAATTAGGTCTTTTTATTTTATTTAAAGGTATCAGAAGTTTGTTTTGGAAAATATTTATGTGTTTGTCTTTTAGGAAAAGTCAAGTGGAGAACTGAGGCAATCATCTAGCTACTTTAGGCCCTCACACTATCATTTTTATTTTTTGGAAAAGGGCAGGAAGGGATGAGGGGTAGGAAAGAGGGAGAGAGAGGACTTTGAGCCGAATCCTTCACATTAACTATCTTGGATTTAAGAATAAAAATGCTTCAGTTCTCTACCTAACTAGGGCTAAGGATTCTTACTTCTAGAGAATATAATTATTTAAACCATTTTGGGGTTTTGTTCATAGAACAGCTGACCAGTTTCTGAAGCGGTCCCTAGAAATGCGAGAGCGAGTCCTAGGACCAGATCACCCTGACTGTGCCCAGTCTTTAAATAATCTGGCAGCTCTATGCAATGAAAAGAAACAGTATGATAAAGCAGAAGAACTTTATGAAAGAGCTTTAGACATTCGGAGACGAGCATTAGCTCCTGATCACCCTTCTTTGGCCTATACAGTGAAGCATCTTGCAATCTTGTATAAGAAAATGGTAAGTAATCGTGGCATGCTTACATGTATTTTATAATATACCGATTAATTACTATAATAATTTGCTTTCTCATGGATAGATTATTTTCTATGAGCTTTTCAATCATAATGATTAAATTTTTAATAGCTGAGTAGAACATTAAAAAATATTATATCAGACTTAATTAAGGTAATGGTTTAGTTTTGTTAAAGTACATTCCAAATACAAATGCATTAATCAACATGCTAATTGGAACTCATATTTCAGTTCTAAAATTCAACCACTATCAAGTTTTCTGAGTTAAGCAGCCATAAACGCAAATCACCTAGCTGTCAAAGGTGAAAGAGAAATCTTTGTAGCATTTAATTTTCTGGTTTTTTTTAAATTTTATTTATTTATTTATTTGACAGAGATAACAAGTAGGCAGAGAGGCAGGCAGAGAGAGAGGGGGAAGCAGGCTCCCTGTTGAGCAGAGAGCCCAACGCGGGGCTCGATCCCAGGACCCTGAGATCATGACCTGAGCCGAAGGCAGAGGCTTTAATGCACTGAGCCACCCAGGCACCCCTAATTTTAACAGTTTCTTTACTTTGCCTATAGTGAAATGTAACCATTCTATTCCCTAGGGTTCTAGCCTAAGTGATGTTTGGAATTTTTGTAGCTGTTCTTAAAAAAAAAAAGAAAAAGCCAGAGAAGTCTGATTTCATTTCATTTAATGCAGTTACAGAGCTATGTAGACTATCTTTAGACTTTGTGGGACCCTCGCTGGTCAACCTGGCCCTGAAGTTAATGCTTTAGTAAGAACGACGCATTGTTGCTATTTCTGCCCAACTTTCAAGTGAAAAATAAATAATTAGAGGGGCACCTGGGTGGCTCAATTGATTAAGCATCTGCCTTTAGCTCAGGTCATGATCCCAGAGTCCTGAGATCAAGCCCTGCGTTGGACTCTCTGATGAGCAGTGTCTGCTTCTCCTTCTCTCTCTGCCACTCCCCCCCGCTTATGTGCTTCCTCTCTCTCTCTCTCTCATAAATAAAATCTTTAAAAAAAATTGGAATAATCTCAAAGGGATTTGGTGGGAAATGAGATTTTATTTTTGATGCCCTATCTAAATTATATACAGTAGCAAATATTCTACTGGCATATTTTTACTTCACTGGGAACTGAGTGATACTGGTGAGCTTTATAAAAGGGCTTTCTGAATTATCAGATAAAATATTTTTATATTCAGTGTGGCTTTACTTACACATTCTGTTAGACTTCAGTTAGCTATAAACTGAACCACTGAAGTGGGAGAGGTTTCTGAAATTTTTTCCTCAAAATTACTCTTTAATAGAAAATTTTATTTATGGGAAAAGCTTTGATCAGATAGTATTTATTATTTTAATATTTTTGTTAGATTTCGCTTTTGTTTTTTAGGGGAAACTTGACAAAGCTGTACCTTTGTATGAACTGGCTGTTGAAATTCGGCAGAAATCCTTTGGCCCAAAGCACCCCAGTGTAGCTACTGCCCTGGTGAACTTAGCTGTTCTCTATAGCCAAATGGTAAGTTCCCCCATATTAACTCTTTACGAATGGTTTTAAGGTATGTAATATAAACATGAAATAGATGTGGCACTGTAAAAGTAACTAAAGAAAATTTAAGATTACTAATGCTTCCTTTAGTACTTGAGAAATTATGGAAGTTACATTTGTAAGACAGTCCCTTCCTCTTAATGTAAAACACCTACTGACTATTTAGTTCATTGCATAAGTTTCGTTTTTAAATTCTGGAGACTCTCTCTGTCTAATACTATCTTTAAGCTGTGGCATTTGCCTGTGATACATGAAAAGCACATATCATACCCACCGAGCAATAAGGAAACAGGTTTTTGCTTATATTATTGGATTAAGGTCAGTGGTCACCAAGCTGGGTCTAAAATTTAGGTTTCTGACTTTCTATTATATGCTTCTACCATGATGATTAGTAATAAATTTTTAATCTGTAGGAGGATATTAACTTTTTAAAGGGACTTACCCTAGTAGATCAGCTTAGTCTAGAATGTTAATAGTAATTTCAGCAACTCAGTGAGTTCAAGTGAATATTACTGCTTTTTTTAATAAGAAAAAACACACCGAAGCCTTGCCATTATATGAAAGAGCATTAAAGATTTATGAAGACAGCCTGGGTCGGATGCATCCTCGAGTTGGAGAAACATTAAAAAATTTAGCTGTGCTTAGGTAAGAATTTTTTCAGTTTTCTGGTAACAGCCAAACTCCATTTTAGAACAGCTTTAATTTGACTTACCACAGAACAACACAGAATATTTAGTGCTAGGTGTTTTTTCTTGGAAGAGAGGAAGGGGTTGTTTTGGGTCGATTAACTTCAAGATACTGAAGTGGTATCCAGAAGTGAAATGAATGTTGCATAATCTGTTTTGTAGAGGAATGTATCATGTAAATAGTGAATGATTTACATTTATAGCTAACTGGTTCTGGGGGTAATATGGGCAATTTACTGTCCTCAAAAACTAATTTACTATTAAGTGCATGTTGATTTGGGGGTCCTTCGGTAGCTCAGTAGTTACGCATTTGATTCTTGGTTTTGGCTCAGGTCATGATCTCAGGGCTGGGAGACTGAGCCCTGGTCAAACCCTGCTTTGGGCTCTGTACTGGGCCTGGAGCCTGCTCAGAATTCTCACTCCCTTCCCTCTGCCCATCCCCCACACCCTGTGTGCACACTTTTTCTCTCTCTAAAAAAAAAAGTGCATGTTGATTTTGCTTTATCTGTTTGTGTATCTCAGGATGCAGAGACTTCCCTTAGCAATTCCACTGCATCCATTACAACATGGTCTTAATGGTGTCTATATGAGGCACAGAGATACACTTTAGCACTTCAGATAGAAGAGTTTGGGCATTCTATTTTACAGGTCTGCCTGAGTGAACACACACACGGGAAATAGGAGAAAATGGGGAATTATTCATAGCTTGTTATTCTGTATCCTGTAAGGTCATTTCAAGTTAAGAGGGTATATTCTCATTTTAACAATTTTTTCTCTCAAAGCTATGAAGAAGGGGATTTTGAAAAAGCTGCTGAACTATACAAAAGGGCGATGGAAATAAAAGAAGCAGAAACATCGCTTTTGGGTGGAAAAGCTCCTTCCCGACACTCCTCAAGTGGAGACACATTTAGCTTAAAAACAACCCATACTCCTAATGTTTTCTTTCAAGGACAGAGGTAATAGCAATTACAATTCATTGTAAATGCACCTTAGAATAAAATAAGAAACATTTGGAATGAAAGAATTTAAAACAAAAAAATGTTGAGTTTACTTTTATTTTGTGTGACTTATGTGATACTTGCGTGAAATTGCATAGGGCTACATTAAAGTTTGAGTCACGATTGTGTCAGTGTTAGCTGCTTAAAAGAATTAACTTTCTTAACGTTTGGGATCCATGGATGTGGACACATAAGAACCCTAAAATGACATGAAGAATTGATCATGAAGAGTGGTTGTTCTCTGTTCAACAAGAGCTGGCATAGCTGTGAAGACAAGGAGTTCAATTCCATAATTCTTTCATCTCTCAAGAGCTACGTTGGACTCACCATTCCTGGTCATGCTTTTCAGCAGTAGCCTGGCCCAAATCTCTACCTCAAAGAAAAGTTTCAAGGAATAAAGGAATAATGTTTATGAAAAGTTTGAATTGTTTTCTGTAAAATGAACTATTAACAGTCATCTCTGACTGCTACATTTTTAAAAATTCTATCTTTTCCATGAGCAGACAGGGCCAAGCCCTCTGCTTTCTACTCTCTACATTGTTCTGCTGTGTTAGATGTATCTGCATAATCTGAAGTTGTTAATGCAGTAAGTTAAGCTCTTAGCATTCTTTGACCTTCCCCAATATAGGGACATGACAGTCTCCTCTCCTTTCATAAATGGCCTAAATCTCTCTCTTCATTTATCTCAAACTCAGATTAGTCTATTTTATATGAAAATGAAATAGGTTTTACAGGTTTTATAAATATTGACACTTTTGGTTTTGCGCCATTTATGTATTTATATATAATAAAATCTTCAATTTTAATACCTGTAAGATTCCAACATGCTAATTATAAAGGTGAAAGATTTAATAACCATACTTGACTGTTTTAAAATATAATTTTTTTTTCCCCATGGCATAGACTGTTAAGAGAGCACTCCACGTAGAAAAAGATACCTGTTACCAGATTTTTTTTCTGGTAAATTATCCAACTATTTTTTAATGGAAGACATTAGACAAATTAGATAACTTAGCTAATAGTTGATACAGTGTAAGACACCAGCAGTGTGCAGTGCCATGTTGAGCAGAACAAGGGTGAGTTCTATTATACTTTATCAAACTATACAGTTTTTAAATTATAAGCAAAGTATAGTCGTGAGTTCAAGCCCTGTATTGGGCTCCACGCTGGGTGTGAAGCTTACTTTAAGAAAAAAAAATTATAAGCAAAGCCTTACCAAATCAGTATACCAGATGTTCCAAAGGAATGGGGTTATTTTTAGGAAGACTACATTTCTTTTTTGAAGTTCTCAAAACATCTCAAGTAACTAGAAAAAAACTATTTTACAGATGAATTCACTAATTTTTTTTTTTTAATGGCAAATGACCTACCAAGGCAACATAAGTAAGTTTCGAAGCTACCATTCCCCTACTTTCCTAACCTTAAACAGAAGAATCACTATATGACTCTAGAACCCCAAAGCAAATATATTGAACATACATGATATTTGGGACTTTCTGAAATAAGTTTTTAGAAATTTATTTTACAAGTGGAAATTGCATTTTTCATTTTGAACTAACATTTCTTCCCTAGAAATACAATTTATATCTTCAAAGTAAAAAAATCATCAAAATAGATTAGCATAGTATAGTAACATCCTACTGATAATGGTTACACATGCATATTTTTTATTGGTCTCCAAACCACTGGGAATTTAACTAAGGCTCTCTAAGCTTTCATTATTTGTATGCAACTTTAGAGAAAATCAATTTATAATTTAGTGGTCATGATCAGGGTAAATGATACTCTTCCAGTGAATAAATACATGTCAGTCATTACAGAAGTAATTTAGGTCTCTTTTATGCCAATACAGGACAACTACCTAATTATCTAGAGAATCAAATTTAAATGAAGTACTCAGAAGGTAGCCCATATGGCCGGTATAATCTAGATAATCTTAAACTAAATTTATTCTTTGCCCCACAATAAAGTGCAGTGACTCCAGATACATGTTCTGCACATGCAAGGATTTCTTTTCCTTAGTCAGTGCAGAAATATAATAATTTGTACTTCCTGAAAATACCTTTATTTGTTTATCCATGAAGAAAGCTTACTTTTTATTTGCCTTTGTCTTGTTTTGAATTCACAGATTTACAAACTTTTCTGATGAGTACATTTTAGCTTGTATTTAGTCAGGCAACATTTGAGAGGATATTTTTTATTTTATAGATTAACTATTTTAAATTCAGATTAACTATTTTAAATTCATTGTTGGCCAAGTTAATAATAGTGGATAGTTTTCTTGTAGAGAGGGATTCTAAATACAATGAGTAGATACCTGCTAGCTCTAATCAATTGATTGTACCTCCTGTCCTTTCCCTATATTTGAGAACCACATACTACTTTATTATCCATGACCTTAGGCAACAGACCACAAAGGATTACTGGAAGGAAAACAAATAGAGCATCATACTGATCCTTTCTTCCCACCCCTCCCAAAAGGCCAAAGCATTTCAGTGGCTAAGTATTCAAGTTTTCTTCACTAGAATGAAATATGAGTTTTAGGAGTTACTGATTTAGTTGAAGGGAAAAAGCGACAAACACTATTTTCAAAAAGTGTAACAATTCTGTGAAGATTATGTATCAATTAATGTTGCCCTAAGCTTCGTCAGTTGTTAAATGATTTTTTTTAATTGCAAGGGAATAGGCTTAAACTCAGGAAATAAAATATAGGTCAGTCCATTATCTACATATTCTTCATCTTGGCCATAAGGTCTTCCAAGCTTTCACCAGAATCTTCCACAGTTACCTCAGCTACAGAATCTTCTTGCTATCAACAAATGAGGGAAACATAGTGAAAAAATAACCATATAAAGTTTGTGATGCTTAGGAATATATAATCACTAAGTTTTAACCATGTTCAACTAGTTTACAAAGTAAACTTTAAGAAAGATACCTAATTTTTAGGACAAAATCCTTTACTTTCCCCACCAATCTTTTGATTTACAAGGCAGTAATTTCAATATTCTTGAGATCTTTACTGCAGTGGTATTTTTAAATGGTATTACAGCTAAAATGCTCAATATACAAAAATGTTATTTTCATTTAATCAGAATCTACTATATCTGATCCATTCATGTGTCAGTAGCAATATTTTAGGTCTGCGTTTCAAACAGTTTAAAAGGCACTGTTCCTATTTCCACATTAACACTGAACACCTACTCTTACACATCTTAATGCCTATAGTGTAAAATACCTAAAACAGTAAATACTACATTGGCATTATAAAATAGGATGAAGACGAAAGAAGATAAGTAAAAATTTTCTCTTATATAACATTTACTAATGATAAATCAGAATTTGGACGTACCTTATTGGGAATTGTGTATGCCAATGTAATTCCTTCAGGTAAGTCAGGAACTGGACCTGAAGAACTTTTCAATTCCTCTTCTGAAACCTCAGATACCAACTCAATACCTATAGAGTCAAATTTGATCTTGTAAAAGTTTTCAAGGAACTTAATAAACAATAATTACTCAAAATTTGTGTAATTATATTTATATCCCCTCCCGTAAGAGATTTGACACTGCCATTTCAATTTATGAAAGAATTCCTACCCCATTCATTGTCTTCATGTATTATCTCTTCCTCTTCTTGAGCAGCCTCCTGTTTGGGCAGTGCTGCTACCTTTTTCTATAGAAATCAAATAGTATCAAAGTGTTCTTACTCTCAGGCCTTGGAAGCATTGAGCAAGAATTCAGACAGGCTTTTTATTTTACCAAAAACAAGAAAGAACTTCAGAGAGATTTTTTTCACTTTTGAAGCATGGTGAATTTTTTACTAACATTTCCAACTTAGAGATACAATAAATAAAACTTTAAAAATCTAGAATCAATTTATCTTGTATTCCAAATCTAAATAACTATTTTAAATTATTATCCAAATAATATGACCTCTCATGGATTGATGTATACCTTATATTCTTCCTGCTGCTTCCTGCAATTTCTGTCATCACACTGAGGATTTGGCTTCATGGACATAGTAGGAAAAAAATCCTGCATTGCATTATATCCAAGGTAAAAACTAACAGTACCAAAATTTAACAGAAACCTAGAAAAATAAATCAAAGCACACTTAACCATAAAAGTATTAGAAATAACTGAATTTTTAAAAAATGGTATTGACATACTTAATGATTTTTTTTAACAAAACGGTACTTTAAGTACTGATGTCAAATGTGAAGAATCCCTGAGATATGGTACTAAATCTAACTACTTTTTAAAAGTTTTTATATACAACTTACTTTAAAGTTTACAATCTTAAATGTATACAGCTCAATGAAATTTTCCAAGTCTTCACCCATGTACTCACTACCAGACCAAAAACAGAACATTTCCAGTGTGCCCTTGTGCTCCCTACCAGTCAAATCTAATTCATTTTAGAAGTTTATATGTAGAGGGGTGAAAAAAATCACATACAAAATAAGTACAAAAGGAAAAATATTTGCAATGAATGTTAATATATAACAAGACAAAAAACTGGGCACCTCGGTGGCTCAGTCGTTAAGCGTCTACCTTTGGCTCAGGTCATGATCTCAGGGTCCTGGGATCAAGCCTGCATCAGGCTACCTGCTGATGTGGGGAGTGGGAAGCCTGCTTCTCCCTCTCCCACACTCCCTGATCGTATTCCCTGTCTGTGTCAATAAATAAAAAAATTTTTTTAAAAAGACAAAAAACTGACCAAATAATACGAAGCAGACAATTCACAGAAAAGGTAAGTGCTCACCCCTTTCCATAAACAACTGAAAATTAAAATGAGATACGCTTTTTCACCCATCATATTAACAAAGATTAAAAAGTCTGATGATACCCAATGTTAACTGGTGTGGGTGAACCAGGTACTCCTACACTGTGATAGACATGTGTATTTTTGAAGGAGAAATTTAGTACTATCTGTCAAATATTGCATAAACTCAGAAATTCCATGTCTAAAAATTCATATCTATAAAAATCTATACAAAAATATATGCAAGATGTTGTCCGCAGCGTCATTAACAGAAACAAAAAACTCTGTAAAAATAACTTTAATGTCCATCAATAAGGGACTGGCTAAAGATGACACACCCTTAAGAGAACGGTTTATAACCATGACTTCCCCCCCACCCTTTTCGTAGCATATTATAAAATGTTTTGTTTAGATAGGGCCTACTGAAGTTTATAGTTTGTACAGTTGTGAAGTCTTCTTATATGAACTAGCCCTAGACAGTTGCCTTGAGAGTTCTCGTGTATGCTTTTTACAATTTTATTTTGCTGGTAGCTGACGGTTCTGATATCAGGGTGCCTCTCTATATCATGCTGCAATTTGTTCTTATTACACTCGAGGGTTAGGAAACCTAACAAAGCTTACTAAAGTTGTAAAGTGAGGAAAAAAAATGGCCTGAGACAGAGAACACCTAAAGGGGTTCTGCTTTTAATAAAGTTTGAGTTGGTTCAAAAACCCTTTGACATTAATTTTAGCTGCAAAGAAATCTTTGCCCTCCTTTGTTGCTACAGTTTAGATGGTATGGTTGCTGGATATCTGTTTTTGGATAGCAGAGATATTATCCTCATTAATGTTTAATCACATTCATATTATTTTTAGTAAGAATTAAATAAAGAAGTGTGTTTTTGCCCTTTGATCACAACCGCAGAGATTTAAATCATTTGGTTAATACTTCATATATAAATATACCAGTTCCACTGTACCATTTAACATGAGCTATTCCAAATATAGAGTAACAGGTGTATTAATATGTATGCTTATATATAAATTAGATATACTAAGATATGTATGTAAATTTAAAGTACATATATTTAAAAACTTACGTATATTTAAAACTAGATTTAAAAAAAAAACTAAATACTTAGCTGGTAATTCCAATATTTGAAATGTTTTCTGAAATGTTTTCTATATTTTTATCAAAAACGAACAGGACTATTCAGAAAAATTAGCCCTCACTCACTTTAACACATTTTGTACTAAGATCCCAGCAACCACTCCCATAGTGGTAGGAAGACTGGCTGCACAAACACCTTCTCGTTTCAGAGTCTTTTCATCAATATTTGCAGCAACTACAAGTGGTGGAGCACACTACATGAAAAAGAACAAAAGAAAATGTATTTCAAAACAAAAGGAAAAAAGTATAACACGCTCAAAATTGTATTCCATCACATTCAAAGTTTGTTTTTTCTTTGAATACATTTTTCAATACCCCTTGGAACTCTAGTACTTAATAGTGAAAAAAATAAGTCAAAATGAATCATGCCTACCGCAAAACAAGCAGATTCTCCAGGAATTATGAGCTGTATATGCCCTGAAACTGCATTTTCACTGACCCCAGACTCCATCCATGTTTGCCCAAGTTCATTACAAGCCTTGGCAGGAACAGGTGAAAACATAAGAACATAAAAAGAAGTAATTTACTATAAGATCTTTTCATGAAAAACGGGGGTTTAATTAAACGGATTACCAAGGGTTTTTTAAATTTTTCAAAAGAGGAAAGTTATGAATAGTGGAATTCCTTGGCAAATGCAGTCTATTTAAAAAGTAAACTGACAGCATTTAAGTAAACAATCAATAAATATTTAACTATATTAAACCACTAGGCTTATTATCCAATAAGCCTTTCTTATAAAAGTAAAAATTCATTTTTCTAAAATAATTTCAGCAACAAAAACTGCAAAGTACCTTTTGTAAAACTGAAAACATGGTAATTCAAAGAATTTTATTTCTGAGAAACCAGGTTTGTAGGCAATTTATACATATTTATATCTTTACTTAAAGTAACAAAAGTTAAAACCAATGCTAACATAGAGTTAAAGACATTTTAAGATTGTCATTTATTTTAAAAATTCTACATCAGAAGTATCTACTATTTTATAGTTTCCTCTACTGGCATAAGAGAGAATAGGATACTGAAACATAAGCCATACCAGCAAGGCTAGATGGATCCCATAGCTATTAGAATAAATTTCAAAAGTAGGGTAAGAAATAATTAAAAATTAACAAAACACATTACATGAGGGTTTAAATGCAGAACTATACAAACAAATGGATAAATCCATCAGTGTAACATCTTATACAATAGGAATACTTACTGTATTTATTGTCATCCGAGCTTCAAAATTGTCCACACAGCTAAGAACTAGGTCAACAGGTTTTCCCTCTTCTAATCCACCATTACTAGGTAAAAAAATAAATTTTATTTGGGGGAAAAAAACAGGACACAAAATACACTCTAATTAGACTGTATTTGTTCAGGCACACATTTATTCTTTCAGTAAATGAGTATAATTATGACATAGTATTTAATATTAAAGATCTAGTATGTATTGAGTAACTAATATGAACATCAATGATACTATAGTACTTTACCTAGAAGGCACAAGAAGTATAAAGTCTATTCGCAGAAGTTACCATTGCCCTATCAGCTTTCAGACTTTTATTCCTGTTTCACTCCAAATGTAAATGTAATAAAAATAGAATATAATTCAGTATCTCAGTAGTGTTACAACAGTCTGCAGAAAACCACTTTCACAGAGAAATATAATCTAGAACACAGAACTTATAATTGAGGATCCCTTTTTCTATCATTATAATAACAGGGTTTTGGTTTTTTATTGTTACTACTATTGTTTTTTGGACAATATTTACTTTTTACTGAGATCCTAATACATAAAGATCACACAAAATTAACTATTTTAAAAACAGAAACATATCAAATCTACCAGCTCAGAGTTACACATCAGATTTTCTAATAATACTTGTTTAACTGAGCTGGACACTGTGCAAAACATTCATAAATAAAATTTTACCTTATTCTATCCATGAAATGTTGAAAGTTTTCTACTGTGGTTATATTGTAGTTGTGTATTTCAAAAAGAACATCAGGATTAATGTTCCTAAGAGGGAAAAAGGAGTGATTCTTAAACTACTGGTGAGAATACTAAGTGAAAGCAGGAAAAAGAGCTGAAAAAGATCATTTAACAGAGGTTAGAAAAATGGAATTCAAGCGATTCAAAGAAAATCCGTAGCCCTCTTCTACTTCCTTTGACCCACTTCAAGGACTACCTTCAAAACGTGTGACTGTAGGATTACAGAAATGTTCCCACCATGTGTGTGCTCAGAATTAAGCCTTTATCACCTCTGTGAGCTACAGCCTAGCCTGACAAAAGAGCTTCTTTGTTCTTTATTTAATTCAGTGCAAGTATGTTTGAGGCCACAAAGAAACTTCTTAGAGTAAGCGTTGGCAAAGAATGGCCCTTGAGCCAAATCTGAACTACCACCTGTTTTTATGAAGTCTGGAAGCTAGGAATGATTCTTCCTTTTTCATACGGTGGCAGAAAAGGACAGTACTTCATAACATGCTAAAATTACATGGAATTTAAACATCAGAGTCCATAAACAAAGTTTTATTGGAGCACGGCCATGTTCATTCATATTTCTATTGCCTACAGCTGTTATCACACTACCACCACATAGCTGGGCAGTTTCATAATTGGCCCTCAAAGCCTAAAATATTTACCATCTAGCCCTATACAGAAAAAGGATGCCAACTCCATTCCAAGAGGTAAGACAATTTGTATAAGTAAAACCTGAATTTTTATGGAGAAAAATCTACGCATTAACTTTTTTTTTTTAAGATTTTATTTATTTGAACGAGAGAGAGGGAGAGAGAGCACAGGAGAGAAAAGGGTCAGAGGGAGCAGCAGACTCCCTGCTGAGCACAGAGCCTGAAGTGGTACTCGATCCTGGGACTCTAGGATCATGACCTGAGCCGAAGACAGTCACTTAACCAACTGAGTCACCCAGGCACCCCAAATTTATGCATTAATTTATACAAAATACACAAACTAAGATCTCACTAAATATAGTCTTTAATTGTTATTCCATTTACCTCAAAGTATATTCTGCTGCTTCAACTTTACTTAATCCTGCTTGATGAGGCTGGAAGAAAAGTCTATTCATATTGGCCAGTTCCACCTTGTCATAGTCAAAGAGTAGCAACTAAAATGAAAATAGTGGCATTTTGATGAAAAACATACCAAAATATAAGCTAAAAATAACAAAGAATAAATTAGTGGACTTCACATTTGGTGGGTTTAACAGTTTGACAGTAATAATATGAGCTAACTCAAAAAGACTAGGTACCATGTATTAACTCATTTAATGGTCATATCGGTATAAATGAGACAACTATGGCACATACCCCAAAACCACTCAGCTAATATACATGACAATGGGATTCAAATTCAGGCATTCTCAAATAGCATCTGCACCTGAACCATAACATTTACTCTCTCCCTAACTGATTCACTGAGAAATTAATGTTTATTCCATTTTATTTTAATTGTTTACTAAAGGCCAAGAACATAGTAGATAAATGAAATTTTAAAATAATAACAAATGTCATAACTTAAAATTATAGTATAACATAACTCCTTTTGTGACTAGGACACCATTCTTAGCCCATGGCTAAAATATCACCCCAAACAATTATTAACAAGTTAATTGTCATTGCCTTCTCTATATATTTAGGCATAACAGCATTTCTCACACCCACACACTCATACGTACACCTTTTTAAAGATCCCATTTCTTATCAGTAAGAAATTATCAGGTTGCACTCAAATATTTCCAAGGTCCCTTCCTTCATCTAAAATTCTGTGACTTTGTAACACAATTCTCGGCATTCTAGATTTAAAAAAAAACAAAAATGGAGGAAAAGGCTAGGCAGGGCAAACACAGAGGCAAAGGCTACAGCAGTGGTTGAGGGGGCCTGTGGCTTGTGGTGCACCATCCTGCGCACAGCTAAAATTACAAAAAAAAAAAAAGGAAGGAAGGGGATCTTATTAACAACAGCAACAAAATTAACCCAACTTACAACCTAGGTAACCCTTAATATCTTGCTAGAAAATACATCGCCCTGCCTGCCCTCTATGGTAATTTTCTGACTCAACTTTAAACAAAATATAGTTTATTTCAGCTCTGTAGAGAGTATTTATTAGGTCAGGCCAAGCATTCAATTTGAGTCTTCAGCCTGATGGCTGGTTTATGTTAAGGAAATCTCAAACTTGGGGATAGGAGGTACGAGTTGTAGCTTTGTCACTAATTAGCTCTGATCACGGATAAGTCTCTCACTTTTTATGCCTGTATCTTCATCTGTAAAATAAGGCAGCTAATCTAGAGCTGGTGATCCAGGACACCACAGAAGGGGCAAAAGGTGGGCTCTGAGTCTCCAATCCTCCACTTTCCTATTTAACCATGAATTAGCTTCTTCTTTATCTGTTTTACATAATGAAAAGAGTTCTGAAACTTACCTATGTAGATCCTTAACTTACAAACTTGAATGCACACTGGAATCACTAGGAGAGTTTTAAAAAATACTGATGTCTAGGTCCCATCCACAAAGATTGATTCTATTCCACTGTGGATATCAAAATTTTGTAGAACTTCCCAGGTGATTTTAATTACAGCAATATTTGCTAACCACCGTTCTACAGCCTTGCTACTCAAAACGTGGCCTGGGCTAGCAGCATCTGTATCACCGGGAGCTTGTCAGAAATAGGGGCACTGCCTCAACTTTAATATGCATACAAATCATCTGGAGTTTTGTTAAAATACAGATTCTTAGTTCGGCATGCCTGGGGTGGGGCCTGGGAGTATCATTTCTAATAAGCTCCCAGGTAATGCTGATGCTACTACTTTTGAGCATCAGACTGAGTAGCAAGGATCCAGCAGTTCTTAAAAATCCCCCCAGAACATCAGAATCACCTGGGGATTTAATACAAATTCAAATTCTTAGGTCCACTCAAAACCTAAAGACTCAAAACTACCGGGGTAGGATCTGGCAATCTAGGTTTTAAGAAACCACTTAAGTGATTCTGACGCGCACTCAAACCTGAGACCCATAATCTCCATGATCTCTACTATCCCAGGTCAATCACCCATGGTACTTATGTCAACTATAAGCAATTGTTGGCTGGTTTTGTAAACTTCTTGAAAGACTGTAAATGTTAATAAACATTTTTAGTTATTTTTGTGTTGCCTTTTCCATATTGATAAATGAGGGCCAACTTTAAAACCACTTTCTTTTAAGAATTTGAGGCATGGGGGACCTGAGTAGCTCAGTTGGTTAAGTGTCCAAATCTTGATTTCAGCTCAGGTCATGATCTCAGGGTCCTGAGATCAAGCCCCATATTGGGCTCCATGCTCAGTGCAGAGTCAGCTTGTCTGCCCCCCACCCCCCCCCCCACCCCCACCCCCAGCTTGCTCGTGCCTGGGCACGCACTGTCTCAAATAAATAAAATCTTAAAAAAAAAAAAAAAGAATTTGTGGCATGGGACAGACCAACATTGTTAAAAAGCACTGATAAACTTCATGGGAAAAATGCTTGCTTTGTCAAAATGACAAATTAAAGAGGTGGAAATCAATTGTGGAAAGCTTTGGTATTCAACCATTAGAAATCTCACATCACAGACTCTAGCTTTATAAATCTGAGACTGGTATAAGGTTCTCTCTCCTTCCTACCCACGACCTAAATCAATTTTAGAAAAAAAGTGGAAAAAAAAAAGTATAGGTTAAAAAAAATCTAGAGCATTCTCCATTTCAATTTTAAGAGTAAGAAGGGTATTTATTTTCTAACTGGAAGTTTTATCTCTTAATTCTCTTCACCTATCTCACCTATCTTCCCACCCACCTCCCCTCTGGCAACCACCAGTTTGTTTTCTGTACTTAATAGTCTGTTTTACTGTTTGTTCATTTGTTTTGTTTTTTAGATCCCACATACAAGTGAAATCATGTATTTGTCTTTCTCTTATTTCACTTAGCATAATACCCTCTGGACCATCCATGTTGTCATGAATGGCAAGATTTTTTTCTTTTATAATAAGACGAAGCACAGCGTAAGGAATATAGTCAATAATATTGTAATAATGTTGTATGACAGGTGGTGACTATACTTATGAGCACTGAGTAATGTATAGAACTGTTGAATCGCTCACTATGTTGCAAACTTGAAACCAGTATCACATGTCAACCACAATAAATTTTTAAAAATATTTCTAAACAAGTTAATAAAGGGCCACTATTCTTTGAAGAAAAAAAAGAAAGGTACATGCTTTCTAGTTCATCTTGTATAAACCATGTTTAAAAAATATTTGTTAGGGGCGCCTGGGTGGCTCAGTCTGCCTTCGGCTCAGGTCATGATTCCAGGGTCCTGGGATCAAGCCCCACATCGGGCTCCCTGCTCAGCGGGAAGCCTGCTTCTCCCTCTCCCACTCCCCCTGCTTGTGTTCCTGCTCTCACTGTCTCTCTGTCAAATAAATAAATAAAATCTTTAAAATATATATATATTTGTTAAATGCCTGTGTTTCACACACTATCAATTTAACAGCCTTCTCTCCTAAGCTTCTATATCTAAAACATCTAAGCCCAAATTGTAATATATATTATCCCAAACACAAGATCCCTGAACAAAATTTGAATATTCCTTGTTTTATCGGCATTAATATCAGCTTCCATTTGAGTGGGGTTGTGTCTTAACTCCTGTAGGTAGAAAGAATAATATGAATAAAGACATCACAAATCAATAAACCATTAGTAATGAGAAAAATTCCTAATTTATACCTGATTTACTCCAGAAATGAGTAGCTTCCCTATATGACAGGCAAAGAGAAATGTTTTTACCTTACCAATGCCACATCTTGTCAGCATTTCAGCAGTCACACTACCAACTCCACCAACACCTACTATTGCTACAGCAAAGGTTCGGATTTTCTGTGAAATGCAAAGTTATATATTTGTTGGTTAACTTTTCATCAAAAATGTCATCAGAAATTATTTTCATTTACTGAAATCATCTTCAAAAACTTGGAAAGGTTTACCATACCTCATAGTCGCTTACAATTCCCATTCGTTTCAATGCCATCAAGCGGCTTAAAACAAAGAAAAAATGTTTTAAAGCTTACAATCTTTTAATTGTGATATAGGTAAACACACATCATCACAGAAAAACACAAACTCAATCACTACTAATGCTTCAAGAGAAATCTTTCAGCTGGCTTTTACCAGATAAAATTAAGTCACCTGGGCAGCTTTAAAAACACTATCTTTCCAGGTGTAGCCTGTGCAACTAGATTTTTTATTTTAAATGCTACTCAGATATTCTAACGCGCAGCCAAGATCGAAAACAACTGACTTAAATGTTAAGTGTCCAGATGAGATAGGTCAAAGTGACATTTCAACAATTTTCTGTGCTTTCTTAGCATATGTAAATACTTAATGTTTAACATCAGCTGTCTCTGCCCATATGGATGATGTCTACTTTTAGTAACCACCTACTCAGCCAAGGACTCTTAAGAGGTACTTTACCTGGTTATTGTTATTAGTCTGTTTCATATACATATATGTATATATATTTAAACCTATATACATAAACTTCCCATTCATGTACACTTTAAAGAGTCAAATAATTCTACCAGGCTTGCTAGGAAATTCTGCATCCTTCTGGCCGCGGCCCTCCTTTTCCTCTCCTTCCTCATTTTCAACTGTTACTAACAAATTTCTAAATAGCTTGCCAGCATTGTTACTTCTGGATTTTCAGTTTCAGGTATTATCTGAAGATTTCACTGATACCATTGGTCCCTACTATACACGTATTTCCCATGGTTGCTCAGCTACTAAGGACTGGGATTTGAATCCAGTCGCTCTGGCTCTAGAGTCCTTACTTTTATAACCACTGCACTACATTCAGCCAGCTGAAAGGACATTACCAGACACTCCTGGTCAAGTTGAACAGCTTTAAAGCTAATCCTGCTCTCCCCACCACGTCCCCAATTTTGAAATACCGAGAAGGCTTTATGAAACTCGAAGTTTAATGGTTAGTGGGTTTTACATTTAATGTCATCTTCTGAAAGTTAATTACTATCAGCTTTATGCAGAACGAAGTAGACTAACAGAAGCAGGGGCATTAGGAAACAGGACACGTATCCGTAGCAGGCCCAGGTGCAGCACCACATAGCTGATTGTTTCGGGGGTGGGTGGGTCGGTGTGTGTGTGTTTTGAGAGGAAGACTACCTTTCCACCACTGCTAAGACTTGGCCTTGCGCGTTTGGGAGCAGGACCCCAGCGCAATAAGAGGGAGGTGGAAGGCCGCGTAAGCAAGACAGGAAGGGAGCGCGCCTCACTCCTAGCCACTCGCAGACCTTGACCTCACGCCCTCGCCTGCCTCCGACCCATAACGCAGGTCACCTGTAGGGGTTGGAGTCCACCACCTCCGCGCTCATGTTCTCAATGCGGACCCGGCCGCCTCCTCCGTCGCCGCCCCCCACGGCCCGCCGACTTCTCTCCTGTGCCAGTTCCCGCTCCAGCTCCTCCACCCGCTGCTGCAGCCGCTCCACAGACTCGGCCATGGCTGGGACTCCGGCCGCCAATGCTCCCAGCCCAGGCCTTCGCCGCCGCCGCCGCCCCACGCTGCCAGGCCTGCTGGCCCCGCCAAGGGTAGGTGAGGAGGCACGCAGCCGCCGCCTTCCTAGCCCAGAACCCTGGGAAAGTCCTCCCAGCGCCGCACAGACGACACGTCGCCGCCGCTCCCGCGGGCCTCCCACGGTACCGCTTCCGGTACGTTGCAGTCATCGCTCCCCCTCAGGAAAAACCAAACAAAACCAAAACGCCCCTCTTCCTTCTTCACCCGGTCCTAAAAGACCAGGCCGCAGCAGGGCCGGGGGTCCTTAACGTCCAAAGCCCACGGCCTGCGATATTGCCTTTCCAGCCTGGCGGCTAGAAGAAACGCCAGGATCTTTTATTCCTAGGCTCAAGGTCCTGACGGACCCTTTTCTGAACCGGACCCTGTAGGTCTTACGGCTGCCGGTGCATTAAATTTGGAGTGGGACAAGGCCTTTCCGTTCCTATTTGCCTGTAGCAACGAACACGGCTTTGCCTTTTTAAAGACTGCGGCCTCTGACTGCGAGACTGAGTGAAAATTTGTTAAATGCGAGCACGCGGAGGTTCTCTGGCACTTCCCAGTTAGAGCCTAAGTCACTAAATTCGGGGCACTGTGATTGGCTGGAGCGGAAGCGTCCGGGCCTCGCCCCCTAGCTGTGAAGTAGGACTTTGCTCCCCAAGGACTCTGAGTGCCCAAGACCTGTGGAATCTTTGTCTCTGCGGCCGGCAGCGGCAGCCACAGCCATGGAACCCGATGCTTCCCCCGAGCCCGACACGGCCGAAGTGTTGCCCCAGCACAAGTTCGACAGCGGGCCCCTAGAGGCCTATCTAAATCAGCACTTGCCAGGCTTTGGGGCCGAGCCCGAGGCCAAGCTGACCGTTACCCAGTACAGGTATCGACTCCGGTCTTCTCCAGCAAAAAACAATCTGTGCATTGGGCTTTTTTCTTTCTTTGGCCCTGGGTGGGATCGCAATTTCCCTCATCCCGGCTTTTCCTGCAATGACGCACTCTGTAGGTGGGAGCTGCCGTCAGCGGTCCCCTGCATTTCATTCTGGGTATTTCTAGTTCGAGGACAATAATGGAAGCACCGCAACATTCACGATTCCAACCAGGAGAAGGAATCTTTGTTAAAGGATGCAATTATGTACCTGGAGGATCCACTTGAGGCAATTAAGGTTGGAAGCTCTGCGGAATATAAAGAGGTCTTCTTTCAACTTTTGTTCTGTAACCATTAGATCTTTTTTTTTCCTGAAAAGCAGATGTAATTCCATTTAATTGGCCCTATTCTCGGAGATTGAGTTAATGGCAATAGGTGGGGGAATCTGAGTTCTAATCCTAAATCTTCCACTTAGTAAATTGCACCACCACTCTGGGCTTTAGTTCTTTTTGAAGTGAAGGAATGGAACTGGAGGATGATCCTGAGAGTACTATTGCTCACTATAAATCTGGCTCTGGTATGTTTTATAGTAGAAAACAAATTTTTAAAAATTTATTCAAAAAATAGTGTTTTGCTAAACACAGAGCTATAGAAATAATCTTGGCTTTCAAGAAATTCCATCTGTCCCTTAATGACTGGGAACTTAAATGTTGCATAAGCTCCCTGGGAACTAGTTTCCTAGTCTATAATAAGAACCTGCTCCTTTTAATAATTAATGATGCAATAATAGGTGAAAGATCTTAAACATTGTTTACAACACAAGGCTTTTAGGCTAGAAACCTAAGCTGTTTTTAATTACACCTCCTTCAGCCTCCACTATCTATTGGGACCTGGTGCCTTTTAATTCTATACCACAAAACTCTCTGATCAATCTCCTTTATCCCTATTTTTGTTTTCACATAAACCAGCCGTGAAGGAATACAAATGCCAGTGATAAATGCCACCAGCTTGTGGTACTGTTACAGTGTTTCTTTCTCTAGCTACATTCAGCTATGTGAGTGCAGGCAAAGAGTTGGATTTAAACCAGAATGGGGGAAGCCAAACAAATAGTAGGGAGCGGGGGCAAGTGTATTAAAGATGCATTCAAGAGGATAGTTATGTAATCAGCCATCAAAATTAAGCAAGTTCAGAAAGGATGTGGTGGGGAAAGGCGAGGCAGAAGGACGATAAACAATAGTGTGATCAATGGATGGTATATCCCCGGACTGAAAGATTGTTGGAATCAAGGTATCAATGGGAGTGAGTGGAAAGATAGATTATGGTCAGAGATAGAAATGCTTTACAAGGAGGGTTATGCAGTGCTTGAGTTGTTAATGTTTAATATGTGTCCTCTAGAGTGAGTGACCAAAGTACTGTAATGGAAAATATCACTGGAGTAGAAGAATTCGAGGGACCGACAGGCCTGAGTGTTAGAATGAACATCTGAGTGGATTTTGAAACAATGAGAATAGGAGTAGTGTAAATAAGAGCAATAGTAAGTCAACAGGCAATGACGGGGAGTGAATACAACAGGGAGAATAGTTGATTGCAACAAGAAAGGGTGGAGTGTGGTAGTCTCATAACATGAGATTCAAAGCTGGATGAAGGGTTTAGGCAGGAGGGAAGGCAAAGAGTTTGCAAGTGGCAATGAGTATCAGGAGGGACATAGACTCCATCTCCAGGCCCACTGGATGAGTGATGTGGGGGGGGTGGGGTGGGAATCTATAACTTTAGAGGCCTCCAAGGGAACCAGGGTCCTCATGGAACATTCAAGTTTTAGTTAGAGCAAGGAGATGAAGGGTCCATTCAGAGAAGAGAGTGAAAACGTATGTGATTCTGCTGAAAGACAGTAAGTTCCAGGGGTACAAAGGAAAAATATCTCCAGCTCTTTATGCTCATGTTAAATTCTTCTCAGTAATCTAATTCTCCTCCAGCCATTTGATGATTCCATTGTACCTGCCAAAAATCTTCTGTCTGGTGTCGTCTTTATTTCTGCTTTGATGGGTCTCATCTTCCACCATGGCCTTACTGTTGAATACATAGGATCAGAGCATGTTTGTAGGGGATGTTTTGCCTCTCTGCTTCTCATCTCTAGCTTTACACTTTTAAGCCTCTTGGGCCATATACTCAATGTTTTCCATGCTCAAATACCATGACATTAGTCTTTTAATCTCTTTTCTTGATCTCTTATCTAGAGCAAATGCATCTGAGATGCTGTTATCAATATCAAGTTACTTCAATTTGTATAAATCTAAAGGGTACAGGAGGGATGTCTGTGAGTTCAAACTGGCCAAACTGGTTGTGATCTTTCATCCTTGCTCAATTTCATAGAGTAGATACTGGGTCTAAGTTTACTTGCAATGAACTGTGTATTGCACTTAACCAGAATAGTCATGACTTCACCAGTGATTTCAATACCAAAGTAGTGATTTCAGTATTACTAGGAAAAGGGATAATATCAAAGAGCAGCGAATCCTGAATATTTTGAGATTTATCTCTAGACGAGGGACAAGATGGCTGCCTACATAGGGGTAAACATAAATAATGCCCTTATCGGGATTGATTTTTTTTCCAATTTCTTGCTGTTGAAAAGAAAACTGTAGGAATTTCTAAGTTTCTGAAGTTTGGAGATGCAGCTAAAACCACCAACCAGGATGACCTCACGGGTCTGAGATGTCTCTAGCAAGATGTGAAGAAAGGGTTAAAAAATCTTTTCTATGGACAAATTAAGTTAAGTTTCTAGGTCAGTTACTCTGGTAACTTGGTAAAGGTGGCATGTCAGCTGTGTTTCTAGGCAACGTTACTTCTGGTAGAAATATCTAATTGATAAACTGTGTCTGAACTGGAAGGCCTGGAAATAAACTGTGAGTATCTGGTGGGATACTTTGGGCTTCCCTAAGTGTAGCAAGTTCTTGCTCATGTCCCTTGTTAGGATGCTGGGAGCTGTGTCCAGAGGATTGTTCCTAGAGGCAATGGCTCCTGTGGAACACGAGGCTTCTTCTTTTTTTTTTTTTAATTTAATTTTATTAGCGTTCCAAGATTCATTGTTCATGCACTACATCCAGTGCTCCATGCAATATGTGCCCTCCTCAATACCCACCATCAGGCTCACCCAACCCCCCACCCCATTCCCTCCAAAACCCTCAGTTTGTTTCTCAGAATCCACAGTCTCATGTATCGTGTCCCCCTCCGTTTTCTGCCAATTCACCCTTCCTTTCCTTCTCCCAATGTCCTCCATATTTTTCCTTATGCTCCACACGTAA
>CM052898.1:77491260-77511462 GCA_028534135.1 Potos flavus | reverse complement strand
GTATATATAGACCATATTTTCTTTATCCATTCGTCTGTTGAAGGGCATCTTGGCTCTTTCCACAGTTTGGCGATTGTGGCCATTACTGCCGTGAACATTGGGGTACATGTGGCCCTTCTTTGTACTGCATCTGTATCTTTGGGATAAATACCTAGTAGTGCAATTGCAGGATCATAGGGTAGCTCTATTTTTAATTTCTTAAGGAATCTCCACACTGTTTTCCAAAGTGACCGCACCAACTTGCATTCCCACCAACAGTGTAAGAGGGTTTCCCTTTCTCCACATCCTCTCCAACATTTGTTGTTTAGTGTCTTGTTGATTTTGGCCATTCTAACTGGCATAAAGTGGTATCTCAATGGGAACACAAGGCTTCTAAGCTAGGTTGGCAGCCATCCTCACCTATGTAGTCTCATTTCTTAGAACCTGAGCTGTCACCAAAGGGACACAGAGGTCACAGAGTAGATGCTAGAATGCTACATGGATTACTGGGATACTTCCACTATAGAAGCTCATCTGATGCTGCCCTGCTGGAATACTGTATTTCCTGACTTCATATGCTTCCAGGTGAACCAATAAAGAGAGTAGCCTGTTAGGTTTTTGTGAGATTGATTGTCTAATCAAAGTCTTCTCCAACCAAGTGAGTTTCCCTAACTGCACACTTAAATGCAAAGATTCCTTCTTTGTTAATTAAGGTTCGACAAATCAAAGGTGCCACCTCTTTGGTTATAGATCATCATATTTCTTTAAGCACCACCTGTCTTGTCTAAGTCTTAAATGATAGTTATGGCTATTGGCTTATTGATGATTCTTATGGTATTGATACCATCGGTTTTTTCTAGACTATATGGTGGCCTGATGCTTAGAGTGGTCAAATTTAGCCATTACTATGTTCACAGTGTTGGTGATGATCTTCCCAAGATGGGCTTCTGCATTTTTGAGGGGTCTTTGTTAGAAACATGATAGATATGTATACAGGGGAGAAGCTTTTAGTTTGATGAGTTTTTTTTAAGAGAAATATTTTTTAAATTTATTTTTCTATTTAAGCATAGCGACATTGGGATTTTTTTAAGATAAAATTTATCTTACATAAAATTTAAAATATGAATTATTTTAACGTGTACAGTTTAGGGGTCCCTGGGTGCCTCAGTCGGTTAAGTGTTGCCTTTGTCTCAGGTCATGATCCTGGGGTCCTAGAATCAAGCCCCATGGTGGGCTTTCTGCTCAGCCCGCTTCTCCCTCTGCCTGCCACTCCACCTGCTTGTGCTTGCTCGCTTGCACGCACTCTCTCTCTCTCTCTCTCTCTCAAATGAATAAGTAAAAATCTTTTTTTTTAGATTTTTTTTTAAGATTTTATTTATTTATTTGTCAGAGAGACAGAGAGCACAAGCAGGCAGAGTGACAGGCAGAGACAGAAGCAGGCTCCCCGCTGAGCAAGGAGCCCGATGTGGGACTCGATCCCAGGACCCTGGAATCATGACCTGAGCCGAAGGCAGCCGCTTAACCAACTGAGCCACCCAGGCGTCCCACTAAAAATCTTTAATAAAAAAATAAAAATAAAGTGTGCAATTTAGTGGGCTTTCATATATTCAGAATGTTGTGCAACCAGCACCACTAATTCCAGAACATTTCTATCACCCCCCCCCCCAAAAAAACACTTATCTCCCAATTTTCCCCTTCTCCCATCCCTAAGCAGCCACTAGGGGATCAGACAGAAGCATCCACTTCTGTCGTAATGGATTTACATACTCTGAACATTTCATAGAAGTGGAATTGTGTAATATGTGGCCTAATGGAGGTATAATATCCCATTGTATATATAGGACTGGCCGTTTTCACTTAGCATCAGATTTTCAAAGTCCATGTTGCAGCACATATCAAGTATTGATTCATTTCATTATTTAGTTAACTCCTTTCTTTTATGCTGTTGGAGTCTTCAAAAGCTGGGTAATTCTAAACTGGCCATATTGTAAATGAAGGTATAAATTGAATGGTTTTGGTATCTGGAGTATATTTTTAGTTCATGTGAGAATTTCTGTTCACCTGGCAGAGAATGCCGGTGCCCTGGTAGTGAGTTACCTCAAGCACTGTTGTACTTCCCTGGCCCGGATGTCCACCCTGGGACCTTGCTTACCACAGTTCCCACTGTGGAGAGCTACACTTGCATACTACCTTGGTGAAGCATCTGCGGGTTACATCTCCAACAGCAGATAAGGGGACACTAACCCAGCTATTCCAGCATCCTTTAATTAATTTTCTGACTGATACAATCTTCTCCTGGCCTTTCTTTACTTAGATCTAGGCGTTGTTCTAGGGATACTTATGATAAAATTCATGATTTGCAGACAGGGAGTGAAGTCCTCTCTTCTACCTATGTTGGTTATAGATTGTCCACCTGCCACTGTGTTATCATCTGCTTTATATCATCCAAAAGCTAATGTTTTGAGTGCTGGTAGTACCCCTCTTGGTTTCCCAGCACTGAAATTGATTTATTTTTATTTTATGTTTGTTTTGACATTTTGGTAGGATCGGGGAAAGAAGGAAAATATAAAAAAAAAAAAAAAAAGAAGGAAAATATCTTTGTAAATGACCTTTACTCTTATCTAGAACAGGACAGTCCAATCCAACCTTTTATCTCCGGAAGGGCTTTCGAGCATATGTACTCAGAAAAAAACCACCTGGTTCACTTCTTCCTAAAGCACATAAGGTATGGTATACAAATACAGTAATTCTTTGTTGACGAATAAGTGCTTTTTATATACAGGAAAATAATTTAAATTGCTTTTAAAAGTCCTCTCATGATTAAATAATAGATAATTTACTTTCTTAGATAAAAATTTCACTTGAATTGTATCCCTTGTTATTTTTAAAAAAAGACTTGAGGTTGAAATCTGAGACTGTCTTTAGGTCATTAATCTTGAGCAATACCCAGTCTTCTTGTGGATTTGATTCCTTCCTTACAATTGGCTAGGTATGCAGTCACCAAGTGAATATTTTCAGTGCTGCTCATTTAAGATGCTTGTACTTTGGTTATATATTTTAATTATGTTTTAAAAATTATGTCTTCTAACTACTCACTGAAGTATCTTAATATATTTGTTCTGACAGTCTGCTGATATTTTGCTAATAAATATTTGAATAATCATTTTATAGTATTCTCTAAATATTAGGCTTACTGAGAATTAAAAAAGATTTGTTAAAAATTGAATCTGTTTTCAGGAACTAGCTATTATCTGTAGAATTTTAGAGATGAAAATAGAGAACAGAAATCAAAGTCCTAGAGAACATTAAAAGCACTCTGCGTATATAGGGTATTGTAACCGTGTATAACAGCTATCTCCCAAGCCCAGCTGACTGGGTTAGGGCCAATGGAGGATAGGCTAAAGATTACAGTAATGGAAAAATGCATATTCTGGCTTTCTTGGTTCCGTATCCAAGAAACTTGAAGTAACTTGGATGCTTAAGATTATAAAAAAGTTAGGTAACTTTTATTAAGTCTCAACTTGGTAAGGCTGCAGGAGAATCCCCACCTATGCCCAGAAATTTATGCCCCAATAAACAGCTCTCTTTGTCTCTCTTCTTGATAACATTCTACCAGAAGACATCAGAAAATAACGTAATGCTCTCAGCCCAATGATCTGGCTTAATTGGTTTCAACTCCTTCGTTTTTTCTAAGTCTTCACTGAAAAAAACAATGTTCTCACACTACCATCCACTTTATGACTCCCTAACCCTTCGTCCTTACACCATCCACCATTACAAACACTTCTTTCATAACCTTTGGTTCCACTGACTTCTCTCACCTTGGTCATGGGTTTAGTCATGTCCTTCCTCTAGTTAATCTTTATTAACTGCGGCTTTATCCCTACTGTCAAAGTGAGCTGCATGGTTTCTCCTCCTTAGAAGTGATTAGTCACCAGGGCGCCTGGGTGGTGCACAGTCAGTTGAGCATCGGACTCTTGGTTTCAACTCAGGTCGTGAGATCAAGCCCGGGGATGAGTCCCATGTCAGGGTCTGTGCTCTGAGCTCAGCAGGGAGTCTGCTTAAGAATCTCCCTCTCCCCCACCCCATCTAAAATAAATAAATAAATCTTAAAAATAAAAGGGAGAGGGGAGTAATCAGTCACCACTGAGTCTGAAACAGATGAGTCAGCATCACAGCTCTGCTATAAACTGTGTCCTCTGGTCCTGAGTGATAGGCCCATATATCTCTCCTGGTTGAGGAGGCCCTTCTATCTTATTTGGGTTCCAGCTTCAGTACTAGCTCGCATCTCATTGCCTTCTTTCCCCATAGTTATCCTGAGCTCCATGGTAGCCTTGGGTACTAGGAAGGATTCTCCTCCCCCTGCTTTAAAAACAAGTACCTCTTTTGATCTTCAGAAGGAGCTAGTGGTTTTTCCCTTCTACCAGCACTCACTGCCCTCCCATAGGACCCTGTAGCTGACTGTGCCCGGAGCATCAGATTAGAGACTTGCCTGAGTTCCCTTGGGAGATACAAGAAAGAAAGAGAAAGAGTGAGCAAGAGTAAGCCAATGAGCAAGCAAGGAACTGCTGAAAACAAAGATGTTTTTATGATAATCTGTGAAATGTGATCAGGAACTGTTGCCTTCATATTAACAGAGCCAAGATTAAGCCCCATGCATGTGCCTATCCTTTAACCTAATTATCAGGGTTTTTTTAGTGCTGGCCTAATATATAATTGTAATAATTGCAGTAAGACTACTTTTAAGGAAATTATTATCCTCTAGGTCATTTGTTGATACTGTTTCAAAATCGATTTCTAGCCTTAATGTAAGCTTGCGAATAGTTATTATATGTCTGTGTTTCTGGGGCACCTGTCTGGTGTAGTTGGAAGAGCACACAACTGTTGATCTTGGGGTCGCAAGTTTGAGCCCCATGTTGGGTATAGAGATTACTAAAAAATAAATAAATAAATAAAAACTTAAAAATTTCTGTGTTTCTGATTTTTAATAATCATCCTATTTAGATTGATAGAGAATTTAAAGTCCAGAAAGCTTTGCTTTCAGTTGGATTCCCCGTTCCCAAGCCTTTATTGTACTGCAGTGATCCTTCTGTCATTGGAACAGAATTTTACGTGATGGACCATGTGCAGGTAAATTAACATTTAATTTTAATTTATTGTTACTTTTATTTTTTTATTATTATTATTATTTATAATAATTATTATAATAATAATTATTTTTTATTTTAATTTATTGTTACTTTTATTTTACTTTTATTTTTAATTATGAAACTAGATGTTAATAAATGATAGTTTATTAATTAACATTTAGGTAATTAGTTGTAAGGGCTTAAACTTTTGTTTTAATTTGAACACGCGCAATGTGGGAGGGATGAAATAGACTAGGAACAAATTTAGTAGCTAGGGTGTGTTAATTTATTCTTAAATTTTCCTCTAGGTGGCAATAAAGAGCTATATGTAATGGCAATAACCAAACCTTCTACAGGGTAGGAGGGAAGAAAAGGACTCCAAATAGAAAATCAGTCCATTAAGAACAATGAATTCAAAGTGTTTTAAAAAAATTTTTTTTTTTGCAAAATGTAACTTGAGAGTAGTTTTTGTCCTTTAAGTTCAACTTGGAATGTCCTTGTATTTTTCCTTTGGCGCATATACTCTATTGAACGTGTTTCCCAAAGAAATGTTTTTCTAGCATATTCTACAAATTGTTTTTGTTTGCAAACTGTTATCCTGATTTTTTTTTTGTGGGCAATGGGGAATTATGACACAGCAAATAATTGGTATGAAAAAATTTATTTTATTTTAAATTATTTGTTGTAATGGTTTCCATAGGGTCGAATCTTCCGTGACTTCACAATTCCTGGAGTTAGCCCAGCAGAACGCTCAGCCATATATGTGGCCATGATAGAAACCTTGGCTCACTTACATTCCTTGAATGTACAGTCACTGAAGCTGGAAGGATATGGTAGAGGTGCTGGCTACTGCAAAAGACAGGTAATACATCCACAAAAAGAGCTCCTTTTGTCAAGTTCTTGGAAATAATATATGTTTATTAGTCAAAATAAAAACCTATTTTATACTGTCCTGAAACTTGGATATAACTTTTAATATCAGCCTTTATATTGGCTTCTTGTTAGCATAAAAAAAATGTATATTTTTAGATCACAGCCTAAGCTTCTGTGGCTAACAACATGTACATGAATGCAAATTTAAAGCTTTTCAGCCTCTTCATTTAATTTATCAATATATTTTCCGTACAGTTTCTCTTTTTAAGTTAACATATCAAGCACAACTATGTGTTTAATACTTGCTGAGTACTGTGTTAAAAGTCAAGAAAATAGAAATAAGTTCTTCCCCCTAAAGGAACTTATGGTCGTTTTTTGAGAGACCTGTACATGAATCTCATTTACATGAAACTTGAAAATAGAATAAAGGAGTATATAATCTAGTAGTAAGTGGTTTGGTACTCATAATGAGAGCTGTTCCATTCAGAGGGTGGATATCAGTGTGCCTTTGCTTAGGTGGGGACAGCTTTGTGGGAGAGGTATGTCTTGCATTATGTATATAAGGAAAGAGAATATCTAGAGTGATAGGGAAAAGACGGTGAACATTTCAAACCAAAGGGACAGCTAGACCAGATATGTATGGGACTATTTCCCTTTGTATGTCTTTTTGAGGGTTCTGACTGAAGAGAGAAGGGAACTAAGATTTAGAGAGTACTCACTGTATGCCAGGTCCCGTAGCAGGTGAGTTACTGACCTACTCTTTTTACATCTTTGTAACAGCCCTAAGACATAAGTATTATTACCCCTATTTTGTAGATGAAGAATCTGAGGCTAATGGATATCAAATAATACATGAATAAGTGACTTAGACATAATTTATACCCATGTCTCTATGATTCCAAAGATGAAGGTCTTTACTGCACTAAGTTGAACAGAGATACCTTGGGAAAGTGGAGAGAACTAGAAACTGATATATAATTTGGTTTCAATTGATGGAGGACTTTGAGAATAGTTTGATTTGTTTGCATTTGATTCTAAGAATAATGAAAAGTCTTTGCATTCCTCATATCTGAAATATATTTAGAAGATTTGCGGGTAATAAGAAAAGGTATTAAAATGAAAAGTAAAAACCTCCCTTCTTCTAGCCCCCATATTTCCTTTTTTAGTGATTACTTGTTTCTTGTGACTCTTCCAGAAATCTCCTGTGCCTATTTATTTGTGTATATGTATGTATGATTTTGTGTACATTATTTTTTTCTTCCACAAAATAATTGCAGAATAAAGACTGGAACCCACATTTCTTGATTCCTATGCCAGTATTTTTTTTCCTGATACAAATCTACATTGGTAAAATGAACTAGATGGAAGAGAGATTTGGATGTTTTAGGCTTTAAAAAAAATGTTTTGGGCTCATGTGAATGTCACTTATAGGCATTTGTCTTGAGCGTTTAGGAATAAGACCAAATTTGATACAATCGAATTTTGTTTTAATTTCAGAATTGCTGTATCTTCTACTTTCAGCTCTATAATTTTTCTTATTTGTATATCTTTAGGTATCAACCTGGACAGAGCAATATCAAGCTGCAGCTCATCAGGACATCCCTGCCATGAACCAACTATCTGACTGGCTAATGAAAAACTTGCCAGATAATGACAATGAAGAAAATTTGATTCATGGAGATTACAAACTGGATAACATAGTTTTCCACCCTACAGAGGTACTGTAAGCCATATTTATAATAAACTGAGTAGGTCTTAGCACTTCTGATTTGGGACACAAGTACTAGGTAAATGTTCCCCTTAGAACTCTGAAGGAGCCCAACCCAACCTCACACTTCCCCTACCTTTGGGACTGTCTTCACCACTCAAAACTTTTAGGAATGGGTCCTGCAGATTTTCGGGCACAGGTAGCTGCCTACCTTTAAGGCCAAGTCTAACCCTCAGGATATCTGATTTACTACTTACACGGGATTTGGGAATTTATGTACATGTCACTGTTTTCTTCAGAGAAGGTTTTCATCTACAATATTTACCTTATCCAGGTTCTTGCTCTTTTGGTTCATTTCCGGTTCCTTTTCTTATCTCATGAAGAATTTTTAATTTGATTAATTATAAGCTCAGAGGGGCACCTGGGTGGCTTAGTCGGTTAAGCATCTGCCTTCAGCTCAGGTCATGATCCCAGGGTCCTAGGATCAAGCCCCACATCAGACTGCCTGCTCATCAGGAAGCCTGCTTCTCCCTCTCCCTCTGCTTGCCGCTCCCCCGTGTGTGTTCTGTTAAATAAATAAATAAAATCTTTAAATATATATGTATATGTATAAGCTCAGAGAGGACAGAATTCCAAAAAGCTCTTTTGAGGTTTTGAAAGAATTCTATGAGATTAATGTGACCTTGCTCTGTATAAATGTACACAGTGTAATCTTTATAAAGGGTACAAACAATTCAAAACTATAACCGTCCTCCACAGAACACAAACTGTAAGGCCTGGGATTGGAGGAGTATGATGGGAATGAGGAAACCACTCCAGTTCTCCTCATTACCCGTATGCCATTGGACAAGACGCTTGGCCCTTAGTATTCTGACAGTAACGTATAAGATTTATAGTTCCCTGAATCCTACTTCTTAAAAGAGGTTTTTCTGGGTTCATTAATTTTCTCAGAATGCTGAGATGTTTTAGGGCAAGAAGAGCTGCTCTGAATGCATGTGCTAAGCTTCTGGGTTTTCTGTTCCTTCCCTGTAGGAAGAGCACAGGAGAAAAATAGCATTATGAATTACATTGCTGTCCTAATTCAAAGTAGTAGTATATCAAATCAAAGTTCAAACATAACAGAAAGACATGAGCACATTCAATAGCAAGACAAAACTTTTTATAAGAAAGCCAATTTTGGATATTAAAATTATGTATATGTAATTATATATGTGTATGGGTAAACTTTTGTTAATGGCACTGATGAATTCTGAAATAACTTTGTTAAATATGGATTAGGAAGATTAAAGAATGCTAACTAATAACCTGGAAAAATTTTAAAAGCTTATATCTTAAAGCCTAGCAGGATCAGGCCTATATTTGATCTGCATCATTTGAGTCGTTAATAGTTTAGGAGCCTATCTTTGAATAAGTCAGAGTCTTCTATGTGTTCTATGTACTTTTCTACTCGTTGCTTAAACAAGGAAGGAAAAATTCAGACCTAGCTTTTTTTTTTTTTTTTTCAGACCTAGCTCTCTTGAATTTTGTGTCATCAACCTAGATGTTTAAATTTAGAATTAGTCATAATATGCTGAAAGTAATGGTGTGACACTAAGTACCATGTAGTTACTCCCTTTTAATTTTTAATCTCATATTAGAAAACCATTTCTTACAGGATTAAAGTTGTCAAACAGGTGTCATCTTCCTTTAGAAAAGCAGAATATTTGGGGCGCCTGGGTGGCTCAGTGGGTTAAGCCTCTGCCTTCAGCTCAGGTCATGATCTCAGGGTCCTGGGATCGAGCCCCGCATCAGGCTCTCTGCTCAGCGGGGAGCCTGCTTCCCCCTCTCTCTGCCTACTTGCGATCTCTCTGTCAAATAAATAAATAAAATCTTAAAAAAAAAAAAAAAAAAAGCAGAATATTCAATAGTTGGAAGACATTCTTTAAAAAAGAAACAACTGATAGAGGCAGAGCGTGAGGCTATTTAGCTGCAGTACTAATTTGTGACATACAGGATTATCTTTTCATGTGTTAGGGTTATATGGTATCTGGTAAAATGTCTTCTACTTTCTATCCAATAAACCCATAATTAATAGTTAAATTTAGTCAATTTCTGCCTCCTATAAATATTGTAGCTAATTTTTATGGAAGTAACGTGATTGGCAGAGTACAAGTCAACTAGCATTTATTCATTACCAACGATTTGCTCTCAAAGACAGGGTTGGAAAGGAAATACAGCCTTAATCAGCTCAAAATATAAATAGAAAAAAAATTAGCTAACAGCAGAAAACAACATATACCCAAGTGCTAAAGTATGTCATACAAAGTGACCTGCAAGAGCAGTCAGAAGGAAAGATACACTGTGGACTGGCATTGAAAGCTGTGAGATGTTAAAATTTAGTTTTAGTTAGTAGTTTATCTTTTCCACCTCATTTTTAATTTTTATTTATTTATTTTTTTAATACCCCTTTATTTTCTTAAGTAAACTCTACTCCCAATGTAGGGCTTGAACACATGACCCGAAGACCAAGAGTCACATGCTCTACCAACTGACCCAGCCAGGCCCCCCCCACCTCATTTTTTAGATTTCATACATAAATGGGGAAATTAGAGTATATTTCTTTTTTTGTGAAGGCACTCCACAAATTGTAAAATCAGTCCTTGGACTATAGTGAGCTGAATATGTGTATGTATGTGCTCACCTGTTTATATTCCTAGGGATACGATTGAAAGCTTTTTATTTTTTCTTTGAGAATAAGAATTATGTTTTAATTTTTTTTTTACCTTTGCCTCTAGAGTCTGTATAGCAGATGCTCAGTAAATGGAGATCAGCTAGACTATGACCTACTTTAAAGCAGTGACTATAGCATTTATGTAGCAGGTGGTTACATGTTTCTGAATAGAATCTAAGTTGAAAGAATTGATTTTATTAATCACTATTTCTGTATCATATATATTTGTGCTTAATTTTTATTCTCTAACAGTGTGACCTTAAAACGGATAATTTAGCCTCTGTGCCTCAGTTTTTATTTTAATTTGTTTTTATTGATGTATAATTGACATTGTGACATATTTAGGTGTACAATACAATGATTTGATACCTCCATATACTGTGAAACAATCACAGTAAGTATTGTTTACCCCTTCACCCTATGAAGTTACATAATATGCACTACAATGTTACTGACTCTAGTCATCATGGTGTACATTGTATCCCCTGACTTATTTATTTTATGGTTGGAAGTTTGTACCTCTTGACCCCCTTCTCCCATTTCACTCACAACACACACCCCCTTACCTCTGGCAACCACTAGTGTGCTCTTTTCATGTATGAGTTTAATTATATTTGTTTTGTTTGTTCTTTCACTTTTTAGATTCCACATATAAGTTAAATCATGTGGTATTTGTCTTCCTCTCTCTGACTTAGTACACTTAGCGTTATACTCTCAAGGTCCATTCATGTTGTCACAAATGGGAAGATTTCATTCTTTTGTAGGGCTGAATAGTATTCCATTGTATATATACCACATCTTTATCCATCCATCCATCCATCAATGGATACTCTGATTGTTTTAGCGTCTTGGCTATTGTGAACAATACTGTAGTGAACATAGGAGTGCATATATCTTTTCTAATTAATGTTTTAATTTTCTTCGTATAAATATGCAGAAGTAGAACTCCTGGATCACATGGTAGTTCTCTTCCTGGCTTTTTGAGAAAACTCCATACTGTTTTTCATAGTGGCTGCACCAATCTACATTCCCACCAATGATGCACAGAAGTTCCCTTTACTCCACATCCTCACCAGCACTTGTTATTTTCTGTCTTCTTGAAAATGGTCATTATGACAGGTTTGAGATGGTATCTCATTGTGGTTTTGATTTGTATTTCCCTGATGATGAGTGATGTTGAGCATTTTTTATGGGACTGTTGACCGTCTGTATGTCTTCTTTGGAAAATTTCTATTTAGAACTTATACCTATTTTTTTAATCGGACTGTTACTTTGTCATTGAGTTATAGGAGTTCTTTATCTATTTTGGCTATTAACCCGTTATTCGATATATGATTTGCAAATACTTTGTCCCATTCAGGAGGTTGCCTTTTTATTTTATTGTTGGTTTCCTTTGCTGTGCAGAAGATTTTTAGTTTGATGTAATTCCATGTATTTATATTTGTTTCTGTTGCCATTGCCTTGGGAATCAGTTACAAAAAAAAAAAAAAAAAGAATACTGCCAAGAGCAATGTCAAGGAGCCTACCGCCTATGTTTTCTTCTAGGAATTTTGTGGTTTCTGGTCTTGTATTCAAGTCGTTAATCCAGTTTGAGTTAATTTCTGTATGGCATAAGATAGTGGTATGGTTTCATTCTTTTGCATGTGGCTGTCCAGTTTTCCCAATACCATTTATTAAAGGGACTGTCTTTTCCCCATTGTATATTCTTGCCTTCTTTGTCATAAATTAATCGGCCATATACATGTGGGTTTTTTCCCTGGGCTCTTTATTCTGTTCAATTTATCATTATGTCTGTTTTTGTGCCAATACCATTTTGATTATTATAGCATTATATAATCTGATATCTGGAAGTGTGATGCTTCTAGCTTTATTCTTTCCCAAGATTGCTTTAGCTCTTTGAGATCTTATGTGGTTCCATACAAATTTTAGGATTCTTTGTTCTCTTTCTGTGAGAAATGTCATTGAAATTTTGATAGGAATTGCGTTGAATCTGTTAGAGTGCTTTGAATAATATGGATATTTTTTATTAACATATAATGTATTATTTGCCCCCAGGGGTACAGGTCTATGAATCATTGGCTTACACATTTCAATAATATGGATATTTTAACAATATTCTGCAAATCCATGAGCATGGAATATCTTTCCATTTGTGTGTTCTTCAATTTATTTCATCAATGTCTTATAGTTTTCATTGTATAGGTCTTTTAACTGCTCGGTGAAATTCATTCCTAGATATTTTATTCTTTTTGGTGCAATTGTAAATGGAATTTTCTAAATTTCTCTTTCTGATAGTTTGTTGTTACAGTATCAAAACATAGTATTGTTGTATGTTGATTTTGTATCCTGCAACTTTGCTGGATTTGTTTATTCTAATAGTTTTTTTGGTGAAGTCTTACAGCATTTTCTATATAAAAAGTCATGTTGTCCACAAATAATGACATTTTCACTTCTTCCTTTCCAATTTAGAGGCTTTTTAATTTTTTTTCTGGCCTAATTGCTCTGGACTTCCAATACTGTGTTGAATAAAAGGGGCAAGAATGGGCATCCTTGTCTTGTTCCTAATTGTTAAAGGAAAAGTTTTCAGCTTTTTACCATTAAGTATGATGTTTGCTGTGGGGTTGTTACATATTATTTTGAGGTACATTCACTATAACGACTTTGTTGAGAGTTTTTATTATAAATGGATGTTGAATCTTTTCAAATTTTTTTCTGCATCTACTTAGATGATCAAATGATCATTTTCTCGATGTGGCATATAACATCGGTTTATTTGCAGGCGTCAGACCATCCTTGCATCCCTGGAATAAATCCCACTCGATCATAGTATATGACCTTTTTAATGTATTGTTGAATGTAGTTTACTAATATTTTGTGGAGGATTTTTGCATCTATGTTCATCAAGGATATTGGCCTATAATTTTCCTTTTTGTGTGTGTGGTGTCTTGTCTGTTTTTGGTATCAAGGTAATGCTGGCTTTATAAAATGAGTTTGGGAGGCATCTGGCTGGCTTAGTTGGAGGAGCATGAGACAATCTCGGGATCCTGAATTTGAGCCCCACATTGGGTGTACAGATAAATTTTAAATAATAATAAGTAAATAAACAAATAGGATTTGGAAGTATTCTCTCCTCTTCAGTTTTTTGGAAGAGTTTGAGAAGGATAGATATTAAATCTTATTTGAATGTTTGATAGAATTCACCAGTGAAGCTGTCTGGTCCTGGACTCCTACCTCTGCAACTATGTTTCCTTCCCTAATTTTTGGTCATTAGTTCTTCAAATAAGTTTTCTGTCCCTTTTTCTCTCTTTTCTCCTTCGGGACCTCTATAATACAAATGTCATTCCACTTGATGTTGTTTCATAGGTCCCTTAAACTACCATCACTTTAAAAAAATTTTTTTTTCTATTTTGTTTTGGTGAGCTTCACTACCCCATCTTCTAGGTCACTGATTTGTTCTTCTGCTTCATCTAGTTTGTTTTTGAACCCCTCTTGTGCATTTTTTCAGTTCATTTATTGCATTCTTCAGCTTCGTGACTTATGTTCAATAGTTCCTTATATTTTCTCTCTTTGTTGACATTCTTGCTGTGTTTACCCATTCTTCTTAGATCAGTGAGCATCTTTCTGACCATTACTTTGAACTCTTTATCAGATAAATTACTTACCTGCATTTCATTATGGTTTTATTCTGGGGTTTTATCTTGTTTTCTTATTTGGAACATATTCCTTTTTCCTTATTTTGCTTGATTCTCTATCTTTGTTTCATCTTCTTTTAACAGTTTATTTATTTGAGAGGGGGGAGGGGGAGAGGGAAAGGGAAAGAGAGAATCTCAAGCAGACTCCCTGCTGAGCATGGAGCCTGACATAGGACTCGATCTCACAACCCAAAGATCACCACCTAAGCTGAAATCAAGAGTCAGATGCTTAACCAACTGAGACACCCAGGCTCCACTGTCTTTGTTTCTATGTATTAAGCACTATTGGAATCTCTTCCAGTCTTAAAGGAGTGGTCACAGGAACATGGGATGTGTTTCACTCTGCTGTCTGTGTAGTGTCCAGGGGGTGATAGCTTGCCAAGGACTGCCTTATTGTTTCAGCCCCATGGGGCCCAGAAATGCAAGCCCCCTGGCCACCAGAGCCTACATTCAAGGAGTGTCCCATATAGGAGTGATGGGCCAGGATAATACCATCCACTGGATTTACCGGGATGAGGCCTTGAGGGAGCACCTCGCTAGGTAGCCCACTTGCTGAGTTCAGTGAAGCAGGGCCATGTGGTAGCACAGGGTCAGAGCATGCCCATCTGCTGGGTTGAGCAATGTGGGGCCACAGGGCAAGCAGCACTAGTAAGGTAGAGGGAGAGTGCAAAAATGGCACCTGCCAGCATCTCCATCCCCAGAGAGAGTTCAAATAGATCCCAGCCACTCCAGCAGATGCTTTAAGATTGGCCAATGAATCTCCTTCATATGAGGTCTAAGTTCTTTTCAACCTGCTGCTTTTGATGGGTCCCAAGATGGGTAAATCTGTACATGAGCCCTTTAAGAGAGGAGTCTGTTTTCTAGAGCCTTTTGGTTCTCCTGGTTGTGAATCCTGTTGTTTTCAAAGCCAGACATTTTGGGGGCTCATCTCTCTGGTGCACATCCCAAGAATGGGATTACCTGATGTGGGGCTTAAACCCCTTGCCTCTCTGGGATATAGTCCATATTTATGTGATCCTTCCTGCTTGTGGGTTGCCACACTGGAGGGTAGGATTTTTGATGAGACGACATCTCTACCTCTCCTACCCATCTTGATGTAGCTTTTTTTTTTTTTTTAAGATTTTATTTGTTTATTTTTAAGATTTTATTTATTTTGACAGAGACACAGCAGAGAGAGGGAACACAAGCAGGCGGAGTGGAAGAATTAGGCTTCCTGCTGAGCGGGAAGCCTGATGTGGGGCTTGAACCCAGGACCCTGGGAGACACTTAGCAACTGAGCCACCCAGGCGCCCCTTAAGATTTTATTTTTAAGTAATCTCCACACCCAACTTGGGGCTTGAACTCACAACCCCAAGATCAAGAGTTGCATTCTCTATTGACTGAGCTAGCGATGTGCCCTTGATATAGCCTTTCTGTCCTTTATTGTGGAGGAGCTGTTCAGGTCATTTTCAGATCTTTTTCAGAGAAAGTTCTTTTATATGGAGCTGAAGATTTGGTGTATCTGTGGAAGTAGTTGAGTTCAGGGTCTTCCTATGCTACCATTTGAACCACTCATTTTAACTTTTTATTTAAAAAGCTTTGCGCAGGGGCGCCTGGGTGGCTCAGTGGGTTAAGCCTCTGCCTTCGGCTCAGGTCATGATCTCAGGGTCCTAGGATCGAGCCCCACATCGGGCTCTCTGCTCAGCGGGGAGCCTGCTTCCCCCTCTCCCTCTGCCTGCCTCTCTGCCTACTTGTGATCTCTCTCTCTCTCTGTCAAATAAATAAATAAAATCTTTAAAAATATTAAAAAAAAAAAAAGCTTTGCGCAGGGGCAGTATCGTAGCCAATGAGGTTTATCCGAGGCACGATTATTACTAATTAAAATAATTATAGACTCATAAGAAATTGTTAAAAAAAAAAGTACAGAGGGGTCCTATAATCCTAATTCCCCAAATGGATCTCACACAACTATAGTATATTATCAAAGCCAGGAAACTGACATTGTGTGCCTTTTAAATTCGATAAAGAAATACCAAAATGTCAGGGTTGTTGGGAAGCTAAAATGAAGTAAGCAATGTAGAGCAAGTAGCTGGTACCTGGCATAGCTGTGCTGAACTTGTTTCAATTCTCTTCTTCTTTTCCCCTCTGTTTTTTCTATTTTACTTTTTTCGAAGATTGCCTATCAAGCT
This sequence comes from Potos flavus, assembly GCA_028534135.1. NCBI lineage: Eukaryota > Metazoa > Chordata > Mammalia > Carnivora > Procyonidae > Potos > Potos flavus. The sequence continues at coordinate 77,495,203 of CM052898.1, read as the reverse complement.
CTGTTCTTCATAAAACTATTAAGGTACAAGTAAATATTTCATAATATGTACTAAGACTTAAACAGTGGTTGTAAGGGATCAAATTATAGGAGATTTTTAAGTTGTACATGTCTGTAATGAGTGAGGTTTGAGGTTTTATCATTTTGTGGTTTTTCAAAGAATAGCATGTTCTTTTTTTTTTTAAAGATTTTATTTATTTATTTGAGAGAGAGAGAATGAGAGAGAGAAAGTATGAGAGGGGAGGTCAGAGGGAGAAGCAGACTCCTTGCCAAGCAGGGAGCCCGATGCAGGACTCGATCCTGGCATTCCAGGAACACGACCTGAGCCGAAGGCAGTTGCTTAACTAACTGAGCCACCCAGGCGCCCTAGCATATTCTATTTTTATCATCAGAAAACCAAGAAAGAAGACAAAAACAAACTTAAATGATAAACCTTCCAGGAATGTGTGTGGTGAGCCAGTTAAGGATTACTAAAGGGTATGGCAAAACCAGAGCACTTTACTCAGTTTTGTAATCTGTATTTTCCAGTTACTTGTACATAAAGTATTTGAAGCATGTTTGAGCGAGTATTTCCATAATACAACATGCTTACTGCAATGTTTAAAAGAAATCCAGCCTTCCTGAAAAATACTGTTAATTTTCTAAATATAAATCTTACCCATCTGGCAGAGAAATGTTTAAGAAGTTTAATGTGCATTTCAACTTGAAAAACAAATTTATTTAATTAGAAACAGATAAACCTAGAGATAATTCATCTGCATTCATTAATTAGTAGTCAGATGTATTTAAAATAACAAATATATGTAATCTGGTTATTCTGAAATCATCTATCTTGAAGCCTTTTATACATTAACTTATGAAGAAAAAAGATTTGATATACAAACAAAACTGTATTTTTAATGGCTCTTTTTAATTTCCTTCATTATCTCTTAAATGTTAGTGTAGGGGGTCAGAAGCATAGTTATGAAATTAATTTTATTGCTAGGAAAGATGTGGCAATTTGGTTTTTTTCAACACCTTTACATAACAGTTTTTTTTTTTTTTTTTTTTCAGATACGGGGGCGGGCAGAGAAGGAGGGTGAGAGAAAAATCTTAAGCAGGCTCCACATCCAACAGGGAGCCTGATGTGGGGCTTGAACTCATGATCCTGAGATCATGACCTAAGCTGAAATCAAGAGTCGGACACTAGACTAACTGAGCCACCCAGGCATCCCCACATTGCAGATATTTTTAAAATACTCTGTAGTAGAAGCATCTGATGGCTCAGTCACTTAAGTGTCTGCCTTCAGCTCAGGTCATAATCCCAGGATTCTGGGATGGATTCTGAGTTGGGCTCCCTACTCAGCAGGGAGCCTGCTTCTCCCTCACCCCTTCCCCTCACTCATGCTCTCTCTTTCCCTCTCTCTTACTCTCTCAAATAAATAAAAATAAAATAAGGAGGGAAGGCAAGATGGTGGAAGAGTAGGAGAGCTCATTTCATCTGGTCCCTTGAATTTAGCTAAATAACTATCAAATCATTCTGAATACCTATGAATTCAACCTGAGATGTAAGAATCGCTGGAATTCTACAAATAGAAAAGCGACAACTTTTTGCAAGGTAGGAGGTGTGGAGAAGTGAATCTGAGGGGATATATTGGAAGATAAATGGCAGGGGGAGGGAGCCTCTGGAAGCCAGTTACCGAAAAGTGATACAGCCCCTGAGAGCAAAATCGGAACCTTTAGAAATCTGCTCCAGTGAGAGACGTCCCTGCCTGAAAGCTGCTCAGGTGGTGAAGCAGGGCAGAGTCCTAGGTGGGACAGTGTGACCTCAGGACATCCCTGGAATCACAGAAAGAATGGGGGTACCTGAGCTGGCAGCATTCCCAAACATTGCAGCAGGGAAGCTGGTTATGGTCAGCGAGCCCAGGAGGGGGCTTTCAGCTTAGTTTGCCATAAACCACGAATGGTGGCACGCTCGGGCAACAGCTCTCCATGCGGGGGCCCTGCAAAGGGCAGAAAGGCTGTGACCCTCTACCTTTCCCTGGGAAGATCGGAGTGGATGCGCACCACAGGAGTCTTCAGAGTTTGGCACACACAAAAGTGAAGACCACTCATGTCTGAGAGTTTACTGAAGAGAGGCGACTGTGATCTTTCAGCTCCGGGGCTGGTGATCCAGGCATGGACATGTTTATTTTCATCCTCCAGAGAGGCACGGAAAGCTTTCTTCGGGAAATAAAAACCACATAGAGCAACCAGAAGCAGCTTACACTGAGGCTGGCTCCCTAGCAAGGGGTGGTGCAACTCCACTCAGGCAAAGACACCTGAGAATCAGCACAGCAGGCCTTTCCCCCAAAAGACTAGCTGGAAAAACAGGTGAATGCCAAGTGTATGGAACACACAGAACTGCAAAACTCCAGCACTAGGGGAAACTAGTATATAGAATTCAAGGTTTTTTGCTCATGATTCCTTCATCTTTCAGTTTAAAATTTTCCTTTTTTTTTTTTCCTTTTCAACAATTATATTTTATCAACTCTGTTTTTAAGTCTTTTTTTTCACGGTATTCAATTTTATTTTTGTGTGTGTATATATATATATATAAGTTTTGCTCTCTTTACAATGTTGGGATTTGGTATTTTCTAACAAACAGACCAAAATACACCCAGGACTAAGTGGATCACCCTGTTTTATCCACCTGGGAGATTACAGTCTCTCTCCGACCCCTGCCCCCCTTCTTTTTTTCTTCTTTGGCTTCTGACTGCTTCAGATTTGTTTCGTTCGGGACTGGTTGATAATTTTTATTTTATCTCATTCATCCATTCTTCTCTGGGCAAAATGACTAGAAGGAGAAATTCACAACAAAAGAAAGAACCAGAGGTAATACTCTCTGCCACAGATCAATTTGATACGGATATAAGTAAAATGTCACAGCTGGGATTCAGGATAATGGTCATATAGTTACTAGCTGGGCTTGAAAAAAGCATAAAAGACACAAGAGAATCTCTTAGTGCAGAAATAAAATCTAGTCAGGCTGAAATTAAAACTGCTTTAACTGAGATGTATTCTAAATTTGGATGCTGTAACATCTAGGGTAAATGAGGCAGAAGGGAGGAAGTGACATGGAAGACAAGTTGATGGAAAGGTAGGAAGCTGAGGAAAAGAGAGAAAAACAACTAATGGATGTGAGGGGGGAGGCTTTGAGAAATCAGCAATACCATAAAGTGAAACAATATTAGAATGATTGGGGTCCCTGAGGAAGGAGAAAGAAAGAGAGAGGGACATAAGGTATATTTGAGCAAATCATAGCTGTGAACTTCCCTAATCTGGGGAAGAAAACAGGCATTCAAGTCCAAGAGGTAGAGAGTACCCCTCTCAAAATCAATAAAAATAGATCAACACCCAACATATAATAGTGAAGATTGCAAATTTCAGAGATAAAGAGAAAATCCTGAAAGGAGCTTGAGACAAGAGGTTCTTAACTGACAGGGGTAGAAACATTAGGCTGGCTGCAGACCAAGCCACAAAGACCTGGCAGGCCAGAAAGTGCTGGCATGATACATTCAAGGAACTAAATGAGAAAAACATGCAGCCAAGAATACTTTCCAGCAAGGCTGTCATTCAGAATGGAAGGAGACATAAAGAGCTTCCAGGACAAACGGAAACCAAAAGAATCTGTGACCACTAAACCAGCCCTGCAAAAAATACTAAAGGGGAAACTAAGCAAAGAGAGAGCCCAAATGTAACAGACTAGAAAGGAACAGAGACAGTCTACAGAAACAGGGACTTTATAAGTAATACAAGGGCACTAAATTCATATCTTTCAATAGTTCCTCTGAATCTAAATGGGCTAAACACCCCAATTAAAAGACACAGGGTATCATATTGGATAAAAAGGCAAGACACATCCATATGCTGTCTGCAACAGACTCATCTTAGACCCAAAGACACCTCCAGATGGAAAGTGAGGG
>CM052898.1:77474006-77490760 GCA_028534135.1 Potos flavus | reverse complement strand
CTTTGTGACACAGCAAAGGCAGTCCTAAGAGGGACGTACATAGCAATACAAGCCCTTCTCAGAAACTTAGAAAAGTCTCAAATACACAAGCGAAACTTACACCCTAAGGAGCTGGAGAAAGAACAGCAAATAAAGTATAAACCAAGCTGGAGAAGATAAATAATAAAGATTAGACCAGAAATCAATGAAATAGAAACCAAAGATACAGTAAAACGGATCAATGAAACTAGGAGCTTGTTCTTTGAAAGAATTAATAAGATCAATAAACCCATGGACGGACTTATCAAAAAGAAAAGAGAAAGGACCCAAATAAACAAAATCATGAATGAAAGAGGAGAGATCACAGTCAACACCGAAGAAATACAATTTTAAGAACATGTTATGAGCAACTATATGCTAACAAATTAGGCAACCTGGAAGAATGGATACTTTCCTGGAAACTTATACACTACCATAACCAAAACAGGAAGAAATAGAAAACCTGAACAGACCCATAACCAGCAAGGAAATTGAAGCATTAATCAAAAATCTCCCAAAAAAACAAAGGTCCAAGGCCAGATGGCTTCCCAGGGGAATTCTACCAAACATTTAAAGAACTAAAACCTATTCTTCTGAAGCTGTTTCACAAAATCCAAATGGAAGGAAAACTTCCAAACTCTTTCCATGCAGCCAGCATTACCTTGATCCCAAAACCAGACAAAGACCCCCTCAAAAAGGAAAATTACAGACCACTATCCCTAATGAACGTAGATGCCAAAATTCTCACCAAGATACTAGCCAGCAGGATCCAACAGTACATTGAAAGGATTATTTACCACAACCAAGTGGGATTTAGTCCTGGGCTGCAAGTGTGGTTCAACATCTACAAATCAATCAACGTAATATACTACATTATTAAAAGAAAGGACAGGAACTGTATGATCCTCTCAATAGATGCAGAAAAAGCAATTTGACAAAGTACAGCATCCTTTCATGACTAAAACTCCACAATGTAGGGATTGAAGGACCATACCTCAATATCATAAAAGCCATCTATGAAAAACCCCCAGTGAACATTATTCTCAATGGGTAGAAACTGAGAGCTTTTCCCCTAAGGTTAGGAACATGGCAGGGATGTCCACTCTCACCACTGTTGTTCAACATACTACTAGAAGTCCTAGCCTCAGCAATCAGACAACAAAAAGAAATAAAAGGCATTTGAATTGGCAAAGAAGAAGTCAAACTTTCACTCTTTGCAGATGACATGATACTCTATGTGGAAAACCCAAAATTACTAGAACTCATACATAAATTCAGCAATGTGACAGGATATAAAATCAATGCACAGAAATCAATTGCATTTCTGTACACTAACAATGAGACAAAAGAAAGAGAAATTAAGGAATCGATCCCATTTACAATTGCACCAAAAACCATATGATACCTAGGAATAAACCTAACCAAAGAGGTAAAGAATCTGTACTCTAAAAACTACAGAACACTTATGAAAGAAATTGAGGAAGACACAAAGGAACGGAAAAACGTTCCATGCTCATGGATTGGAAGAACAAAAATTGTCAAAATGTCTATGCTACCCAAAGCAATCTACCCATTCAATGCAATCCCTATGAAAACACCATACACTTTTTTCACAGAGCTGGAACAAATAATCCTAAAATTTGTATGGAATCTGAAAAGACCCTGAATAGCCAGATGAATGTTGAAAAAGAGAACCAAAGCTGGTGGCATCACGATCCCAGACTTCAAGCTCTGTTACAAAGCTGTAATCATCAAGACAGTATGGTACTGGCACAAAAACAGCCACATAGATCAATGGAACAGAATAGAGAACCCAGAAATGGACCCTCAAGTCTATGGTCTGCTAATCTTTGGCAAAGCAGGAAAGACTATCCAGTGGAAAAAAGACAGTCTCTTCAACAAATGGTGTTGGGAAAATTGGACAGCCACATGCAGAAGAAGAAAACCGGACCATTTTCTTACACCATACACAAAAATGGACTCAAAATAGATGAAAGGCCTCAGTGTGAGACAGGAATCCATTAAAATGCTAGAGGAGAACACAGGCAGCAACCTCTGTGACCTTGGCCACAGCAACTTCTTGCTAGACTTGTCTCCTAAGGCAAGGGAAACAAAAGCAAAAGTGAATTATTGGGACTTCATCAAGATAAAAAGCTTTTGCACTACAAAGGCAATAATGGACAAAACCAAGACAACTGACAGAATGGGAGAAGATATTCGCAAATGTCTTGTCAGATAAAGGGCTAGTATCCAAAATCTATGAAGAACTTATGAAACTCAACCATGAAAGAACAAATAATCCAATCAAGAAGTGGGCAGAAGACATAAACAGACATTTCTCCAAAGAAGACATCCAAATGACCAATAGGCACATGTAAAAATGCTCCACGTCCCTTGGCAACAGGGAGCTACAAATCAAAACCACAATGAGATACCCCCTCACACCAGTCAGAATGGCTGAAATTATCAAGTGAGGAAACAACAGATGTTGGCAAGGATGTGGAAAAGGGGGAGCCATCTTAGACTGTTGGTGGGAATGCAAACTGGTGCAGCCACTCTGTAAGACAGTATGGAGGTTCCTCAGGAAGCTGAAAATAGAGCTACCTTACGACTCAGCAATTGCACTACTTTGTATTTACCCCAAAGATACGAATGTAGTGATCTGAAGGGGCACCTGCACCCCAATGTTTATAGTAGTAATATCTACAATAGCTTAACTGTGGAAGAGCCGAGATGTCCATCAACTGATGAATGGATAAAGAAGATGATAAAGAAGATGTCTTCTATATATAAGACATATGTATACACACACACACACATACACACACACACACACTGGAATATTACTTAACCATCAAAAAAGTGAAATCTTGCCATTTGCAACTCATGGACAGAACTGGAGGGCATTATGCTGAGTGAGGTAAGTCAATCAGAGAAAGACAATTATCGTATGATCTCACTGATATGTGGAATTTAAGAAACAAAATAGAAAAAAACAAAACAAAACAGAGGCTCATAGGGAAGGAAGGGGAAAATAAAGCCGAAATCAGAGAGGGAGACAGACCATAAGAGATTCTTAATCAGAGGAAACAAACTGAGGGTTGCTGGAGTGGAGGGGGGTCAGGAGATGGGGTAGCTGGATAATGGACATTATGGAGAGCACAGGATGTAATTAGCAGTGGGTGTATAAGACTGATGAATCACTGAACTCTCCCTCTGAAACTAATAAAACACTATATGTTAATTAATTGAATTTAAATGTATAAAATAGTAAAAAAAAAAAATAGTCTCCTCTTACATGTGTTTAGTGATTAAGGTATCACTTTGGAGACTTTCTGATCTAGTTAGTACATATAGAATGTTGAGTTTTAAAATTCTGAACTTTTGGGTATTAAAAAGAAAATGCAACACTTGGTTCAGATGGCAGACCGAATTTGGCATTTACCTGCCTTCCCACAAATAAAATCCCACTAACAATAAAGAAATTTTTAAAAAATGGATTAAGTCACTAAAAGGACAAAAAAAGGAGTGGGACACATCAGAGGACTAAGGTTTCGAAAAGAGAATGGGGGATACCTGGGTGGCTCAGTCAGTTGAGTGTCTGCCTTCGGTTCAGGTCCTGGGATCGAGTCCTGCGTTGGACTCCTTTGCTCAGCAGGGAGCCTGCTTCTCCCTCTGCCTGCCCCCCTTCTCTGACAAATAAATAATATCTTAAAAAAAAAGGAAAGAAAGAAAGAAGGAAGGGAGGGAGGGAGGGAGGGAGGAAGTTGGATTGGAAAGCAGAATGGATCGTACCAAAGAATAACCCCTAACAGAGGAAGACATACCTCAAGATCATTTTGAAACAAGAGAAGGCTATAGCACAGGTGGTAACCTTTTTGTTTTGTTTTACAATGGAGTCCCCTGTGATTGGCTGGTATGGAGAGCAAGAGTGAGAAGGGAAAGCAAAATCAAGATTTTTGACTGAAGAATTAACCTGTAGATGGGCTGCAGGGGTAGGTCTGTAACACTCCTGCATAGCTGTGGCATTTGCTTCAGACAGAAGGCTGCAAGAGTCCTCTAAAAAAGCAAATGATCAACTTAGACTTACTGTGGTGATCATTTCATAGCATGTGTAACGGTCAAATCACTGTGTTGTACACAGGAAACTAATATAATATTGTATGCTAATCACTCCAATTTGAAAAAAGATAAAACAAAAAACAAAGTGAGGAAGTTGAGGCCCCAAGACATTAAGCAGTTTGCCTAAATCAAATAGAGAAGGAAGCCAATGTGGAACACTGTGGAAAACCCGGGCTTAGAGTTAGAGCATGTGCTCTCATTCAGACTTTGCGTAAATTCTACCCTCAGCAAAATACTTCCTTCAGACATTCAACAAACATTGAGCACCTCTCTCTGGTGGTCAGTGTGCTTGATGGTGGGGACATGACGATATTAAGTCTTATTAAGCATGATGATATTATGCCAGGAAGACAAGTTGCTATCTTCACAGTCAAATAGGAGAGAAAGACAGTGAATCAACACTAGTTATTATATTAAGAATTTACTCCTCTGCCAGATACTATGCCAAGAGCTTGAAGTATAGTAACTTGTGTAATCCTTGCAGCAGGGGTACAATTACTACTCTGGCTTGAAAATGAGTCAGAGAATATTTAAACTATGAGTAATAAACTTAGGACTCTAAAAAAAAAAACAACAATGTCTGTTTCAAAGAAGCCAGGGTTTCACATGAGGGTTAGTGCTCTAGAGTCCTCCGTTTTGGAGCCTTTTTTTTTTTTTTTTAAATAGGGGTTTGGTATAAACCCCAGCTTGCCTATCAACCTGCCTGATTTCTGCCTGCTCACCCTAAAATGAAACATATTTGTTGACATGCTTGTGCCTGGAACCAGCCGATTATTCAAAGGAGAGGGCAGAATTGGCAGAAGAAGCTATGTAGTCTTGCTCTTTCATTAATAAATGTGAATGGGAAAAACATGAAGCACAGAAAAGAAGTATCACAAGTTGGGGTTGTGATATATCTTAATAACATGCAGCTATTAAAATATTTACAAAGAATTTTCAATGTAGGGATGCCTGGGTGGCTCAGATGGTTGAGCATCTGCCTTGGGCTCAGGTCATGATCTCCAGGTCCTGGAATCAAGCCCTGAGTAGAGCTCCCGGCTCAGTGGGGACTCTGCTTCTACCTCTCCCCCTGCTCATGCTCTCTGTATCTCTCTGTCTCAAATGAATAAATTAAAAGAAAAATTTTAAAAATACTTTATTATAAGTAAAAAAAAAAGCAATATATAGCTTTAACAGAAGATTGTCAATATTTATGTGGCAAAGAAAGCCACAGTCATTTTGTCTTTGCAGATAGTTCAAATCTAGAATATATCCATGCCTAATAACATGAGCTTTTTCTTCCATTAAAAATCATAAACCAGGGGACCTGGCTGGCACAGTCAGTGGAGCATGCAACTCTTGATCTCGGGGTTGTGGGTTTGAGTCACATGTTGGGTACAGAGATTACTTAAAATCTTAAAAACAAAATCTTAAACCAACATCTGTAAAAATGTTTTATGAATGATTCTGAATGATTAGAATGATTCTGAGCAATACTAATCCTTGTCTGTGAACATATACATTTGAAATGATATCTGGAGAAAACTAATTAGCTTTTTCAAGATAGGAGGGGGAAGTCTATAAATTTCTATCCAGTATTATTAAAACTAAGTTTATAAAAATTAAAAGTCGTGGGGTGCCTGGGTGGCTCAGTAGGTTAAAGCCTCTGCCTTTGGCTCAGGTCATGATCTCAGGGTCCTGGGATCGAGCCCCGCATTGGGCTATCTGCTCCGTGGGGAGCCTGCTTCCCTCCCTCTCTGCCTGCCTCTCTGCCTCCTGGTGATCTCTGTCAGGTGAATAAATAAAATCTTTTAAAAAGAAAAAATTAAAAGTCTTGTCTAGAAAACAAGATTATGTCATATAATACACCAGTTTTTTAACAGTATACATCTTTAGTAAGAATCTTGATGACTTTTTCTCAATACTTTTACATATTTTTCCACTTTCTATAATGAGAAAAAATAAGCTTCATTTAAACTACTCAAATGACCTTTGACATTCCTTGGATTTCATAAAGTGAGATCATAAGAACCCAATATCTATGAAAATGTTAAAAGGCAATTTTTCCTGTTTAAAATGGATAAGGAGGGGGCTTGGGTGGCTCGGTCAATTAAGCGTCCAGCTCTTGATTTTAGCTCAGGTCATGATCTCAGGGTCATAAGATCAAGCCCTGCATTGGGCTCACACTGGGTGTGGAGCCTGCTTAAGATTTTCTCTCTCCCTCTCTGTCCCTCTGCCCACCTGCCACGTGTGCATGCTCTCTCTCTAAAAAAAATTAAAGTAAAATGGATAAGGAGTCCTAAAAAATAGCATTTAAAACAAGAACTAGCAACATAGTCTTGAGAATACACTTATAATGTAAAGATAACATTAGTCATGTTTTCCTATTCAGTATAATAATATACTATTAAAGAACTGTTGCTTTTTTCTAATAGACAACTTTAAAGTGAAAAACATATTATAGGGGCGCCTGGGTGGTTCAGTGGGTTGAGCCTCTTCCTTCGGCTCAGGTCATGATCTCAGGGTCCTGGGATCAAGCCCTGCATCGGGCTCTCTGCTCAACTGGGAGCCTGCTTCCTCCTCTCTCTCTGCCTGCCTCTCTGCCTACTTGTGATCTCTCTCTCTCCGTCAAATAAATAAATAAAATCTTTAAAAAAAAAAAGAAAGAAAACATATTATATTGCAAAATTATCTGTAGGCTCAGATTTAAGATTCTGAACTAACACACTGCAAAGCAGTATATCAGTTATGAGGAAGTTAGATGTTAAAGGTGCTATTTGGGGAGAATTGATCAGGCATCAAGTGTATTTTCTGCTTTCTTCTTTCACCAATATACTGTTTTTCATACTCTTAAGGACTAAAGAAAGCTTCTCTGTAATGAGATATTTTATATTAATTCTGACTTCTACCGTACTACAAACAGATTTTGCAGATCTCTAAATGGATAGACTTTAGAACAGGAAGTATTAAATTACACAAGTTTTTAAATAATTATGTAAACATTGGATGATTTAATTTCTCAGAACTGTAGTATCACAAAGAGGTAGTCAGAGATGAGGAGTTTGTAAATGTATTGCATAATATATTATCAAGCACAGTAGCATTGACTATTTCCATGGCAGTACGAGGGATGGAAATAATAAACAACCCTAAACAGGAAATCTCCAATTCAACTGATTTCCTGACAGAAATGATGAATGCTTTCATCCTGGTTAAAAGAGCTGTCCTTTGTCTTGCAGTTTTCACTAAATACATCATTTCCCTAGACTAGCTATGCTTAATAAAAAGAACATTTTTGTGTATTATATGACTGTAAAGGAGTGGAAAAATTTTAGAAAATAGTTTTGTAATGTGGCCTTGTGACAATAGTCACAGATTTTAATCTAGTAATTCTAGCATAAGTGTAAAAAAATTAGGTATAGAGATTCTGTAATAGCAAAATATTGGAAAATGCCATCATCCTAATCCATATTTTAGTTCATCTTGATTATTTTAGTTGCATAAATTAGAGATTATTATTACTGTTTTATGTGGCTAGTTTTAAATTTATATTTACCATGTATTTATCACTTTATTTACTGTTTCTTCTTGCAACTCAGATGTTTCTTTTAGGATCAAGTTCCTTTAATGAGAATCTGCTAGTAACCTTTTCTTTGATCTTTCTTTTTTCCTTTTATTTTCCTTTTTTGGCTCACGAGAGGGAAGTAGTGATTCAGATTCAGATTCCGTTTCTTTATCTCTAATGCCTTTATTTTGCCCTAATTCTTGAAAGATTGTTTTATTGGACATAGAATTCTAGTTATTTTCTCTTACCAACTGAAGACATTAACACACTGATTTCTGGCTTCATTTGTTCCTCTGGGATATCAGTTCTCAATTGTTTATCAGTGATCTGGGGGCGCTTGGGTGTTTCAGTCGGTTAAATGTCCAACTCTTGATTTTGGCTCAGGTTATGATCTTGGAGTCATGAGATCAAGCCCCACATTGGGCTCTGTGCTCTGCTGGAGATTCTCTCTCTCTCTCCCTCTACCCCTACCCCCTGCTCGCTTGCTCTCAAATGGATAAAGATGTGGTATATATATACAATGGAATACTGTGCAGTCAAATAAACAAATAAATCTTTAAAAAAAATTAGCATTGATCTGTCCTTCCACCCTCCCCTCCTTTTAAGAGATTTTATTTCTCTTTGATGTTCAGTAGTTTGTGCTTTGGCTTTATTGTGTTTTCTGAACTTGAGAATTGGTGTTTTTCATCAGTTCTAAAAACTCAGATGTAATTTTTTCCCGTATTCCCTCTTCTCATACTCTTTATCTAGAGTCCACAATTAGACTGATGTAAGAACTTTTCTCTATAAAACCATCACATTCCTTAACCTTTCATATTTTCCCTCTATTGAATTTCTGTGCTCCATTTAAGAAAGGAATAACTTCTTCATATTTTTCTTCCATTTTTTTTTTTAGCTATATCTAATCTACTTTTCAACCATCCCTAGGGCAGTGATTCTCAAAATTTGGAGTGTCAGAATTGCCACTGGCAAAGAATACAGAAGCTCTAGGCTCATTGAAGTAGGATAGGTGGTGGATCCTTGTGTTCTCATCAGGTGCCCCAAGTAATTCAGATACCACCAAACTTTAAGAACCACTGCTTGAATTTTTAAATTTGATTAGTGTGATTTTTCTTTTCCTCAAGTTGCATTTGATTCTTGTACTTTTTTGGGGTGGGTTCTTTTTCAGATTTGGCCAATTTTGATAACCCTTGTCATACTTTCAATTCCTTTCTTTATTCTTGAAGTCTATTGGACACAAATACTTTATATCTGATCATTTTTTTATCTGTAGTCTTTGGGGAGTGTGATTCAGTTTTGTTACACTATTAGTTTTGCTAATTTTTGCTGATGGTGGCTTGAAACAAGTACTTTAGTAACACCTGAAGAGTCAGGCTTTTTTATTTCTGACCACTGAGGAATTTCCTTCTTGTTCTTCCAGCACAGCTATTCATTACATGTATTTTTTTTTTCATTATTTTAAGTATTTTCTCTGGCATTTTTAGTTGTGCTACTTTGAGAGGGGTTCCTATGACCACCCAGTGAGCTATATTGCTAAAAATGGAACACTAAATCTTGGTACAAGATTTTGGAAGTCTGTTATCAAATATCGAGACTGCGTAATTTTGTGAGCAACAAACCTCTAGAATTGTTTACTCTCATGTTATCTGGTTTTGGAAAGAAATATTATTGATTTAATAGCAGCTTGAAAAGCTTCTTCACCTAAATATGTTTACTTTGGATATTTGCAGCTTGTGGCATTATTTACTTTGTATTAACTTTAGCTAATGAACTTTTTTCTTATTATTACTTTAAGGAGGTAATTGAGTTCTACAATCAAAATGAAAATTCAGTGGACAGATGGAAAAAACCTTTAGTGATTGATAAACTTAAGGTAAGAAAAATAAGAAAACATTTAATGTTGGAAAATGAATATGCAGGTGTTTTTTGAAACCTTAGTTTGTTATTGCTGTTGTTATATATGTAGAGAATAAATATATCAATAGTAAGTTTACATTTTAAAAATTAAATTTTAAAATTTAAAAATTAAATTTTAAAAAGTAAGTTAAAAACAGAATCTATAGTATACAAATTAGGTTACATAGCGTTTCGTATGTGGTATGTGATGAAGATAGCCTCTTATGGCTATTGAAAGAAAAAATATGATCAACAGCACTCACTACCATCTATTGCAAAATTGCAATAGAAGTTAAGCAGAACATTTGTCCCACATGGGCTCGGTCTAAATTTCACGTTTTTAAATCCTAACCACAACACACATAAGTTAAAATATACAAAATAGTATGTCTGGCATAATTATACGCAAATGTGGGAGATTCTGTAATAACTATGATTCAATAAAAGGTATTCAGGAAAGCAAATTTAGTTTTTCAGCCAAATCTAAGAAAACTTGGAGAAAAAGGCAAATCTTTAACATTTAAGAAACTGTTGATTTATAATGAGTTAGTAGCTATTTGGTTTTACACACTGTAGGGTAAATAAAACAAATAACTTCATAAGTGTTTTTAAATTTCAAGAAGCATAAATAGCAATATCTTTTAAAAATAAACTGTTTTAGTTCATGGTAAATTATGATCACTCTCACGTATTCATCACCTTGACAGGAAATGGCCAGAGCAGAAGGCCTCTGGAATTTGTTTTTGCCAGCTGTGAGCGGTCTCAGCCAGGTGGACTATGCCTTGATTGCTGAAGAAACAGGAAAATGCTTTTTTGCTCCAGATGTCTTTAACTGCCAAGCACCAGGTTACTGTATTATTTAAAAACAGAACTTTCTTAGATATTTTGAACAGTGTTTGAAATTCCTCTGTTTTATGACAGGAAGTTTTTCTACACAGTCATTGGTTTATAAACTTGTCTACAATTTTATTTCTCAGTTACTTTGATTTAAATATTTTAAAAAATGGATCTGATATTCTCACTGGATTATTCTTTTGTTAAATATCATTGCATTAAGAGTATTAGTGAATAGAGGCCACCTCCAAAGGTACTGGCAATATAAAGATTACAGTTTCATGATTGGGTCTTAGATATTTGTATGGCTAGTTGGAATGGATAGAGAGTTCCAGATCTTTTGGTTAGCCTCACTATCTCTCCATTTCTTCACCAGTTTGTTTTTTTTTTTAAGTTTTTAAAAATTTATTTAAGTAACCTCTACACTCAACATGGGGCTCTAACTCACAACCCCGAGATCAAAAGTCACACACTCTTGCAAGTGAGCCATCCAGGCACCCCTATTCACCAGTTATTTATTGATTACTTACTATGTGCCAAGCACTGTTCTAGATCCTTGGGATGTATCAAAGAATAAAATACACAAAGATTCTTGCCCTCATGGAGCCGATGTTCTAATGGAGGGGACAGAAATAAATAATAAATATTATTAGTAAGTAAATTATGCAGTAAGTTTGAAGATGAAAAGTGCTTTGGGGGAAGAAAAAGCAGGGTAGGGCAACACTGGAATGCTGGGGAACAAGAAATGCAAATTACAATTTAACATGGTATGATCAGATTAGGCCTTACTGAGAAAATGATATTCGATAAAGATTTAAAAAAGGCAAGAGAGTTAGCTATGCTGATAGCTGGGGAAGGAATTTCCATAGCAGAGGAAACAGAAAATGCATAGACCCTAAGGCAAGAGTATGATTGGTGTATTCCAAGAAGAGTCAAGGAGGCCGGCATAGTTGGGAGAATAGTAAGAAGATATCAGAGAAGAAAGGGCCTTATGGGGCAGGTAAGGGCTTATACCTCCTATGAAAGGGGAAGTCATGGGAGATTTGACCAGAAGAGTGACAAGATGTTACATCAGTTTTAAAAGAATCGCTTTGACTACTATGTTGGGAATTAACAAAAGGAGGGAAGGAAGGAAGCAGGGATAATCCTGGTTAGAGATGATGGGGATTTGTTCTAGGGTGGTAGCGGTGGAAAAGGTGAGAAGTAGAAAGATTCTAAATATATTTCAAAGGAAGAGCTAAGAGAAAGTCAAGGATGCCTCCAAAGATTCTGGCATGAAAAACTGGAAGGGTAAAGGAAGGAGGCCGACTTTTCTTTAAAAAGGTAATATAGAAGGGGGTGCCTGGGTACCTCAGTCAGTTAAGTGTCTGCTTTCGGCTCAGGTTATGATCTCAGGATCCTGGGATGGAGTCCCATGTTGGGCTCTCTGCTCAGCGGGGAGTCTGCTTCTCCCTCTCCCTCTGTGTTCTCTCTCTCTCAAATCAACAAATAAAAATCTTGTAAAAAAAATTTTTTTAAGGTAATATGGAACAGATAAACCTGTAATGTAGTCCGTAGAAGATGTTTTCAAACCTGGATTTGCCAAAGAACTCACTAAGGAACTTAAAAAAACAAAAAAACAAAACAAAAAAACAGATTCACAGCCTCCATCCCTATAGATTTGATTCAGTAGGTCTAGGGTAGACCCAGGGAATGTCTTTTGTCTTTTTTCCCCTCAAGTTACTCTAGTTATTCTGTTGCTCCCAGTCAAGGACCAACATTTGATTTGTCATAGAAGGATGATGGTATGATATCCTATATTGTCACTGAACAAGTTAGACCTCAGTATTGCCTTTTGTGCTTATTGTATGGCCCTGCTGCTAAAGCTCTCCAAAAAGAGTTAACGAAGGATGGAATTACCAAAAAGAAGTATATTGGATATCTGAGAGAAAACACAATCTGGTTGCATAGTAAAGTGTTTGCACAGTGGACTTTGACTCTCATTTATTTGGAACTATTAAGGTAGCTATAGACTTCTGATGATGGGTGAATTTATTCCTGGTGGTTTTCCCTCTTCAAATCACCAATTTATCAAATGACTGCTCTACTACATTTTAATCCAATAATGAGGCTATTGTAAAAGTCAAGAAATCTATCATAGAATTTCTAAAGATTTCATGCCAGTTATGTGAAGCTATTACTGTATAGGTGGCATAATTTTGTGGAAGAAGAACTGGTAGTCTTTTTTTTTAAACTTTTTTTATTGATACTCATAGTAAGAAATATAATTTATATTGCGACCCAATATGTAGCATATGTAGTTGTACATGTATGTTCATGGATGGATTGAGCAAGGGACTTGGGGAACAAGAAGTGAGAGGCGTATATATTACCGAAAAAGGGTTTCATGAAATAATAGTTTCCTTTATTACATACAGTATATTCAGATATTTTCCAGTGAATCTAATCTAATGTGTTCTATTTTGATCTATTTCATTTTTTTTAGAGAATGCTAGCCATATTCAATTACATTGATTTCATGACATACTAATAGATCATAATATGAAAAATAATGCTACAGAAGACTATAGAAGACTTCCTTTGTAGGAAGCTCTGCCACTATTTCTCCATTTGACCCGTGAACTCACTTTTCACTAGAAGATCATTTGCCTAGCATTAAAAATTTTAGTATTAAAATTTCATGAGTCTATCAGTTGTACTGTCTAAATGATTATCACCAAACTGCTGAAATTTTAAAATTGGCCAGAAAAATATATTTTCTTCGGCCAAAGTATAATCAGCAACTCTCCTTAGTAAACAAGGATGTATAAAACCATAAGTAGAAAACTAGCCGTTTTCTCTTTGTAGTGAAGATATCTTCATGAAGGCCTTCGGGCATTGTGTTTCGGAGCATTTCCAAAGCAGATAAAGAAGGGAATGTAATTGATGTTAATTAAATACTTTGGGAGGTTTGTTAAGTATAAAAGATGAATTTCTACTCAAGCTTTCCAAATAGTTCTAAAAACTTAAGGGAAACATATGTAGTCTTCCAATTTGCCTTTTATTTTTTTGCCCTTCACAAAGTCATACAATATTGTATATTAGAATGTTGAAAATAGCAATTTTAGTCTATAGCTATTACTAGAAATTTGAGGAGCCTATGGGCTGATTGGGGGACGGTAATTTTTTTGTAGAAGTAACTTATCCAGGCTTTTTCCCAACCCATAAATAATAGTTTCGTTTTGCCAGCTTCTCAGAGGAAACTGAGAATTTTTGGGAAGATCGTAGTCAATATTTACCTCATTTGAACTATAACAAGAAACAGCGAATTTAAAATAAGCAAAGAAAATAGTGAGCTTCATTAATTATAACTCAAGACTCATTTTTTCCCTCAATCAAAAAGAATTTTAAACTAATGTTAATCTATTAGGAATTTTGTGCGTTTTAATATAACTTTGGCCCTGTTGGTAGTGTCTGGACAGAGTGCAAACACATTTTGAAAGACTTAACTTGGATTTAACTCCATTTTCATAGGCATTTCAATGACTGTCCTTCAAGTCATGTTTAAAGGTGATACTGAAAATTTCTTCTTGAAAACCTTATGAGTAATTGGGACACCTAGGTGGTTCAATTGGTTAAGTCTAAGTCGTCATTTCAGCTCAGGTCATGATCTCAGGGTTGTGGGATCAAGGCCTGTGTCAGGCTCCCCGCACAGCAAGGAGTCTGCTTGAGATTCTCTCTCTCCCTCTCCCTCTGTCCCCCAACCACACGGTCTCTCACTCTGTCTCTCAAATAAAATAAGTAAATATTTTTTAAAAAATCTTATGAGTGGGACGCCTGGGTGGCTCAGGTGGTTAAGCATCTGCCTTCAACTCAGGTCATGGTCTCAGAGGCCTGGGATCGAATCCCACATTAGGCTCCTTGCTCAGCGAGGAGCCTGCTTTTCCATCTGCCTGCTGCTCCCCCTGCTTGTGCACTCTCTCTCTCTCTCTGACAAATAAATAAATAAGTAAATAAATAAATAAATAAAATCTTTTAAAAAAACAAAAAATAAATAAATCTTATGAGTGATCAGTTTTCAAGGGAAAGGTTTTAAATAGTATTTTTTTAGAAGTTTGATAGGAACGGGGCACCTGGGTGGCTCAGTGGAGTAAAGCCTCTGCCTTCGGCTCAGGTCATGATCTCAGGGTTCTGGGATCGAGCCCCGCATTG
This sequence comes from Potos flavus, assembly GCA_028534135.1. Taxonomy (NCBI): domain Eukaryota; kingdom Metazoa; phylum Chordata; class Mammalia; order Carnivora; family Procyonidae; genus Potos; species Potos flavus. Next base: position 77,476,155 of record CM052898.1, on the reverse strand, counting down.
GGCTCTCTGCTCAGCAGGGAGCCTGCTTCCCCCTCTGCCTGCCTCTCTGCCTACTTGTGATCTCTCTGTCAAATAAAGAAATAAAATCTTAAAAAAAAAAAAAAAGTTCGATAGGAACAAATATCAGAAAAAAGACCCTAGAGTGTTTTGCTCCATGGCAGGTATGAAGCATTTTTTTTTATGGGAGTGATCGTAGTGTATCAGTTACTGAACAATGCCCTCTGAGGATTGGAAAGGGTCTTTAAAGTTATCTGCTATCATTTTCTATCAGGGATTCTGTGTTTAGCATTCTTGAGATACCACCTAGTACTTTTCTAGATGGTAGGGGGTACACAATAGTAAGAGCAATGGTAGAGGTAAAGAGACAATAATTACTCTGTGAGTTCAGAGGAAAGAGATATTTCTGACTGGGTAATTAGAGATTATTCACGATGGAAGTGGCTCAGAAGCAGGAATTTACTTAGGAATGATGGGTAGAATTGGACTTGAGAGAAGGTTTCGCACAGGGAAACATGTGAAAGTTAGCACAGCGTATGTTTGAGGAGCAGGAATCTCAGCAGTGGAGTCTCAATAGAGCATGTAATGATAATTGTTCTCCAGGAGCATTGCAGTCACTCCTAGCAGAGCATTTTTGCAAGAAAGCAGGGAAAGATTAAGACAGTGAATTGTTTTCGTTAGTCCTAATTGAGTCAGACCTCATTAAAGCTTACATGCTTTATTGGGATGAAGCGGACAACTGTGTGTAATTCAACACAAATTGAATAAATATACACCAAATGCCATATATTTATAATAATTATTTATGGCATACCTTCATTATAAATTATATTTACTATTATGTTTCAAAATATTTTTGTAAGCAAATGTTCACTTTAAAAAGATACATGTATATATTATCAACATAAATTTTGGATTTCATATTGGTAAATTTTTAAACGCAAAAGGAATGTTTTTCTTGTTATGTACAGACACAGGGAACATGGAGGTACTCCACCTATACGGAAGTGAAAAGCAGAAGCAGCAGTGGCTTGAGCCTCTTCTTCAAGGGAACATTGCCTCCTGCTTCTGTATGACAGGTAAAAGCAAATCATGGTTCTCCCCTTGTACAGTCAGTCATCCTGGAGTTATTATGGATGAGCTAAAATGAAAGAGTGGCTCCGTGTTTCAGGCAAATTTGCCCACGGACAGAGATGGGCATGTGCTTGTTTTGAGCCTAATTTCAAATTTTGGCATTTTTAATGTGCAGAATCAAACTGTCCTCCACTTTGGGAGGATACCAGGTGATGTTTTCTGGCAGTCTACTTTAGGCATTTAGCAGCAGAGTAAACCTGACTTCATAATCTTTTGACTTGCATTTCTAAAATTGCCATGTATGTATATTTAATATATTTTTTGCCCTTATGTATGAAATATTCGTCTTTGTAATAATTTTTATTGATAGTTACAAAATACTTAACTCTGCCATAAACCTAGAAAAATAGACCATTCACTAGTGCTGGTCACATAGTTCAAATTACAATCGTGTGGGGAAGTAAAATTAGGAGCATGTTAAAAATGGGTTTGGTACCATTTGTACATAGGAAACAGCAACTAAGAAGTCTTCAAAGGAAAAAGTCATCATTTTATAATTGAGTTTAGAATTAAACTAAATGTCATCTGGCCATAATTTTAGCCAGATTTAAAAATCTTCTATGACATTGTATTTATAATAGCAAAACTGATCTCCATTTAAAATCAGTGAGGCATTTATTGAACATCTGCAGTGACATGTTGTCTTCAAAGCACTAATTGGAGGTTATAAAATAAGTACACAGCTCCCTTTCTTTTTATTTTTTTTTTATTTTTTTTATTTTTTAATTAACACATAATGTATTATTTGCCCCAGGGTACATGTCTGTGGATCCTCAGGCGTACACATTTCACAGCACTTACCATAGCACATACCCTCCTCAATGTCCATAACCCAGCCACCCTGTCCCTACCCGCCCCTACCCCCCAGCCACCCTCGGTTTGTTTCATGAGTTTAGGAGTCTGTTATGGTTTGTCTCCTTCCTGACCCCCTCTTGTTTCATTTCCCTCTCCCACCCCCCAAAACCCCCCACCCTACCTCTCGAATTCTTCATATCAGAGAGATCATATGATAATTGTC
>CM052898.1:77449989-77473506 GCA_028534135.1 Potos flavus | reverse complement strand
CTGCTATAAACATTCGGGTACACGTGCCCCTTCGGATCACTACATTTGTATCTTTAGGGTAAATACCCAGTAGTGTAATTGCTGGGTCGAAGGGTAACTCTATTTTCAACTTTTTGAGGAACCTCCACACTGTTTTCCAGAGTGCACAGCTCCCTTTCTAAAGGAACCCCATGGGTCTCTAGTTTTAGAAATAGAATGCACAAAATATCTGAAGGACCCATTTAAAAGAGCAGCATATTAACAAGTGCAGATTACTACGATTGAGGGCTAGCCTGTACATTCTGAAATGTCATATAGTAAAGCAGTTGTGTAAGGGTGTCCCATGGAAAACTTTCTGAAGAAATTGTGTTGAGCAGTCTTTACAGAATGCAAAATAAATCAGAGCATTCTGATGGGATTTGTAAGGCACAGTTGGAAATTGTCTAAGATAGTAAGCTACATGGTGGGGAAATCTGGCCTGCAAATATTTAGTATTTAGTAGATTCCCATTGTGGGCGATAAACAACAGTATACTTAATCTACTTTTGATGATTGCAGAAAGGATTGAGTGAGTTATCTTGAATTGTATATCAGTGAGGAAGCCAAAAACAATTCAGATTGCTGATCCCCAGTGTTCAAAATTCATTCATTCATTTTTCCAGTGCACATTTACTGAATACCTACTATGTGTAGGTTATAGGAGAACCAGGGTGGAAGGGGGGAAGGATAGGAACAATGCCTCTATCCTCAAAGAGTTCACATTTCCTTATCTAAAATCTGTTTTGTAAACTGATGATGTCTGCATGCCTATAAATTCAATCTTTCCTTACTTATAGAGCCCAATGTAGCTTCAAGTGATGCCACAAATATTGAATGTAGCATCCAACAAGATGGAGATAGCTATGTAATTAATGGCAAGAAGTGGTGGAGCAGTGGTGAGTATTCAGATCCATCCTTTGTCCCAGGTACTGTGCTAGAATAATATGATACATAATTATTAGTTTCATGATCACTGTTCTTTAAATTCTGTCTTTGAAGGCATATTCAAATTTAAAAATATTTGATTAAAAAAAAGGTAATTTTTAAAAAATATTTATTTATTTTGGCGAGAGGGAGAGAGTGCAGGAGTGAGGGGTAGAGCAGAGGCAGAGGGAGAGAGAGAGAGAAACTCCAAGCAGACTCCGTGCTGAGTGCTGAGCCCAACCTGGGGATTGATCTCACAACCCTGAGATCACTACCTGAGCCGAAACCAAGAGCCAGAGGCTCAACCAACAGTGCCACGCAGGTGCCCCCCAAAAAAGTAATATTAAGATAACATATCTTGATTAGGTGATATTTATTTTAAGAGCAGAAAACAGGTCTTTTTTTCCCTACAGTTTTACAGTTCACAGTTTTTTATAGTTTGTGAGACAGAGAATTCATATTAGTGTACACTCTTGATCACTGTAATTTCTATCAAAATTAAATTTCAGTAGGGACATATTAAGTAAACTATAATTTATAAATAATTGTAGTTAAAGAGATAAGATATACATGTTATTAAAAATCATTTATTGTGTCACATACTTTTATTGCTTAAAAACGCAAGTGCTTAAGCAAAAAATAAGAATCTATACATAAGAAAATGTATTGTTTAGTCAACCCTCAGTAATAGACTCACATAAATGGAAGAGCCCTTCAGGAAGTCACAAAAGTGGAATCTAGGTAAATATGATTATCTAAAGATTGCTTCTAGAGTATACATGTAAATCTAACAGGATAATCAGTTTATTACTAAAGAAAATTGACATTACGGAAGCAAATTATATGTTCAGAAATTTACCAAGGATAAAAAAAAAGAAAAAGAAAAAGAAATTTACCAGAGATGTATTAAAAGGGCCCGTAAAGCTTTTTATGTAATATTTTTATTGTTAAATTGTTATTCTTTCTGGGGTCTTAGGAAATCACTTACAAACAAACAAGAAAAAGACTTAAATTTTGTTGTATACTTATTCAAATACTGAAATTATGCAGTGAAATCATTCTTACATTAAAATTTAGATCTTTTAAAATAATTAGAAATGCCCCTTAATATAAGCCTTTTTATTAATCTGTTTTCAGATGGCCTAATTCATAGGATAGTGTTTGTATTATTTATGCTTTGTTAATACTATTTTCCTATATTGTTAATTTTAAGTTCATTTTTTCTGCATTTATTATTTCATTTCCTCCTCTTCCTGGTTGCTGTATTCTCCCCATCTTCCCCCCACCTCTTGATTGCTATAAGTTGGCACCACAGTGTTTGAGATTTCAGTTTCAGAATAAAGCAGATGTTTTATCTGAGGGAGAAGCATCATTCATGTGTATCGAAGCAAGAGGCAGCAGTTTTACATTTAAATGCTAAAAGTACTGGTTGGCTCTGTAGGATCTTCTGAATCGAAAGGAATCTCCTCCACGTTTTGTCTTTGTCTTCTCCAGGACCCGTATTTCTTAGCAACTTTCAAAATGTAGTTTTTGAAAGAGGCTCCCATGAAAACATATAGGATTGGGTTGAGGCAGCTGTGAAAGAGTGCAATGCTTTCTGTGATTTGGATGGCAACATCCATGCGTTTGCTCATGTCACAGTCGGTGATCAGAGAGTAGATGATGTCTATGACTTGGCAGAACCTGACAATGTTATAAGGCAGCTGAGTGACAATAAAAACTATAACCACTGTGAGCAGAACTTTGAGGGGTCGAGATTTTTTAATGTTGGGCATCCTGATGAGTGTCCTTGCTGTGACAAAGTAGCACACTCCCATAATAAGAAAGGGTATTACAAATCCGATGCAGATTTCCAGCATTTGAATTGATGCTTTCACTGACGTTCCTAGGTGATATGGAAAGATGGGAATGCACCTAGCCTTGTGATTTACTGTATAAAAAACCAGCTGAGGTATACTCAGCAAGATGGCAGCCATCCAGACACAGAAACAGATAAGCCAGCATGGTTTCCCCACTCCTGATTGACTTGGGGCTTTAGTTACAGCCCAGTATCTGTCTATGCTGATACAAGCCAGAAACTGCATTCCAGAGACAAAGTTGACTGTGTACAAGGCTGAAGTGACTTTGCACATGATTCTCCCTAAAACCCATCCATGAACTGCATTAACTGCCCAAAAAGGCAGAGTGAATAGAAGAAGTAAATCTGCCACTGCCAAGTTCAGGATGTACACATCTGTTTTGGTTCTCTGCTTCTTGTAATAGGCATAAATTGCCACCACTATGGAATTGCCTGCAATTCCAATGATGAAAGCTATTGTGAAGAAGGCGGGCAAGAAAACTTTTGCAAATTTTCTGACTTCCTCTTTTATACAGATCACTTCATACTGACTGTAGTCATGAGTGCCATTCACTTCATTTTCCTCATAATAGTAATCTGTTGACTGGTTGTGTTCCAAAGCCATGGTTCCAATCTAAATGTCAAAAAGAATACAGAATATTCATTTTAATATGGTTTAAAAGAAAACACTTTTTAATGTAACATAAGTTTTGTTCTTTTACTAGAGAGTAGATTGCTGCTATAACATAGGTGAGACTGAATCTTCCCAACTGGTATCTCCTATTCTTATTCTTTCTTATGATCTCTTTGTCAAAATCGTCTTTCTTACTGCCACCAGAGTTCTGTATCTCTGCAATGTCAATCCGTCACTCTTCTCCTTAGCTCCTCACCTGAAAGACACATTTCTCCACCTGAAAGATGCAGTCCAAGCTAAGGATACATCCTTAGCATGATGCCCACGGCTCCCTCCATAATGTGGTCCTACCCATGGTTCTTGCTACATCTCTCTACTATGCACCCCACGCTGTGCATCTCTCTACTGTACGCCCCAGGCAGTTATAGTACACATCTGCAAGCAGTTTGCTGGCACACACCATGCTGCAGCACATGTCAACATCATTACTCATTCTGTTCCTTCATCTGATAGACTATTTCCTGCCCTTCCCTTAAAGGGCCAATTCCTCCTCAGTTAACTTGGACATCACCTTCCCAGAAGATTTTCCTGATCCAATAGCTATATCTACATACATACCTACGTTCATTCTCAGAGAACTGACTCCATTCTGTGGAAAAGATGGGTTTCTTAGTTCCCTAAGAGTATGACTTGTTGGATTTATGTTTGCAATGAATACCTTGTAGAGTGGCTGGTATACACTAGGTGCTCAGTAAATATTTGTCAAACTAAAGGTTTTACAAGCAGATATAAAGCTATTAGTCTAGGATATATAGATGGTATGGCAGGAATCATCTTCTCTGATCATTAGTTATTTTACTATATTGGTTATTAACACTTACAGAAGTAAGATAAGCTTGTACAGAATTCACAAGTTTTTGTTTTTGTCTTTTTTAAGATTTTATTTATTTATTTGACAGAGAGAGAGAGAGCACAGGCAGGGGGAGCGGCAGGCAGAAGAAGAGGGAGAAGCAGGCTCCCTGATGAGTAGGGAGCCCAATCCGGGGCTGGATCCCAGGACCCTGAGATCATGACCTGAGCTGAAGGCAGACCCTTAACCGACTGAGCCACCCAGGCATCCCCAGAATTCACAAGTTTTAAAATGTATATAAAAATGATTTTCAGTGTTTTTATTTTACTCCTGAGTTTTATTTTGCTTTTTCCTTAGCCTTTCTGTCTCCCTTTGGTTATTTTTATCCTTGGAAGAAGCTCTAACATTCTTATAGAATCATTAACGAAAATATTATTTTTAAAACAGTGTGCCAACTTGTACATTTCCAAAAGAATATTCTTATTCTTACTAACCCTTTTTGGATGAGTAAAGCAGAGAAGGCCCTCAAGGAAATAGACCACATAGAAGAACTGCTTTCATTATGTAAAAACCAGGTGCCAACAATTTAAAATGACTATTTTTAACCTTAAGTTTATTTGAAAAGTTCCAATCTGGAAGACCATTCTGGTCATCATTTTCTTATGTGTTAATTATTAACACAGTATGAACTTTGTTCTTTCTCATGCATCACAAATCTTGAACCCGATGATAAGAAATAATATGCCTAAATAATATAAGACATTAAGGAAGTATACTTTTAAATAAGAATCTTACTAAAAAATGTAAGTAAATAGGACAGGAATGGAAATTATTTGCAGGAATTGATCCTTCTGTCAGATATATAGGAACACATTTTAGATGGCTTTATAATTATTATAAGAACAAAAAATAGCATTTGTAAAATAAAACAGAAAAAAATAGTATAGCACAACCTATTTTCTCATTAACAAAGTTTTATAGGCAAGTAATGGTGTTAACATAATACCAGAAATAATAAAATATTTTCTTTTTGCTATATTCAGATTTTTGTTTTAAGATTAAAGTGTATAGCTGTTTTCAAATAGCTCTTTTTTGCACATGTTAACATTTAGACTTATGTGCATCGACACTCCCTTTACATAGGTAAGTATATAAAGTCTTTGGGCTTTAAAAAGCAATCTTACCTAAATTAGAATGAGAAAATGAAAAAACCAACCTGTTTCAGTGTGCAGAGAGGAGCAGTCTTGAGTGGAGAGTAAATTCAAATGACCTCTTTTACTCAGGCTACTTTTGTTTTCGTTTTACACCCCGCCTTTGTCTTGCATCCAAGAGAGCTTTCCTGAAATTTAACCTTGTGAGCACTTGATCTTTTATGTTTTGTATAACCATGCTGTGAAGTCAAATCCAAGTTCTAAAGTGTCTTAGAGTACAAATTTGAAAGAATTCCATCTTGTTTCAAAAACTACATACCTTTCAAAGTTCCGCTTAGATGAAAGGAATAAGAAAGTGCCTGCAGCTGAGGAACCAATGTCCAAACCAAAAAAATTCATCAAGGGCTAATGAGCACTTCTAGGTAGGATCTAGAGAAATACTCTGAAAAGTTATTTTGTTTAGGAAAGAAAAGAAATATGACTTTAACTCGGAAAGTTCTTTTTAAAGACTAAATTATCACAGACTAAATTCTGAGTAATAATTAGGCATTTATAGAACTTAATATTTTTGTGCCACATCATTTAATATTTTACTTAAACTATTAAACTACTCTCAGCTTAAAAAAAAAAAGTATTTCTTCCCTGTCCTTGACCCCAGAGTATGCCTTTCCCCAGAACTGTAAACTCTCTTGCCTTCTTTAAACTTTTTTTTCAAAGATCAGCATACGAACCTTCAAAATCCTTCTGTCAGGGGACATTGTTTTTTCCATGCTTCCAAACAAATGAAAATTAAAGAATAAATGCATGCAGATTCAGCTCTTCTATTTGAACAAGACTCTCCATACATTTGCATGGTAATGCCCTTTATTTCTTTTCTCATGCAAAGCTAGGCTCAGTCTCCACCTGCAGAAATTATAGGCAGCATATAGATGGGTCTTGTTTTTTTATCTTTTCTGACACCATATGTCTTTTGATGGGAACATTTAGTCCATTGACATTCAAAGTAATTATTGATATATATGTATTTGTTGTTATTTTGTTACTTGTTTTGTGGTTGGTTTTGCAGTTTTTCTCTGACCTTTTTTCTCTTGCTCTTTCATGGTTTGCTGGTTACCTTTAGTGATATACTTGGATTCCTTACGCTTCATTTTTTGCATATCTATTACTGTTTTTTGATTTGTGTTATCATTAGGTTTATATATAACATCTTTTGCTTACAGTAATCTATATTAAGCTGATGGTTGCTTAATTTTGAATTCATTCTTAACTCCTCTCACCTCTACATTTGAGACATTTGGTATCATACTTTACATCCTTTTATTTTGTGCTTCTCTTGAGTGATTTTTACAGATATACTTAATTTTTTTTTTTGCTTTTGGGCTTCCTGCATTTTTTTTTTTTTAGTCTTATTTTTTCCATTCACAGAGTCCCCCTTAACACTTCTTGTAGAAGTGGTTTAGTGATCATGAATTCTTTTAAATTTTGTTTGCGTCAGAAATTCTTTATCTCCCCTTCTATTCTGAATGATAACCTTGCTGGATAGACTATCCTTGGCTGCAGATTTTTCGTTTTAGCACTTTGAATACATCATGCCACTCTCTTCTGGACTGGAAAGTTTCTGCTGAAAAATGAGCTGATAGACTTATAAGATTTCCTTTGTATTTAACGGTCGTCTTTTCCCTTACAACCTGTAACATTCTTTATCACTGTTTTTTTGCAATTTTAATTACTGCGTGTCTTGGTATGGACCTCCTTGGGATGAATTTGTTGGGGGAATCTCTGTGCCTCCTGAATCTGGATCTCTGTTTCCCTTCCCAGATGCAGAAAGTTTTCAGCTCTTATTTCTTCAAATACATTTTCTGCCTCCCTTTCTCTCTCTTCTGGGATCCCTATAATATGAATATTATTATGCTTGATGGAGACACTGAGTTCTCTAATTCTATTCTCATTATGCAGTATTGGTTTGTCTCTCACCTTTTCAGCTTGATTGCTTTCCATTACTCTGTCCTCCAGGTCACTGATACGTTCCTCTGCTTCCTATAGCCTACTGTTTATTTCATCTGTTATATTTTTTATTTCATTTATTGAGTTTTTCATCTCCGATATGTTAGTTTTTATCTCTTTGTGAAGGGTCTCACTAATGTTCTCCACCTATTTCTGAAGTCCAGTGAGTATCTTTATGATTATTACTTTAAATTCTTTATCAGGCCCATTATTTATTTCTGTTTCACTTAGATCTCCTGCTATGATTTTATCTTATTCTTTCATTTGGGACATATTTTTCTGTCTCATTTTTCTACCTCTCAGTGTCTGTCTCTCTTTGTTAGGAAAGTTAGCTATATCATCTGCTCTTGAAAGTAGTGGCTTTATGAAGAAAAGGTCCTGTAGTGCCCTGCAGTGCAGAGTCTACTATTCATCAGAACCTGGAACTTCACTTGTGTGTGTTGCTTGCATCCTGCTACTGTGTCCAAGTCGCTTTTCCTTTCAGTCTAGACATCTACACTGAATCTCTGCCTGTTGTTGGCTGCGCTTGCTCTCTGTGTTGTTAGTGAGACCCACGAAGGCTGGTTCTGAGGGCTTGTGACTGCAGAAGGGTGAGGGGGCAGGACGGCGGAGTTAGCAGTATTTGTTCTAAGCTGCTAGTCCTAGACTGGATCCCCTAAAGTGTGGAGGCATTAACAAAATTTGTGCTGAACCCAGGGCTGAAGCCAGCAGTCTTGGAGTGGGCAAGTGTTCCGGGAGAACTTATGGGTGGGGTGCATTGCTAGCTGGTTAGGCAGCAAGTATCTGCACAGCACCATCTCCCACAAATGGCTGTGTCTGGGAGGAGAGGAGGAAAATGGCACCTACCAATTCCTTCATTCCCAGAGAAGTCCCCAACACACTCCAAAGTCAGTATAAATAGATCTCCCTTCCATTGTGCAAACTGTTGCTTCTGTGTTGCCACTCTGCGGGCATTGTCTCTTTAAGGGTGGGGGCTCCAAGTCTCACTGGTTATACAAACTCATGGAATTCAGCCCCTCCAGTTTTCAAGGCCAGATGTTATAGGGATTCATTTTCCCTAGGTGGGCTCCAATTGCTTTCCCTTCTCTGCATCCACAATTCCCTCTTTCCTGCAGACAGCTCCCAACCACCTTTTCTATTCTTCTTAACTTCTTCAATGTGGCTTCTTTTCTACATTTAGTTGTGGAGTTTGTTCTGCTAGTCTTCAGATAACTCTCAGGATTATTTACTCAGGTTATTGAAATCTAGTTGTAAACATGGGACAATGGTCCCCCTACTCTGACATCTTCCCCAGCCTCCTCTCTTACCTCTTGTTCTTAATCTTATATACACTAGAGCAGTATGAAGTGAACAAGCAATCCTCCCCTAAATTCTCAGAAAGGCCTACAAAATCCTGCAGGGTCTGCCTCCATCGCTCATTGCCTCTCTGACCTTATTTCCTACTACTTTATGCTTTGCTTATTTGGTCTGCCACACCAGCTTTCTTGCTGTTTTAGAATGTACCCGTCACATTCCTTCTTAGGGCTTTTGTACTGGCTCTTCTGCCTGTCTGGAGTGTGTTTCCTCTTAATATTTGCAAACCTTACTCCCTCATCTCTCAAGGCTTTGTCCATTACCTCCTCACTGAGGCAATCCCTGATGACTCTATTTAAAATACCCCTCACCCACCTATATTCCAGTCTAGCTTACCCATAGTGCTTATCCTTGCTAATTTACTATATAATATGTATTATGCTATCTCTCACCGTGTATTAGAATATAAGCTTCATCAGAGCAGGGACTTTTATTTGCTTTCTTCACTGATACATCCCAAGTGCCTAGAATAGTGCCTGGCACATAATCAATATTTTGAATTAATAAATAATCCTATTTTCCCTTGTGATTATTGATCCATTTTACTTTCCCTTGATGCTATACTTCTTTAATGACTCATCTATAACTGCAGCCTCCATAATTAACAATTATATCATCTCTTCGATTCATCTATGTTATATGTAGATGCAACATTGACTTGCGAGCCTTTGTTCAGTGTTATTACTTCTATCTAGAATACTCCTCCCCCCTCCACTTTAGCTCCCTAACTCCTATTTAGGATTCAGAGTCAGTTCTGACCTTAACATTACTTAATTCAGGAAGCCTTCTTTAACCCTTTTAGATTAGATCAGATGTATATACTCTTTACTCCTATAGTACTATCTCACTCTGTTGTTAGTACTTAGTAAAATTTTCTATCTTCCATAGCAATCATGTGTCCTGCTATATCCTCAACATTTAGCTGTATGCCTTACTTATGGTACCAGCTTACTGAATAATAATTAAATACATGAATGAATGAATGAATGAATGATTCAATAAGTCAATCGGAGTTTAACTTATCCTCCATAGACTTACAAGTTTAGCAGTGGAGCTGGAATTTTTAAGATTTTATTTATTTATTTGACAGAGAGAGAGGGCACAAGCAAGCAGAGGGGCAGGCAGAGGGAGAGGGGGAAACAGGCTCCCCACTGAGCAAGGAGCCTAATGTAGGGCTTGACCCCAGGACCCTGCAATCATGACCTGAGCCAAAGGCAGATGCTTAACCAACCGAGCCACCCAGGCAGCCTTGGAGCTGGAATTTTAAACCCAGATCTTCAGTGTTAGGCTATTTCCACTTTATTCCACAATCTCTTATACATCTTTGTTATTCCATGATGTCGTCTATTACAGAATCTTGGTAATTTTAAAGAATATTTAAAAGTTCCTTTTCCTTTATTTTATACCCCCAACAATCACATGCTTTCTTGTAAATAGGATTGTAATCAGTTATAATGCTATAATCTTTACATCTTTTAAAATCACACGTCATTTTTTGCTAATTCACACACATACCCAGCCCTTGGGTCATAAAAGATCTCAAGATCAAGTCTCTTTTGGTAGTGTATACCATATGAAATACGGTGAAACTAGTTTATTGCCTGGCCTTTTCCTGTATTTTCCTCCTCCCCAGACAGAACTAGAAGAGGTGGTTTTGATAGGGGAGGCTTGACAAGATATGAAAGGTAATCATATAGCTTGGAGATTAGGGAAAGGCATCATTTACCTTAAGCAACTTACCAAAGTGCTACCTTGTTCCTTTAGTGACCCTCCCCCCCTTTTTGGTACTTGTCTTCTACTTCTCATATCCTTAAGAACAGAGTTTTTATGATTGCAACTAGCTGCTCACCATAAACTGTCTCTCCATAAAATGCCTTAACATACCAATGTCCCTCGTTCCTGCAGAATCTCTCCACACCCATTTCTCAGCCTTCCTCTTGAAGTAACCATTTTGCTCAGTGATAGATGTTTGGGAAAGCAGTCTGGCTAAACTATATACTGTATTATCATTGAAAATATCATTGATATTGAGATATGTACTGAACATTTAGATAATCTCATGATTTCTCTTTAGTGTCCATATTACATATTCATATTGTATGTGAATTTTTTAGCATTTTCTGTTACTCCAAATTCACTATAAATGTCATTTTTTAAAAGATTTTATTTATTCAAGAGAGAGAGCGAGAGAGAGCTTGAGCAAAGGGGAGGGGCAGATGGAGAGGGAGAAGCAGACTCCCCACTGGGGGCCCGATATAGGACTCAGTCCCAGGACCCTGGGATCACGACTGGAGCCAAAGGCAGCCACTTAACCAACTGAGCCACCCAGACAACCCTATAAATGTCATTTTTGTAGCTAAATAATATTTTGTTGTATAGATCATAATTTGTCCTCCCACTCAACTATAACAGGACTTGCAGAGGGCTTCTAGTGTTTTGCCATTACAAATGATGTTATAGAAAGCATCTTTGTAGATAATGTGGGAAACTGGACTTAATTTGAGAAGTGTTGAAGAATGTGATTAATCATGTGTAATTGTCTCTTTCTTATACAAAAGATAGTGTTCTTACTATTCACAGTATAGGATAATTGTAGAGTTCTTCCAGATAAGTGCCTAGAAAGGTTCCTTATTCTTTTTGGAAGGGTTCAATTGTATGGACACAGCACGGTATATTTAAATAGTCTCCTATTGATAGATATTGGTTTATGTCTAATTCTTTGAAAATACAAACAATACTACGGCAGTGAATAATCTTGTGCATCTGTCTTTGCGTTCAGGAACAGCTGTATCTGTAGGGTAAGTCCCAGAAGTAGGACTGATGGATCAAAGAGTAATTGAATCTATAGTTTTGATGGATATTGCCAAGTTGTACTACTTAGGGATATTACTTTGTACACCATCAGTAATGGAAGTGTCTATCTCCGTAGAACCTTGCCAATAGAATATGTTATTTGACTACCACTTTGCTTTCTAAATGACTTGTAACAGATTAAGTACTCTTCCCATCTTCTTCCTGGCCATATATGAAATATTTTCCCCCGACTGATTTTTTTCTTTTTAATGTACAGTAGTTTTATATAGACAATGCAATTGATGTTTTTCTTTTGATTTCATTTATCATTTTTAAGGTTTAAAATTTTTTTCCCATCCAGAGATTTCGTAAATATTATTTTTTCTTATAGTTTGTTATGGCTTGATTATTTAAATTTTTAATTATTTTCAACTCTGATCTATTTGGAATTGATTTTGATCCAACCATATTCTGTAACTATGACAGTAGTAGTCCAGCATTTAACATTTATTGCATAATTACTATCTATAACCTTTCTGGAGGTGGAGTAAGTAAATTTCAAAGGGTATTTCCGCCCATTAAAAATAACACATATTCCAAGAGAACACACTAGATTAGGGTTTTTTCTTTCTTTCTTTTTTTTTTTAAGATTTTATTTATTCCTTTGATAGAGCACAAGCAGGGAAGCAGGAGGCACAGGGAGAGGGAGAAGCAGGCTCCCCGGGATCCCAATGTGGGGCTCAATCCCAGGACCCTGGGATCATGACCTGAGCTGAAGGCAGATGCTTAACCAACTGAGCCACCCAGGCGCCCCAATTGGGGTTTTTTCTTAACTATAGGATTGTATGATAAGCATTTTTTAACAGATTTTTATTTGTTTATTTAGATTTTACTTATTTGTTAGGGAGAGAGAGAGAACACAAGCAGGGTGAGCAGCAGGCAGAGGGAGAAGCATTATCCCCACTGAACAAGGAGCCCGATGATACGGAACTCAATCCCAGGACCCTGGGATCATGACCAGAGCCAAAGGCACATGCTTAACAGACTGAGCCATCCAGGTGTCCCTGATAAACATTTTTTTCCATAAGTGGAAATTTCATTGTAAAATGATACTTAACTTATAATGTTTTTTTATTCCAATTTGAATTGAAGCAAAATGTTAGTATTAAAGCTAAGACCAGCTGAAGTTTAAGTATTTCACCTCAAATTCAATGTAGAAGAAATACCCTTGACACTTTGTGGATGGCTAACTGTGCTTCATGTTATATACTGTTTACATCACTTTATTGTTATCACATCCATACCCAATGGTCATGTTTTTTCTCCACCTGGCATTTTTCCTTGTATTAGAGAATGATTTTGTTTGATAACTGTATGGTTTGTAAGAGCCCAAAAAATTAAAACTCACCAGCAAATATCAGGGAGATGTCATTTTCTGCCTGACTTAATCCTGGCACTTGAACAGCCTTGAAATACGAGAGTCTGAATTAAAAACATAATTATTTTATATGTGCTATCTGTTTTCATTCATGGAGGCCTGTGACACAAAAGATATATTTAAATGTTTCCTGGCCTATTCGGATTTCCTCTAATATATTTCATTTACAACATCTGGTATTCTGTTCATTAACTAAAGTAATAAAAAAGATGGTCGCCTGGGTGGCTCAGTCAGTTAAGCATCCAACTCTTGATCTCAGCTCAGGTCTTGATCTCAGGGTCCTGAGTTCAAGTCCGCATTGGGCTCCATGCCGGGCATGGAGCCCACTAAAAAAAAAAAAAAAATCATAAAAAAGAGCAAAAGCTCTATTTAGAAGAAGGATGTGTTTCAGCTGCTGCACCTGCCAAATTCTGCTCGTAGCTAAGTTGAGATGATATATTTGTGAGGGGTTTTTCCCATTTTTCTGAAACATCAAGGTTAAATCAAAATATCTTAATATTTACAACCTATGCACTCACCCTTATTTCCTCTACTTAATGACCCCAAAAGGAGAGCCAGTTTAGAAGTTTTATTTTTTAGAATCTGAATTGTTTTCCATATTAGATTGAATGAGGCAGAATCAAAGAATTATTTGCCTTGTTTCTCGAGTTTCTTCAAAGTTTACCTGATATCTGAAATCTGTTAAGCACTTAACTTAAAGCTATGGTAACCGTTTTTCATGAAGAGCAAGACAAGAAGTGCTATTGGGAAATACTAGAGAAAACTATATTCTCAGTATTAGAAAAAGAGGGCTTTCAGCTAGGTTTAGGGAATTATAAAAAAGATTTTGGTTTTGAAGGATTTAGCTTCTGGTCATCTAAGTTTAAAATCTATAAAACCTTAAAAGATTTATCAAAAATGTCCTTGATTACCAGGATAGAAAGTAGAGAAAGAAAAGATAGTGCAAATAAACCCCAAATTGTGCCATTGTTTCCTAATATGATTTTTTAAATACCCTCACCATGGAAACAATGTGGATTATATAAAGCAAGTGACCTGACCCTTTCAGCCTGTGGGCCTCAAGGCTTCCTACAACTAAAACTTCAAAAATTCTAACTAGAAAAATTACTTGAAAATTTAAAAAGGAGCCTCTCTGGAAAAAAATTTTTCTCTAATTTCTAAGAATCAAAGCACAATTGCATATTATTGCACAGCCAGGACCAGTCAAGGGTAAAAAAAAAAAAAATTCCCCAGCCCAACATTTTCAGATAAGAAATTTCAGTTAAGATCCATAATTCAGTGTAGATAATCTGTTATTTGAATCATCCTAATGTTCTTCAGGTTGATCCTCAGATTAGTGGAATTCATTTTTTTTAATATATTAGCACCTATAAAAATCAGGATACACTCTTATAAAACGGTGATACACAATTTGGAAATTCAAACATGATTCAATAAACAAGGATAGTCAAGTGGATCCACCTTGATGGTATAATCTGAGACTTTTTAAAACTTAATTTTGAAATATGTGAATGGTGGGATCTTTTCTCATTAAAATTTGTCAAGTGTGGCTCCTGAAACATCCTTCTTCTAGAGAGTCGTGTCAGAACTGATTGAAAAGTAGATTCCATTAAATTTGAAAGAACGCAAATTGTTTTAAAACAATTATATTTTAATCTTAAATACATTTTTACTTTACATGTATAATTCACAATATAGGATAGAGGGGATTAGAAGTTTAAACTCCTGGTTTTATTGGTTTTAAGGTTTTAGAGCTAAGATGTCTAATTCTGCTTCTTATATGATCATGTATTGAGGTGATCATTGCATTTCTAAAACATTAGCCGAAACTAATGATAGGTGTGTGAATATATAAGAAACTGTCATACTGGATGTGCAAAAAAGTGGTTTTGGCAAAGTTTAAAGGCCAGAACTCTAAGGGAATTTCATTTCTTGTGCAGTGGAGTTAGCACCTAAGATCGACCTCATAGATAACAACTAAAAAGCTACAAACAAAACAAAACAAAAACAACTACCTGAAGATGCTGGGGAGTGACCCAAAGCAGGCTGATTTTGTAGCAGAATCAAAATTTGGAAGATGAGACAGGCAGAAGGGAAGTTTTTCATTTTTAGACTTTGGCTTGAGGACACACTGTGGTTTGAGAAAGCCAAAACTTCTCTAGAAAACTCGGGTCTTTGTGTTCTGAGAAACTAGAAGACAGTGCCTGGAGCAGCCATCACTGCTCAAAAATGAGGTTGTAGGTTGGGTATTCCAGGAAGGTAGAGAACCAGAAAAGGAGAGCTCCAGGTTTCACCTGTAAACTTTGCCCAAGTCTCTGCTGACTCCTGAATCAAAATCATGCAGACAGGCGACTCAAAGCACCTGCAGCTAAATAAAAAGAACTAAACTAAAATTTGATCTCTCACCCCACCTAAACTGAGACAGACTCTGTAGTTTGACTCTACCTAAGAGCCTAATACAAAAACATCAACATGCTTTGAAGGGATTGTAATAGAATCCAGAATCTTCAAAACAAAAGAATCATAGTGTCCATAGTGTCCATAGAATACAATTTAAAATTACTCACCAAATGAAGAGCCAGGAAAACATGATCCTTTTCTAGGAGAAAGCCCACTCCCAAATGACTCAGATGTTGAAATTGTCAGACAAGGACTTAAGGCAGCCATTATAAATTTGCTCAGCGAGGTTAAGAAAAAGTAAAAAGAAAATATCAGAAGAGAAATATAAAGAGAAACCAATTGGAAACATCAGAATTGAAAAGTAAAATATCTGGAAAAAATTCACTGAATGGGACTAATAATATAATGGAGATGACAGAGGAAAAATTTAACAAACTTCCAAGATAGACCAGTAGGAATTAACCAGTTTGAAGAATATATGGAAAGAAATTAACAGAGTCTTAGTAAGCTGTGGGACAATATCAAAAGGTATAAAATATGTGTAGTTGGACTTCCAGAGGAAGAGAGAATGAGAGATTGCCGTTTAAAAGAACATATAGATAATGGAATAGTATTCAGCACTAAAAAGAAATGAGCTACCAAGCCATAAAAAGACATGGAGGAACCTTAAATGCATATTATTAAGTGAAACGTCTATGGTTTCAATTATATGACATTCTTGAAAAGGCAAAACTATGGAGACAGAAGATCAGTGGTTGCCAGGGGTTGGGAGTGAGGAGGGATGAATAGGTGGAGCACAGAGGACTTTGGGTGGAATGAAAATACTCTAAGCTATCATAACGATGGCTACATATCATTATACATTTGTCCAAAGTCATAGAATATACAGCATTAAGAGTGAACTGTAATATAAACCATGAACTTGGGGTGATCACGATGTGTCAAGATAGGTTTGTCAATTATAACAAATGTAGCATCCTCATAGGGGAGGTTGATACAGGGAAGGTTACACATGGGGGCCAGATATGGAAAATCCCAAATGTGCTTAATGGCATCTAGAATGGTTAATCCTTTCCTGAAGGTTTTCAGTTACTTTGCCCAGATCCCTCAGAGAAATCACTAGCTATGGCACCTAGAGCCTTACGAAATAAATTTCTTAAATAGTAAAACTGGAAAGTTAAAATTATTCCTTGATCCATGGGTTGCAGAATGGACACTGTGTTAGCAGGCATGAAAACAACATTCATCTCATTGTACGTCCTGTCAGAACTCTTGGATGACCAGGTGCATTGTCAAGAAGCAGTAATATTTTGAAAAAAATCTTTTTTCTGAGCAGGAAGTCTTAAAATATTCAGTAAACCATGTTGCAAATAAATGCGCTATCCTCCAGGCATCATTGTTCCATTTGTAGAGCACAGGCACATTAGCTTTAGCATAATTCTTAAGGGCTTTAGGATTTTCCAAATGGTAAATGATCATTGGCTTCATAGTCGCTAGCTGCATTAGCTCCTAACAAGAGAGTCTTCCTGTCCTTGAAGCTTGGAAGCCAAGCATTGATTTCTCTCTAGCTATGAAAGTCCTAGATGACATCTTCTTCCAATAGAAGGCTGTTTTCATCTACAGTGAAAATCTTAACATAGCACAGCCGCCTTCACTAGTTATCTTAGCTCGATCTTCTGGATCTCTTGCTGCAGCTTCTACATCAGTGCTTGCTGCTTCCCCTTGCACTTCGATGTTATGGAGATGGCTGCTTCCCTTAAACTTCATGAACCCACCTCTTCTGGCTTCAGACTTTTCTTCTGCAGCTTCCTCATCTTTCTCAGTCTTCACTGAATTGGAGAGAATTATGGCTTATCTCCGTATTTTACTCTGGCTAAGGAAATGTTGTGGCTGGTTTGATCTTCTATCCAGATCGCTCAGACCTTCTCCATTTTGGCAATAAGGCTGTTTTGCTTCCTTATCATTTGTGTGTTCACTGTAGTAGCACTTTTAATTTCCTTCAAGAACTTCTTTGCATTTACAGCTTAGCTAACTGAAGCAAGAAGCCTAGCATTTGGCCTATCTCAGCTTTCAACATGCCTTCCTCACTAAACTTAATCATTTCTAAAAGAATTTGATGTAAAGATAGACATGCCACTGTTCTTTCACTTGAACACTTAGAGGCCATTGTAGGGTTATTAAATTGGCCTAATTTCTATAGTTGTGTCTCTGGGAATAGAGGGGCCTGAGGAGAGGGAGAGAGATGGGGGAACATTCAGTTGATGAAGGAGTCAGAATGTACACAGCATTTATCAGTTTAGTTTGGCACAGTTCTTGGTGCTTAAGATTCTCTCCCTCTCCTTTCCCTTCTGCCCCTCCCCCGATTTGCATGCACTCTCTCACTCAAATAAATAAATAAAATCTTTAAAAAAAAAAAAGTAGTAGTAGTAGTAATTATTCAGTTAGAAGTTGTAACAAATCAGATAATATCTAAGAGCATCTGTTTCCTATCCCTCCACACCCCAATGTCATACCCTAGAGAAAATTCTTCTAACATTCTCTATTTTTAGTTCTGTGGTTTCCACTCTAATTTTAGATAAAATGCTTTTTTCCCTCTCCCAGTTTATTCATTTATTCATCCATTGACCCCCCCCAATTTGAATAATGATGATTTTACTCATTTATACTATAACTCTCTACCCTTTCCTAATTAGATATTGTTTTAAATTTTCAACTGATGACTTTTTAAACTTTGAAATGATCTCTAAATCTGTCCTCTACATCCTCACTTGACAGAATCTCTTCAAGATCCATTTTATAACATAAGAATATGAGTACTCTTACTCCTTTCTCTACCTTTTATCCCTCTCTTCTGTATTGTACCTTATGTAAGCAATAGCTTCTACTTTTACTTTGTCAAGATTACTAACATTTATGTTCTGTTTTGCAAAATGACCGCAGGATGACTCTAAACATTGAAAACCAACACAAAGCACTTGCCCTATAGGACTATGTAAATATTGTTCAGTGGTGGCCTAAGTAGTATATTAGATTTCATGTCCTCTAACAGCTGCAGTATAATATCACCTTGGCCATTCTAAGAAGAGTGTTTCAAGCTGCAAAGTCAATTAGAATAGCTTTTCTTATGCTCTGTGTGTTACTTAAATTCATGCCATATTTTAGTTGGTTTTATATTTGGATCATGGTTCACTTGTATATTTAAAAATTATTTTCCTGGAGTCTCAAGTTACCATTTTTCTTTCACTGCATTATTTACCTGTATCATATTATATCTCCTCCCCCTTACGTATACACACATGTATGTTAAGTTGTACCTGTATTCCTACTGAATTTTCCCTTTTCTGGAGATCTTTTTCCTAGAGTCTTTATTTCTATTCCAGTCTGGACTGATTATCTTTTAGGCATACTTCAGTACAGTTATCCTGGAATTTTTATATATTACTTTCCTGGGATTGACCATCTTTTGCACCCTATGACTTTTTTTTTTTTTTAAGAAAAAATGCTTAAGTAAATAAAATTATTTGAGATCTTGTGTGTCTGAGTAGATAGGTATTTATTTTGCCATGACAGAGATTATACTGTGGGTGGGTATAGAATTCTAGATTGAACTCTTTATCTAGCATCCCTTGTTGGTGATGAGAAATCTGATGCAAGTCTAATCCTCATTCCTTTACAGGTAGCTTGTTTTTTTTCTTTTTGAAACCCTTTAGGATTTTCTCTTTATTGTTGATGTTTTGAAATGTCTAGAGATAGATTCTTCTTGCCAGTCAATGGCCCTTTTAATCTAAAGACTTTCTTTTTTTTTTTCAGTTTTAGAGAACTTTCAAGTTTCTTTGATAAATTCTTCCCTTTATTTTTCTCTTCTTTTTTGGGACTATTTTCTTTTTATTAGACCTCTTTTACTGTGATCTTAGATTTTATATTTTTGCTCTAAGTGTCTCTTTGCTTTCCTACTTTTGGTCTCTGACTTTTTCCTCTGCTTATGGGAAATTTTCTTGATTTGATTTTTAGTGCTTCTATTGAACTTTATGCTTTAGCAGTCATATGTTAATCTCTAAGAGTTTTTATTTTCTTGTTCTCTGGTTGTTCCTGTTTCACAACATCCTTTTCTGGTTTTATGGCTGCAATACATTTGAATCTCTCAAATTATATCAACTAGAATTTTTGTTGTTTGGTTTAACTCATTTTGTTTTGTTTAGGTTCTCTGTTTCTTGTTTTATTTTGTTCCTCTATGGTCAGTTTTACAGTTTATTAATTTTGATTAGTCATTTCTCTTTAATGCTACAGGCTCTCTTCACATAGTACAGATCCTTGGTTTTCTGGGCATACTTAAGAGAAAAGCAAGGGTAGATGGAGTTTTTCACAGAGCTCTTTCCCAGCCATGTTTCCTTCCTAGGTGGAAATTATATAAAGAAACTTTTGGTGGAGGAGGCCAGGGATTCAGTTTTAGAGTCACTGATGGGAAGCTAGTTATCAAGCTACAGGCTCCAAGTCTCAGAATAACTTTATTCAGTTTTTTTTTGTAACATGCTACATACTTCTCTTTTTCAGGCTACATGTCACATAGCTGCCTATGGGAGTGCCACCTGGTACATCTGTTCACCTATAAATCTTGAATTAATTCATCTTTGGTAGTCTTGCTTCTCAGTCATACCTTCTGGCTCTGGGACCAGAACCCTCTCCCTTTGCAGTTTCTACATCATTTTCAAGGCTCTCACTTCATTGCCGATTTCATTGATCAGCTTGCCTCATCTGCTTCCTAGATATTTATTGAAATCTTCCATCTGTTGGTGACCACCAACACCCCCAATCCTATGCCTCACCTTCTCACTTCCTTTTCTGTTATGGTTATGCCTTTGTTATACTTTTATATATTTCTCTTTCTTTTTATTAACATATAATGTATTATTTGTTTCAGGGGTACAGGTCTGTGATTCATCAGTCTTACACAATTCACAGCATTCACCAAAGCACATACCATCTGCAATGTCCATCACCCAGCCACCCTTCCAGCCACCTCTCACCCCACCCCTCCAGCAACCCTCAGTTTGTTTCCGAAATTAAGAGTCTCTTATGGTTTGTCTCCCTCTCTGGTTTCATCTTGTTTCATTTTTCCCTCCCTTCCCCTATGATCCTCTGTCTTGTATCTCAAATTCCTCATATCAGTGAGATCATATGATAATTGTCTTTCTCATTTCCTGAGTGGTTAATTTTAGCCATTCTGACTGGTGTGAGGTGGTATCTCACTGTGGGTTTGATTTGTATTTCCCTGATGCCGAGTGATATTGCCCACTTTTTCATGTGTCTGTTGGACATGTGGATGTCATCTTTGCAGAAATATCTGCTCATGTCTTCTGCCCATTTCTTGATTGGATTATTTGTTCTTTAGATGTTGAGTTTGATAGTTCTTTATAGATTTTGGATACTAGCCCTTTACCTGATATGTTATTTGCAAATATCTTCTCCCATTCTTTCGGTTGTCTTTTGGTTTTGTTGACTGTTTCCTTTGTTGTGCAAAAGCTTTTGATCTTGATGAAGTCCCAGTAGTTCATGTTTGCCCTTACTTCCTTTGCCTTTGGCGATGTTTCTAGGAAGAAGTTGCTGCAGCTGACGTAGAAGAAGTTGCTGCCTGTGTTCTCAAGGATTTTGATGGATTCCTGTCTCACACTGAGGCCTTTCATCAATTTTGTATCTATTTTTGTATGTGGTATAAGGAAATGGTCCAGTTTCATTCTTCTGCATGTGGCTGTTCAATTTTCCCAACACCATTTGTTGAAGAGACTTTTTTCCATTGGACATTCTTTCCTGCTTTGTCAAAGATTAGTTGACCATAGACTTGAGGGTCCATTTCTGGGCTCTCTCTTCTGTTCCATTGATCTATGTGTGCTTTTGTGCCAGTACCATATTGTCTTGATGATTACAGCTTTGTAATAGAGCTTGACGTCTGGAATTGTGATGCCGCCAACTTTGGTTTTCTTTTTCAGCATTCCTCTGGCTACTTGGGGTCTTTTCTGGCTCCATATAAATTTTAGGATTTTTTTTTCCATTTCTTTGAAAAAAGTTGATGGTATTTTGATAGGGATTGCATTAAATGTGTAGAATGCTCTAGGTAGCATAGACATTTTCACAATATTTGTTCTTCCAATCCATGAGTATGGAACGTTTTTCCATTTCTTTGTGTCTTCCTCAATTTCTTTCATGAGTACTTTATAGTTTTGTAAGTACAGATTCTTTGCCTCTTTGGTTAGGCTTATTCCTAGGTATCTTATGGTTTTGGGTGCAATTCTAAATGGGATTGACTCCTTAATTTCTCTTTCTTCTGTCTTGTGTTGGTGTATAGAAATGCAACTGATTTCTGTGCATTGATTTTATATCCTGACACTTTACTGAATTCCTGTATGAGTTCTAGCAGTTTTAGAGTGGAGTCTTTTGGGTTTTCCACATAAAGTATCATATCATCTGCAAAGAGTGAGAATTTGACTTCTTCTTTGCCTATTTGAATGCCTTTTATTTCTTTCTGTTGTTTGATTGCTGAGGCTAGGACTTCTAGTACTATGTTTGAATAGTAGTGGTGATAGTGGACAGCCCAGCCGTGTTCCTGACCTTAGGGGAAGAGCTCTCAGTTTTTCCCCATTGAGAATGATATTCACTGTGCATTTTTCATAGATGGCTTTTATGATATTGAGGTATGTACCCTCTCTCCCTACACTGTGAAGAGTTTTGATCAAGAAAGGATGTTGTACTTTGTCAAATGCTTTTTCAGCATCTATCGAGAGTATCATATGGTTCTTGTTCTTTCTAATGTATTGTACCACATTGATTGATTTGCTGATGTTGAACCAACCTTGCTGCCCAGGAATAAATCCCACTTGGTCGTGGTGAATAATCCTTTTAATGTACTGTTGGATCCTATTGGCTAGTATTTTGGTGAGAATTTTTGCATCCATGTTCATCAGGGACATTGGTCTCTAATTCTCCTTTCTGATGGCATCTTTGTCTGGTTTTGGGATCAAGGTAATGCTGGCCTCATAAGATGAGTTTAGAAGTTTTCCTTCCATTTCTATTTTTTGGAACAGTTTCAGGAGAATAGGTATTAATTCTTCTTTAAATGTTTGGTAGAATTCCCCTGGGAAGCCGTCTGGCCCTGGGCTTCAATATCCTTACTGGTTATAGAGAGAGCCTAAAAGTAACAGACCAGAAAGGAACAGAGACAATATACAGTAACAGTTGCCTTACAGCCAATACAATGGCACTAAATTCATATCTTTCAGTAGTTACCCTGAATGTAAATGGGTTAAATGCCCCAATCAGAAGACACAGGGTATCAGAATGGATAAAAAAAACAAGACCCATTAATATGCTGTCTGCAAGAAACTTATTTTAGACCCAAAGACACCTCCAGATTTAAAGTGAGGGGGTGGAAAACAATTTACCATGCTAATGGATATCAAAAGAAAGCTGGGGTGGCAATCCTTGTATCAGACGAATTAGATTTTAAGCCAAAGACTCTAATAAGAGATGAGGAAGAACACTATATCATACTTAAAGGGTCTGTCCAATAAGAAGATCTAACAATTGTAAATATCTATGCCCCTAACATGGGAGCAGCCAATTATATAAACCAATTAATAACAAAATCAAAGAAACACATCGACAATAATACAATAATAGTAAGGGACCTTAACACCCCCTTCGCTGAAATGGACAGATCATCTAAGCAGAAGATCAACAAGGAAATAAAGGCTTTAAATGATACACTGGACCAGATGGACATCACAGATATATTCAGAACATTCCACCCCAAAGCAACAGAATACACATTCTTCTCTAGTGCACATGGAACATTCTCCAGAATAGATCACATCATGGGCCAAAAATCAGGTCTCAAGCCAGTACCAAAAGACTGGGATCATTCCCTGCATATTTTCAGACCACAGTGCTTTGACACTAGAACTCAACCACAAGAGGAAAGTTGGAAAGAACTCAAATACATGGAGGCTAAAGAGCATGGAGGCTAAAGAATGAATGGGTCAACCAGGAAATTAAAGAAGAATTTAAAAAATTCATAGAAACAAATGAAAATGAAAATGCAACTGTTGAAAATCTTTGGGACAC
>CM052898.1:77426152-77449489 GCA_028534135.1 Potos flavus | reverse complement strand
ACCAAAGAAATACAAACAATGATAAGAACATATTATGAGCAACTATACGCCAGCAAATTTGACAATCTGGAAGAAATGGATGCATTCCTAGAGTCACATAAACTACCAAAACTGAACCAGGAAGAAATAGAAAACCTGAACACACCTATATGTTTATTTCAATGGAATCTCAGGAGTAATGGGGGACAAACAACTTTCTGCAATTGTGAATCTCTCCAACTTGGTTTTAGAAAAGCTACCAAGGGGCGCGTGGGTTGTTCAGTTGGTTGAGCATCCAACTCTTAATTTCTGCTCAGGTCATAACCTCGGGGTCGTGGGATCAAGCCCCAAGTAGGTAGGACTCCTCACTCAGTGCGATGCTTGCTTGGGATTTTTTTTTTTTATCTCTCCCTCTTCCTCTGCCCCTCCCCCTGGTCATGTGCATAAATAAATAAATAAATAAGCAAGCTACCAATTCGGTTTCCATTCTGAGCTCTGGCAAATTCTAGATTGGTTTCTACTGTATGGTTTTCTGTTTATTTAGTATCTCCTCAAATAGACCAAAAACACAAGAGTACAGTTATGACTGTACATTCCATTTCATTTGTTTCTTCTATAGAGCCAGAGATTCAACTGTAAGGAATTTTAAAATTTCATATGTGGGGTTTAAAGTAAACCCCTTCTCTCTAACTTTACTCTTGACTTTTATCCTTCCGTTTCTTTATCTCTGTTGGCCATGGTCTCTGTTTCTTGCCTAATCAACAACATTCACAACCTTCTATTACAGTACGTTGTTATAATTGTTCTATTTTATTGTTGTTAATCTCTTACTATGTCTAAGTTATAAATTAAACTTTATCACGTGTGTGTGTATGGGAAAAAGCAGTATATATAGAGTTTGGTCCAATTACAGTCTCAGGCATCTATTGGGGATCTTAGAACATATCCCTTGTGGATAAGGGGGCATTGCTGTATTTGACATAATTCCCAATATTTCTCATTGAATGTTCAAACGATTTCAGATCTCTTAAAACCATTTTTTTATAGAAAGTTAGAAAAAAGAATCTGATAATTTGTTTAAAGGCTTTGTACAGATGTGTTTAACTTAGTCTGATCCTGTGGTGTGTGGCCTTGTAATTAGAAAGGCCAGTTAAATGGTAGTTTCCCTGAGTGACAGTGCTTAGACTTAACTGGTGTCAAAGAAATGTAGTTTTTGTAAGAAGGCCCCTTTGGGGAATTACCATAGAGCTGTGAACTGTAATAAAATAAAAGTTTGCACTAAAATGGAAAGAACTTTATATTTCAAATTCCTGACCTTTAATAATAATAATAAAAAAAAATGAGAACCTAGGCTTATTGACAGTAGAATCAGAGTCTGATATATGTCGACAACTCCAAGTAAATCATCCTCAGCCGCTCCTTAGTATGTCTTGACCAAATGGTATAGTCAGAATAGGTACTGAGATCCTCAGACCAACTCACCTTCACCCAGTTCCATGGTGGGGAAATGAGGTCTTTCTCAGCCACTGGCTGAATAGTTAATACCATATGAGATTTAATACTTTGTTGTTCATATGTCAGAAAATAGGAGATCTAAACAGGAGGAAATACGCTAGAAGAATTTCACAGCCTTTCTAACATGCCGAAATAGTATGAATGGAGAGCTGTCATTTTGTCTTAAGGGTTGCAGCTGTTTCATGGCTTTGACTTCTGGTTATTTTTGTGCATCAGCTCTCATTGATGGAGTCCACTCTTGGCTTTGCCTGGTCATTTTTCTTGGGTGATACACAGTTTTGCACATAAGCATTTTTTAATGAATTAAGGGTTTTCTTCCTATTTTTTTGCAAGATAAACTTGGAAGGATTAGAACTTTTAGGGTGAAATGTCAGACTAAGAATTCCTTTTTATGATATATTCTGCTCATTTTCCCCCTGGCTTTAGGAGCTGGAAATCCAAAGTGCACAATTGCAGTTGTTTTGGGAAGAACTAAAAATGCCTCTGCAAGCAGGTAATAAAATAACTGTGATTGAGAAATCTATTTGGGAATAAGAATTGCTCTTTCTACCCACGTAATTTACTTAAAATGTACCATTTGGTTGGGGCACCTGGGTGGCTCAGTCAGTTAAGTGTCCAACTCTTGATTTCCACTCAGGTCATGATCTCAGGGTTGTGAGACTGAGCCCTGTGTCAGGCTCTGCACTGGGCATGGAGCCTGCTTAAGTTTCTCTCTCTTTTTCTGCCCCTCCCACCTCTGTCTCTCCCTCCCACTCTAAAATAAATTTTTTTAATGCACCATTTGGACTTACAAATCATAATAATATAAAATATATTATGAGATTAATGTCACATTTGTGTTTCACAGTTATTTCACTGTAAGATAATATTTAAGAAGCATTTTAGGAAGTGTTGCTCTACATTCTTCACTGTAGAATTTCCTGTATTAGAGTGTTGCTGAATCCTCAAAGCTGTTTGGATTGGATTATTATATAAAAATTTGGGAACTGTCTGTACGTAATTAAGTGATTGGATATATAGATCAAAAGCAATATAGTCTTGCAACATTTGATATTGTGTATCAGTTCTCAGTTTCCATTGCTGAGCAACGAGAAGCCTCAATCACATAACTTATTTTCAAATCATTGTACTGTTCCAGATCACAGCCAACATCCAACTCTGCTTGATGTATGTCTTTTACACAATTCCTGTTCCAGACATCATTGCTTACATGATTACATAATAACAAAAAATGACAATTGCAACTCCACCTAGCATCTGTTTTATTTTTCCACTTAGCACACTTTTCCTAACATCTGTTTTCTTTAACCAGATACAAACAATACAGCATGATTCTTGTTCCTATCAACACACCTGGAGTAGAAATAATAAGGCCTTTGTCAGTTTTTGGCTACATGGGTAAGTACTCAACCAATATGAGCATGCATTAGCAAGCAGGACGACTGGAATATGCAGTAACACTGAAGGGAACAGATAGAATTATAATGTAGGAGATGTATTGGTGCTGATGACTATCTTAATATAAATGGCGGTGGAACTCAGAATAGAGCAAAGAAAGAGAAGTGATGCATCACTGGACTTCATTTTGTTTACTTTTGGGAAAGGTAGATTGTATTCAAGGAACAGCAACTAAGACTGCTGCTTCTGTCATCCAGGAGAATGCAATAATGAAATAGACTTAGAAAAATTAAATCTAAGTAATCCATAATAAAATTCATTTTTTTTGAGCGAGAGAGAGAGAGAATGGGGTTGGGGAACAGAGGGAGAGAGAGAATCTTAAATAGGCTCCATGCCCAGTGCATAATCGAATGCGGGGCTTGATCTCACAACTCTGAGATCATGACCCGAGCCAAAATCAAGAGATGGATGCTTAACTGACTGAGCCACCCAGGCACCCCAATAAAATTCACTTTTGTCTTCAAGTTTAGCTTTCTTAACCAATCAAACTACCACAAAAGCTATTAATAAGCAATGAATTTTGACTGATCTGAATGCAAAACTTTTCCTTCCTCCTGTTCTTTGGGTGGAATTTCTAAAAAGCAAGGATACTTTTGTTTCCTGCCACCCACCTCAGGCTCATGTTCGTTGTTCCCTTGCTGCTCAGGTCATTCACTCAGCAAGTATTTATTGAGGGCTGACCACTATGTTCGGTGCTTAGAATCCATCGGTGAACACAATAGGCTAGGATCTCTGCCCTCACGGAGTTTACATGCTAGGGGAAGGAGATAATAGCAATAACTACAAACACATAAATAACTAAATTATAGCAAGTCAGCAGGTAAATGCTATGGAAAAGTTTATTGAACCTGATCCATATGATCTGTGGTGGCCCTGGCTTTCTCTTTATTGTTGAATATGGCTAATAAAAATGTTCAATAGCAGATGTAAGACTTTGGAGTTTTAGAGAACATTTGACATCACTTTCCATAGGATGCAGCTGTAGAATATACCCACGGACTA
The DNA here is from genome assembly GCA_028534135.1 of Potos flavus. Taxonomy (NCBI): domain Eukaryota; kingdom Metazoa; phylum Chordata; class Mammalia; order Carnivora; family Procyonidae; genus Potos; species Potos flavus. The sequence goes on along the minus strand of CM052898.1, from coordinate 77,445,535 downwards.
CACGTCATTTGCAAGATGGTGATGAGCAAGCTCAGTAGAGGAAATTGTGCATGGGGATTTGTTGGGTTGCAGAGCAATGGCCTGAAGACCCCCAAAATGGATTTATAGTTTAACTTGCCTGGAAATCACCTCCATTGTAGAACCTGTATTTGAATTTTCAGTGAGACAAATTCACCAGCACCTCTCCAACTCCCATGCCCAAGGCCAAAAGAAACGATTGTGGAGAAGATCGATTATTAATGTCTATTCTGACAGGAAAAGGGTGTGGAATTAGCATGAGATTATCTCCAGAACTTGATGGAGGGTGGATGGGAAGCAGGAGGAGGGGTAGGCGGTATGATGTAGAGACAAAAATGTTCCCAGTTTCCATCAAATGCCAGCATTTCCAAGAGGCAAACACATAGTGAACAAGCCTGGACTGGGAGTAAACATACCTCAAGGTTCAGTCACTGCTCTGTCCCTTCCAGGAGGCTGTTTGCATCTTCAGGCATTGATTTACACAATGATAAAATAAGAAACTTGAATTACATTACTCACTTTTAATTTTTGAACTATTGGAATCTTTTTTTTTCCCAAGCAAAATTTTCTATGGAAACCCATATATTAAAAGTCTCAAAGAAGAAGCAATAATAAAATAATAATAAGATAATCTGATTGGGTCTGTGAAGCCACCTTCCATTTTAGTAACTGTAACTTCAGAAAATGAATTTGAAACTCTAGATCAAATGATTTCTGAAATCTCTTCTAAGTGGAACAGTTGATGAGTTTTCTAGGGTATAGAGTGCTAGGGGTTCAGAGCTCAAGGTCTACTTAGGAATATCCGACATATAAGGCTTTTAAGTCCTACTTCTGAGTAATTTCTTTGAGTAATTATTAATTATATGAGTATTTTTTTGGTCAACTCATTTTGCTCTTTAAAATTATATTTTCTATTTTATAGATAAATTCCACGGAGGACATTTTGAAATCCATTTTAATCAAGTACGAGTTCCTGCCACCAATTTAATACTAGGTGAGATAAGTTGGAAAAATGATTCTCCAGTATGGTGTACTAAAATATTTTCAGGTCTAAATCTGGAAAAGATAAGAAGCATACCTTGATTTAGATACTTTTCCCTCCTACCCCATTTATAAGGGAACATTTTTTCATGGTGGATTTTCTTACATGGAATACTATTTAAGTGTTTGATGTGGTTTTATATATCACATCAATTGAAAACACAGCTAAGTAAAAAAAATGTACAATTCAGAGCAACATACTTTTTCCTAAAACGTGACTTTCAGGTCTCCACTTGTTTTAAGAAAACCTCAATGTACTTTCTGAATTCAAGTATTATATATAAACATATTAGAAGAATAAATAACTTTGCATACTGAATGCCTGGAATGACCTCATCCTCTTGCTTACTAAAATCCTACCCAACCTTCAGAGAACATCTCAAGTGGCACTTCTTTCAGAATATTCGGTTTTGTGTTCTTCACCCCATCCACTCAGCAAGCCCCTGCTGCCTGCCAGGCCCTCAGGATACAATCTCTCTCTCCTTTGCCTTTCTTTGTTCTCCTCCATATCCTTATCCCTAGCAACCTTGCCCCTGCTTCTGGATTCTGAACTCCTAGTGTAGGGACTGTGTCTTATCTACCTTTGTAACCACTGCATCACTTATAAAATATATGCATAGTTGGTACTCAAGAGACAGTTCCTGAGTTGGGATTAAAATGTTTAACGGTAGTTTAAAAAACATAGAAATCAGAAGTTCCATAAATAATGAACATTATTACAGAGCTGACTTTTTTCCTACCAGAATGCCATTCTCATTGAGGGGGCAGTTCATCGTTTTCTCAAGATTTGTATAAATAACAAAATAAGTGGGCTGTGGCCACTTTCATGTTCTCCTTTCTTTCTTACAGGTGAAGGTAGGGGTTTCGAAATTGCCCAAGGCCGCCTTGGACCAGGCAGAATCCATCACTGTATGAGAACAGTAGGGGTGGCAGAACGCGCTTTGCAGATTATGTGTGAACGGGCAACACAGAGGGTGGCCTTTAAGAAGAAGCTGTTTTCACATGTAAGGATGATTACTTATTTGAATTTACTATAGTCCCATGCACTCACTGACCTTATAACAAAATAGCATTACTTGATCTAAGGGAGATTTCCTCTACATAAGTAAGATGTTTTTTTCCACAAAGTGTATTTTTCTGTACTTAAATATAGTCTAATGAGAGATCTTTAACTTTGTGAAAGATTAAATAATTCCTAACGTGCTTCAACACAGCATAAAAAGTATGGACAGTTCCTTCAACTTTCTCAGACTCTTGTTCTCTAGAGAACCTGGTACATTAGCATTCTCTGTGGATCTGAGATTGATGGCATAAAGAAGAGGGATTTGCCTTGTTCTTTGGCTTTCTGAAGGGAATTAATAGTAAGTGAGGAAATATAGGAAAATAACCTACAACTCAGTGAGAGAAGAGAGATCTAAAAATGGAATGGCCTGCTTCTGTAGGAAGTGAGTTCCCTATTACTGGAGAAATGCAAGTAGAAATGGGACCAATATTTGGTGGGATGTTCATGATTTTTTGAATTCCCATCTATAAATTATGTACTATGGAGTCTGTTCTTTACAAAGCACAATAAACAATATAGTTACATGTGGGCAATATAATCAAAATTAGAGAATATTTATCAAGAGGGAAAAGAAGCTGTCATTCTGACTTCCTTGGAAAACTTTATAAGTGGGATATTCAGATCATCTCCCAAAAGCCCTTCTAACTTTTAAGTAGGCAAGAAAAATTGTTTTTACATAATCAGTACTTAGAATTGCTAACATTTTAGTGTTAAGTCAAACTTGGGCTGGTAAAATTGTATTTGTGTTTGCTGGACATGTACATTTTAGTACATTGGTCCCCTTGTACATTTGTGAGCAACTTTTAAAATTTCACAGTATATTTTTTACCTTAAATTCCTATAGGCTATGTTTGCTTTTTGTGAAGTATTATTCAGAATATCTGTGATTTGTTGTAACACTGTTCTTATGGAAAAATACAGCCTGTTTTATGGCGCACACCTAGGAATAATTTGTGGGGAACCCCTTTAGTATATGGCAAGGGGCAAGGAGTTCAGCTGTTGGATGGACACTGTGGAAGGAAGGAAGAAGGTGTGAACTTTTAGGACCGTGGATACAACTCCATGCTGCTCTGAGTAGGAGCTAACGAGTTACTCATGGCATCAGTTTCACTTCCTATACTTTTCTCTTTTCAAGATTGCCACCCAAACCCTGGAGCAGGATGCAGGGAGGACAGGGAGAGGTTGATGCACAGACATCTTGAACACATAAATGCACTCTCCTCAAGTTTCATGAGAGATGTTTTTAACACTATACCAGAGGGAAATTTCCCTTCTGCTTTTTGTAAGTTAATGTATCAAGGAGAACAAGCCTGAGCTTTTCAAAAACATGCCTCCCTTCACTGGAAACTTCTTGCGTTTGGCACAAAGAAAATGATCTGGCAGAAGCAAAAGAGACGTGGAGGCATGTCATAAAAATCTGAGCCAGATTTTTTTTTTTTCAGTTTGTGTATGTAACATTCCATTTCCCTGAATTTGGAGACTCTTTCCAGCTGCCTTCTAAATTATTCCAGGCACTAAAGCAAAAAGTTCTGTATCAAAATAATGTCTTAGTAAATAAATCTGGCAACTCCTTAGAGCACTCAGTTTCTGCCCACTGAATGCTTTTCAGCAAATCTAGGGTCAGGAGAGACCCAACTGAGAACAGTTGCTTTATTTGAAAGTTAAAAAATAAATGTATTTGTGATCTGTTCATTAAGTTATAATCACCCAGCTTTACAGTTATCAAAAAGATACTTACTGCTGGGGCTTGTTTCAAGTTGTTAATTCAGAGCCTTGTTTCAACCTCTAGAGTGATCCAATAGAAATATGTTCTAGTAACTAAACATTAAAAAAAAAAGCTTTACTTAAATAAAAAAAAAATTTCTAGTAGCTACATTTTTTAAAAGTAAAAGAAATGATGAAATTGATTTTATAATCTATTTTATTTAACCCAGTATATCCAATATGTTATCATTTCAACATGAAATCAATATAAAAAGATTAAGGTATTTTACATTCTTTTTTAAAAACTACTGATTTTTCTAAATTGGGTGTATATTTCACACTTACGATACATCTTAATTCAGGCTAGGCATATTTCAAATGCTCAGTAGCCACATGTGGTTATTAGCAGCTATTATGTCGACCATCAGTGTTATAGGAAATCTGATCAAATACCACTGTTTAAGAAATGTACTACAGCAAACATAACCAAGCATAAAAATGACCGTGGAGGGTTAATGTGGCTCAAATAATAGCACTGTAATTGGCCGCTGGTCAAACTTAACAAATTATTCTCCACTGTAAACATCAGTTCTATGACTAGGAATGGGAACAACAACAACAACAAAAAACCCATTTTTTTTGGCCATTATGGCCAACCAGAAGCATCTGTTATTATCTCCTGAGTTTCACTGCGGAATCAATCCTGAATGTTGGGTTGCTTGTAGGATTTTGTGATAAGGTTTGGTCTCTATATTCGATCGTGATATATCTCCTGTTTCATTCTTGACATTAGTAATTTGTGCCTACTTTTTCCTTTGTTAGTCTTGCTAGAGGTCTGTTGCTTTTACCTATCTTTTCAAAGAATATAAAATATAATAATATACAAAACTATAAAATGTAGTTGTTATATTAGGGCTTAGTATTAACGAGATATTTGTTTCATTGATTTTCTCTATATTTTTATTTTATTGATTTCTGCTCTTTATTATATACTTCCTTTTGTTTCTTTGTGTTTGTTTTGCTCTTTTGGATTTATTTTGGTTCTTGAAGTGGCAGCATGCATTATTGATTTGAGACTTTTTCTCCTTTTTAATGTGTTTTTGAGTGCTATAAATTTCTCTCTCGGTATTGCTTTACCTATGTCCCACAAATTGTGATATATTGTGTTTTCATGTTAATTCAGCTCAGTGTATTATTCAATTTCCTTTGAGACTCTTCTTTGACACATGAATTATTTAAGAGTTATGTTACTTAGTTTCCAAGTGTTTGGAGATTTTCCTATTATTCTGTTCTTAATTTCTAGTTTGATCCCATTGTGGTTACAGAACAAACTGTATTATTTCATTTCTTACAAATTTGTTGAGATTTGTTTTATGGCTCAGGATATTGTTTATCTTACTATATGTTTGAGGACACTTGAAAAGAATGCATATTCTCCTGTTATTGGGTGGAATGTTCTATAAATATCTGTTAGATCCTGTTGCTTGTTGGTATTGTTGAATTCCTCTGTATTCTGGCTGATTTTCTGTCTCGTTGTTCTAGCAGTAGTTGGGAGAGGGGTATTGAAGTCTCCAGCTAGGATTGTGGATTTGTTTACTGCTCCTTTCATTTCTGTCAGTTTTTGTTTTACATAGTCAGCAGCTCCATTGTTTGTTGCATACACATTTAAGATTGCTATTTCTTCTTGATGGATTTACCCTTTTATCATTATATAATGACCCTCTCTGTCTTTGGTAATTATCTTTGTTCAGATGTCTGCTTCATCTGATAGTAATATAGCTGGTCCTGCTTTCATGTGATTAATGTTTGCATATTACATATTTTTTTATTTTTTATTTTTTTTGTTTTTGTTTTCAGCTTTCACATTTGAAGTGAATTTCTTCTAGGTGGCACTGAGGTGGTTCTTGTTTTTTAATCTACTGTATCAGTCTTTGTCTTTGTAATAATTCATATTATGACTTAAGTGTGCCATTTAATTTATTATTTTATGTTTGTTCTCTGTTTTTCATTTGTTTTCTCTTTCCTGCATTCCTTTAAATTAATTTAACATTTTTAGAATTCCATTTTGATTCATCTATAGTGTTTCTGAGTGTACCTTTTTGTATAGCTCTTGGTCTAGGTATTACATTACATATATATATATATATACATATTTGTATAAATGCATGTATTTTATCAGTCTACAGGTGTCCTCGTTTTATCAGTTTGAGTGAAGTACAGAAACTTTATCTCCCTTAATTTAAATCCCTTTAACCTCCTTCATTTATAATTGTCTTAAATATTTCTTCTACATAAATTTAGGACATTACAGTGTTAAAATTTTTACTTCAACTGTTAAACATAATTTAGAAAATTCAAGAAGCAAAGAAAACCCAATTGTATTTAACTATATATTTTCTTACTATGTTCATTCTTTCTTCCTGATTCCTAAGGTTCCTCTTTATCTTTTCTGTTTAGGGAAATTCCTGTAGCCATTCTTTCAAGAGTCTATAGGGGACATTTTTTTTTGTTTTTCTTCATCTGAGAACATCTTGAGTTCTCCTTCATTCCTGATGTATATCCTCATTGGGTATAGGATTCTGTGTTGACAATTCTTTTCTTTTAGTACTTGAAAAATATCATGCCACCCTCTTCTGGCATATACACATTTCCCCTATAGGTGAGATATCATTCTTCTGGCTGCATTTATGGTTGTGTCATTTTTTAGAAGTTTAATTGTGATGTGTCTTGTCGTGAATTTCTTCAGTTTATCCTGCTTTGCATTCACACAGCCTCTTGAATCTGTAGGTTTTATCTCTTGCCACATTCGGGAAGTTTTCATCACTATTTCTTTGAGTATTTTTTCAGTCTTTCCCTCTCTCTACTTCTTGGACTCTGATGACATGAATGTTAGATCTTTTGTTTTAGTTCACAGGTCTCTAAGATGGTATTCTTTTAAAGTTATTTTTCAGTCTGTTTTCTCTGTGGTTCAGATTAGACAATTTCTATTGTCCTGTCTTCCAGTTGACTGATTTGTTCCTCTTTACCATTCTGATGTTGAGCCCATCCACTGAGCTTTTTATTTAAATTACTGCATTTTTCAGGGACATCTGGGTGGCTCAGTCAGTTAAGCATCTGCCTTCAGCTCAGGTCCCAGGGTCCTGGGATCCAGCCCTATGTCTGGCACCCTGCTCAATGGAGAGTCTCCTTCTCCCTCTGCCTCCACCCCATGCTCACACACTCTCTCTCTCTCAAATAAATCTTTTAAAAATTTATTACATTTTTCAGCTATAAAATATCTAATTGGTTTTTCTTTATTAATTAGAATTTATTAATTTCTAATTAATTAGAATTAATTTATTAATTAATATTAATTGGTTTTTCTTTTTCTTCTACTTCTTTGCTGAGACTTCAGTTTCTTTGATGAGGCTACCTTGCAGAGGGTTTTTATCATGAAAAGATGTTGTAATTTATCTGCTTCTTCTGCATCTATAGAAATGATCATATGGTTTTTATCCTTTCTCACTGATGTGATGTGTCACATTGATTGTTTTGCGAATATTGAATCACCCTTGCATCCTGGGAATAAATCCCACTTGATTATGGTGAATGATTTTTTTAACGTACTGTTGGGTTCTGTTTGCTATTTTGTTGAGGATTTTTGCATCTATATCCATCAGAGATACTGGCCTGTAGTTCTCTTTTCTTGTGGTGTCTTTATCTGGTTTTGGTGTCAGGGTGCTACTGCCTTTAGAATGAGTTAGTAAGTTTTCCTTCCTCTTGTATCTTTCAGAATAGTTTGAGAAGAATGGGTATTCACTATATTCAATAAAATTGGTGAGAGTGAACATCCTTGTCTTATTCATGATTTTAGGGGGAAAGCTCTCAGTTTTTCACCATTGAGTATCATGCTGTGGAGTTGTCATTTATGGCCTTTATTATATCGATGTATAATATATATGTTCCCACTATACCGATATTGTTCAGAGTTTTTATCATGAACAGAGGCTGAATGTGTCAAATGCTATTTCTGCATCTATTGAGATAATCATATTATTTCTATCCTTCACTTTGTTAATGTGTTATACCCATTGATTGATTTGCAGATATTAAACCATCCTGGCATCCCTGAAATAAATCCCACTTAATTGTGGTTGATGACCCTTTATTGTATTGTTAAATGTGGTGGTGAGGATTTTTGCCATCTATGTTCATCAGGGATATTGGCCTGTAGTTTTCTTGTTTTGTAGTGTCTATCTGGTTTTGGTTTTAGCATAATGGTGGTGTTGTAGGAAGAATTTGGAAGCTTTCCTTCCTCTTTTATTCTTGGGAATAGTTTGAGAATAGTTATTAACTCTTCTTTAAATGTTTGGTAGAATTATGAAGCCATCTAGTTCTGGACTCTTGTTTGTTGAGAATTTTTTTTATTATTGAATCATTTCATTACCAGTAATCATTCTTCCTGACTCATTTTTGGAAGATTGTATGTTTCTAGGAATTTATCCACTTCTTATAGGATGTCCATTTTGTTGGCATATAATTGTTCATAGTAGTCTCTTCTAATTGTATTTCTGTGGTGTCAACTGTTCCTTCTCTTTCATTTCTGATTTTATTTAGGTCATCTTCTCTGGTTTTTTCTTGATGAGTCTAACTAATGGTTTATCAATTTTATTTCTGCTCTGATCTTTATTATCTCCTAACTTCCACTAACTTAGGTCTTTATTTGTTCTTTTCCTAGTTACTTTAGGGGTAAGATTAGATTGAGACTTTTCTTGTTTCTAGATCTATATTACAATAAATTTTCCTCTTACAACTGCTTTTACTACTATAGACTGAATCATTGTTTTCATTTTGTCTCCATGTATTTTTTAATTTCCTCTTTGATATCTTTGTTAATTCATTGGTTATTTAGTAGCTTGTTGTTTAGCCTCCACGTGTTCATGTTTTTCCATTTTTTTTGGTTGTTGTTGTAATTGATTTCTAGTTTTATACCATTGTGATTGGAAAAGATGCTTGATATGATTAAAATTTTCCTAAATCTGTTGGGACTTATTTTTGACCTAATCTGATCTATCCTGGAGAATGTTCCATGTGCACTTGAAAAGAATGTATATTCTGTTGTTTTGGGATGGAATGTTCCCTGTATATGTTAAGTCCATTTAGTCTACTGTGCCATTCAAAGACACTGTTTCTTTTCTTTTTTTTTTTTTAAGATTTTATTTATTTATGTGACAGAGAGAGAGATCACAAGTAGGCAGAGAGGCAGGCAGAGAGAGGGGGGGAAGCAGAAAGACACAGTTTCTTTGTTGACTTTCTGCCCCAATGATCTATCCATTGATGTAAATGGAGTGCTAAAGTCTCCTATTATTATTGTATTATTGTCAATTTCTCTCTTTATGTCTCTTAATATTTGCTCTATGTATTTAGGTGCTACAACATTGGTTGCATAGATATTACATTTGCTATATCCTTTTGTTCAGTTGATTCCTTTATCATTATATAATGCTCTTCTTTGTCTCTTCTTATGGTTTGTTGTTTTTAAGTAGGCGCCATGCCCAAGTTAGGGCTTGAATTCACAACCCCGAGAGTTACATGCTCTAACAACTGAGCCAGCTAGGTGTCCCAACAGTTTTTTGTTTGTTTGTTTGTTTTTAAGATTTTATTTATTTGAGAGAGAGAGAGAGCGAGCATGAGAAAGCACGAGCAGCAGGGAGGGCAGAGGGAGAGGGAGAAGTACACTCTCCGTTGAGCAGGGAGCCCAACTCATATTTTTATGAGTCTATTTCTGGAGTCTGTTCTGTTCCAAAGACCTATGGATCTCTCCCTTTGCTAATACCACACAGTCTTCAGATCATGTAGTGATCTGATTCCTCCAACTTTCTTCTTTTTCAAATTGTTTTTGTTATTTTAGTTTCTTTGCATTTCACATAATTTTTGAGAGGTTGCCCATATCCACAAAAATGTCCTGCTGGGATTCAGATTGGAATTACACTAAATCTGTAGAAGGATTTGAAGACAGCTGACTTCTTTACTATTAGTCTAACAGTCCACAAACACAGTATTTCTCTATATTTAGATTTTCTTTGATTTCTTTTATCAATTTTATAATTTTCAGCATTTGGATACTACACGTTTTGTTAGATTTGTGCCTTTTTAAAATTCTATTGTAAATAGCAGTTTTAAAATTTCAGTTTCCAACTATTCATTGCTAGTATATAGACAAAAAATTGATTTTATGTGTTGATCTTTTATCCCATGATTTTGCTAAACTCTATTAGTTCTAGGAAGGTTGTTTTGTTTGGTAGATTCCTAAGAATTTTCTAACAATCATGTTGTCTGTGAATATGGACAGTTTTACCTCTTTTTTCCCCCAAACTATATGCACTTTCTTTTTGACTCACTGCATTGGCTACGACTTCCTCTATGATGATAAATAGGAGTGGTTAAAGTAAACATCCTTGCTTTGTTCCCAATCTTGGGGGAAAAGCATTTAGTCTTTCATCATTAAGCATGTTAGCTGTAGAATTTTTTAGATGCGCCACATTGGGTTGAATAAATTCCTTTCTATTCCTAGTTTGCTAAGCATTTTTATTGTGAATACATGCTGAATTTTGTTAAGTGCTGTTCTGGATCAACTGACATGATCATGTGCTTTTTCTTTTTCAGGCTACTATGACATATTACAATAATTTTTTTTCTTAGTAATTGATTTTTGAATATGAATGAACCTTGCACTCCTGGGATAATTCTTACTTGGTTGTGGTCTTATATTCCTTTTATATATTACTGGACTTTATTTCCTCATAGATTTTTGCATCTATACTGGTCTTGTTTGTTCTTATCTGGTTTTGGATTAGGGCAATTCTGGCCTCATAAAATGAGTTGGCAAGTGTTTCCTCCATTTCTACTTTGTGGAAGAGATTGCATAGAATTGGTGTTATTTCTTCTTTAGTTATTTATACTATCTGGACCTGATCATTTCTTATTTCAGGAGCTTTTAAACTATGAATTCAACTACGTTAATAATTGTAGAATACTCTATTTCACCTTCAGTGAGTTTTGGTAGTTTATGAATCTTGATGAATTGGTCCACTTCATTTAAGTTGTTAAATTATGTGCTCTACAAACATGCCTGAATGTGTGGGTTCCAAGGCCCAGATCTGGAGTCAGGGAGCCTCCACTTCAGCTTCAGCTCCAAGCCCCATTTCCCCATTCCAGGTTTCCCCAGAGAGTTCTGCATTGTAGTTTATAGGTGCCTACATAAATTAATAATGTCACTTCCAGTGACTTCTACTTCCAGAAAGATGAAACAGATGCACTTTTCCCCATTTTTCTTGCTGAATACAACTAAAAACCTGGGTATTATCTATAAAACAAACATTGGAAGACTCTGATAGGTGAAGAAGAGGTGGCAGACTGGCTAAGCTAAAAGAACAACATGGTAGTGAGTTCCCTGGGTTTTCTTTTTGCCTGATACATTTCAGACTTGGAGCTGAAAAAGTTAACAAACTGAAAATGCCTGTGAGCACAGACAAAAATTTTTGAAAAATACCTCCAACAAAAGTCTACTCTATTTAGCTGAAGGTTTGGGTAGGGGAAGCCTAGCAAAACAGAAAACTTTTAAAAGTCACCAATCACAAGGAAAGAGACCAAGAGAGGAAGAAAGGAGCAGACAAGAACTACAAAAACAATGAGAAAACAATTAGCAAAATGGCAATAAGAACATATCTATCAGTAACTATTTTAAATGTAAATGCTCTATTTAATCACATCATAGAGTGATGGAATGGATAAAAAAAACCCAAAACCAAAACAAAACGAATTAGAGGCAGTTCAGTGGGGAAAGGTTAATCTCTATAGTAAATGGTGTTGGAACAGTTGGACATTCATAGGCAAAAAAAATGAAACTTGTCCTAAACCTCACATCTCACACAAAATTTAACTCCAAGTAAATCACAGATCTAAATGTAAAAGGTAAAGCTATACAGCTTTGAGAAAAAAAAAATAGGGATAAATCTTTGTGATGAGGTTAGGCAAAATGTTCCTAAGACATGCACCGGAAGCACAACCCATAAGAGAAAAAAGTGACAAATTGGACATCGTTAAATTTAATCACATTTGTACTCTGAAAGTTACTATTAAGAGAATGAAAATGTTACAGACTGGGAGAAGATATTTGGAAATTGCCCATGTGGCAGTTAGCTTGTATCCTTAATAAAGAGCTCTCTAAATAGCAGTAAGAAAACAATCCAATTTAAAAAGTGAGGAAATGATGTGAACAGACATGTCACCAAAGAGTATAGATGGCAAATAAGCCCATCAAGAGGTGATCAACATCATTAGTCATAGAGAAATGCAAATTTAAACTACCATGAAATAGCTCTGCACTGTTAAAATGACTAATACGTAAAAAAAAAAAAAAAAAAAAAACAACAATACCTAGTGCTAATGTTTCGGAGAGCAGTTGAAACTATTTTACACTACTAGTGGGAATGCAAAATGGTACAGTTGGTCTGGAAAACTGTTTGACAGCTTCTTATAAGCATTTACCAAATGATCTAATAATTCTGTTCCCTGCATCTGCTTTAAAAAAATGAAAAGTATAGTCATACAAAAACCTGTATGCACATGATTACAGAAGCTCTGTTAATAATCACCAAAAACTAGAAACAACCCAAATATCCTTCAGCAGGTGAATGGATAAACAAACTGGTACATCTTTACAATGGAATACTACTCATTGATAAAAAGGAATGGACAGTTGTTGGTCAAGAACAACTTGGTCCATGACACTCAAAAGCATTATGCTGAGTGAAAGAAGTGAGTCTCTAAAGAATATATACTACAGGATTCCATTTACATGACATTCGGAAAAAGGCAAAACTATAGTAACTGATAACCCATCAATGGTTGTGAGAGTTTAGGGGTCGGGGAGGGTATGACTAAAAAGGGGCAGCAGCTTTAAAGGGAGATGGAACTGTTCTGTACTTTGATTGTAGTTACAGCAATCTATACATGTGGTACAACTCAGAACTGTTCCCCAAAGGCAGAGGTCATTGTTACTAAATAATAACACAACAAAGGACTGCTGACCCTTCCCCACACCAATGTTGTCCTGGGGATCATCTCAATTGTCTATAAGCAAGTCAACCATCAGACATTTATCCAAGTTTCAATGAGACTATAAGATTAGCATTCAGGAGGGCCAGGGAGGAATGTTTTAGCAATAAGATGGTTGCTCAGTTCAGCCATCTTGACTTTAGACATCAAGATATCCAAAATAAATTATTTTTCTGAGCAAATAAATGTCTTTCTAAAGTTTGGCAGTGTTAACTTTAGCATTGCTCAAGTACGTGGTACGCTGGTATATGTCAAATGAATTAACTCTTCCATTAAGAAACAAAGTGAGGCTTGGGAACAGTCCTTGCCCTAGGGTGTTTCGCCAAGCTACAAGGTCGTGTTAGATGTGGACTCATGCCAGCTTATCCAGTCCTTTTTGCTGCCCTTTGCTCCCCTGCAGGAGGTTGTGGCTCACTGGATTGCTGAAAGCCGCATTGCCATTGAGAAGATACGTCTGTTGACCCTGAAAGCCGCCCACAGCATTGACACTCTGGGCAGTGCTGGCGCTAAGAAGGAGGTAAGGCCCCTTGGACCACTGTCTGCCAAGCCGCCTTCAGTTTCTTTCACCTATTGGGCTTTTCAGGTTTCGTGGTGCCTTGATGGTACTCAGAATATTGAAAACAACTTCTGTGATTTTGGTTTCAAGATTATAAATATATGTCACTTGCTAGTTTTCCTTTCACTTGCCTGTTTTAGGGAATGATTTTCAGGATGTAGAATATCTTCAGCATTCTTGAGATGCAGCAACAGGGAGTAGGGAAATCCAAGACTATATAGACTTGGAATTATACCCAGTATGTCACTTTCTGCCATGTGGTCTTGGGCAAAGTATCTGACACTGCTGCCTGTGGTCTAGGATTCTAGTGAAGAGTGACCAAGGTGATACAGAGCGCGTAGCACTTTGCTACCACATAGTATAAATGCTTTGTAAAAGATGCGCCTCGTCTCCTATCTTTATGTTTCTGGCTTATATGGAGTAAGAACGTAATTGTTTAATTCTAAAAACCAATAAAAGTCGCTAAGAGAAAACTGATTAATGAAGGCTCTTGAATTATTTTTATGATCCCTAAGGTGATAAATGTGATTTATCAGCTGCCTTAGATCCTTTTGGAAACAAGGCAAGCCATAAATAATAAAACATGATTTGGAAGAGAGATCTCTTTCCAGAATGTCTATATTGACTGAATTATGGCCATTAGCCTCATTACAATGAATCTCTTTGTTGGCTTCTATCAAAGATCCTGTTTCAGTGATGAATTCATGTGGGAAAGTTCCCTTGTCTCATTTCACAAAGAAAATACAGATTATATCAAATTCTGCCACATTGTGTACTAAGAAAGGAACATTCTTTTTATATCTGGCTTACATAGATAGCAATGATTAAAGTGGCTGCCCCTCGGACTGTCTGCAAAATTATTGACCGGGCAATCCAAGTGTGTGGAGGTGCAGGTGTTTCCCAGGATTACCCTCTGGCTACTATGTAAGTAGATGTCACTTAGTAATCATCTACATTTGACGGGCTTGGAATGGAATGGAATTAAAAATCTACAGCTGCCTTGACCCTTACTGTTTCAGAAGAAAACAAAGATACTAAAAGTATAATTCAAGGCTAAATGAGGTAATAGAGGTACCCAGTACCAATAAATAGTTGCTCTTACCATTTCGCTCAATTATCATTTCGCTCAAAGATGTCAACTTTTACCACATTAGGGTTCGTGGGCTAGTGAGGAAATGACATTAGGGGTTCACCCTGAAACCAGAATGATCAGACAGAAGCACAGGCATAGGGCACCCAGACCCAGGCTTGGGTATGTCCTTAGGACTGTTTGCCACCTCCACGGGGATGCCTCAGGCCAGTGACCATCTTATGTCTAGATTCTGGTTGCTGGGAGTCAAGGAACACTCTCCAGTGCCTATCACTACACAGTCCCCTGCCACCTTCTCTCCCACACTGGAGAGACAAGAGTCTGGTGCCCCACCAGTTTTCCCATCAATTTTTAACCATAAGAACTAAATATATAGTACTACATATTTATAGTATGTATTACATATCTATACTTCACTCCCTGTGGCTTACCTAAGATATCTCTTAGTTCTAGCAACTTCTAGAACCCTAAAGCAAACCAAGGCTGCGATTAAGCCCATTGCACTGGCCCATTTAAGATTCCCCTTCCCAAAGTGAGAATTTTCAGTGGCATTTCACACACCCTTGGGCTTACTTTCCTTGATTCTCTTTGTGCTCTTTTCACTGCCTTGGCGAGAGTTCAAAAATGAATGGTCTTGGCTTAGAGTCAGAGTGACTGACATTAAAGTATCATGTTCCCGGTCGATAACTCCTGCCATTCCCGCTCCTTTTGTTTTTCCAGGTATGCGCTCACGCGGGCTCTGCGCTTAGCAGACGGGCCCGATGAAGTCCACCTCTCAGCAATCGCAGCAATGGAGCTGCGGGACCAAGCCGGAGGCGTAAGGTCCAAGGTGTAGCAGGTGATAGTGTCTCACCTTACACACACTTCACGGGCTCTCGCATCTGCACCTTGTTCTCGCATTGCACCGATTTGAGCACAGGATTAATTACTCATTTTCAGTAAAGATTTGAGCATCTGTTTTGATCATTGGGTTTTATCATTTCAAGGATCACAAATGTTTAAGTTAAATAAGAAATTCTGTAGCTGCCATTGTTCAGTCTATTACCTATGTGGTTAGCCTTTATTTTTAAAACATTCGACTTGTAAAGAAATAATGAAGTAAACAGGAGAGCTAAAGCATAGGCATAAAAATATTTTGACTTTTTTATTCCCAGGAACTGTTCCATTTCAGTAAATATTCACGGAATCATTGCTCTGTAAAAAATACAGTGGGATGTCTTTTTTAACACTGGTTTTAGAGGGTGGTTTAACACTTTGTAGTACCACAGTGTTTGCACTGGAGAAAGGACCGACTGAGTCATTTTAGAATTCATATAAGCCTCTTTAACAGAAAGCATGTATGCATAAAATCTGAACGCCGCTTAAAGTTTACTAGAAAACATGGCATATTACGAGAAAATGTAATTAAGAAACTTTTTAATTATGTAAAATATGTTGATGAGAACAGTGGATAGTTTAAGCTATAAGAAAGTTATTTAGTTTTGAGAAGAGATTACAAACCATCTGTTCTGAATGCCATCTGTTAATATCAACACCCTAAGCAAACATCCTGTGGCTCTTTAAATCAGTGCTGCCCAATACAGTGGCCACTGGCCACATGTGACTCTTGAGCACTTTAATTGTGCTGAGTGCAACTGAGGAACTTTTGATTGTTTAAAATTTTAATTAAATATCCAATTCTTAACTCAGTTACTGGAAAACTTTTAAGTATGCTCGTAATAACTTGGGTATGTGAATTGACTTTTTCAAATGTAAATTTTATGAAATCTAAATATGGAGCAAGTGTTTTGGCTGAAAATTTAACATCCAAATTAAGACACAATGTAAGTGTAAAATACATACCAAATTTGGAAGACTTAATGTGAGAAAAAGGCAAAATATCTCATTAATACTTTTTAAGTAGTGACTATATATCTAAATGATAAAATGCACATATAAGGCATACCTTGTTTTATTGTGCTTCACTTTTTGCACTTCTTACAAATCAAAGGTTTGTAGCAACTCTGCATCGAGCAGGTCAGCACCATGTTCCAATAGCGTTTGCTCACTTTATGTCTGTCACATTTTGGTAATTCTTGCAATATTTCAAATTTGTTCATTATTATATTTGAACTGCTGCAATCTCATGATAAAACTTGAATGGATGAGGAGTTGCTCCTTACGGATGAGCACAGAAAGTCATTGCTTGAGATAGAATCAACTCCTGGGGAAGATGCTATGAAGACTGTTGAAAAGACAAAGATTTAGAATATGACATAAACTTAGTTGATAAAGCAGTGGCAGGATTTCTGAGGTTTCTGAGGTTTGACTCCAATTTTGAAAGAAGTTTAATGTGGGTAAAATGCTATCATATAGCATCACATGCTACAGAGAATAGTTCATGAGAAAAAGAGTCAATTCATGCAGCAAACTTCATTGTCTTATTTTTAAAAATTGCCCCAGCCATGCCAGCCTTCAGAAACCACCACCCCGGTCATTGAGCAGCCATCAATATCAAGGCAAGACCCTTTACCAGCAAAAAGATTGTGACTCACTGAAAGTTCAGGTGATGGTTAGCATATTTTTTTTAGCAATACAGTATTTTTTTTTAAGATTTTATTTTTAGGAGCACCTGGGTGGCTCAGTCGGTTAAGCATCTGCCTTCAGCTCAGGATATAATCTCAGTGTCTGGTATCCAGCCCCTCGTCAAGCTCCCTGCTAACTGGGGAGTCTGCTTCTTCCTCTCACTCTCTTTCTGTGCTCACTCTCTCTCAAATAAATAAATAAAATCTTTTTTTTTTTTTTAAAGATTTTATTTTTAAGTAATCTCTATACCCAACATGGGGCTCAAACTCTCAACCCTGAGATCAAGAGTCACATGCTCTACTGATTAAGCCAGCCAGGTGCCCCTAAAGTATTTTTAATTAAGGTGTGTATACTGCTTTTTTAGACAATGCTATTGCACACTTAATAGAGTATAGTGTAAATATAACTTTTATATGCACTGGGAAACCAGGAAATTCATTTGACTGACTTTATTGCCACATTCGCTTTATTGTGGTGGTCTGGAACCGATCCCGCAGTATCTCTGAGGTATGCCTGTACTGAGTTAAAATATATTATTAAAATTAATTTCTCCTGTTTCTTGTTACTCTTCTGGTGTGCATGCCATTGGACTATTAACTGGTAAAATTTTAAATGTTCTAAGTGTATTTTTATTTCTAAAAACGTTAAAATTCTGTTTTATTAGCATCCTCATCAGACACATTTATTGATTCCAGAGATTATTTAAATGTCTTCCTGGAGTGGAGAGCAGGCATGTGACAAAGAGAAACCTGGGTTCTGATTCCTGTGTGCCACATGGGCCTCCTAAACATTTGCCTTTGAGCCTTAACCTCTCTGCACCTCATTTTTCTTTCTGTACCCTGGTATTAAATATTAAATCTAGAGGACCCTTACCTACTGCGGGTTTATTGTGACAGTCACCGAAGCCATGTAGAAGCACTCAGATATTTCTGAACCATGGTATTGTATAAGGCATCCTCATTTGAAGCAGATAAAATATTATAACCCAAGCTAATTTCTAGTTTTAAAAGTTGTGACTTAGAAGAAATCAGAATTGTTTCTGAACAATTAAGATTAAAGCTTATGTCTGGTACTTATAATTTTGTGATAATTTTTTCCTGTGCCTTTGAGGAAAACTGACTAAATTGCTGGTTGACTTATTTCATCTATTTTTATCTATGTCTGCCTTATACACAACTATCCCTAAGGCAAGTCGCTCCATGTGGCCCATATTCACTTCTCTCCCCTACCTTTCATTTATGTAGATACAACATTATAAAGAATGGTAAGGGTTGTTTTGAAAAGAAAATTCCGGTCTCCGAAGAATGAAAAGATCAAGGGATGCTTTGCCTCAGCCACGGTGAATGAATGGACTGACTGTAAGTGTGGGAGCCCAGAGCCATTTCTAGGATGTCCTCAGGCTGTCCCTGGGAGTCACTATGCAGCAGTACACCCCGGACGGTCAGCCAGGTTTGCCATGCTTCCTGGTTCCGAAAGGACAAGCTGCCCCCTATAGTAACCACCCAGCAGGAAGGCAGGAAGGAGAGCTTACCAGGCAGTGCTTTACCCAGCAAGACCTCTCCAAGGTCTTGCACATGGTCAACAGCAAGGAGGAAGGGCCTCGTGACAGCCTGACAGGGAAGTTCCTGTGAGGCTCCCCACGAAAGCGGTCATGGAAGTTGTGGCAGTGCTTGTCCCGGAGTGTAGCTGGTTAAGGATCTCTTTGATAGTTGGTATTTTAACCTTCGTAACGTACAGCAGGAAGTATGACCATGAAGGAGTGGATTTCCTCATCAACCTGTGATTATTTACAGAGGCCTTCCCCAGGTCTACATCACCCCAGCTCTTCCCACAGCTGTGGCCTACTTGCATGCCCTAGGCATGCCCACCTTTTGTCCAGGAGAACTAGAGTGGGTGAAAAGCAGCAAAGTCCATAGCAGCATTTAAGTATTTTATGATTTTTTTTCAATTATTTTTATTTCAAGTTTTTATTTAAATTCTAGTTAGTAAAAAATAAATTCTAGTTAACATATAGTGTAATACTGATTTCAGGAGTAAAATTTAATGATTCATCGCTTATATATAATACCCAGTGATCATCACAAGTGCCCTCCTTAATGCCCATCTAGCCCATCCCCTACCCACATTCCTCCATCACCTTCAGTTTGTTCTCTATCCTAAAGAATCTCTTATGGTTTACTGCCCTCTTTTTTCCCCCTTTCCCTATGTTCATCGGTGTTGTTTCTTAAATTCTACATGAGTGAGATC
>CM052898.1:77342939-77425652 GCA_028534135.1 Potos flavus | reverse complement strand
AAAGAACACGGGGTGCAGACCAGTCAGTGGGCCTCCTGTTGGCACTCTGGGCCAGTGTTTGTCTGTTGCAAGTCTTTTCCATCATTTCTTTTGCCTGGATCATCATGGTAGTCTGGGCTTCTAGACTGTTCTCACAGCAGTCAGCATGACCCTCTCAAAATGTTTCAGTGGCTTTGCATCTCATTTAGAATAAAACCCAGAGTCCTTGTCATGGCCAACAAGGTTCCATCTGAGCTTGTCCCCTGACCCCATCTGAGCTCATCCCCCTGGCTCCCTCCCTCCATATGGCTTCCTGTCTGCTGGAAGGAACCCCAGCCAGGCCTCTGAGGCTTGGTTCTATACTGTTTTCTCTGCTTGAAAAAATCTAACCTGAGATTTCCAGATGCCTGCTCACAAGTCACCTTAGCAAAGGCTCCTTTCTTGACCACTTGCTCTAAATCAGCACCATATACTTTGTCATTCTCCACCTCTGTATCTGCCATTCTCTTCTCTCAGTACCTAACACCTGACATATTTTGTATCTACGTATTTATGGTCTGCTCACTGCCATGTGAGCACCACTTTTCCCCTCCTATAGTCACTTACTTCACCTATTTTGTGTACTGGGGTTCCCCTCAGTCCTTGGAACCATGCCTGGCCTCTAGTAAGCACTCAAAAAAGAATGAATGAATGAATGGGCATGAATGATCCCTGAATTGCAGTCGGTGATGGGGCAAAGCATTTCTTTATGGGCCTGCAGACAGATCAGAGCAGAAGCTTAAGCTCGGGCTCATGAACACAGACCTAGAATGGGTCACAGGGAGCTGGAGAGGACATGGGTGCCCCAGCAGTGGGAGATGCACAGCAGTTTGGGCAAATCAGGTAATGAAATGTTTAATGAGTATTTAACAATCCAGAGGAATGCACACACTTTTTAAATTTTCCTGCTTTCCAATCCAATCTAATCAGCCAGAGTGCTGTGACCAGCCCTCGGTACAAAGGGAGGTCAAGACTCCTAAGAAAAATAAAACCACTGTTGGTGATCGCTAGAACTTCCAAGTTTCCAAATAAACACGATTCTGGGAAATGTCCTCACTTAATTCAGGACAAAGAGCGTTCAGGGTTTGTGACCCCGCCTCAATATTTTTCTTTCTTTTTTCAGTATCTCTCATTATGTGTTTATCATGAAGAAAATCCACACACATTCTAGTGTAAGTTTGATAAGCTCTGTGAAACAAGGACTTTTCTCTGCCTTATCTTCACTGAAAACGTGAACAAAGGGTGATTATCCTGGAGTGCTGCCTCTCCCTCAGGATAGTACTTCAGCAGCACTCCTTCCCCTGCTGGGCTGATGGCTGCCACCACCCCGGGGGAAGACTCGTGTTTCACTTTTTCAAAACAGGTCAAGGTAGAGATTGCAGATGCCTCTTTCCCCCTACGCCTTACCTCTGACTTCAGTTTCTACCATTCTTTTTCCTTATCCCAATCAACCACATTGGTTTTCTGCTGTTTCCCCAGTATGCCAGATTTTTTTCCCCTAAATTAGAAATATTTGTTTCTTATTAAAGTAGGATCTTCTCATGCGGATAGAATGTGCAAGAGAGGCTTCCTGGGTTTTCTCATCTCAGCTGGCTGAGGCTGTCCATTCAAAACTTTTCTCCTATGTAGCAGGGAGAGTTCTCCACCTACTCCTGGGAAATTAGGCTACTCTAATTTTACTTTTGATTATTTGCATGCATTAAGAAAAAAATCAAAACAAAACTATTAACAGGCTATCTGTCCCACATAGGCCCAGTCCAGGTGTGGGCCTCAAGTCCCCATCTCTATGTGCTGGCCAGGATTAGATGGTACCCTAGAAATAGAGTGTTCCTGCCTTGGCATCAAAGAAGACCCTAGCAAAGAAAACATGCATAGTGCCTTCAGTGAGAGTCTGAGATTCCCTCTTTAGCAAGGAATACTCTGGGTGTAGTAGTAGGGCAGCCCTCTGGCCTCAGGTGGTATGTGGTCTAGATGCTACTTACTCCATTTCCTAATCCTCTTTGAAATTCCTTAAGCTGTCAAGAGTGAATGCAAATTCCAAAATGACACACCAACCTGTACAAGGTTGAAAGAGTCATTAAGGCAACAGTCTCCCCAACTCCATGCACGGAACTCTGACCCCACTATCCCCCTCATTTTACCCTTCAGGACCACCTACTCCTGCCCACCACTTCTCCTCAGTGGCAGCTTCCAGCATGCAGAAGCCCAGCGCAGCCTTCACCCTCACAAGTTAGGAGTGGCCTAATTAAGGAACTTTATACATACTTCAAGTCCAAGGTCCTACCTCAAGGTCTTTGCACTTGCTTTTCTGTTTGCCTAGAAAGCTCTTCCCCACCCCATATTCTCAAGTCTTGCTCCTTTCCTGAAAATGTGACATCCTAGGTTTTCCTTCTATGATCATCCCACCTAAATTTCTGTGCCCTTCCAACTCTCTCTCTCTCTCTCTCTTCTTACCTCCTCCCCTGCTTTGGTTTTCTTCTTACAACTGTCACCATGTAACATACTATAGATCGTTGTTGTTTTTTTTTTTTTTTTTTGGCTTATTGTCCCCTTTTCCCCCACTAAAAAGTATGCTTTAGCAAAGAGAGATTTTTCTTTTGCTTACTGATCTACCCTTAGTGTGTAGGACACTGCTTGAAGCATGCATAATAGATACTCGATAAATATTTGTTGAATGCATGGAATTCTTCCAGCTGCAGGAGAGCAGGGATCCCAGGAAGTTTGTTTAACCTCTATATCAGAAGTGTGATAGCATAAGCTCATGTTTGGTCATACAGATGCTTAAAAGATCTAAAGATCTAAAGCTAAGCTTCTCAACCCTAGCTGAGCATCAGAATCCCCTGAGGAGCCTGACAGAGACTCAGCTGCCCCAGCGACTGTGTGACTTCAGTGGTAACGAGGTATACCAGGGATTTTTGTGAAACAAGGGTTGGGGGTAGAGACTCACTTCCTGATGAGGTCTGTTAGGTGTTCGTCTGTAAACACCAGGAAGAGACTGGCTAACACGAGCAAACGGGAATCTGTTAGGTGGCCGTGGACGTCTGAGGATGTCCCCGAGACACAGGTAGGAGGAGCAACCCTGCCATGGCTTACCTTGCTCCAGCCTGCCCACCGTTTCTCTGTCCTTGCCGCACGTGCTTGGGCTCCGAGCAGCATTTGGTTGGCCAAACTCAGGTAACACTTCCACTTCCAGCCTGTCCTCCAAAAGGAAGAGGGAAGGGAAACATAATTCAAGCCACGTGTGTGATTTTAAATTTTCTGATGCCACATTAAAAAAAGTAAAAAGCAACATGTGAATTTTAACAATATGTTTTATTTAACCTAATATATCCACATATTACCATTTCAACATGTAATCAACATTAAAAAATTATCAAAATATTTTATGCTTTTCCCCCCAAAATCTCTAGAGTATGTTTCAAATTTATGACACATCTCAATTGGGAGGCTAAATTTTCAGTGGCAGTACATGAACTACAAAAAGGTAACTGTATGTAAATTTCGAAAAGTTTACAGTTGAAAAAGTATTTTCACATATTCAAATTTTTTCAAAAACTGAATTAAGCATCAGTTTTTAAATTTAAATAAGTTAGAGGGAGGCCCAAGATGTTGGCATAGGAAGATCCCAAACTCACCTCCTCACATGGACACATCAAATCTACAGACACATATGGATCATTTCCCTCTGAAAAAGATCTGAAAAAATAGATGAGCTGCTGTCTACAACGAAGGATAGAAGGACCACATCAAAATCGGTAAGAGAAGCAGAAACGCGTTTGGCAAAAATAAACACAATAACCCCCCCCCCCCCCCCCCGCCCAGTGCGGTGACCCAGAAGAGGGTGGGAGCTCACCAGACAGGCACTTCTCCTGGAGGAGAGGAGTGAGCAGCTGGTGCCCCACATTGGGCACCCCAGAAAGGTAAGTCCCCAGAATATCTGGCTTGAAAAGCCAATGGGACTGACTTCTTGGGGTCCCAAAGTGCTAGAGGAAACAGATATCCTCTCTTAGAGGGCTCACGTGCAGTTTCACTCACTCTAGACCCAGTGGAAAAAAACAGCAGTTTAAAAGCACCTGGACTATCTGTGAGGAAGATTCATTTGCTAATGTAGAGGCACTGGCTGGAGGAGCAGGGGACGGTCGAGACTCTCCCCAAAGACAGAAGTGCTAGTGGACAGCATTGTTGCACTCTCCGTGTAGCCTACTAGCGCAGGCACGTGAGCTGGACACACCCTCACGAGGATGGGCAGGGTGAGTGGTCCTGGCACTGCTGACTCCAGAGAGTGCCAGCAGTTGCAGTAGACTCCACTCCCTGGCTGGGGCTAGTGCGTGTGAACGGTCAGGTTATTTTCCCACTCCCAGCCTAAAGCTGGCACAAATGTACAGACAGACAAGCCACTCACCTGCTACACTGCTGAAATCCAGGGTGACACACAGTAAAGGTATTTTCCCTCTGCCTTTCTGAAGCCAGCAAGTATGACCCACCCCCTACATTCTCCAGTCGCCTTGCTAAAGCCCGCAGGCTTACGAAAGCCATAGACAGGGATGCCCCTTGATTGCTTGACCCTGGTAGCCAAGAGGTGGCCTGGTGGCCAGAGCTCCACAGGACTGTGAAAATTGGAAAGACAGTGTTGGCAGTCCACCACCCCTAGAGCACTGCACAGACAGCAAACTAAAACACAACTCCAGTCTTCCTGTAAAGAAAGGTCTGTTTACTCAGCTTAGAGCTTCAGCCTCAGGGACAGGCTGAAGGATTCTCACACATGGAGAGGCTAAGAAGGCACTCCCAGGGGCATACCATCCTTGTGCACCCCTTGGCCTTGCTAGAGCACGGGAGAATTCTCAAAAAGGAGATTATACACTTGTCTGAAGCCCCAGTTTTTTGCGACTGTCACCCTAGAGACACCTCTGGATCTCTTAGTCTGGAGGTGAACAGGAATTACAATTGCCCCACAAGACTGTACAGATTTGTATATTTTAAAAGCTGCTGCCTGAGGTCTGGCTTCCAATCAGCCTAAAACTAGGTGCTAAGATTCCTTTTCTTGGATCATTGACAGGTCTTGGCATACTCTCAATAATAGTGACATATCAAGAATAAATCAGGCGGTTTAGACAATTACATAGGTTCAAGAGACAACCAGGAGCTTGAACAAGGTTGAACAAGAAGGATCATCATCACACAAGGGCATTCCTTCAAGACTGAGAGAAGTAGCTGTTTTGAGTAATACATGGAAACAAACACAGAGAGCCAAACAAAATGAGGAAACAAAGCTATGTTTCAAAGAAAAGAAAAAGACAAAAATCTCAGAAAAAGATCTTAATGATATGGAGATAAGTAATACACCTAAAAAGAATTCAAAGTAAAGGTCATACAGATGCTCACCCAACTCAGGAGAAGAATGGAAGAACACAAATGAGAACTTCAACAAAGAAATAGAAAATGTAAGTACTAAACAGAAGTCACAGAACTGAAAAGTACAATAATTGAACAGTGTATTTACACTGGAGGGGTTTAACAGCAGACTAGATGAGGCAGAAGAATAGATCAGCAAACAGGAAAACAGAGCAGTATAACACACAGTAAACAGCAGCAAAAAGAAAAAAAGAATTTTTAAATTTTTAAAAACATTTATTTTAGAGAGCGAGCATACATGAGTGCAGTGGGGAGGGACAGAGGGAGAGGCAGAGAACGTTCCCAGTAGACTGCACTGAGCACAGTCTCATGACCCTGAGGTTAGGACCTGAGCCAAAACCAAGAGTTGGACACTTAATCCACTGTGCCACCAAGGTGCCCTGAGAAAAAAATAATTTTTTAAAAAAAGTGAAAGTGAAGACAGCTTAAGGGATCTGTGGAACAACATCAAGGAAAATAACATTCACATTACAGAGGTTCCAGAAGGAAAAGAGAGAGAAAAAGGGGCAGAAAACTAAAGAAATAATGTCTGAAAACTTCCCTAACTTAGGGAAGCAAACAGACAACCTGGTCCAGGAAGACCAGAGAATTCCAAATAAGATAAACCCAAAGAGAGCCACATAACTAAAATAAGACAAATTAGGGGTGCCTAGGTGGCTCAGTCAGTTGTATCTGCCTTCAGCTCAGGTCATGATCTCCGGGTCTTGGGATCAAGCCTCACATCAGGCTTCCTGTTCAGCAGGGAATCTGCTTCTCTCTCTTTCCCTCTGCCCCTCCCCACTGCTTGTTCTCTCTCTCAAATAAAATTTTTAAAAAGACATAAAATGTCAAAAATTAAAGATAGAGAATCTTAAAAGCAAGAGAGAAACAATTTTTTACATACAAAGAAAACCCTATAAAGTATGAGATTTCTCAGCAGAAACTTTGCAAGCCAGAAGAAAGTGGCATGACAGAGTACTAAAAGGAAAAACTGTACAATCCAGAATACTCTACCCAGCAAGGTTATCATTTAGACTTCAAGGAGATATAAAGAGTTTTACAGAAAAACAAAAACTATGGGGGACCTGGGTGGCTCAGTCGGTTAAGTGTTGGACTCTTGATTCCGGCTCAGGTCATGATCTCAGGGTCATGAGACTGAGTGAGCCCTGCATCGGACTTCATGCTTGGTGCCGAGTATGCTTGAGATTCTCACTCTCCCTCTGCTCCCCTCCTCTAAAATAATTAAATAAATAAATAAATAAATATTTTAAAAAACAAAACACAATAAAAAAACTAAAGGATTCATCACTACTAAACCAGCCTTACAAGAAATATTAAATGGATTTCTTTAAGCTGAAAAGAAATGGTACTATTTAATAACAAGAAAACATATAAAGATAAAACTCTCACTGCAAAGGTAAATAGTAAAGATAGTGGATTAATCACTTATAAAGTTACTAATATGGTTAAAAGACAAACTTAATTAAATCAACTCAAATTACAATACTTACTTAAGGGATACATTTAAAAAGATGTAAAAAGTGACATCAAAACACAAAATTTGGGAGGAGTAAAAATGTAGAGTTTTGGGGTGTGTTCAAATATGTTACCATACCTTAAAATAGACCATTATATACATAGGATGATATACGTGAACCTCATGGTAACCACAAAGCAAAAACGTATCACAGATACCCAACAGAAAATGAGAAAGGAATCTAAACAGAACACTAAAGAAAGCTGTCAAACCACAAGGGAAAAGAGAAAAAGGAAAAGAAAGGAATGGAGAGAAACTACAAAAATAGCCAGAAAACAATTAACAAAATGACAGTAGTACATACCTAACAATAATTACTTAAGCAGTTGCTGGGAAGATGGCAGAGTAGGAGGATACTGAGCACACCTCATCCCACACACACGTCTAGATAACCGCCACATCAGTACACCCAGCCCAGAAAATGACCAAAAGACTGGCAGACACAGACTTTCCACAGCTAATCACAGAAAGGAGGCCATATCGAAAACTGTAGGAGGGGTGAGGATGTGGTCAGGAACCAAACTGCCAGCAAGAATAACCACAAGCAGGAGGGACAGCACAAGCACAGAGCAGGGAGAGAAGACGACCCCACACCAGGCAGCTCGGGCACAGAGGACCTGCACTGAGAAGAGAAGTCCCCATACTATTTGGCTTTGAAAACCAGCCAGGCTTCAGTTTTTTGTTTTTTGTTTTTTTTTACAACCAGCAGGACTTAACTCTGGGTACTTTAAAAATCAGTGAACTTGCTTCTGGCGGAGCCAGTGGGCAATAGGAAACTGAGCCCTGCCCGCCACACACACCTCAAAGAAACTGCCTAACAAACAACCCACCAAGATACAGCATAGAAGCAGCAGTTTGAAAAACACCTGGGGTATTCACAAAATAGATTTATTTACCTATCTCATAAGCGGTGCTGGGCGAGGCAGGGATCTTCAGGAGACTTCACTATGAACAAAAGAGCTGGTGACATTTCTCTGCCCTACCTCCTCCCCAAGAATAGATAGCTGGACATCTGTAGGAACCAGCATGAACACTCTCCACCTGCCTTGCTAACACCACGCAACCTGCCCCTGCATTCTCCTGCAGATCTGCCCCATCCAACCCCCACCCCCACTCCAACTAAGCAGGAGTCCCTCTAAAGTGGCTCCTGTTGTGTCTCATCCTTCAAGCAGCTCTGGAGGGGACCAGCAACATTCCAAAGTGACTCCTGCCTTGGAGAGAGGGGAAGATAACCACATGTACCAGTTTGACTGCAGTCACAACAGCTGAACCTTCTGCCACAAAAATAAGTCTCAATAAGTGCAAAAAGACTGAAATCATATCATGCATCTTTTCTGACCAAAGTATAAACTAGAAATCAATCACAAGAAAAAATCTGGAAGAACACAAATAAGTGGAGGTGAAATAACATGCTACTAAACGATGAATGGGTCAGCCAAGAAATCAAAGAGGAAATAAAAAAATACAAGGAGACAAATGAAAACGAAAACACAACTGTCCAAGATTAGGGCAATATAGGCCTAACTTAAAAAGCAAGAAAAATCTCAAATAAACAACCTAACCTTCACCTAAAGGAGCTAGAAAAAGAATAAACAAAGACCAAAAGCCCCATAGAAGGAAGGAAATAATAAAGATTAAAACAGAAATAAATGAAATAGAGACTAAAAAAACAAAAGAACAGAACAATGAAACCAGGAGCTAGTTCTTTGAAAAGATCTACAAATTCATAAATCTTTAGCCAGGCTCATCAAAAAAAAATGACTCTCATTTGAGTCATTGAGGACTCAAATGAGAAATGAAGGAAGAGAAATAACAACCAACACCACAGAAATACAAAGGATTATATGACAGTATGAAAAATTATATGCCAACAGATTAGACAACCTAAAAGAAATGGATAAATTCCTAGACACACATCACTTTCCAAAACTGAATCAGGAAGAAATAGAAAATTTGAACAGATACTAGCAATGAAATTGAATCACTAATCAAAAAACTCCTAACAAACCGAAGTCCAGAATCAGATAGCTTCACAGGGGAATTCTACCAAACATTTAAAGAAGGGTTAATACCTTTTCTTCTCAAACTATTCCAAAAAACAGAAGAGGAAGGGGCCCTTCCAAATTCATTCTATGAGCCAGCATTATCCTGATACCAAAACCAGATAAAGATACCCACAAAAGGTGAAATACAGAACAATATCTCTGATGAACACAGATGCAAAAATTCTCAACAAAATATCAGCTAACAGAATCCAACGATACATTAAAAAAATCACTCACCACAATCAAGTGGGTTTTATTCCTGGGATGCAAGCATGGTTCAATATTTGCAAATCAATCAATGTGATATATCACATTAACAAGAGAAAGGATAAAACCGTATGATTATTTCAATAGACGCATTTCAAATACAGAAAAGGCATTCATGATAAAAGCTCTCAACAAAATAGGTTTAGAGGGAACATACTTCAACATAATAAAGGCCATATATGAAAAACCCATAGCAAACATCATACTCAAAGGTGAAAAACTGAGAGCTTTTCCCCTAAGATCAAGAACAAGACAAGGATGTCCACTCTTATAACTTGTATTCAACATAGTACTGGAAGTCATAGTCACAGCAATCAGACAATAAAAATAAAAGGCATCCAAATTGGTAAGGAAGAAGTAGAACTTTCACTATTTGCAGATGATATTATTTATAGACAATCCTGAAAGCCTCCACCAAAATCTAGTAGAAATAAATGAATTCAGTAAGGTCGCAGGATACAAAAATCAATATACAGAAATCCACTGCATTTGTATATACTAATAATGAAGTAGAAGAAAGAAAAATTAAGAAAACAATTCCATTTACAACTGCACCAAAAATAATTAAATAGGAATAAACTTAACCAAGGAGGTGAAAGAGCTGTACACTGAAAACTATAAAATACTGATGAAAGAAACTGAAGTCAACACAAACAAATGGAAAGATATTCCATGCTCATGGATTGGCAGAATTAAGATTGTTAAAATATCTATACTACCCAAAGCAATCTATAGATTCAATGCAATCCTCATCAAAATTCCAGTGGCATATTTCACAGAACTAGAGCAAATAATTCCACCACTTTTATGGAGCCACAAAAGATCCCAAATAGCCAAAACAACAAAACTGAAGGTATCATGCTCCCTGATTTCTTTTTTTTTTTAAGATTTTATTTATTTATATGACAGAGAGAGAGATCACAAGTAGGCAGAGAGGCAGGCAGAGAGAGAGGGGGAAGCAGGCTCGACTTGGGGCTCGGTCCCAGGACCCTCAGATCATGACCTGAGCCGAAGGCAGAGGCTTTAACCCACTGAGCCACCCAGGCGCCCCATGCTCCCTGATTTCAAACTATACTACAAAGCTATCGTAATCAAAACAGATGGCTTTAAAAAAAAAAAAAAAAAGCAAAATAGATCAATGGAACAAAACAGAGAGCCCAGAAATAATCCCTGTATATATGGTCAATTAGTTTACAACAAAGGAGGCAAGAATATACAAGGGGAAAAAAACAGTCTCTTCGATCAATGGTGCTGGGAAAACTGGACAGCCATATCAAAAGACTGAAACTAGACTACTGTCCTATGCCATACACAAAAATTAATTCAAAATGGATTAAAGATTTGAATGTAATACCTGAAACCTACAAGAAAACACAGGCAAGTAAGCTCCTTGACATTGGTCTGAGCAATATTTTTTTGGATCTAACTCCAAAGGCCAGGGACATAAAAGCAAAAATAAACTACTGGGACTATATCAAACTGAAAAGCTCCTGTACAGCAAAGGAAACCATCAACAAAACAAAAAGGCAACCTACTAAATGGAAGAAGATATTTGCAAATTATATATCCAAGAAGGTGTTACTATCCGAAATATACAAGAACACACACAACTCAATAACAACAACAACAACAAAAAATCCACTTTACAAATGGGTGTTGGACCTGAGCATTTTTCCAAAAAAGACATAGACAGCCAACAGACACATGAAAAAATGCTCAGTATCACTTATCATCAGGAAAATGCAAATTAAAACCATACTGAGATATAACCTTACACCTGTCAGAATGGCTAAAATGAAAAGGACAAGAAACAACAAGCGTTGACGAGTACGTGGAGAAAAGGGAATCACTGCACACTGCTGGTGAGAATGTAAACTGGTGCAGCCACTGTGGAAAACAGTATGGAGGTTCCTCAAAAAATTAAAAGTAGATATACCATATGATCCACTAATTTCACTACTAAGTATTTACCCAAAGAAAACAAAAACACTATTTGGAAAAGATATATGCACCCCTATGTTCATTGCAGCATTATTTACAAGAGCCAAGATATGGAAGCAACTTAAGTGTCTACTGATGGATAAATGGATAAAGGTGCGGTATAGTGGCATACTACTCGGTCATAAAAAGAAGGAAATCCTGCCATTTGGGACAACATGGACCTAGAGGGCATTATGCTAAGTGAAATAAGTCAGACAGAGAAAGATAAATACTGTATGATTTCACTTATATGTGGAATCTAAAAAGCTAAAGAAACAAAACAAAACAAACCTCAGATTCATAGATACAGAGGATGGACTGGTGGTTGCCAGAAGGGAGTGGAATAAGTACAAACTTCCAGTGATGAAATAAATAAGTCATGGGGATATAATGTACAGCATGGGGAATACAGTCAGTAGTATTATATTGACAGATGGTAACTAGACATTGGTGACCATTCGTGTGGTGACAGATGGTAACTAGACATACTATGGTGACCATTTCACAATGTATACAAATGTCAAATCACTATGTTGTACACCTTAAACTAATATAATATGACAATACCTCAATAAAAAGTTAAATAAGTTAATTAAAATGAAGTAAATAATTCAGTTCTTCAGATATATTTCAAGTGCTCAGTAGTCACACGTGGCCGGTACTGGACAGGCTGCTGTATTAGACAGCCCAGCTTTTCCTCTTCAGTCCACAGTGTGAGAGGTCCCCTTCCCACCCGAATCACGCTCACTGGGGAAAAGGACGTGGATATTATTAGAAATGGAGACCAGATGACAAACAGCCAAAAACAACTGTGCACTATGGCAACTGAGGGAAGATAGTGATTTTATATCTTTTATGTTAGCTGGTGAAGGGAAAAAGTTAAGTCCAGTGGATTTCCTGTAATTAAGGGGGAAAAAAGAAAGCAACTCAGCATGACAAGGAACTGCGAAGCATTACTAGTACACCAAGGACCTGCAGTAGAACCATTCCTAAAGATCATTTCAGGGGAAATTGGGATTTGTTCAGGGTGGTTAGGGTTTCTGAATGGAAATAAAAGGCCGGCTCTAGTATTTCAGAAGAGAAGTGTAAACTATGAGCCAGAGTACCCCCCCCCCAGGTTGGTGGGAATTAATACCTTGTGGGAAATGGGAGGTAACATTTTTACAAAATACAAAACTGTGATCATCAATTTTTCTCTCCCAATTTATCCTCTGTAATATTGATTCTAATGAGGTTTTTAGAGTCAGGGAAAATGGCCTCCAAATGTCTTGCTTGTTGCATTTTATTTAGTTTAGTCCATCATAAGTCTTATCTCTGTCTCCAAGATTCTAAAGAAACTTTCTACTATTAAAGGACCAAGCCATGAATAAGGCTGGAGGGAAGGTGTTCTCCCCAGACACAGATGTTCTGTGCCAGGAAGAGCAAGCTCCCCTTCTCCGGAGGGCTGAGGAGCAAATGCGCCTCCTGTCACAGGTGATCTCTTACAGGTGGTCATGGCTGCCACTTCTTGGGCCAGATCAACATGGACCTGTTGACCTGGGCAGTCTACCTTCCTCCTTTGGTTGAAGTTAGATTTAAATTCTAAATCCAACTGAAACCTCTCTGCAAGAAATCTCCTTCCAATCCTTCAAAACAGCTGGACTACGGGTGCCTGGGTGGCTCAGTTGGTTAAGCATCTGCCTTTGGCTCAGGTCATGAGCCCAGGGTCCTGGGATCCAGCCCCATGTGGGCTCCCTGCTCAGATGGGAGTTTGCTTCTCCCTCTGCCTCTGATCCTCTGCTTGTGCTCTTTCTCTCTTAAATAAATAAAATCTTAAAAATAAATAAATTAAAAAAAAGACTTATCTATTTATTCTCTCTGAGAGAGAGAGAGGAGGGGCAGAGGGAGAGTCTCAAACAGACTCTGCACTGAACACAGAACCCAGAGCGGGGCTCAATCTCAACACCCCTGAAATCGTGACCTGCGCCAAAACCAGGAGTTGGATGCTTAACTGAGTGTGCCATCCAGGCACCCCTCTCTTTTTAAGCATTCTTTTTTTTTTTCTTTTTAACCATTCTTTTGCTGACAAAATTTGAGACAAAAACCAGCCAGAAGAAAAGAAGAGAAGCAGAAACAGCTATTCATGGAGGTTCTAACATTTTGCTAGAAGTGGAGCAAGAATGTTAAGGGACTTAAGATATTTTCTTCCTATTCATTGTTAGCTTTGCTGCCCCATGATTCTTTGAAGTGTATTAAATGAAAAGGATTTCTTATTTATGTCTAGTTGAAACAACACAACACTAGACCATCTGGAATTGAAAGAACCCTCGATTAACTGTAGAGCTGAGACAGAGGACACCTGCAATCACGGGCAGCTCTGCTGGCCCTTCCTGGGCACCCACAGGGGTTGTACTTGTGGACAGCCTGGATGTCCTTATTCTCAGGAGGTGTTCATCTAGCTGACAGGTCACTCAACCCAAACCCCCAACCATTCGTCCTAGTTAGGGCCAGATTTTTGTCTACCACACAACCTTGAGAAAATTAACTGGTATGTAGAAAACAAAAGAAAATATTTTCAAAATTTCTCTTTTTAGAGTCTATTTCCACTATAGAAAGCCAAGGACAGTATGCAAGATGAGTTTGAATCAAGTTCAAATGAAGAATCTAGAAGTGAAGCAAGGTAACAGGTGGGATTTCTGCTCATTTGGGAACTCTAATTCCAGCCCCAAGCGTCACTGGGTCAGATTCCGAAAAACTGGCATTGTTGAATATACCTAGAAGTCAGGGGAGACTGGCCTGTTGCAGGAATTTGTAATTTTGGAAACTAGCCCACACAGCACTAATTCAGACACAGCCCATGACTTCACTAATGTCAATCGGTAAAGGTTGCTTAACCTTTATATACATTTTGTACCATATGGATCTGGGCTATTATTTTTTTTAATCATAAAAAAGAACTAATTTATACAAGCACAGTTCAATTAATTCACCAGATACCACTTAGTGAGTGCCTCTTATGTCCTATGCATACCGCTACATTCCAGGGGATCTAAAGATGAACAAGACAGACATGATCTCTGCACTCACAAAACTTACTTCCTGTAGAGAGAGGGTCAATTAAACAAAATGCTTTAATCTGAGGAGTCCACAAACTCCGGCAGATGGGAAGAACAGAAGGTGTGAGGAGGACAGAAAAATGTTCTGGGTGGAACCATGTGTGTGAAGGTCCAAGAGAACAGGCTGGCAAATTCTAGAAACTGAGAATGTCACTATTTTCAAAAGGATACAGAGACAGTGGCAGAGGTGATCACAGAGGGCCTCGTAATCCAAGAGGACGCACTGAACTTGGTCCTAAGAGCGGTGAGGAGCCATGGGCGGGCATTAAACATGGATTGAAAAGATTGTACCGGAGTTTTAGAAATATTACTGCATGAAGAATGGATTGCATTCAGACTATGTTGGAAGCAGTGGTGATCCTGTTGCACTGATGCATGGAAGACAGGTGAGAGGCCGACACAGAGGCTGCACAGAGTTTACTTTGGGGACAACTGACACCTCTACGATTCTGAATTATCCTACCAGGAAGAAGATGTGTCTCTCTATTCAAGAATTCCTCTATGTCCCTCAATAGAGGGCCAGACTTCATATAAATCTAGCACATTTCTTATTAGGGTTGTTCCTAAGTATTTTGTGTTTCTTTCTGTCATGGCAGGTATTTTTCCTATTATATTTCCCATACATTGTATGTACAAAAGCTGCTTTTATTTTTAAAGCTTTGGTTTTTCTGATTTTAAATTTCCCCTAAAATGTATTGATTTTTTAAAGTTCAGCTTTTAATAAAAGGTGTCTATGTCAGAGTTCAAGAGTGAAAGCACCATTCAGAGCTAGTTATGAAGTACCGTGCTTCCTCCTCCCCACCCGCCAATATGCTCATTTCCCATTCCCATGGGCAAACACTTAAAAACTTTTAATTGATAAGCATGGCTATCTTCTTCCAAATAATGCAATTATACCACTTCTCATCTCCCAGGTTTTTTTGAAAAACTTTCACACCTTCAGAAAAGTTACATGATGAGTATAATGAACACCCGTATACTCTCACCTAGATTCGCATTTGCACTCCTCTGTCTCTATTTGAGTTAGTTGTAGACATCATGGCATTTATCTATAACAGTGATTACATTTGGGAAACGCAACTTTGACAAAACACCACTATTCATCTATAGTCTGTTACATTGTTACTCCTTGCTTTATTTTTTTTACCTTTTGCCATCATCTTGTGATTTCTGCATTTAGAAGATTCAATTGTCTTTCATCTTCTCTTCCCAGCAAACATACTCTCTCTCACACATATCCTGTCCTTTTATTCTCCCTATATAATCACATTGGCATTGTCATTAGGGAAGTACCAGTCAGAGCCTTACCGCACCATGTCGCACCACAGTGATTATTCTGCCCTTTGACTCTTCCAAACTCTTCCCTCAGATACGTCAGTCTCCTTCCTCTCAGGGTGCTGAGCCCAGAGACTGTCTATCACTTTCGTGTTCTTGAAGAGTTTGTTCCGAGAGTCTCTGAACTGCTCTGGGCTGGGTTGGTCGTGCTCTATGTCAGCTGCTAGCTGTAGTCTTGATTTAGCATCTCTTCACCACCTTTTGGAGAATCCCTCCTTCCTTTCTTGGTTACCCCACTCAGGGGAAGAACATCTTTCAAGAGCTTCTTACAACACATTCGTGGGAAGTAAATCTGAGACCCGGTGTGTTTGAAAATGTCTCAATGTTGTCCCCTCACTTCACTGGGGGTTTGGCTGACTCCAGAATCCTAGGCTGGGAAATTATTTTTCCCTTAGACTTTTGAAGGCGTCACCCCTTTGTCTTCTAACATTCAGTGTTGAGAAATCCAGTGCTATTCTGATTCTTGCTCCTAAGAAATATTCTCTCCTCCTCCTGCCACACCCTGGAAATTCATAGGAACTTCTTGCTACCATATTGTAAAATTTCACAATGACGTGCATTTGTAAGGGTTTATTTTCATCTGTTGGGCTGGGTACTCAGTGGCATACTCTTCCTTTCTGGGAATGCTCTTGAATTTTCTATTTTGTTCTCCATCCATCTTAGCTCAAGCTGCTCTAACAAAATACCATAAACTGGCTGGCTCAATTTTCAGTTTCGGAAGCTGAAAGTCCAAGACCAAGGCACCAACAGATTCGGCAGCTAGGGAGGGCCCTGTTTCTGGTTTCGTGGTGCTGCTTTCTCCCTGTGTTCTCACATGGCAGAAAGATCTCGAGAGAGCTCTCTGGGGTCCCTTTATAAGGGCACCACCCTCGTGACCTTATCACCCCCCAAGGCACCACCTCATAATAGCATTACCTTGGGGTTTAGGATTTCAAAGGAATTTGGGAAGGGGGATACAAATCCATAACATCTCCTTTCAAAACTATCTCTTTCTGGACCTACCTTTTTTGGATTATGGGCCTCCAAGACTGGGCCTCCCCTGCTTTAACTCTGTCTCCTGTTTTTCCAGCTCTTTGTTTATTCTCTTTCTTAAGGGAATTTCTCAATGTTATCTCTCAGTGTCTTCCATTGTTCCTCATTTCTGCTGTTTGGTGTTTTTTTGTAAGACCAGATTTTAATTCTCTGGAAAAAAAAAAAAAATTTTTTTTTTATTAAGTGGCATCCTGTTGTTTTGTGCATGCAATGTTTATCTCTAAAGGTATTAAATATGATAGCTTTCTTTTCCAATGTTCTCTTCTTCCTTTATTGTTTTCTATAAATTACATTTTTCCTTCCTGTTTTGGCCTTGTTCACGCTTAAATTCCTGACTGGAGGTATACACTTGTTGGTATGCAATCTTAGGTTCGACTTCAAAGGTTTTCCATCATGTTAAGCTGCTTTAGGAATGTCTGGTCACATGAAGGGTGGGGTATCGTTCAACTCTGAAGCAACTTATAACGTTTCCTGCTCTAAACTCAGGATGTGCATAAATATTC
This sequence comes from Potos flavus, assembly GCA_028534135.1. Taxonomy (NCBI): domain Eukaryota; kingdom Metazoa; phylum Chordata; class Mammalia; order Carnivora; family Procyonidae; genus Potos; species Potos flavus. The sequence goes on along the minus strand of CM052898.1, from coordinate 77,408,449 downwards.
TGAACTCTTCTTGATCACTCAGGGCTGACAAGACAGTGTCTGGCCAACTCTCACATTTAAAGCCAGGAAATATGCTCCATTTCCTGTCTTGGATTGCTAGGAAACTGGACAGATGTACACGGAGGGCTGTTCTGAGTCCTGTAAAATATCCAAGGGTGAGAGTGGGGCTTGAGCTTAAGTCCTAGTTGAAGTAACTTTAGTGAATTTACACACAACTAAATATTTGCACAATTACTTCCATATGACCTTTCTTTTCGAAGACGAATGACTCATTCCCTCACTGACAAGTCACATTTTCATAAACTTTTCCATGAAATAAAGAAATTGAGGGCATGGGACTCCTCTTTTCCTGCCCACAGATACTGTCATTTGGCAAGGGCCAGGGAATGAGGCGAATGTTCCTCGCAGACATTCAGTTTTATATATACTGCCACTAACGTATAACTGAAAACTCTTTATACACAGTAACCACATAACCTTGTGAGATAAACCATATACCTTTTCAATGTTAAAAGATGTAAGCCTAAACATTGATTCTTATTAATATATGTAACTGAGACTTTCCATGAACAGTTCTGGGGCCTTTCTTTTCTCTTACAAAGTTATTTTCCTAAACAGGGGGCTTTGTAAAAATGGTGAACATGTACACATCTTTGGTAAGCTTGGTGGGAAAACAATCTTTTTAAACTGACTACCATAGTTCCTGTATTCTTGAGCGCTGGAACCTGTAGTAAACTGGCCTTGCCTTTTACTCTTTTCAGTCTGGAAGTTAGTGGATGGTCAACAACCCAGATGTGAAGTTTTTTGCTTTAAGTGCTGAGTAACATATTAAACGTATGTAGAAAAAAACCAAAAAGCAATAGGAAAGCGCTGATGACTAGGATAGATTCCACAGTGGAGGATAGAGAGTCTGTTTCATGATAAGCCCAGTTACTTGTGGTAAACAATATCGTACATAATTCTTAGAAGCTATCTAGCCCTGGACTTTTTAACTGGAATTAGAGTGGGACTGCGTTCTCTAATATTTAAAAAAAAATATGTGCTTTTGTACACTTTTGCCTAGAGGGCTTACATTATCTTTCATCACATTCCTGGGAGTGAAAGATTGCCTGACTGACCAACCCAGGCATTTTATAGAAGAAATCGATGCCCAAGATCAGAGACCTAAGCAGGGTAGATTCTACCTGCCTCGCCAGTGTCCTCCCCCGACACCACCACCCCACCCAGGAGGCTGGCGCACCGTCAGGTGTTTACATCCGTTGCCTGTTAGCGACAAAACAGCAGCGGAAGGGAGGCGTTAAAGACCTCATTTAAAGATGAGACGTCACACAGTGAGGGCAGGACTGCAGCCCAGATGGCCCCAACTCCCCAGCGCGCTCCAGGACAACTGGCAGCCTCTCTCTTGCTCTCACTTGAACAGACTGGATGACACGAGACCGAGACACCGAGAATTCAACTCCAAGTCCACGCAACCTCTTGGGGTTGAAGTGAACGAGTGTGGACTACTTAGAATCAACACCTAGGCCCTTCGGCATTGGCAGTGATTCTGATATAACCTGGATAACTCCAAACTTTACACATGCTTTTTTTTTTTTAAGATTTCATTTATTCATTTGAGAGCGAGACAGAGACAGCACAAGCAGTGGGAGAGGCAGAGAGAGAGGGAGAAGCAGACTCCCTGCTGAGCTGCGAGCCCGACATGGGGCTCGATCCCAGACTCTGGAGATCATGATCTGAGCCAAAGGCAGACGCTTAACCATCTGAGCCACCCACACACCCCTTAACACATACTTTAAAAAAAAACCCACAAACCCAGAAATGCACACTCGGTCCCAGGAGCCAGCCAGGTACTCAGCTCTAACCCAGTGTCCGTTCTGAGTTTTGGTGTGTGCTGTCGACCAGCAGAGCCGTCACTCTGTGCCCTGCCATCTGGACTTTCGCAGGCCAAGGTTTTAGCCCCAGGCTCTTCTTTTGGGAAGGGAAGCTGGAGGCTGGTTGCTGCTGTCCCTCAGCTCTACTAGAAACCAACTTCCCAAGGAATTCTTCGTTTTCTAGCTTTTTTTTTTTTAATATTTTATTTTTACGTATTTTAAGTAATCTCTACATGCAAAGTGAGACTCAAGCTGACAACCCCAAGATCAAGAGTTGCACACTCCACTGACTGAGCCAGCCAGGTGCCTCTCTAGTTTTTTCTTATCAACTAAGTTCAAACTCTGAATTCTAATTTCATTTGAAGACAATGAGACTGGCTTGACTGTGTAAATGGTCTGTGCTTCAGGCTGCAGATGCAACTCTTCACTGAACTCCGTCGTCAGGTATTCTCAATCCAGAAGCAAATTTAAGTCACTTGCCTCTTGGACCTCAGCTGCCAGTGAACACGCAGCAGCTCAGGGAAAAAGATGTTTTCATTGTAGGAAACAGGTGGTTTTGCTGACTAAAGATTGTAGCATCTCTGATGTTAGAGCCAAGATAGTTACTTTTTAGTTAGGGATTACATAGCAACACGACTACTTCTAAAAATGACCGAAACATTACACATTGTTTTATGTAGACATAAAAGCCCTTGAAATTTGTTTTACCCTATTCCTGGTCCTAAACACAAGGAGAAAAATTGCTATTGACAATTACTGACTTCAAGGCTCAGGATTATTGCCGCCATTGTTATGCCCCACGGTCCCCATAGTCCTTACAGCAGCTGCATTTAGTCCTTGCGGCAGCTCTGCAAAGGACGGGCTAAGAATTATCAACCCGACTGTGTAGATACGGAAACGAGCTCGAAGGAGTCTTCACGTTCTTTGGTTCTTTGCTCACACTTCCTCTGGTCACTCAAAGGGAAGTAGTTGCTGTTGTTTAAGTAGTTTCTGCTCCCAGCATGGGGCTTGAACTCATGACTTGGAGATCAAGAGTCACATGCTCTACTAAGTGAGCCAGGTGCCCCAAAGGAAGTGCTGCTTACCACACAGGACACCATGTGGTCCTGAAAATTCAAGCAGGCCATTAAATTTCTAGTCAATGGGTTGCCAAAAATAGACTAAGTTTATCCGTAACATTTTTTTTTCAAACTGCTCTTCCCAAAAGCCTAGTAAAGCTTAGGTATTTAGAGACATTCCATCCTATAATGGAATTTAAGATCAGGAAAGGGATCACAGAATTTCTGGACTGGAAGGGATTCTCCAGCTACCTGGTGATAATCCTCACGTTTAAGGGCGAGGGCTTGTTCCCTGTGTTCGTCCCCTGCTCTGCTCCTCCACATGGGCTGTGTGTCACCTGTGTCTTTGAGTTTCACCACCTGTGACCACCTTCCCTGAGACAAACATAACAAACTGATCACACCCCATTGCTGTCTGTTTTCAAACACAGATCTTCTTCCTAAATCACAATTAGGCCGGGATGCCCACACCTCCGTCTGGCACTCAGGGTAATGCCCAACCAGCCACTCCCTGGGTCATAGGCTGGGTTCTCTCTCTCGACCCCTATACACCAACCATAACAGACAACTCCACCCCTCTAGATGTCCTCTATTTACTTTCTTGTCCCCCTGGTTGTGCTGTCTTGCTTTTATACCTGAGAACTGAGGCAAAATGCCCCATATATGACTCTTAGGTAAAGCCTCTACTCCGAAAGATTAAAACTCAGTTTTCAAATATCTGAGGCTCTGCCTTTTCATCAGTTGTTTTGGATATTTACCCAGAAGAGGAATTGCTGGATCATATTTCTATTTTTCATTTTCTTAAATTGAAGTATAGTTGACACACAATGCTACATTAGTTTCAGGTGTACAACGTAGTGACTCAACAAGTCTATACTTTATACTATGCTCACAAGTGTACAACGGTATTACAATACCATTGACTATAGTTCTGATGCTGTACCTTTCATCCCCAGGATGTATTCATCCCATAACCGGAAGTCTGTATCTCCCACATTCCTTTACCCAATTTGCACATATCCCCATGCCCTCTCAGACAATCACTAGTTTGTATTTATGAGTCTGTTTCTACTTTTTTATTCATTTAAGATTCCACATATAACCAAAATTATATGGTATGCCTTTCTTTGACTTATTTCACTTAGCATAACACCTCTAGACCCATCCACATTGCCACAAATGGCAAGTTATCGTCTCTATCATGGCTGATTAGCATTCCATTGTATATATAAACCACATCTTCTTTATCCACTCATCTATCAGTGGTCACTTAGATTGCTTCCATATCTTGGATATTGCAAATAATGCTGCAATAATCATAGGGGCGCAAATATCTTTTCCAATTAGTGTTTTAGTTTCCTTTGGGTAGATACCCAGTAGTGGAATTGCTGGATCATGTGGTAGTTCTATTTTTAGTTTTTTTGAAAATTCTCCACACCGTTTTCTACAGTGACTGTACCAACTTACTTTCCTACTAACAGTGCATGAGGGTTCCCTTTTCTCCACATCCTCGCCAACACTTGTTATTTCTCATCTTTTTGATTATAGTCCTTCTGACAGGCACGAGGTGGTATCTCATTGCAGTTTTGATTTGCATTTTCTTGATGATGAGTGGTTACTTTTACTTTATTTTAAGGAACTGCCGCACTGTTTTCCACTGTAGCTATACCATCATGTCTTTCCACTAACAGTGCACAAGGGTTCCAATTTCTCCACATCCTCATTGATGTTCGTTTTCTGTTTCTTGATAGTAGTCATCCTGTTGGGTGTGAGGTGGTATCTCACTGTAGTTTGATCTGTATTTCCCTAGCAATTAGGGAGTCAGGACCTTTTCACGTGCATATTGGCCATTTGAATGCCTTATTTGGAGAAATGTCTATTTAAGTCCTTTGTACATTTTTACATCTAGTTGTTGTTCACAGTGGCATTATTCACAGTAGCTAAAATATGGAAACCTAAATGTCCATTAATGGAGGGACTGATAAAGAAAATGTGGCATATACATCCAATGGACTATTATTCAGCTTCTTAAAAAGGAAGGAAATTCTGACATATGCAACATGAATGAATCTTAAAGATATTATGCTAAAGTGAAATAAGCCATGCACAAAAAGATAAACATTGTATGATGCCACTTGGATGAGATACTTCAAATAGTCAAACTCACAGAGATAGAATGGTGCTTGCCAAGGCCTGGGGAAAGGGAGAATGGGGAGTTATCAATCGGTTAATGAGTACAGAGTTCCAGCATTAGAAGGTGAAAAGAATTCTGGAGATGGAGGGTGCTAAATGATAGCACATTATGAATGTACTTAATAACCCCTAACTATACACTTAAAGTGGTTAAGATGATAAATTTATGTTATGTGTATGTACTTTACCACATTAAAGGAAAAAAAGGACTTAGGAACCAAGCTGAAGAAGCTTCCACTAACAAAGACAGGGCATTTTCAATTTCAATAAAGATATAGACATACCTTGGAGATACTGTGATACTGTCAATCCCAGAGCACTGAAATAAAGTGAATATCACAATAAGGTGAGTCAAATGAATTTTTTTGTTTCCCAGTGAATATAAAAAAGGCTACATTATACTGTAGTTTATTAACTGTAATAACATTATGTCTAAAAAAATGTACATACCTTAATTAAGAAATAACCTTATTGCAGGGCGCCTGGGTGGCTCATAATTAACTTGAGTTATTCAAGTCCAACTTGATTTCGGCTCAGGTCACAATCTCAGGGTTGTGAGACCGAACCCCACGTCGGGCTCCAGGCTGGGCATGGTGTCTGCTTCGGATTCTCTCTCTCCCGCTCTTCCTCTGCCCCTCCCCCACACTGCTCCTGCTATCTCTAAAAAACAAACGAAAAACACCTTATTGCTGGAAAGTGCTAAGCATGGGGTTCCTGCTTCGATGTTGATGGCCACTGATTTATCAGGGTGGTGTCACTGAAGTCTAGGGTGACTGTGGTAACTCCTAAAATAAGACAACAATGAACTCTGCCACACTGGTTGACTCTTATTTCCACAAATGATTTCTCTGTAGCATGTGATGCTGTTTGATAGCATTTTACCCACAGTAGGACTTCTTTCAAAATTGGAGTCAGTGCTCTCAAACCCTGCTGCTGCTTCTCAGTCCTTTGTTGTCATTTGAACAATGTTCACGGCATCTGCACCAGAAGATTCCATCTCAAGAAACCACTTTCTTTGCTCATCCATGAGAAGTGACTCCCCATCTGATGGTTTTATCGTGAGATTGCAGCAGTTCAGTCCCATCTTCAGGCTCCACTTCTAGTTCTGCTGTCTTCACCACATCAGCAGTTCCTTCCCCCACTGAAGTCTTGAACCCCTCCAAGTCATCCATGCGTGCTGGAATCAACTTCTTCCAAACTCCTGTTAATGTCGATATTTTGACCTCTTCCCACAAATGCCAAATGTTCTTAATGGCATCTAGAATGGTGAATCCTTTCCTGAAGGTGTTCAGTTACTTTGCCCAGATCCCTCAGAGAAATCACTAGCTATGGCACCTAGAGCCTTACAAAGTGTATTTCCTAAATAAAACCCGAAAGTCAAAATTACTTCACGACTCATGGCTGCAAAATGGATGTTGTGTTAGCAGGCATGAAAACATTAATCTTGTTGTCTCTATCAGAGCTCTTGGATGACCAGGTGCACTGTCAACAAGCCATAATATTTTGAAAGAAATCTTTTTTTCTGAGCAGGAGGTCTCAACAGTGGGCTTAAAATACTCAGTAAACCAGGTTACAGATGTGCTGTCATCCAGGCTTTCTTATTCCATTTATAGAACATGAACACAGATTTAACATAATGCTTAAGGATTATTCAAATGGTAAACAAGCATTGGCTTCAACTTTAAGTCACCAGCTGCATTAGCCCTTAATGCCCTGTCTTTCAAAGCTCGGAAGCCAGGCACTGACTCCTTCTCTCTAGCTATCAAAGTCCTAGAGGGCATCTTCTTCCAATAGAAGGCTGTTTTCATCTGCAAGGAAAATCTCTTACTTAGCGCAGCCGCCTTCACTAGTTATCTTAGCTCGAGTTTCTGGATCTCTTGCTGCCGATTCTACATCAGCACTGGCTGCTTCCCCTTGCACTTTCATGTTATGGAGACGGCTGTTTCCCTTAAACTTCATGAACCCACCCCTCTGCTGGCTTCAGACTTTTCCTTCTGCAGCTTCCTCATCTCTCAGTGTTCATAGAATTGAAGAGTCAGGATCTTGTTCTGGATTAGGCTTTGGCTTAAGGGAATATTGTGGCTGGTTTGATCTTCTGTTGAGACCACTCACACTTTCTCCATATCAGCAATAAGGCTGTTTCACTCTTAGCAGTCATGTGTTCACTGGGGCAGCACTTTTAATTTCCTTCAAGAACTTTCCTTTGCATTCACAATTTTGTTGTGTGGTACAAGAGGTTTAACTTTCCACCTAGCCCAGATTTTGTCATGCCTTCCTCTGTCAGCTTAATCATTTCTAGCTTTTAATTCAAAATCAGAGACGCGCAACTCTTCCTTTCACTTGAACATTTTGTGGTCATTGTGGTTAATTAATTGGCCTAAACTCAATATTGCTGTGTCTCAGGGAACAGGAAGCCTGAGGAGAGACTGGGGAAGAGCCAGTCAGCGGAGCAGCCAGAACACATACATTTATTAAGTTCACAGTCTTACACAGGCACAGTTTGTGATTCCCTCAGATAATTCCAATAGCAACATCAAAGATCAGTATCATAGATACAAAGAAATATAGTAATAATAAAAAAGCTCAACATATTGCAATAATTACCATAATGTGACACAGAGACATGAAGTGAGCAAATGCTGTTGGAAAAAATGGTGCCAAGAGTTGCTTGACACAGGGTTGCCAAAACCTTCAATTTGTTAAAAAAAAAAAAAAAAAATGCAGTATCCGTGAAGCACAATAAAGCAAAGTGCAACAAAACAAGGTATGCCTATAACTGCAAAGGAGTGAAACACAGCAAATGTTTAAATCTGATACTAAAAAATACAACAATAATGGTAAGAAAGCAAATTGGTCACCTTCAGAAGAGGACAGGGAGTAAATTAATTATCTTGAAAGTTGATAAGGAAATGAATTAAGCCTTCATCCTGCCTTTCCCATAGAAAATGTGCCACTGGGTAACAAACAGCAGATAAAAAAAGCATTTCCTTTTTCCTTTCTTTTATTGAGGTAAAATTGGTATATTACATTATATTAGTTTCAGTTATACATATTAATTCAGTGTTTGTAGAAACTAGTGATAACCACAGTAAGTCTAGTTACCACCCATCACTATACAATTGACAACCTTCACCCATTTTACCTACCCCCGAACTCCCTCTCCCCTGGTAACCACTAATCCATTCTCCATATTTATGAATTTTATGTTAGTCCATTTGTTTTTGAGATTCCACATATAAGGAAAATCTTGTATTTGTCTGACTTATTTCACTTAGGGTAATACCCTCAAGGTCCATCAATGTTGTCACAAATGGGAAGATCTCATTCTTTTTTATGGCTGAATAGCACACATTCCACATCTTCTTTATCCATTCATCCACTAATGGACACTTTGGTTATCTTCATATCTTGGCTATTGTAAAGAACGCTGCAAAGAACACAGGGGGTGCATGTATCTTTTTCAATTAGTGTTTTTGTTTCTTCAGATTGCTACCCAGATGGAGAATAGCTGGGTCATATGGTAGTTCTATTTTTAATTTTTTGAGGAACCTCAATATTTTTTTCCACAGTGACTGCACCAGTTTGCATTCCCAACAGTGCACGACGGTTCCCTTTTCTCCACATCCTCTCCAACATTTGTTATTTCTTGCCTTTTTGATACTAGCCATTTTAACAGGTGTGAGGTGGTATCTCGTGGTTTTGATTTGCATTTCCCTGATAATTAACGATGTCAAACATTTTTTCATGTACCAGTTGGCCATCTATCTATATGTCTTCTTTGGATATGTCTACATAGATCCTCTGCCCCTTCTTCAATCAGAATTTTTGCTTTTGAGTTCTTTACATATTTTGGATATTAATCCCTTACTGGATATAATTTACAAGTATTTTCTACCATTTAGTAGGTTGCCTTTTTGTATTACTAATGATTTCCTTTGTTGTCCAGAAACTTTAGTATAATGAGTCCTACTTGCTTACATTTTTTCTTTCTTTTTTTTTTTTTTGCAGGAAACATTTCTTATAGAAGTATTCCAGTTACTAAATGAAAGGGCCTCAGAATAGCAGCATTTGGTAACTCCTGATGTACGAATGGATCTAGTCACACTGAGCTTCCATTACTGTCAATATCACATGACCTACAGACATAATGTGCTTCTAAACAGAAGAACCAACACCTCTCTAGTCTTGCCAAAGGGATGGAACCTGAATCTGATGGAGCTTCTGGATGTAAAGGACAGAGGATTAAGTTGAATTGCACCAGGAGTGTGTGATCAGTAACTTCCGAACTCTGGAGGAAAAAAAAAAAAAAAAAAAGGCCTCAGGACCTTCAACAAAGTTATGGGGGAAAAGGGGGTGGAAGGGGACCCAAAAGATTAAAAAAGACTCAAAAACATACTTAAAGAAGAAAAAGTACAAGACCAAACTCTAGGGTTTAGGATGTACACATGGGTGATAAACTACAAAGAAAAACAAGGGAATGTAGGACAAGTGGTCACTTTTGGAAGGACGGGCTGTGATTTGATGGGTGCACATGAAGGGGCCTCTGGAGAGGCTGGCAAAGTTCTTGACCTAGATGGTAGTTTCAAGGGTGATTTGCCTTATATAATGATTCATTAAACTAATTTGTTCAGTGAGATTTTCTGTATCTGTTTTGGTTTACAATATAAAATGTTTAAAAACAAAACAAAAAACCCCTCAGTTTTCCTAGTTACATATACCTGCTGGAGATGGCTGCTCTGCTAGGATCATGGCTCAGAACAGACTTTGGTGTCAGGTCTAAGTAGTTTTAATTTCTTACCCTGTTACTTACTGTGTGACTCTTGCTAAGTTGCTTTGCCTCTCTGAGCCCATGTTCTTCACCTGGAAGATGAAATTTTATCAGCGTCAAGCCCATAGGCTTGCTTTGAGGATTATACGAGGCTATGTATGTATAAGTTTATACGATGTTTGGCTTTCAGGCAATGTTCAATAAAGATGAGCGATTGCTGGTATCCAAATATCAGTGATCGTAGGTTAAATAGCCTTTAAATATCATAAATACAATATTTATGTTCTTAGAGTATTTAAAGGAAATACATTGATTTGCACTCTCCTAAAACACCTACTCCTAAATTAGCTGTTATAATCTACTTTAATGAACATATTTTTATGACAAGTATTATCTGGAAACTAAAATCAGTTATATATTAAAATACTTACATGGGCATATTATTCCATAATCTTTGAGAGATGATGCAAAATTCTGAATTAGTGATTCCATTCCATTCTAGCTCTGTTTACACTTCAACTGTGGAATAAACTTGGTTCTTGTTTTCAAACCCTATGCGGAGGTTTGGGTATTTCCTCATTCTTTAAGAAGTGTTTGTATTCTTTACACGTTTATATTTTCTTGCAATTTGTGATCATACTAGGAGACCTACATGTTGAGATCTGTGTTATCTGAAATACGTTCTCTAAATTTCTCTCCTCTTAAAAATACTCGAATTAATGTATCTCACACATCAGAATATTAATAGGCTGGCCCACTCCTGAGTTACTTAATAGAAAATATATGAAATGCTATGTTTCTGGAAATTTAGATGTGGCTGAAATATTAACAAAGGACGTTAGGAATGATCAGATGTGTCAATGCAGTTGTCTGTACGAGGAGCGGTGAATGTGAGGAAAGTCTGTGCGTATTCCTACTGCTGAATCCGTCTTGGGAACAGATAAGAGGTCTTCCATGGGAAAAATTAAGTTAGAACAAATATGTCTCATTAACAAAGCAGTCAATTCCCTTTATTTTTAAAATTTTATGTACACATATGAATGATCTGTATAATGTACATTCAATATAGAAAGCTTTATATATTTGATAATGTATAGAACATTTCACAATTACACTAATCTCTTACATAACATCTTGACATCCGTTTTTAAATTTTTTAATTTTTTTGCACAAGCTCCTTTTTCATTCAATTTGGTAAAGCCAGTTATACATACCGATGTGTACTGTGAGCTCTCAGAAGGTTAATGATTGAGGAGAGGATACCAGTGAACAGGCGCAAGGACAAAACCTAATAGTGTTTGACGGCGGAGGAGGACAGCCACGTGGACTCGATGCAGGAGAGGGAAAGACCCTTTTCCGGGGATAAGTGACCTAGTCCAATTTCCGTAGATTGCAGTTCAACCCCACAGTCACACTAATTCAAAAAAACATTATAAAAACTAGGAAGAAAGTTTTGTCTTTTTGATTCACAGTCTTGTAAACAGATAAAAAGGAACAGAATGTGCTTACATACAACAAGAAAAAAAAATTCTTGTGTACCCACTTAGGTTGATCCACAGAGTGCTTTCTTACAACGTGATACAATTAGAATCACTGACTTTTTTTCCTAAATAAAAATATTTTTATAGAAAAAGGAATAACACTGTCATGAAACCAGGAGAAAGGCAGTAAGAGTTTGCTTCAACGTATCAGCTGGAGGAATGTGGACTGGGCACTGGCCTTTCAGTATTTATTGTCTCTCACAAATGTGTCAAGTCTGATAGCCAAGGTCGCCTGCCTCGTGGTCTACGGGAGGCGGCAGGTTAGACATGACTGACGAGGATGTCCCTGCGGTAAGATAGCCAGCAACTCCAGGTCCTGCAAGAGAGAAAGGAAAACACACACCTTCTAGAGGGCAGAGCCATGGGAAAACACTGACTTTTACAAAAATTTAAGAAGCTAGTCAAGTATCTTATCATACCTTAATAAACAGCTACACAGTGCCATTTTCAAGGTATGGCTTTAGTAGATGACAAAGTTAAAAATCACTTCAAAATTGATGCTAGACAGTCACGCTGGTGTGGAAACATGGGAAACTGTCCCTTCTCAATTCTGGGAATTTAATGTTTCAAAAAAATCCTGGGCACTAAAGGATAGCTATGTCAAATGGGGGTGGGGGGGGGCACGACGGGAACAAGTAGAGGAAAGAAACTGTACTCAGCCCATCTAAAAATTACTTGATGAAATGCCCAAGAAAAACACTTTACCAACATTCAAGGTAACCAACTTTCATTTGGTGCAAAGAAATGCTATCATAACAAGTAACACCAAATGAACAAGGGCTGCTACACCAACATCTCTAAAAAAAGGAAGGCTCTGGACATCTTTCATAGGTCAAAACAAGAATACTATGGGAAAAGATAGCGATGTTTTTGTTTTCTAGGTCTTCCTTGATTTTAACCATCTCTAGTGCATGGAAATGCTACGTATGCCAGCATTTATCAAGATGTGTCCTGTGAGCACTCTCTATAACGGCTTTAGCCCTCCAGTTTATCTTAAACATTGCAGAGACAATTACATTCCTGGAGCACTGCACAAACCATACAGAGTACTTGCGAGAGACATTGTAGCATAATACCGCAAACTGAGCAATACTTTTAGCAGAAACTGGAGGAAATAAGGCAAACAGCTAAGGAACATCAAAGGGTTAGAACTAGAAAGGCAGTGGAAGCGGCATGCATTTAGCAAAATGGTTCTCTACCTGCTTCAGAGAGCTACACAGAAGTTAGCAAGCTGCCTGGCAGAGCGGATCTAAAGCCCGCTCCTGAGGTGAAGGGGGCTGCTGCCAGTTAGGAGGGAAGGAGAGACACCTGAGGGGAGAAAAGAAATATAAGCAGCAAGGGAAGTTATAAGGAAGTGCAAACAGCAGAGCAGTTTGATGGAGGCTAAGGCATAACAGGCACTAATGCAGGACAAAAGGGGCACAGTTTGGATTCATCTTGTTCACCTTACACCTCACAAGCACTTGTATGGAGGACGTGAAATGGCTCGCATCACTGAGCAGACGCTGCATCTAGCTGTAATTACACAGCCAGAGACAACTCAACCCACGTGAGCTGTCACAATGCCAACCAGAGGGCAGAGGCACTCGGAACCCTCAACTAATAAAACGTGGAAAAGGGATTTTCTCTTTTGAAGGCACCGCACGGTCAGCATCTATCGACTCCTGCCTTTTGCCCATCAGGGAGCCAAGCCTTCCCCAGACCGCCCAGGAGAAGACCACCGGGCCCCCTACCCCCTCCAACAGGGCAGTGCAGAGCCACCGCCCTCGTTACCATCACTTCCCACCGAACTATCACTCTTTTGAACCTTAGGCAGCAGCAAGATGACCAGAGAACTATTAAGCAGGTCTCACCAAAGACAGAAGCCTGAAGAATAAAGCCCCAAACGCCCTGGATCGGTCAAGTTCCCAAGCACTTCCAGTTGTGGACTCAACTTGGTTCACATCAAATGAGTAGATTATGAGACCAAATCACGAATGCTACACAGAAAACAGACTAAGGCTACTGCTCTCAAACTGTGTGCTGAGGCACCCTGGGACAAATTCACGGGGTGCTGCTAGATATTTTACACTGGAGAGAAACACAGCAACATTTGTTGGACACCGCACAACCACTTTCAAGTTGTTTGGACCTAATACTTAACTGATAGGTTATTTCTTTTGGCCTAAGGGTAGATGAAAAAAATCACGAAGATATTAAGGGGACTGTGAACTGAGCAAGTCTGGGAACTTCTGGGCTAAAATTAAATCGTGAAATGATGGGCCTAGAAGGATTATCCACAAGAGACCAAATTCTAGCCCCACCATTTGCTGCTTTAGGAAAGATAAACCAATTCCTAGACATTTCTGTAAATAAAGTCTGAAATGCTCTTTCCCTCACACCTCTGGCCTCTCCTTTAGACCATGTCTGGTTTCCAGGGGCCAAAAGGTACAGTCGAGTCATTAGGATGGGACAGAGCAGTTGTGATCTCCAGAGAAAAGTGGGAGGACAAGAGTAGGGGCTGCCAGAAATGGGGGCGTGCGGCAACACTGTGCCAGGCTGCCAGACGTAAGAACGAGAAAAGATGCACTATTAACAAAGAATCCCACAAAATGGAACTGGCTGCAATGACGGAGTAGTGGGAAGAGCATGAGCTTTGGTAAAAATGAACACGGGATTCAGCAGGGAAATAAAAAGAAGGAAGCTCTGCTTTAGCAGTGACCTACCCTTACGGAATCTTTCCTAACATTGCTCACATTGTGTAGTCTTGGGACAGGTGTAAAAAGAAAAACACAAGGTAAAAAAAAAAAAAAACACAACTCTTGAGGAGAACCCAAGAACTGCACCCTCCCTTCCTTTAATGACCTTAGGGAGCCAAGTTAACTATTCTACGTGCCTCTAATTAAATATAATATAAATATATACAGGGGTGTGTGTGTGCACGCACACATGTATAAAGCTCTTCATCTCCAATTCCATTAAATATGTGTGTGTACATGTTTGTTTGTGTGTATGTATACAAAGTTCTTTGTCTTCGTTTCCAACTCCTAACAAGCATGTTTACCCTGGACTGTTTCTCTTCCTTTCCCCGTTGTTCATTCCTTCTCTATTCTGATTTTATAAGTGAGGATTTTATAATCTGAGGATTTTCACTGCTAAAATGATTTTTATAGGGCCTTGAGCTTGTCGGTACCCAGCTCTTCTAGAGCCTAATAAATAGCTAAGTAACAGGACCCACAAGCAACTACAGCTTTTCTGCATCATGGGTAAAACTGCACTGAGATACTTTTAGATTAAGTGTTTATCACAAAATAAAACAAGTATGCCAGGCTAGAGAGCCTATGGAACCAGGCAGTCTCATCTCAATTCATCAACAATGAGTACTGGGACACTTTATTTATAACCCCAATCCTGAGTCTGTGACTGAATGATACCTGCTCAGCAGCCAGGGTGAAGAAAATCATCAGGGAATTTTTTTATTCTTATCCTACCTTGAAATAGTAATTAACTTTCCTTTATCTTTTCCCATCTCCTACACAAAATCCATTTACTTGCCAAACTCCCCCAGAGGTATTTTAGAAAAAGGGCTAGGGAAGTGTGTTCTCACAGCACCTTACTTCAATTGCACACTGATGAGAGAGGGGCTTGGGCACAATGAGAACCCTCTCGAGACTGAGGGTGGGGTGGGGTAAATCCTAACCAAAGTTCCCACTCAACACACCACTGTATACACTGCACGGAGTTACACACGCAATTTTACCATTAGAAGAACCTGCCCCTTTCAGCAAACACATGACA
The DNA here is from genome assembly GCA_028534135.1 of Potos flavus. Taxonomy (NCBI): domain Eukaryota; kingdom Metazoa; phylum Chordata; class Mammalia; order Carnivora; family Procyonidae; genus Potos; species Potos flavus. Next base: position 77,393,241 of record CM052898.1, on the reverse strand, counting down.
CACAGTACAAAGCACCCATGGAAACGCTCAAACACAAGAAGGAAACATTTGGCAATCTAAACAATGAGTAGACAACAACTCAACCCGCAGTGCTCTCTTTAAACAGTCCTTTTAAAAAAGCCTAGAACTGACGGGAAAAATTCTTCAAACATCTCACCAAAAGAACATCCCAGATGCATGATGTGCTAAGAATTGGACAATTTGAGGGCCAACACGGCTCAGGGCTAGTCCAGACTGTCCTGTGCAAACGTGTCTACAGGCTTCAGGAGGGCCTTCAGAATGGCCGCAGTAACAGCAGTCCATTTTCAAGTTGGGATTTATACCACTGCCCCCTGCACCAGCTTTCTCCTGAACCTGCTGCCCCTTGAGTGGGCCCAAAGGAGGATGTGAAGAAATTTGTGACCCCAGTTTTTCTTCAACCCCAACCCACTTCCATTCCCTACAGCTCATCATAGCTCTTCTCACACCTTACTCAGAAGCCATCCCAGGGATCCAAGTAGAAGGAAAGGCACAGACAGGAACCTTTTTAATCCCTGTACTTTTTTCTCTAGTTTTAGCAAATTTGTATGGGGTGAGGATCAAAAGATTTCTAGATGAGATCTAGGTCCCCGAAGATAAATCCCTATCTCTTCTGTATTCTAACGCAGACCTTCAGGCCCACATCTTGTTAGTAAATCAAAGACCATCTCAAGTCTTTTACTCTATTAAGTCACTGAACACTAAGCACAATGGAGACCACAACGAATTAGAAGAGGTCTCCCTGTAGGGAAGCTTATAATCCACATCTTATTATTCTTTAGGGCCAAACTTTAAATAAGTACTTATTTTTAGCTGGAAAAAAAATAAGGCAGATTTTCCAGTCACAACATCCTTAGATACAAAGTAATGAATATAATGCCACAAAAAGGTGGCTTTTGGGAAGAGTCTAAAGAGAGATAAAGTTTTTAGTGTGCCTGTTAGAGAACATACTTTTACTTAGAAGCTACAACTTTACTTCAAATTTGAAAGAGAGATAGGAGATAAACGAAGACCGTTTTCTAGGTATTTCTCTCCACAGAAATCACAGGACAGGGCATGGAAGTTAGATGGGAGACCTAGGACACTGCTCCTCATTCCTGTGCACCCAGGACTGGCAATCAAAGCACCGTATGTTTATAGATGTTAGGGGTCTGCTTCTACATTTTAGTGGATTCATATGAAAGTGGTCATAGTGAAGAAAAAAGCAGTAGTGTCACAACTGAGACTAAAATTAAAACCAAGCAAAATGTTTTCTAAAGTCGTCGTTTTTGAATATTCAGTAGTCTTCACGATTTAGAAACTTCTATACTAGTGATCAAGATTACTAAAACGATTACACAGGCGTGCAAACCACTGGGTACTATTTTTTTTCTCTGAGTTTACCCACATCATCTCTGGTTAGAGGGAGGCGCAGAGCTGACTTTTTAATATACGTATTATACACAAGTAGATGGCAAAACCCACCTATTATTCTTAAGGTTAATTTCAAACCTAAAACTTTTATACCAGAGACTATATTTCATCTTCAGATACAGTAATAAAATGGTACGACTTTCTTTTTAAACAGAAGCCAGGATGAAAACAAACACCCCAAAATTGTTAAGCAATTAGTGTCAAATGGACACATGCCCTGAACTTCAAAAATGTCTGATCTTTTGATCCTTATGTAATAACATGTCCTTTCCTTTATGGTACCCACATGTTTCTTCCCTTGAGAGGACAAACTAAATAATTTGTAAAACTACAGATCAATCACTGGAAACTTAGAAGAAAAGTATTTCACATATGAATGTACATATTTGGAGTTTCAAACTGCTACTCTAACGGAAATTGAAATGATGCTATCATGTTTCTGATACTGATACTTCTGAGTAGATATTTCTCTTTTTACACGTTCAAGACAAACATTTTAATATCATGCTCCAAATGTAACCAATTACACCATGAATTAATTGGGTCACAACTGAGCAAGGTCCACGTTTCAGTCAGCACACATTCAATGCAACAGCAGTTGGTATCTGTCCCGGGCTAACCCCAGAGGTCCACTGCACGCCCACAGCACCCCCAGACAGGTGCCTAGCAGCCTAGGAAGAAACTCTAAGTGCTACATTCAGTCTAGTCAGGACAAAAGGAAGGTTCAAGTGGCTTTTGCCCTATGTCTTGGAGTAACCAATTAGGTGTGGTTTACCTGTGAGGTATCCTGCTGTTTGTGACTCAGAAATAAACAAATCATGTTTCTGATCTTTGAAGGCACTCCAGACTGAAGAACGAGACAAGATTTCATTCACCTAGGGAAGTAAAGCAAACTCTCTAAGCATAAATGAATTAATAAGGACTGGGTCCAACTAGAGTTGGATGCTGTTATTTGAAACTATAATTTACTGGGTTGTTTGTAATTTGGGCAGGAAGATTTTCTTGTGATAGTAACAACTGGCTGAGCGTGTGGCATGAGCCCATGAAGTATTCCCAAGGAAGAGGTCTGGAGAGAAGATGCTACAAACTCAAGCTAAAACTTAAAGCAGCCTTTCAAATTATGGGTTGTGACCTGTTAGAAGTTTATGAAATCGATTAAGAGGGTTGTGATCAGCATGCCTGAGGTTAATAGGTTAATACAGAAAGCACCAGAGTATCACATGTAAAATGGGTAAATACTGATCTGTGATGTATACACATACCAGAGTATAAAATATGTGTGTAGAGTGTAATGGACTAAGATGAAGGACATATTTCTGTGTGATACAGATTTTTAAAAAAAAGTTTAGGAAATCCCAACTCAGAGGCTGTCTTTTGTGTATCAACATTCAGATCAAATATTTATTGGGTACCTCCTTGTGTGGAGGCACAACGGACACAAAGATGAGAAAGACAGCCTCTGTCTCGAAGCTCTTACAATCTTGTCCTAGTGGGGAAGACAGCGCCAGATAATTTGGTGGCAGGCACTAGAGTAGAGATATACATGGGGCCACGCGGGTCCAAGAGACTCCCTGCCCAAGCTTGGAGGCACCACTGGAAGTAATCACTTGTGAAGGTGATGGAAGAGCCGCTACTTTGAAAACTATCACACTTGGCTCCTCCCCTTGAGACTGGAAGATGCGTGTCAGGGTTACTTGGCTAATTTCATCAACAGAAATTTGGAGGCAGGTCGAGGGTAAGACAACTGCCTGCACATGGTCCACACCCACAGAAAAAACACCCCAAATACTTCTAAGCATATAGCTGATGACCGCAGCAAGATATGTGGCCTCTCTTCTTTAAGAGTATTTTAAAATGTTCAAATGGTGATTTTGATAGAATGGACAATGGCGTAACAAATGTTTCTCTAGTGTGACTCTACACAAACACAGTGGAATCACTAAAAGACAAAACCTATGAAAGAACATTAGTAGGGAATAACAGTCCAAATGTCTTGGGGCGCCTGGGTGGCTCAGTTGATTAAGCGTCTGCCTTCGGCTCAGGTCATGATCCCAGGGTCCCAAGGTCCTGGGATTGCGTCCCACCTTGGGCTCCTTGCTCATCGAGGAGCCTGCTTCTCCCCCTGCTTGTGCTCTCTGACAAATAAATAAAATCTTAAAAAACCAAAAACAAAAACAAATGTCTATCACCAGTTGAATGGATAAACGAGTTGTGGCATATACATATAGGAATATTTCAGCCATAAAAAAGAATGAAACATTGATACAGGCTATTAACATGATGAACCTTGAAAATGTGCTAAATGACAGATACCGGACACAAAAGGTCATATACTGTATGGTTCCATTTTAAATGAAATATCCAGAATAGGTGAATTCACAGAAAACAAAGTGGTTCTTGCCAGAGGTTGGGGGGAGGGAGAAATGGGGAGGAACTGCTCAATGGGTACAGAGGTTCCCTTTGGGGTGATAAAATGTTTTGGAAGTAGATAAGGTGGTGGTGGCACAACACTGTTAATACACGAAACACAAATAAAATGGTTAATCTCAGGTTGTATAAATTTCACCTGAATTAAAAAACAGAGCGAGAGAGCTTTAGTAGATAATGCTGGATGATGACACTGAATGAGGAACTCCTCAAAAACAGCAATAAGAATAAAGCCAAAGAGGAAAATTGTATTACTGGGCCAGCTGGAAGTCAGCACATGCATGCAGCTGACACACACTGTAAGTGTTAACGAAGAAAGAGGATAAACGAAAATGGCATTATGGGATTGTTAATCAACGTGGTTATCACTACCCAGCAAAAATCCTAGAACTAAACATTAACCTCAACCAGCACTAAATGCTCAATATTCTTCTCTGCTGAAGAATTCCAGCATTTTTCTTCCTGAAATGTACAACATGCTATCAGTATTCCAAACAAGAATCCTCCCGAGTGACTATTCAAGTCTATGAGGAGAGGCGCACAGATCACCCACGGCCAAGACCCCTGGCTCGGAGGCTCCCCTACTGCAACCAGCCAGCTGAAGCCGCTGCCGTGCAGACTCACCTGTTCTCCGTGCTGCAGGCTCCGAGTCATGGCCTTGAGAGCTTTAACAATCTGAGCCTTAGTGGCTGCTGGGCTGTCGAGGTTTTCAAGGCCAATGCCTTCGAGTAATTTTAAGAGGTATGGGACCAAATCTACTTTCAGGGCCTAGAAGAGAATATTAAACATACATAAATATGCTGAAAAAAATTCACTGAAGAAACAATTTCACCCTGGAACCACACCTGGAGAAGACAACCTCCTTTCTTTCACTTTAATGCAGATAAAGATTTCTTTTATAGATCTAATGATAATGACACTGTTATTTAATGAGATTTTATTCCATACCATTAACTCTTCTAAATACTGTAGACTGATTATTTTACTCAATCCTCACAACATGTAATGGCATAGGCACTAGGATTATTACTGATGGAAAAATCATCACACAGAGGGTAAAACCTGACAGTCACAGACAGTGACAGAGCCTGTATGTTGGCCCACAGAATGCAGAACATGACCTTCAGCCACTATACTGGGCTGCTTACTCTAATCACACCACACGAATGGGCACAAAATTTGAAGCATCTTAATATTTTTTTTCACATTTTCTTAAAACATCAACGTTTGCATTCACCACACATTTCCGATCAGCCTATTAAAAGTTAGATAACACTCAGGAATCACACAATTTTCACCACCCACCCTCAAGCTCAAAGACGTAACTAAGAGTTGGTGAGTGTACCTCCCTTTACAGACACCATTCTCCTAACAACCCTTGGAGGAATTGGAACTATTTCAGATGAGGAATCTGAATGTTCTAAGTTTATGTGTCATGCCTGAGGTCACAGAGCCATCACGTGGTAGCACTAGCTCAAGTTCTTTCCAATACAACAACCCCCTCCAAACCAACTGTAAGTCTGAACTTCAGAGTAGCCAGTTACCTCTTTGAGAGGTACCCAGTACTTCTAACCTGCCTAAATGAGGGGCAAGTGGTGGATGAGGATAGGAGATGGAAGAAGAAAAGGGGCTAGGAGAATTGGAGGGCCAGATATAAAAATGCAGGGCCTTGTACTGACGGTAAGGATGTCAGCTGTCACTTCGTCATCTGGCAGTAATGGGAAACCAATGAAGAGTTATTAAGATGAACAGTGACCCAGTTATATTTAAGAGTTGTATTTGAGAAAGATCACTTTTGCAATGGTTTTGTTCCTATAATGTCTATCTACTCTACATTAGTATCCACCAAGTCCTATTTACATTAGGTGGGAGGGTATTCTCTCTGAAAAAGACAGTAATCTTGGCATGTTTCTTAAACATGACTTAAGAAATGAAGGCATCAACAGACAGAGTGAGTCTTTCCAAAGAGGAAGAAGTAAATTTTACAAAGCAATCTAAGAATAAATGCTTAGCAGAAAACCAAAATGTAAAATTTAACCACCACGAAAGTACTTTGTTGTTTTTTTTAGAGAGAGCACAGGAATAAGACGGGGGAGAGGAAGAAGAGGAGGTGGAGACAGAATCTCAAGCAGGCTCCACACCCAGCACAGAGCCTGACATGGGGCTCAATCTCACCACCCTGAGATCATGACCTGAATCAAAATCATGAGTTGGACTCTTAACCGACTGAGCCACCCAGGTGCCGTGAAGTTAAGATTTTTGATAGCTGGTCCACCTTTATCAGTGCGTGCGTGTGTGTGTGTGTGTGTGTGTGTGTGTATGAATGTACATATATGTGTTTATATACATATACACACATATATACACACATATGTATATATATGCACACCTGTGTGTATAAAATATAAAATCATACGTGCACAAACCCCAAGTTATCTCCCTACCAAACCTATGTCAGAGAAACCAAATCAGTGCTAAATAATGAAAATCTATTTGCTTGCTATTTTTGTTTTCCTAAAATAGTACTAAATGTACAATCACTTACTTGTGCCACTAATTCACTCTGCTCCTTCTGAAACATTCGATTAATTGCTTCACAGGCTAGACCAACAGTATCTGGTCGCTTTTTCATTCCATTCATCAGTGGGCCAATGGTATCTAAAGATGCCATGGCTCGAACGCATAGCTAAGTGTCAAAAAAAAAAAAAAAAAGGTTACTTGTATAACAGCAGTATTTCATAGAGCACAGTAAATACAACAATATATATGAAAAACCTCCACTCAGCTCAAGTTTAATAATGAACTCAAATTCAGTCTCCTATTAATTACATCCTTTGAACAAGTTTCAGAGTTGTTACAATACTGCTGGTTCATATGCAGAGAGGCACATGGTAGGAAGGGGATTTATACTGCAATGTGCATTAATTAGGAAGAGGGGAGCATAAATAAATTCCAGAATTATAAGATACTAAATGCATTCATACATACCTCGTTTTCAGACAGGGCATGGATAACACGGATGGCACTCTTAGGAATGGCATTGTTCCTGTGATTCATCGCTTGGATCACTTTGGGGAGGTGGCCCAACGGTGGGACCTGGTCAGCCAGCTGAGGCTGTGCATTGAAGAGACATACTGTGGCCATTGTCAAAGTTTCCAGAGTTTCTCCCTGGAGGGTGTAAAACAAAGAAACAAATAAACAAACTATAAAATACTGACAAAGTCCTAAATATCCTTGGAAATTATTTGATATTCTAACCTAGAGATCTATAAATTCTAAGAGCTAATTTTTGAAAACTGATTCACAAATCCTAAGAAAACAACCAACTTTCCATCTTGAAAAAAAAGCATGAATTCCAAGGACTTTAAGAAGGTCATATCCTACTCTAGCAGCCTTTCACTGGGCCACGTCATATCTCATTTCTGTTGCAGGTTTAAGAGATCATCTCCAAAAGGTATTACTAGAGGGGCGCCTGGGTGGCTCAGTGGGTTAAGGCCTCTGCCTTCGGCTCAGGTCATGATCTCAGAGTCCTGGGATTGAGCCCCGCATCGGGCTCTCTGCTCAGCAGGGAGCCTCCTTCCCCCTCTCTCTCTGCCTACTTGTGATATGTCCTCTCTGTGTCAAAGAAATAAAATAAAATCTTAAAAACAAAACAAAACAAAAAAACAAAAGGTATTACTAGAAAGCTGTAGTCAATGTTACAGAAATGTCAGTATGGAACATCACTAGTTCAGGAGAATACAAAAATCATGAAATGTGTTTCCCAGTTCTATTAAAATCCTACTGAACAGGTCTGGCTGCCATAAGGCACTTTCTATTGTGGACTGCAAAGACCTATAACTTATACCATTACATGCAGACATACACAACCGCAGCATCTTAAATGAACATGGAAACTGGGATGAGCCTACCAAGGTGACGTGAGGAAAATACTGTGCTTTTTTCCGTAAGTTTCTGCTTTTTGAGGATTTCTTTTTTTTTTTTAAGGAAACTATACACGCAGTAAAAATCCTAGTAAAGAGAAAACATGACTATGGAAAGTGACATATGCAAATATTTGGTAAACTAATAATTTTTTTTTCTGAAGTTGTGCTAATCTAATGATAGTAACTAGTAATTTCTAGGTACGTGACATGTGCCAGACATTATGCTAAGGACCCTCTATATATCAAAATTCATTAAAATTCATTAAATTCATTAAAACCTCAAATTAGGGACAAGTGATCCATCTCTAAGTGAGGCACAGCCACAAAGTACTACTGCTCAAGGTCACAGAGTCCGTCAGGGGTGGAGCTGGTACTGGGTCCAGGACCAACTAGTAACACAGCCTGGGTTCTTTATCACCTTGCCCCACAGCCCGCCTGTTTAATATAACAACAGTCACGTACCTCAAGTATTTTTAAACTAAAGGTTTAAATAACAAAACCTTATATACTACCAGGATTTCTGACTCAGCGAATGAAGACCATGGTTACTTTCTCACTCCTGCTTCCCTAGTAGCCTTTGGCTTTGAACACATATACTAGGTTCGCTTATATAGTTACTACTCTCAACTTCTTTCACGAGGGTATGGAAAGCTGAGTGAAGAACATGCCCTAGCAGGACACGCTTCCAGGGGAGCACTGAACATCTACACTTCTCCTTAAAATTATATAGTCATTGCAAGTGGGGTGGCAAAAATCTTTTAGATAAGCCTCTGTAATTGTCAGAAACAGCATTCTGTCAATAGACATCTCCAACTTTGGTTCAGAAATAGTTCTTTTACTAACAAGTTTCACTTTTGAAGTGCACCAAAAAAGATGAATGGGTATATTTGAATTTAAATGTGGCCGCTATATTCAAAGAGGGAGCCAGTTCTTAATGGACGGCCAATGAGGATGGTATTTTAACAGAAACACTATCAGTGTATTTAGCAAACTATTTGAAATGCTTTGCTGCTGGCCGAAGCTTACATGTGGATTGTTCTTCTCCAGGAGCTCAGTTAATTTTTCTAATAGTGCAATAAGAAATTCTCTAGGCTTTCTTAGAACCCAGGCTGGTTGTGCAATGAAGATTCTCAAGAAAACTCCTCCAACAGCAAGTTCACCCTCTGCTTCTCCAAACACCACAGCAAAATCTTCAGGCAACTTTAAAGGAAGAAAGAATCATAGTCAAGTCACTTAATCATTAGTCCTACATGACACAAAAAATACAAATCCCAATAAGTGGTTATTAATATAATCAGATTATAATTATTCTAAGTTTTATTTTCCCTTAATAAAATTCAAAAAAGGTGCTTTGATTACTTACTTAAAAAGTGAATATTCCTATTTTTAAATTTAAAACCTTGTTTTCCAGGGGAATACTTAAATGTCTTAATGACAAAATATCTAATAGTCATTCAACTGACTCAGCAGGAATTAAAAAACAACAAATCAACAAAAAATACAGTAAAATGTAAAATTCCTTCCTCTGAATAAAAGTATATTTTACCTTCCAATTTACATCAGGGTTGTCTCGCTGATTTTTAAAGTGCCTTGGGGGGGAAAGAAAAGGAGGGGGGAATATCAAACTTCAGTCATAAAATACACTTTCATTAAACGTTAGAATAAATATTAGAGAGATGATGGATGATGTGAGAAACATCTGTCCTTCTTGGCGATTTACCTGAAGGCTTTACTTACTCTAGCATCATTTCTCTAACTGTTGTAGACACTTTATCTCTGGAGCTATCATTCCAAATCAACTCGGGATTTTCATGAGTTCCTTCAAAAATATGTACAGCAGCTTCAGGGTTGTCTCTCATGGCATCCATAAAAACGCTTGGCAGAAATTTCATTAATGTAATGCGGACCTATATGAGGGGATTTGAGAAAGAAAAAAGGCCTATTGGACAGCTCAGTATTTGGTGTGCTTTGTATTTCTCTAGGATGGAATACTGCTGTATTTGTGGTATGGCTGATCTGGGCCTCAACTATTATTCAAACCACCTGGAGTGAGAGAAGAGATCAACCTTGGTTTATGCAAAGGTAACTTTAACAAGACTTACATGACCCGCTCTTACGTACCTATCCAGTTTCCTTTCTTCTCTCTGCTTCAAATTTAAGACCCTTGAAGAAATTCAATATTGCTGATGCATATACTGTCCAGAGCACACCTTGCTAGATCATGCCTTGCACACACGGTTTCTTCTTTCCAAAATACCCTTGGTTGGCCTGTCCCTTCAACTCTCCCTCATGCCCCCTGCCCTTGCAAACAAATTTTTCTCATGCTGCCTTTGTGCCTTTCAAGTGCATTTATTTTGCTATACTGTTTTATATTACACTGTGCCTTTTTCTAAAAAGGACTTAAAATGCAGCTTTAAAAATAATACAGGGGTGCTTGGCTGGCTCAGTCAGTAGAACATGCAACTCTTGCTCTCAGGGTCATGAGTTCAAGCCCCATATTGGGTGTATAGATTACTTAAAAAAAAAAAAAAGCAGTAAAAATAATACATCCAACACACACACACAGGCACACACTGAAAATTAGTTTGAGGCATAAAGACAAAGGGAAAATGAAGGTTGGGAAGTTAAGTTTTCCCCTGAGATCTTCATATGATTTTCTTTCCTTCATATCACTCAAGCCTGTGCTGAAAGTTATCGTCTTTTTTTTTTTTAAAGATTTTATTTATTTGAAAGAGAGAGAAAGAGAGAATGAACACAAGCAGCGGGAAGGACAGAGGGAGGAAGAAGCAGACTCACCACTGAGCAGGGAGCCTGATGCAGGGCTTGACCCCAGGATCCCAAGATCATGACCTGAGCCAAAGGCGGATGCTTAAGTGACTGAGCCAGCCAGGTGCCCCTCAAACTTATCTTCTGAAAAGCTTCTCTGATCTAGTCTTTCTTGCTCATTGCTTGTATTCTCAGCCCTTGGCATGTAGCAGATAGTCAAAAACTTATTTGAATGAAGACTAACATAAAGTCAGTACACAAGGGAAACATCGAAAACTATATAATTGATGGTGATATACTACGAATTTAGTTCTGAACTTCCTAAGCAACCAATGAACTGAAGGAAGTTATGTCAGTTACATAATAGACAACATTCACAAAATAGGAAGTATTTCACTTTTCTTGGTCATGAGAGAATTCAAACAGGAAGTGATCACTCACTGATATTATTAAACATTTAAGTAAAACAATTTATATAATGCAAATTCTTTGACTATAAGACTTGAGAGCTATGTCCAGGCTACTCAGTTATTCAAGAATAGGAGTTGGCACACTAGGAGCCAAAATTGGCCTGCCACCTGTTTTTGTATACAAAGTTTAATTGAAACACTGCCACGGACCATTTACACAGTTACTGTCTATGGCTACTTCCCTGTAACAACGGCAGAGTTGAGTATTTGTGAAAAAAATCAGATGACCCAAAAAGGATAAAACAGTTACTATATTTCTTCCTTTGAAGAAAAAGTTTACTGGTCCCACCCCTGCCTCACATCATTTATGAAAATTAATTCAAATGGATCTAGGATGTAAATCCAAGAACTAAAACTATAAAACTCTAGTAGGAGGACACACAGGCATAGCTCTTTGTAATCTCGGATTAGGCAATGGTTTCTAAGATATGAGATCAACAGCATAAGCTACAATAGCAACAAAAAAACTGGACTGGGCTTCATCAAAATTAAAGTTTTGTGCTATGGGGCACCTGGGTGGCACAGTCAGTTTAGCATCTGACTCTTGGTTTTGGCTTAAGTTGTGATCTCAGAATCATGAGATTGAACCCTGCATCAGACTCCGTGTTGGGTGAAGAGTCTGCTTGAGGTTTTTCTCTCTCTCTCCCTCTGCCCTTCCCCTCCACACTCCCTCTCTCAAATAAATAAATCTTAAAAAAAAAAAATTTGTGCTTCAAAAGACACCATAAAAAAACAGAATGACATCTGACATTCATGGAATGAGAGAAAGTATTTGCAAATCATGTATCAGATAAGGGACTGGTATCCAGAATGTATAAAGAACAACTACAACTCAACAGTAAAAAAAAAGATAACCCAATTAAAGAATAAGCAAAAGATACAAATAGACATTTTTCTAAAAAAGATGTACAAATGGCCAATAAAGCACATGAAAAGATACTCAACATCGTTAGTCACCAAGGAAATGCAAATCAAAACCATGAGATACCATTTCACACCCACTAGGATGGCTATAATCAAAATAGATACCTAATAAGTGTTAGAGAGGATGTGGAGAAATTAGAACCCTCAGACACTGCTGGTGGGAATGTAAAATGGTGTAGCCATTTTGGAAAACAATATGACAATTCCTCAAAAGGTTAAACAAATAGTACCCTCTGATCCAGAAATTCTACTCTCAGAGAAATAGAATACATATCTTCAGTCAGAAGAGCCAAAATGTAGAAACAATTCACATGCCCATCAACTGATAAATGGAAAAACAATGTGGTTTATGTATACAAGGGAGTATTATCTGGCAAGAAAAAAGGAATGAACAGTATGGAATAACCTTGAAAACGTGCTAAGTGACAGAACCCAGTCACAGAACACATACTGTATGATTTCATTCATATGAACTGCCCAGAATAGACAAATCCAGAATGTAAGTTAGTGGTTGCCAAGTGCTGGAAGAGGGGGAATGCGGAGTGACTGCCAAAGGGAACAGTTTTTTTTCCTGCACCTAAGAAAATGGACAGTGGTTACCCAATCTGTGAATATAATAAAACCACTGAATTGGTCATTTTACATGTGTGAACTGTACGCTATGTCAATTATCTCAACAAAGCTGTTAACCAAAAAGGGAAAAGTTTACTGATCCCAGTTCTAAAATATCTTCCTGCAAACCATTCAATTAAGGCGCTGGTACTTGTATGATTCCTACACAAAAAATTTAAGTGTAAATATATTCACCTTGATAAAATTTGTCCCTCATGTATTTTGAAGGACAAAAATTACTAGAGAGCTCAAAGTAAACTCCAATACATGTTTAAACAGCTAAAACATTATCTAAATCATGTAACATTGGATATTACAAGCATGTGCTACCCACTCTAGCTTTAAGAAAACTCAGTATTAGGGGCGCCTGGGTGGCTCAGTGGGTTAAAGCCTCTGCCTTCGGCTCAGGTCATGATCTCAGGGTCCTGGGATCGAGCCCCGCATCAGGCTCTCTGCTCAGCAGTAAGCCTGCTTCCCCCTCTCTCTCTGCCTGCCTCTCTGCCTACTTGTGATCTCTCTGTCAAATAAATAAATAAAAAATCTTAAAAAAAAAAAAAGAAAAAACTCAGTATTAAATATCAATATTCATACTTTCATGGACCCTTTCTAGAGACATCCAAGTGTAATCTCCCTCATCAACCCTTGTGATGACAGACTGTTAACTTTATTCCCAAAGTAAAATTGTTTCAGGGCCTGTGACACATTCTCAATATCCAGATCTAGAGATGAAACAAGGAAAAAAAACTTAAATCCAGATTGTTTTATTGAGGTAAGATTGACTCCGGAAGTGGGGGCTCGGGGAGGCTTTGAGTCCTGAAACATGTCTCTGAGGTGCTAGCTTCATGGGCTAGCACAGACAATGAATGCTTCAGCAAGCACTACTTCTGCTGAAACTGGGTTAATGACAGAAGGAGGCTGACTACACCTGTGTCTGGATGGAATTCTACTCAGAAGTACTATTTTAATACAACATGGTCTACAACCGGACTATGTTTCCAAAGATCATCTGGTCATCTCCAGGTTCTGGACAAAAGATCTCCCTGCAGGATGGAGAGGCTGTTACACTTCCATGCCCGTATGGACTTACTTCCTGAAGGCTATGTCCATACTAACAAAGATGTGGGGTAAGAACATAGATCACCATGTCCCCTTCACTAGCTACTTCCACAGGTCAGTCCTCACAGTGTCAAAGTCTAACCTATCTTCTGTCAAAACTTACATATACTTTTGTTCTTTCTTCAAGGAAGGTATAACGGTTTATCACCATAATCCAAATGCTGTCTTAAGACTTCTCAATTCCAATACAGCCTTCTCTATCTATAATTTTTCTCAAAGTAGTAATACAGAGCAACAATTTCAAGTATGTCAATCTTCCAACTTTCGCATCAAATCATGTCCTTATCCTCACCATCAGACTTTGGTAAACTTCATGAAATCAATATCAAAGTAACAGAGCTTAAATAATTTCTTTCTAAGGACCTATTATTTTGCGCTCACCTTTGGACCTATTAGTTTGTCTGCTGTCATTTTAGCAAAAAGTTCCGCTGTTTGGGCTCGAACCTGTGGATGTGTTGAATTGCAGAACATATCTAGTAAGTAAATCAAAGCTCCTATGAAGGAAAAAAAGAATTAGCATTTATACTATAAAGAATATGACTTTTCTGATCAGCTGAATTCATTTTCAACTTTATTTCAACTTAATGCAGTATGATTTTTTTTTAATTATAAGCCTTCCAAAGCATTCTTCTAGTTTATCAGACTGTACAAAAACAGTTCAAAATAAGCCTCACTTATTTTAAGCATGACTAGATGAGAAAGCATTCTTATACGTTACCTTTCGCCATTGCTTCTTTGATTATTTTTGTGCTTGATGTCAAAGCATAAAGAGTTTCCAAAACAAGCTGGCGACCTGTAGGATAAAAGATATTTCCAGGAATGCATCATCATCACATTAGCTGACATTCACTGGGCATTGGCTCTGTGCCTGGCACTGACCTAGGTGTTCTACAGAGGGTATCATACTTATCTCTTCACAATAACCAGCGACAGGTATTATTATGGCCTTGTTAGGAATGAGGAAGACGAGGCCCAGTTTAACCAGTCCATGGTGTCACAGCTAGTGAGTGGCATAGCTGGGTTTTACCGAGAGGTCTTTCTAACTCCAAACTTCACACTCATAACCACTGTGCGATACTGTCTTCCTACCTTATTGCTCGTTACGCAGGCAAGATCTTCTCACCTCCTAGCACCACCATGAAGACACTGGTCAGCATCGAACATTTTTATCTGGTGCTACGGTCTTAGAGAAGTGAGTAGGAAGCAGCAGTGGCAAGACACTGCTCCAATACATGACAATATCCTTCTGGACACAGCCTACCCACCTCTCATCCCCTGCCATCACAGTATATTCAGCTATTGGACCTTAACTCTTCCGAGTCAAACAGCAATGACAGACAGGGGACCAAAGGGGTAAGAGTTGGCAAAGAGGGTGCAGGCTGCCAAGTATTAAGCTGACACTGAAGCAACAACAAAGGCTGGTCCCTGGGCTGGGCTCCATTCACGTACAGGAGAACACACATTCAAAAGGAGGTTCCTAAGAGAAGCAACAATACTTTACTGAAAATGCACCACTGTTTAAACATAGCTTCAGAGGAAAACAACAAGTCTTTGGAGGGGATGCACATGAAGGTTAAATATTTTATGTATTTAATATCCCTTAGCAAACAGCGGAAGACAGGTAACTTAGTCTAAAATATAAATGACAGCAGAGTATGAGCTATCTAGATGTCAACCATTTTAGCTGTAAGCTTAAAATACTGATTGGACTATAGTTCTCAAACTGATTTTTGTAACATTCTTGTCTTCATAAGTCAGTGTAATTTTGCATTGTTTAAAGTCTCACAAAGCCACTAAAAACCAATAAAAAAGAAAAACCAACTAAGGTTGTAAGTATGACACAAGTAATCTGCAAATGACTTTCAAAAGCTGTCATTTTGGAGAACTATTTCAAATATCATTTATTAAAGAAAACAAAATTATTCAATGGAAATTCAACTCCATTCAAGTCACTGAACTTGAACTACTGTGTGCAAGGTACTAAGGCATAAAATGAAAGAGACAGGTTCTTGTTCTCAAGGAGGTAGACAGGTGTGAGGCAAGAGCAACACAGCTTCCAAGGGGTTGGCAAAGCCAAGTGAGTAATGCATTCTGATAGTCAGTGGTGAAGTTGGAGCTATACTGCAACTGCCTTTGAAAAGCAACTTCAAGGTTGATTCTAGCACACACACACACTACTATGTTAGACAACTGCGCGGTTTTAAAGGAGCCTGTATTAGTGCAGGCGGCATTCAAGAAATAAGATAGGTATATTTTATGATCTCACTTTGGTGGTAATAATCTCTATCTGCATCAAATCAGTAAAGGACAAATAATGCAGGATTGAACTGTAATCTGAAAACAAGGTAATTCTTATCTTAAGCATTTGTCCTATCATCCAAGATCAGTGAGGTTTCTTTATAAACCATGGGTCAATTCTCAATTATTCAAGTGCATACCCTACTCAGAAAACTGAAAAACCTAGGTTATTTTCCTTTGTTTTTGGACCTCTCTTACCTCTAAATTTCAACTTTTGAAATGGTAAATACAAAACAGTTTTATTTACTGATGTAAAATGTAATTAGGAAGACAACTTTAATATAAAGAATATCACTTAAGAGATTCCAAAGTAAATACGGACATCGTGTTTTGTCAGAGGCTTTCTATTCGCTATGTAACTGCTCCCTCTATAGGTTGGCCATGCTGTGGTTTCCAAAATTTCATTCATGAAATATACATACTTGATGGTAATGAATGTAGAAGAGCCAATAAATTGGACAACACCATTGATTCAGCAATATTGTTGACACAATCTTGGTTAGATGTCACTATATTCACAACCTGAAAATCAAATCAACAGGATATTAAGAGTTTGGGAAATAATTTTGGACCTAAATAAAATTAAGTCCAATTAGTCAGACCCAAATAAATTTGAAGCTTCACAAAAGTGAAAAAAATGTTTGGAGGACAAAATAATTTTTAAGAGTTTAACTTTAAAAGATTGGCTTTATTACTTTGATCTTTTGTGAAATAATAAAAATAATTAAAAATGTTCATGCTCGTGTATATATTACATATATCAGCTTCCTATTAATTCAGAGATAAGAATTAAATGTAATCTAAGAAATATTTTATTTTTTTTTTTAAGATTTCATTTATTTGACAGAGAGCGAGATCACGAGTACGCAGAGAGGCAGGCGGAGGGGAGGGGGGGGGAAGCAGGCTCCCCACTGAGCAGAGAGCCTGACGTGGGGCTTGATCCCAGGACCCTGAGATCATGACCTGAGCCGAAGGCAGAGGCTTTAACCCACTGAGCCACCCAGGTGCCTCTAAAAAATATTTTAGAAACAAGTCACAATCTCGAGGTTCTTAAGATGCCTTCAATTCCATAGTGTTCATGCTCCATACTATGTATTCCAATCACAGAACTGGTGTCAGGAGTGGTTAGGAAGATAATGATCCTCACTACTGGGACTTTCTTTTTGCTTTTAGAGGGAGAAAGTAAATGTCTTCAGTGCCCAGCACAACAGATTTAGTTTATCTTTCTTTCATTATAAAGAAATAGGCATGTTTTTCTTTCAAAGAAGATGCCCTCTCAAGTCTTTTATAGTATACATCTAAAAAATCAATGTCACTTAACTTGAACCACGCGGTCAGCATCTCGAGCCAACACGTTAGATTAATGATGTTCATTTAAAAAGTTATAAGGTACGTGGAGGAATTAAGTAGAGAACCACGCTTTTCAATTAAAAGAACATGCTTGTTAAGCTTTTTGACTAATTTAACTTTTATTATTTTATTAAAAATCTTTTAAACCAAAACACAACCTAAGAACATATACAACTAATTCATAAACTGCTCATAAACCTGTTACTGCAGGGTTTAATATGGTGTTCTTTACAATAAATTGTGTATGTTACAATTAGCAGGATCATCTGAAAAATGATCCTGGGAGCTTACTCTGGATTGCCTAGATGAGACCCCCATAGCCAGGAACCTCCTGCTTCTCCCAGAGGAAAAGGCTGCACGCAGCTTCCCATGGGACCAGCGGTTTCATTCTCCTAAAAAAGGGACTTCCAACTTCTCCTGGACAGCTAAAGCCCAAAGGTTCTGGGCAGCTGACTTTCTTAGACAGCTCCTGTAAACAGCATAACAGCCCAGTTGTCTGCCTATAACCCTCACTGAAGAGGTTGCTTTTGTACTAATCTATAAAAAAGGGACAGCAATTGAAGGGAAGGGAGTAGGTCTGTCCTCTGAACACAAACCTACAGCATGTGGCCAGCAGTATGCCCTGGTCTCTGGGGACACTGAGAGATCAGGGAAATCCTGCCCCCTGTTCTTGTCATCTCTGGCTTCCAAGCTTCCCCAGTAAAGCCCATTCCTTAACCCACACTGCATGACACTACATAATGCATCCCAAGTTCTGATGCATGACAGACAATGACCACACAGGGAACCACCCTCAACATCGTGTGACGTTTGCTCTTCAAAATGAGTATACTAATTTAAATTTTAAGAACACATTTATTTGGCTTAATAGACAAAATGAAAAAAAAAAAGGAAATACATGCAAACTTCCATTCAACTTCAGATGGTGGTTAATCAAGGCCTGCAGCACATACAGTAGTGGTAGGAGAGACAGCATGCTTTAATACAAAATTCCTTTACCTCTAAGGCCAACTGCTGCACTTGACCCGCTCCATGGACTCGGAGAAGAGAAAATATTAACTTAAAGTGCCCAATGCATTCACTTTCAGAGCCTAGGGAATAAGAATAAAAGGTTTATCTTTTATTTCTAAGAGATGTTCTAAGTACACACCTTCAGAAAACTGATCTACACTGTTGTTTACTGTCGATTTTAAGTCTCTAACAACCCTTTCTCAACATTTGTGACATGGAATGAACGGAATACCTCCTAAATAGTAGTAAATCTTAAGAGGCAAAAAGTAAGATAGAATTTCTTAAGTTTGTTTTGTTTTCATTTCCATCCATACCGCTAGCTCTCAAGCTAAAAACAAATATCTCAAATACAAATACAATCCAAATGCAACTTAAAAAATAAGGGTATAAGGTGGTAATTTTACTCTCTACTTTTAGACCTCAGACCTACCCCCCTCAGCCTAATTACAGTTTGGCAGAGTGTGACATCATTTGCTTTTAATATAGACTGACTTAGAACTCTGCCAGTTGAGGACTACATTACAAACAATTGTATGGATATACAAAGGGCTCCTTGTGAAAAATACAAAAAACTGAATAGTGTTTCCATTCCTACGCACCTCAAACCCCAATCCCATATATTTACTACCATTCTGTTAACAGAATAAAAATATTAAACATTAAGATTCTATTTAGTGTATTTTTCCTTTTACTATATGGTAGCAAAACAATATGATCTGTAATTTTTTGAGGCTTCAGAAGATAATTCACTAAGACTCCTCAATTTAAAGGAGTCTGAAAATATTCTATAAATAGATTGCTTTTAAATTCATTTTCAAACCACTATAGCACTGTAATATATATGAAAAAAGAGCAAAAGAGTACCTGAGAGTTAATGATAAATGTTAATAAAAAGGATCTGGGGTCTTCAAGTTAATAAAACTGAATCTGTATTATTTTAGGTTTTATATTCCATATTTGTTATCAAAGTTAGAATTAGAAGAAGCTTTCAAATTTTCACTCGTGCATCCCCCTGCTGTCAGGCAACAGTGGTAACATTTTTGGAAATATCCTCTAATATCCTCTTAAGGCTGTTTAAGAGTGAACACTCACTTTTTTATTTCAATTTTTATACACCAAAACCTTCGGGTAGTTTCTCAAAAATGTAAGTGCCCATATGTACACAGCATTGTGTTAGATACCAGAAGGGACGAATTAGATCACCTAATAAATCAATCTAATTTAAGCACTTATTGTCAACTTACGTCATCAATGTGAAATTTTATACTATCAAGTTATTCTGTCTTTTCAACTCATTGAGACTCATTTTCTCTTAGAGATATGAATTCTAAACATGATGCCTTCACCTCCCCTCCTTCCACCTTACTGTTTATAAAAATATTACGAGTTCAATGCTTGTTACATTATACCAAGTAAAACATTATAACCAAGTATACTATTTTCCTTGAGTTTCTCAAAATCGAGAATTGGAATTTTAGGGCCCTGCTACTGTAAGGATCTTACTGATCAAAGGTACACACACCTGGATTATATTTTATGACATTTCTCAGAGCCTCCAAAGCCATTTCCACTCTTGGCAAGCGGTCTCCATGTTGCTCTGACTCCACTTTTGCAGCATGTGTGATAGCCATGAATGTGTGGAGGTACTGGGCCTGCGAGCCTATATAATCCAAAAGACTTGCAGCAAATGCTTTTGGAACCTAAGTCGAGTGGAGAAATATTTACAAGCATGTGTGCCCTCAGAAATAACTGTAAGATTCCAGAGCAACACCCATCCCCTTCCCCCAAAAAACTTCAAGGTATGGAACGATTAAATTATACATATACATGAACACCTATGGATTTGGGGGCGGAGGGAGTAAAACCTACTTGCATTAGAAAGCTTTTCTCAACTTTTCTTGTCCCAATACATTGGAGATCTGATATAGTCCCATTAGTACCTTAGTATACCAATTCTGAATTAGTATATTTCTTCCTTTTACAAATCAAAGTAATTGACAGTACCATATGTAACTTCCACGATTTGGTTATATTTTTATATTTTAAAAAATAATTATTTAAAATATAAATTTGAAAGACAGTTTTCAAAGAGACTTCACAAATCAATGAACTCATTCTGCTTAACAGCTATTTATACATATTATTCTGTGATACATAATATACATTAAGGTTTAGTAGATTTCTTTTTTCCCAAGTGCTTTAAAACTTTGTTTAAACTTTGCTTTAAACTTTAAAACTTTGCCTTAAAACTCTTAAACTTTAAAACAAAGCCCCACTGGGGCATCTTGGTGGCTCAGTCGGTTAAGCATCTGCCTTCGGTTTGGGTCGTGATCCCAGCGTCCTGGGATCCAGCCCTGCATTGGGCTCTCTACTCAGCAGGGAGTCTGCTTCTCCCTTTCTGTCTGCCACTCCCCCTGCTTGTGCTCTCTCTCAAATAGATAAATTAAAAAAAACAAAAAAACAAAAAATCCCAAAGCCTCACTTCTTCCCTTCTTACAGACCAACCAACCACCAAATCCTCCTTGCCACATACTCCAAAAAAAAACCTACAACAAAAAATTCCTACATGACCACCAAGCACTAGAAGACAAAAAAGCTCCTCGTTTGCTTCTGAAAGTGATTAGGGATCATCAAAAGAAATGACATGGTTTGACCTCAATCCTTTTCTAAAAAAATCTCTTTGCTTTCCACTGGTATTTTCTTATTTTTCTCTAATAATTGGCCAGAGAAGTACTTCTGGCTGGTGGTCTGATATTCTACGTGATGGAGGGAATGTGTAAATGATCTTGCACTTCCAGGAGAGACTAGTAAGTTGAAGGCATATGCACATTACACAGGCAGGTAGCATCATGCATAAAATACAAAAAAATAGCTGGGCAAGGAATACTTATTTTCATGAATCCACAAAACTAAATTCTTTAACAAGCAAAATAAAGAGGCTTATAAATTACCAATGGTAACCCCATCACATACCCAGATTAGTATAAGGCATTTGGCAAAGAACATGTATAATTCCAACTTATTTAGTGTGAATAAACTAGCAGCTTTCAATAAAAAATGACTGAAGGTATCAGACAAAACTAAAAGTAGAGAGCTTACCTCTAGTTGGAAAGTAGGGACTTCATTATACACCCTAACAAAAATCTCCCCTACAATAAGTTCTTTGGCATGATCACTATAAACAAATTCTGATCCGTAAGTCTTGTCACAATCGCCCTTTTTAAAAAAGAAAACGGACTGTTAGATGTAAATCAGAAACATCAGAGTCTGGTTTATAAATCTAACAATATTCAATTTAATAATTTAACAGATCAATAGCCTGGAAATTCCATTTCTTTTCTAGAGGAAAAATGCGGTGGGACACACATCATAGCATTCAGTGTAGAATTAATGTTTACAACTAATAATATGAACTCTGGAATAGGCATGAGTTATTTTTTAGTCCAAAGGTTAATATTATAACTCATTCTAAAATTTCAAAAGATCACAGAGGTCATCGAATGAAGTGTCTTAGAGCTAATGTTTATAAAGCAAGTATGACACTTGGTTCTTCTCACTCCACTCAGCAGACATCTGGCCTGGTCAGCTCTAGGGGGATGGAGCTAAGAAATGAACGCATCTGGACTGGCCTTTAAAAAGTAATACACTGAATTGAAGTGCTAGAAAATATAGTCTCTGAAGAAAAAAAAGAAAAAAGACATGGTAATTTTCTAAAAGTTGCCAAACCGGGAAGCGTATCCATTTAAGGAAAAGGAAAAAGACAGAAAAGAGGAATGGGAGAAAAACAGCACCAATGAAATATAGGTTGAAATTACACAGAATTTAAGTTGGACTGAAATGATATGTAAAAGTATACAATAAACTGTGAAGTGTTACACAAAGAGAAGATGCTATTATGTTTCTTCTGGCAAAAGAACAGACGGATAAAAACGTGAGACCTGTTCTCCCCAGCTCCGCAATTCTCAAAACGTTGATCTATAGAGTTCTGAGTGACTATCATGAAATGAGTTTAAAAAAAAATACTGAATTCAGGACATAATATTGGTGTTTGTTGTTTAATAAAATCTAAGCCAATAAACCCAACTGTCTGCTAAACCATCAAGTCTCAACCATCTAGTGCATAGACTACGCAGGCCTTATTCTTCTTGGCCACAGGACTGTCTTGTTCTGTTTTTGTTTTTGTTTTTGTTTTTGTTTTCCACAGCTTCATAGATTCTCCACCAGAAGGTGGAAGACAGAAGAAACTGTTCGATTCTGATACCAGGAAGCAACTTTGATGTACTGGGAAAAGAAGCCAAAGAGAACAACTGCAAGAGCGCTTTTGGGGAGAAAAATTCGTTAAAAAGGGGAACAGCTACACATAAATGGGACAAACACAAATGTATCATTAAGTACAAGAATGCCGTTCTTATATGGGCCACCCATTAGGTGGCAAAAACCTGTAGGCCTGATTAACACCAAACGGAGAAACAGTACGTTTCTGTCTTGTCAGTACTGAATTGTTTCCGGAGAATATTTTTTGAGACTAAGTAACCCCAGAAGTTTATGAAATAATAACATACCTTTTTAATCATGTTTTCCTGTTGGGATTCAAGAAACTCAAGTAGTTCTGCTCTTGTAGAATTATTCCATATCAAATAGGGGCTCTCAGTGTTGCTGTTGAGCATCTTCAGAATCTAGGACACAGAATATTACTGTTTTGTAACATTTAGAAAAAAATAGTGCAAGTTATCATTTACTGAAACTGCTGATGACATGCCAACCGCTGTAATAAGTGTCTTAAGTATAATGGGCCTCAATAATTCTAACGAGTTTGTTGATATTATCCAGTTTGCAGCTGAGAAAAATCAAAGCTAAGAGCAATCTAATGATTCGTCCCAGGTCACACAGCACAGTCCTTAAGTGGGGAAAACTGGGATTCAAATCAGTCTGTGTGACTTCACATCCTTAACATTTGCTCTGCTACAGTGAAAAATACATTAGATAGTTTGTGCTGAAACATTTAATAAACTCTTAGCAAACACAGGCTTAGAAAGAATCATTCCATACTAACTTTATATAAACATATCTGAAAACAAAATCTACATCTTTCTGAAGCACACTGCTGTGAAGGCAAGCAAAATTTATGGGCAGAGACTCACTTTCGATTTTCTTGGCCAAACCCAGACTCAAGGCTGCATTAAGCAGTTCTGAAAACATAGCTTCTGCTTAGCCATCCACGGTGCTTTCCTTTTGTCTATTTGGTTCTCCGCAATTAGAAGTGAATAAATAGACATCTGACTCTCTTCCCAATGTTTTAATACAAATTTTTGCACATTTTACATTTACAAAGCTCTATGCTAGCATGAAGTCAGTGGATTATTATCTTCGTCTTAGACAAAACCATCTAACTTGATTTAAAAATGTTAACTACTAGTTAAGTAAAATGACTGAAAGAATATATTCTTAGGAAGGACGCCTGGGTGGCTCAGTTGGTTAAGCGTCTGCCTTCAGCTCAGGTCATGATCCCAGGGTTCTGGGACTGAGCCCCACAACGGACTCCTTGTTCAGAGGGGAGCCTGCTTCTCCCTCTGCCTCTGCCTACAACTTCCCCTGCTTGTGCTTTTGCTCTTTCTCTCTCTGACAAAGAAAAGAAGAGAAGGAGAAGAGAAGAGAAGAGAAGAGAAGAGAAGAGAAGAGAAGAGAAGAGAAAAGAAAAGAAAAAGAAAAAAGAATAGAAAAGAAAAGAAAAGAAAATACAGTCTTAAGAGAATTGTAAAACTTTGAGAATTGTGGTTTAAAATAAACATTTTGAAAAATCCAGATGGCGTTCAGACCAAGATTCTTAAATGCTTTTTCCCCCTTGTAGTTTATCAACAACCTGCCAGTATTTCTGGAAAGAATGTCTCACCAGTAAAATACATCATACTGCTGAACGCAAAGTTCAGAAAAAGCACGAAGATTAAGAGTGGCATCTAAAGCTCTTCACCTCTTACTCAAGGGACACTGAAAAGCAATGGCCTACACCAAAAAAAGAATCAGACTGAATTAAAAACAAATGTTTAATAAATTCTAAGAATACTTCACATCTGGGACACTGAGGACTTCTTCCCTTACAAAAGTATTGGATAATCATAAGAGAAAACATAAAAATAGTCTACTATTCTTCCATTCGAGGATAACTACAGTTAACATATTAGTACAGATCCATCCATCCACTTTTTTAATACCAAAAATGGAATTTTTGGCCTTTTCACTTAAAATACTTTAAACATCTTTTAATGTCTTTAAACATACCTGTACAATTTAGGGCTTCATAGTATTCTAATGAATGGATTTTTATAGTTTAATTCTTTAATGCTACATTCTTAGATTGTTTCTCAATGATCCTCACAGAAGAGGCCAAAGAGGTTAGTAGAGCTGTCAAAGTCATGCTTGATTTCTGTCATGAATGCATGTTATGTGTGCATGGATATGTGTTAGCTTTTAGGATTTCAACTCTAAGTTAGAGATTGTAAGAAACAGCCAAAAATGGTGGCACCTGGGTGGCTCAGTCAGTTAAGCGTCTGCCTTCAGCTCAGGTCATGATCAGGGTCCCCCATCAGGCTCCGTGCTCAGTGGGGAGTCTGCTTCTCCCTCTCCCTCTACCCCTCCCACCCACTCATGCTCTGTCTCTCCTCTCTTCTCTCAAATAAATAAATAAAAATCTTTGGGGGAAAAAAAGGAAAGGAAAAAAAAGAAAAGAAACAGCCAAAAATAGACTCTGGGTCTCCTAACTCGCAGCTCTCTGCCCATTGTGAAATACCATTTCCAAGTTCATTCTATTTTCCTGTCCCCTTGTGACTCAAGGTTGGTAAGAATTATGGTGGGCTCCAGAGCCGAGAAACAAAGTTAATCTTCCCCTGCAGAAAGAGTGGGCTTGTAGACCTGATACCATCAGCATCAATCCATAATAAACTGAATTTCTTGGATGAAAGAACAAACATGAACATTTTCAATTTTTAGGTTTCCTAGAGCAATCAACATTGGTGTGTTGCTCTACTATTTAAATGATCCTGGAACATTCATCAAAACCCGGGCTACCTCCGTACCACGTACCTCCGTAGCACTAACCACAGCAAGTTTTCTAGCAACATAGGGTGTCAGCATGCCAGCTAAACTTTTTCTTATGGTTGGATTTTCTGGGGTTGCCTGTTCTTCAGGCAGATATCCTCCAAGGCGACTTAGGGCACGGACACTCAGTTTAGCGAGGCTGTTGGCTACTTCCTGTTACAAAAAAAAATTAAGACATTGAAATAGATCTGTTATATTACATAAGTAACATGGTACCTTTATGGAATCAAAACCATATGGAAAAAAACAAAACAAAACTATATAGGACACATTTAAGGAGCAAAAGCAAGTCCCCAACACTGATGTCAAAGCTTATGCATTAGAGCTTACTTTTTCATTTACAAAGAAGATCAGAATTTGTATACTCATTTATAGCCAATACAGTATCTTGTAGATAACTGGAGGAAGCACATTTGGGGGTAGGGTGGGGAGTAGGGGATAGGCAGGCAGACTTGCCTGCTAAAGAAACACACGAACAACAGGAATAGTGAATGACAGTGACTAAAAAAGGAGAGACAGGAAAAAATATTCTAGAAAATCAGTTAAGTACTCAGTATCTAGGGGTGGCTAGCCCCAACAGCCCAATATTACTGTTATATTTCCCTGTGTTACACAACCATAATTTTGCAATCATAAAGGTGACTCTAAGTAATCAAGAAAAGACTGTTATATTCAGTATATGCTACTGCAAATTCCCATCCCTTGAATCCCTCTAGCATAAATGGTTAAAATAAAAAGTTCTGGGGCTTAAGAGCAATAAACTTAGTTATCTAGAAAAACAGTTTATGTCTGTGGCTCTGAATAGCTGGAACTTTGCTTTCCATTAATCCGGCATTAACGTGTGGAATGGTTCAAATTCAAGATTAAAGCAGTGTGAAAGTTACCTGCTGGTTTGTTTCCTCGCTTTTCTGAATGCCACTCTCTTCTAGTGTATAGTCATAATTAAACAGATAACCAAGCAGATGCCACAAAATCCCAGCCTGAAATAGGTGTGTCTGAAGCCAGAAATCCACAGCAAAAGAACTGACACATTCTACTCCAAGAGCAGCAACCCGTGGAATACTCTGAGAGAATAAGAATAATGAAATTAATTACAGGGTTTAAAAAAACTCCCAAGAGAAACTGGTTGTGAATGTATGTCAAGCTAGCTATCTTACTGTGCAAGATGTTTATACCTCCTATTTTCAATTCCAACTTAAATCTGAATCCAATATCCTTTAAAGCCTAAAATTAAAAGTGACCCTGTGACAAGACACAGAATTATCTTTGAAGCGTTCAAAGACTTGATAATACAGTTTTCTTCATTTTTCGTATCTTTAATTTTTAAAAATAGTGGTAAGGCATTAATAGCAAATCACAGGCTAGGATCCTAAGTGTATCAGCAGTATCTTTAGTGCAGGTCTATGGATTTGGTTCCCTATATCAGAGTTTGTATTCTCATTACATACTTCTAAGAACATCGTATAAATATAGTTGAGAGATTTATCAGATTCCGTATTTCTAGATACCTCAGGCCAGGATCAGTTCCCCAATCCTGTTCTATTCCAAAGCAACTCACTCTCTCCAGTTACCTAAGAAATCTCTCTCTCCTTCCCAGTCACCTCTTCCATCGACCCCCAGCCAGTTGCCTTCAGCACTACTGGATTGGGAGAAAGTGCTAAGTTCTCAGCTCCACAGAGCTCTTCCTACCAGGCAGTTATTGACTATTTCAGGTTTCACATGGTCCTTTACTTGCATTAGATCTATTTACTCTAGTGTCTCATTTCTTCTCTGCCTCTCTTCGAATGTTCAGATGAGACCCACTTAGCTTTACCTGTATCACTTTAGTTTCATTCCTTATGGGCCACTGTAAGAACGAAAAGCCTCCATTTACAACAAGGGTTCCATGAAAACTGGTTTTAGAGACCCAAATAATGCACATAAGAATGATTTTGGGAAAACAGTTTATTTATAAATTGGGGACTGGCTACTTACTTGACAAGAGCACCCATTGCTTATTGCATCCAGAAAGCATTAAAAATGAACCATACCTTGCCAAAATACAGCACCCGACAGAGATCCTTGATGATGCCAGGCATTTCTGTGATCTTCTCTCGGCATTCTTCAAACTGAGCGGCCACACTATAGCATTTGCTAATGTGTCCACACACCTGCATACAACAAAACAGAGCAAAATAAGAGAGTTACATGTGCATTCCTTATTTAAGACAGCAGAAGTCAAATCAGCAAAGATTCATGAATAATGTTTTAATAGTATATATGATTCTCCAAAATTAAAAAGAACATTTCTATTGAATCACCAGTATTCCTGGTTATGATTTCCCATAGATGCAGGGTTGGCAGCCAAAGGCCACGCAGTGCATAGGCCAAATTGACCGTGACCTGTTTTTGTATGGGCGGGAGCTAAGAATGGTTTTTACATCTTTAAAAGGCTGCAAAGAAAACAACAAAAGTATACAACAGAGACTGTATATAGCCTGAAAGTCTCAAATGTTTCCTCTCTGGACCTTTATAAAAATTGCTTGCCAGCTCTGGATTAAGGTATTTTTGTCCAACCTATTAACATTGCAGAATTACAAGTCTATGTACATACTGCACTTCAAAATAGAGGATGAAACTAAAAAGCTTGAGCTTGATTGTTTTAAATTCTAAAATCTGCTGGCATAAAAAAAGGATCACATAAAAGATGCATTCTACAATAATCTCAATGAATTCCTGATGGATTTTCTATCAAAGAATTCAATTATAACCTTAATAGAAAGAAAATAAACCAATTAAAACATCATGGGCGGGGTGGGGGAGGCAAGCGCCTGGGTGGCTCAGTCAGTTAAGTGTCTGCCTTCTGCTCAGGTCATGATCCCAGGGTCTTGGGATCAAGCCCCGCATTGGGCTCCCTGCTCAGTGAAAAGCCTGCTTCTCCCTCTCCCTGCAGCTCTCCCTGCTTGTGCTCTCTCTGTCAAATAAATAAATAAAATCTTAAAAAAAAACAACACTATAGGAATGGATTATTGTATCGATATAAGCCAATGAACGTTAGCTGAACCTGTGGTAATCATTTCACAATATATATAAATCAAAGCATCAAGCTATATATGCCCTAAATTTATACAATGATGTATGTCAATTATTTCTCAGTACAACTAGAAAAAAAATACCAGGGATGGTAGACAGAGGTAAAGAAGGAAATTAGGGAAGGGGGCAGATGATAAAGCAAACAAGAATGGCAAAATGACAAATGTTTGAAACTGGGTGGTGGGGACAGAAAGGTTCATTATACTGTTCTGTAAGGAAAAAAAAAATTAAGCCACTAGATCACAAGTGATTTAGTGCAATACTTCTTAAAGCATGATACAGAGACCAATAGCATCAGTATCACTTGGGAATTCGTTAGAAAAGCATATTCTCAATCCTCCATCCCAGAACCACTGAATCGGAAACTGTGGGCAGCAAGTAGGGGGAGTGGAGGTCAGCCACCCACATTTTTATGAGCCCTCCAAGTGATCCTCATAGATGTTCAAGTCTGAACTACTACTAGTCGAGTGTAACTTTCTCAGAACCATACATGTCAGCCTCACCTGTACTGACATGTCACTTGGTTTACTAGAACGATTCAAGACAGCCACACAGCGACTAAATGCCTCCTGTAACACCTGCGGAGAAAGAAGTCAGCCATTAACTCTCCATTTGGACTTGCAGTTGGAAAAGTCTTTTTTGGTAGGAATAAAATATTAAAAATCTTTTCATATTAGATACTTGGTAAATAAACGTGTTTTGCTCAATTAACATTTGTTAAATAAACAAAGGATTCCCTAGAAGTTTCTTTTTAAACATGCCCAGTAAGCTATTTTTTAAGTCGCAAGTTTACCAATCTTGAATCCAGTACTCTCCAATTCACATTATGAAATAAAGCTCCATTCTACCTTCACTTCTGACATTAGAATATGGAGACTACAGTATGTTATTTGCTGGAATAAATTAAAATTAAGAAATTATATCAACTGTACTTGTACTTGGTGAATTCTCTTTTGCCAAAAGTCATACGACGTGCCTGAAGGAGCTTGAAGTGAAGCACAGAGGTCATTCCACATTACCTCAATTCCATTCTCCCTCCTGAGCTCTTCAGCATTGAGGGCTGAGCAGTTGACAGTATGGAAAGCCAGCTCTGTAGCAGCAGGCAACAATGGTGATTCTTTTGAGAAAAGGAGGTCATCTGAAGTTTCCATTGTTATAGTCCTAATTAGCATGGGGTATCCTGCATATTTATAAGGCTGTAAATCTGAAATAATCAAAGGTTAGTGCTGGAAAAATGGCAAACAAAACAAAAACTGACTGTCATGGTTTTAAGTTAATTCTGATGCTATGTTTAATTATGTTCCCTTAAAGAAAATGACAAAATATTTAACATCTTAGATGTCTCCTAATTCTAGTTCATAAAAAGAAATTAAACCTGGCATAAATCCCTTGGATCTTTTCTTTTTCTAGCACGCTTGTTTGGCCGATTTCTCTAAAATGTTTCCACCAAAAATAGAGTATTTTCTGATAGGTTAACTGAACTTAAGTGTGTAGTGGTTTTGATTCTTCGCAAAATTTTTCTTTTTTTTTTGATCCTTCACAAAATATTTATTTTCTATGTTGTCCATGGGATCTTTATAACTTTTCACTTGATCACAGACAGCACAGACAAATCAGGATCCCACACCAGAATTTGTTGGGTATAAATCCCCTTTGGGATAAGTGGGAGACACAGCCTGAGAAAACATTATGATCTTGATAATAAACCAATGGTGAGCCCCAACTGCCCCTCTCATATAGTTATTAGCCATTAAAATATAACCAAGGGTTTGAAAAAGACTTCTTTAAACTCATTCTTATTAGTGGTAAATGCAATATAGCTAAACGCTTTACAAATGTGTTCTGTTCAACTCATGCAAAAGTGAATCAATTAATCACTGCTCTCAAATTGCTAGATCCCCATGCTGTTCCCTCCAATACTAAAACTGCAAGCCCACTTGTCTTCAATTGCCCAACAGCCCTGCTTATCTCAAATCCCCACGGTCCTCTCTTCCTTCTCTCCTAACATCATCCTACAGAGCAAATGGGTCTCCCACACGGCGCTTCAAGCCAAGTTCAGTTCCCAAGCCAAAGGATACCGGCTGTCTTGAACCTAACTTCCCATTCCCAACAAAGCCTTTAAAGTTTACAACATAATCCTGGCTTTGTAGGTGCTACTGTTACTGCAAATGACCCTGCAAACATGCTGGAAATTCCCAATAACCCTGTACACTGAAATCATACCTATTTCTTCTAAAACAGTGTTTTTCAAACTGTCCAGAGAGGTTTTTTCTTTTTTTTAAAGATTGTTTTATTTATTTGACAGAGAGAGAGAGAGAGCATGAGCAGGGGCAGCGGCACAGGAAAGGGAGAAGCAGGTTCCCCGCTGGGCAGGGAGCCCAACGCAGGGCTTGATCCCAGGGCTCTGGGATCACGACCTGAGCCAAAGGCAGACACCTAACCGACTGAGTCACCCAGAGGCCCCAGGATCAGAAAGTTCTGAGAGCTACCATAGGAAATGAGAAGTATTAGAAAAGCATATGAGCATGTGGAAAGTTTCTGTTGCTTTTTTAAAGACCAGATCAGCCTTCAGGAGCTTTTAAAGTTATAACAGGTGCAGTCTTTTACAAGTGATTTAAGAACATGAAATGATCCTTAAATTCCAGATCTATTATAGATCTCATTTAATGTTTGCTGCTAAATGGCTAAACACAAAAAACCTCCACAGAACACAAATGTCCTTCAGGAAGGAATAACGAAAATTTGCTGGAAATGCAAAATATTGAAAACCGTAGGTATGAAGTGGAAAGTATAATACAAACAACATTCTGGGCCTTCTGACAGAAAACTATTCTTTTACTATATCTAAAATGCAATTCTAAGAATTTTGTGAAATAAAAACTCTGAATCTATTAAAATATGCTACAGAAACAAGTAACCTCGTAGAATTAGCTGGAAGGTAAACTAAAATTTGAGAATAACATATGCCTTACCTTCTTTATGACGGTTGAAGAGGATGCTCTGTGTTTTCAGAATTAAAATTATATTCTCTGGATCTGGCCCATCCACTATTTTTGCTGATTTGGTACATAAAAATTCATACGCTTTATTTACTTTTTCAAACATATCCTGTAGTATGACCAAAGATAATTAACTTTTAGTTTGGAACATCTCAAACCACAATGTCGATAGAACACAGCTGGTTTGTATTTTACAAGTAACGTCTTTAGTTATTATTTTGTTGTTTTTTTACATTAAGGAATTCATTCCAATTGTAATCTAGCTGGTATACGTGGAAGGTGAAACTTTTTCTCCCCCCCAAAAGCTTTTTATTGATCTTCATACCATTACTAAAAAATTCTTCACTGGGTTTATAACTACATTGAACTCATACACACTAAAGACAGTTTCTGAGCTATTATAAAAATAGTTATAATAGAAGAGGTACTATTTACTGAGTACTATAGCAGGCATTGTACTAAATATGCTTTACAAACATTTTCTCATTAAATCCTTTAAACAGCCACATGAGGTGTGTACAGTTATATCCTCATTTTTTAGATAATGTTAAATAACTTGCCCAAGATCACAAAGCCAATTGGTGATGGGCTAAGACTTACACTCAGGTCTGACTCCTAAATCCATTCTCTTAAACTATTCCAACACTATATTATGTTCTTTGACCTACATGTCGATAATTGTGTCAGGGTCATATTCTTTTATTATTATAGCTTTATAGAGTATTTTAACATCTAGTTGGTTAAGTCTAGAAATTTAATACTGATTTCAAAAATTTCTTCCTATTTTGATTTTCTCTCCCAGATGAATCTGAATTGCTACACATTTCTCAAAAAAATCCCCAGTTTTTATTAAAAATGTCGCAAACATATAAAAGTATCTTTTCAATATCAAGTCTTCCCAATTAGGAATACTGTCTCTAATAAAAAAAAATATTAACATTGAAATCAGTGAAAATTACTCCAAGTCTCTAGCAATAAACTACCAGTCTTAGTCATATAAGTTACTGTGTGATTTCATCTTTTAGGAATCTTTCTTGGTATTTTAGTAGGAAGCTGGAAGAGGCAGGATCAGGAAATGTTGACACCTGATAACTTTAAGTCTGATCCAAATTTTCCACTTTTTCAGTTAGAACAATATGAAACTGGATGTCATTAGAAAAAAAAAAAAATTAAGTTCACCGCAACTCTATGGTCAAATAATCTTCGACAAAGCAGGAAAAATATCCAGTGGAAAAAAGTCTCTTCAATAAATGGTGCTGGGAAAATTGGACAGCTTTATATAGAAGAATAAAACTTGACCTCTTACACCATACACAAACAAAACTCGAAATGGATAAAAGACCTCAATGTGAGGCAGGAATCTATCAAAATCCTAGAGGAGAACATAGGCAGTAACCTCTCTGACATCGGCCACAGCAACTTCTTTCAGGACATGTCTCCAAAGGCAAAGGAAACAAAAGTGAAAATGAACTTTTGGGACTTCATCAAGACAAAAAGCTTCTGCACAGCAAAGGAAACAGTCAACAAAACAAACAGGCAACCCACGGAATGGGAGAAGATATTTGCAAATGACACTACAGATAAAGGTCTGATGTCTAAGATCTATAAAGAACTCCTAAAACCCAACACTCAAAAAACAGATGATCACGTCAAAACATGGGCAGAAGACATGAACAGACACTTCTCCAAAGAAGACATACGAATGGCTAACAGACACATGAAAAAATGTTCATCTTCATTAGCCATCAGGGAGATTCAAATCAAAACCACATTGAGATACCACTTTACGCCAGTTAGAATGGCCAAAATCAACAAGACAGTAAACAACGAATATTGGAAAGGATGTGGAGAAAGGGGAACCCTCTTACACTGTTGGTGGGAATGCAAGTTGGTGCAGCTACTTTGGAAAACTGTA
The DNA here is from genome assembly GCA_028534135.1 of Potos flavus. Lineage (NCBI taxonomy): Eukaryota > Metazoa > Chordata > Mammalia > Carnivora > Procyonidae > Potos > Potos flavus. Next base: position 77,359,832 of record CM052898.1, on the reverse strand, counting down.
TGGCGATTCCTTAAGAAATTAAAAATAGAGCTACCCTATGATCGTGCAATTGCACTACTGGGTATTTACCCCAAAGACACAGATGTAGTGCAAAGAAGGGCCACATGTACCCCAATGTTCACAGCAGCAATGGCCACAATCGCCAAACTGTGGAAAGAGCCAAGATGCCCTTCAACAGACAAATGGATAAAGAAGATATGGTCCATATATACAATGGAATATTATGCCTCCATCAGAAAGGATGAATACCCAACTTTTGTATCAACATGGACAGGACTGGAAGAGATTATGCTGAGTAAAATAAGTCAAAGAGAGAGAGTCAATTATCATATGGTTTCACTTACGTGTGGAGCATAAGGAAAAACATGGAGGACATTGGGAGAAGGAAAGGAAGAGTGAATTGGGGGAAATCGGGAGGGGGAGATGAACCATGACAGACTGTGGACTCTGAGAAACAAACAAAGGGTTTTGGAGGGGAGGAGAGTGGGGGGTTGGGTGAGCCTGGTGGTGGGTATTAAGGAGGGCACGTATTGCATGGAGCACCGGGTGTGGTGCATGAACAATGAATCTTGGAACACTGAAAAAATAAAATTAAATTTAAAAAAAATGAATTAAGTTCATCCACATTCCTAATGTTCAATTATTCATATAACTGTCTGGTAGAGTTCATTCTCAGATAGGAGAAAATATCCAGAAGTTATTAGTCACAAGGGCAGTCCTTTTGGTAAACCGAGGGAAGACCATTCGTGCAAAAACCATGGGCGTGTGGGCTAAAAGTTAATTTAACATACACTGGGCATTATATTATGAGGCAGATACTAGCAGAGGAAGTGAGTAGTGTATCTCCTCTCCATCTACAATAATAATAGAGCAAAAGGAAGTCAATCCAAAAGTCCTAATTCCAAAGGCAGTACATACCCTCCCTTCTGGATTCTTATCAGGGTGGTACTTTTGTGCAAGTCTGAAGTAAGCTTTTCTAATCTTGCTCTCATCATGCCTGTTAAAAAGCAAAATTATTTTTTTAACAAAGTAAGGTGCAAGAGAAAATTTTATATCATTATTTAAAACAATACTGTAAGAACCTTTTATTATACATGATCATGTATTAGGCATCAAACTAAATCCAGCAAGTCAAGGAAGAATATTCTTTATATGTTATCTTTACATCTGAAAGATAAAACCTCAATGTTCCCTATGGAAAGTTATCAATCACTTCAAATTACAAAACCATATTTAAAGAACTAAGATTTTTTTTTTCAAACTAGTTTTTCAAAATGACACTTCAAACTCTGTAATTTTAAGTAATTTTAACTATCATCCTTGCCAAAAATACACAAATTCAGCCTATAGTTAAGAAAAATGTCCTTTAAACCATTTTTCTCTAATATTATCTATTCTTTTTTTTCTAATATTATCTATTCTACCATAAAAATGTTCTCTATTAAATTAGTGAAGTAAACCTGCATTCTTATATATCTGTCACTTAGTGACCTAAACATACTGCTACCAGATCTCTTCCTCATGTATAACACAAACTGTAAGAGGGAGGGGGAAGATGAATATGTGAGTAACCACCATGTGTCAGGTATAGTGCCAGGTGTTTTTTGCATCCATTATTTCAATTAATAGAGAGCGAAGACTGTACCAGCAAGGACAGAAAAATGTTAATTCCACTAATAAATTTGCAATAAATAATAACCACATGGATACAGTTCCATATGGCTAGTCCCATAGGTGCATATATCAAAGAATAGGCAAAAAATTTAAAAAGCTGTTTAAGAATTTCATCTTTGATATTAATATTCTACGACAAAGCAGAAAGTTACTATACTGTAATACTGAAAATAACTCACGGCCCCTGTCCTTGAGGCAGATTAAGCACTTCATAAGCATCATCTATGGACATTGTAGGTGGCTTCTTTTCTACTTCCTTCTTCCAGGCATCAAGTGTATCTTTTAGAAGCTTAACCTTAAAGTCAGAGGATTAAAATTTATATGTCTTAAAGTATCTCTTAAAGTAAAACTATTTCAGAATGTAATTTTTAAGTTACAGAATTCTTGTGCTATATATATTTAAAGTGACATTTCTAGGCTATCCAATTATTACAGTTCTCTAAACTACAAATAATTAAAATCGCCTTCTTAGCACTGCTAAATAGAGAGCAAGGTATCTGCTACAGGGCTACATCCCTCTTTTTCTTATGTGATTTTTTTAGAGGGGGTGGAGGGGCAAAGGGAGGAGGAGAGCAGGAATCTTAAGCAGGCTCCACGACTAGCATGGAGCCTGAAGCAGGGCTTGATCCCACAACCCTGAGATCATGACCTGAGCTGAAATCAAGAGTCGGACACTTTACTGACTGAGCCACCCAGACAACCCTCTTATGTGAAATATTTATTCTCTACCAATCTTTAGGTCTTTATTTTTAATTGTTAAGCGTTCAGGAAGTACAGAAAAATTTGAAACTAGTAGATGATACACTGCAGTAAGAAAGAAAGCAGTATATGGTGGCATGCTTCTCCAGTAATCTAATGTAATTCCTGGTAAGCTGGCATTCAAACAAATCTAAGGGATAGTAAAAACAAGGGAGTCTGGGTAGCAGGTCAGAAGAAGAAAGCTAGTATTTACTGCATGTCTCTATGCCAAGGAGCTAGGTGCTTTACAGACTGTAGCGCTGTAGCAGACTTAATTCTTTTATAAAATTGCAATAATATATTTGGAAACCATTCAGTTCTGAGCTATAGCTCCATGTTTCCCACTTAATAAGTGATGGAACTGGATTCAAACCTAGGTCTGACTAAAAAACCCATACTGTTCTATTACTTCATGCTGAATCCAAACCAAGTGGCAGAGACACCTGTCTTCATTTGGTCGCAATACTATAAAGAAGCAATGTCTAGAACAGTACGGAACAGAACTGTTCCGTACGAACAGAACTGTTCTAGCAATGTCTAGAACAGTACGGAACTGTTCTGAAATCTTTTGTTGGTAAGGATGATGGTATAACCTCTACTACAGTAACAAACCAACATGGGCACCCAGGCCTACTTTATTCCAGGCTTCCAGTAGATATTCAGGAGCTCAAGTTAGAGAGTTCCTAAGGGCACTGCTGTAAAAATCAGCAGGTCTCACTTAGTACCTCCTATGTGTGCCAGGAATTATGCTATTTTTTAATATGAGTTCTCAATTTTCCCAACCACATGAGATAGTTGCTATTAGTAGTAGTAGTACTATTAGTATAACTGAGGCCTAGAGAAATCAAGCAATGTTAAACAGACCTATTAATGGCCCAGCTGAGACTCAATCCCAGACTGCCTAACTCCAATATCTGTGAGCTTACTCAGTGTGCTCTAAAGACGTTTCCACCAAGCCATTATAGTATATAATTGTTCATATATATATGAAATTATGTTTATATTTGTCAAAAAGATAAAGATTGTAAAGTTCTTAATAATTCCTCAAAAAGTTATCTTTCAGTTTGAGATTTACCCAAATAGATTAAACAGACTCAGAGTTGCATAGTGCTTAAGTAAGGGGGAACACTTAAGGAAGCTATAATCCTTATCAGAGGAGGAAGAAATATCCAGAAGTGATTAGAGGCTATTTTTACAGTTTGAGAAGGCACAAAATAATCTACTGACTTACCGGATCTTTAATGGGCCAATCAGGAAACCGGAGTGTATCACAAAGTTGTTTGAGGTAATAAATATTACAAAATAGTTCATTTTCTAGTTGTGGATAGTTGATTACTGGGATGGGACAATATTGATAAAGTGCTCTTGTGTTACTCTGAAGACGTGGTGTGAAATCAGCAAGATGGGCAGCAATCTTCTCTATCATGAGGCGCCTACAATTACAAAAATCTCCAAGCATTATGAAGGGATTATTTCAGTGGGGAAAAAAAAAAGGTTAAGACAGGTAATCACACACGATAACAACATGGATCTTCTTTAGAGTAACTCAATTACTGGCCTAAAATTGAGTGTTTATAATATGTTACTGAGGGCATTCTAAAGTTACTGTGTAAAAATCCTCGATATAAAATTTATTTGTAGTACTTACCTATCAAGACAACTATAGAACAAAAGGCTGGTATTTCCAGTCCTTTCAAAAATCAGTCATTAGAAGGTCAAATGGTATGGCATCTGCATACCTCATGCAATGCATGAGGGCATAACCAGGGGACTAAGTTTCCCAGCACCCCAAAGAAGCCCACTACATGGTATTTATTTTAGTTAACAATCTGGGCTCTGGCCCTCAGTTCAGCAAAAACTTGATGTGATTAGTATACAGACAGCTATATCTTTTAGATAGAGACTCTTATTAACCAGAGGAGAAAAACATTAGATAGAAAAATTGTGTTTTAAACCTTTTCATATTCCTATACATTTGTTCCCAGTGAAAAACAAGACCGTCATATAGAATATATTCAAGTTGGTGGCTAGCACATGCCAAGTCTATGGGTCAACCTAAGGAGACAAGCCAAATGATAAACAGAGTGGCACTGTGAGTGCGAAGTCAGCCAAGGGAGTGAATAACTGATTCAGAAGATCAACTGCCATCTAGCTAAGAGGACTGAGAGGTTCTCCACAGAAGTGGAGAAGTGGCCTTGACATTTGATCTATGAAGTGTGCACTCTTTTCCAGAGCCTGTCTGGATGCTGACAACTGCTTTTGTGCCTCTCCTTTTTCTTTTCCTCTTAAAGGACATTCTTTAGGAATGCTAATTTTCACATTAAGGTCAGAATGTGCTGACTAGCGGGCCTCATTCTAAAATGATTTGGGGTTATCTTTGGTGGGATCCATTCTATGTGGGCACAGTTTTTAATTAGCAGAGAACAATTCTATTTCCAAATACCAAGAGGGCGTGTCTTGATTTTATCTCCATATATTCCTTGTATATACTGCCTAAAATTCTACCAGTTCTATAACTTGATTTAAGAATCACCAGTGGTTAACAGGCTCTACCCTTATATAAAGCTCTATTAAAGTAAAGTAACTTTGTCAAATCATTTTAGAATAGAAAAAAGCTTACAGCCCAGTCCTGTCAAACTCGTCACTTGATTTGGCACCAAAGACTACTATAGCTTAGATCATGTAGCTAGTGAAAGCTGTTCTTTTAACAGTCAAACCAGATGGCAAGATGCACAGATTCTGAGTAAAAATACAAACAGTCAATGGGCTATTTACCTCATTTCACTGCTCCAGATTGCTTCTGGAGTATCAAATTCTCCTAGAAAAATCTCAGAAAACTTTTCAGGCTCATAATTTTCTAAGTAACAGACCATTGCTTCTGGAAGGATGTGCCCAAGTATACTTCTCTGAAAAATATCTTGTCCTTTTGTCTTTAAAACAAAACAAGACATAGAAACATTAAAGTTATCTTTCAATTTTCTAATAAATGAATTAGGGTTAGAGAACATTTTAAGAAACAACTGGAACAAACTCCTTTTATGCTTTGGAAATTTAGACGGAAACATGGCAAAATGTGAAGTGGAAGATGTCTGGTATTAATTGGCTTTGGCATGAGCTCCCAAGATAGAATTAACACTTGCTGGGCCTCCAGCAGTCAGGTGTCAGGTGCTGCCGACATTATTTGGGACTACTGGCTTTGAACCATGTGTAACAGGAATGGACAACACAAGGAAAGATCCCACCAACGATTTACATCAATTCTGTGTTATGTTGTTGGTTGCAATTCTCACCTGTACCTGCTTCTGTTTTCAAAAACAAGTAAGTCCAGAAAATCAACATCTTAAAAAGCCTCTCCTCACAAAGTGTGGCTATTTAGATGGAGAATATCTATTCAAAGTAATTATAATTAACTATTTTAAGGACTTCATATTCTCTGGCTGGCCAAATGGAATCAGGATAATGACCATACTTTATCATACTAAATTTTAAAACTCATTTCTTTACCTGATAGAAATAAAATGCTAAGGACTATACTTTTCCTTTCTCCTTCTAGGCAAATTGAGAATGTTTTATTTCTCTAGGATCTGACAAAAACACAGAAGAAAAAACCCAAACATAGTTTTACTGCTTAGTGCCAAGACAAATTAGATGATGAATACTTCCAGGCTTTTTGCTAATAAAATTCATAAATTCACTATCCGTTAAATTTGGGGATGAAGAAATGCTTGCTTTGTTCTTTAGGATACTATGATTTGGTAATTCCTGCACCCAGAGTTTTGTCACAAACCTAGTTTTGCTCTAGTTATTCAAAATATTGTTATGTGAAATGACATATCATTTCCCATGTTATAAAAATTTGAAAAAAGATTACATATGCATTAACTGCACAGAAAAAAAGAACGCTCAAGAATGCCTAATGATACCACTATGTGGTGCTACACTACACTTCTAAATTACATTAGAATTTTTTTTTTTTAAACTTTTTATATTCTCATTTTCTATTTGTATAAAACTGTGGAAATTATACTGCCATGGTCATCTCTTTAATATCATTAGACAGATTATTTTCCAGGGCTTCACTGGCTTCTCTAGAAAACATGCAGTTTGAACTAGCGTCCACTGTCAAAGTGGCATAAACATTCCTTGATTAGTCTCCTCAACAGTGGTCTGGTTTTGGTTTATTCTTCTGCTCTCAATGAGATCTGAAGATCAATGCTCCATGAAAACCCTAACGAAATCTGAAACATCTTTCAGTTATGTTTTGACAATAAACATAAGGTTTCAGGTTGTCAAAGCTATCTGGATGAGTCTTATCTTTTTTGGATTCCTATTTTTCTTCCCCAGTAAAATGGAAGGACACTTGAGAGCACCTGAAAAATTAAGTAGCTTCAAAAAAGAAACCTGGCACTTCTGCCACCTTGTAATCTGAGCAAAAAGAAGTTTGAAGTCTTAACTGAATTTTAGCTGATTATATGAGATTTGTTATATACTCAAGTATTTATGAAAATTATTAATCTAAATTTTACACAAAGGGAACAAGTTATATTCAATGTCAAGTTATAATTCACATCTAAAATTTCAATGTTAAATCTAATAGGCAACATTTATTTTCATTAAAAAATATCAGCTTAAGACTTTCTATGTACAAGGTAACATAAGGAATGTGAAAAAATGAGTAAAACAGTACCTGTCCTCAAGTGCTTACATTCTAGTAAACATACACAACTCAGGAAATTTAAGTGCCAAGACAGCTTATCCAGTGTTAAGTTATATATTCAGAGGATTAATCTGGCTTACCTCCTCTGACTTGAAAGCCTGTTTGGTATGCGTATACTTCAAAAATCTAGGGAAAAAAATGATCTGTCAGACATAGGAACTGATTTCAATTTAGTAACCTCAGCTTTCTAAAGATCAGATTTTTTATAGATAAATAAAAGCCACGAAAGGCAACTTGTAAATACATATTCCCAAACTGTTTAATTTCTAACTAAGCCAAGAAATTAAATGAATTAGGAAGATTTTTAAATTACAGTCATAGTAAGATTATGTAATAATATGAAAAATCACCCAATTTGAAGAAAAAGCAAAATGTAAAACTGTATGTGCGATATGAGTATAGTTATATTAAATACATATTACTAGAATTGTATCACAAAAGATAGTGACAAATTCTTCAGTTAGATGTGATAAAGTGGCGTATTTCTGAGTTATATTTTACCCATTCTAATTGCCAAATTTTCATACATATAGTTAAACAGCCTTTATAATGAAAACCTTAACAAAAGCAATGATGCACTCACAAAAATAATCAATTAAAAAAAAATCAATGCCTGTACATTTCAAACAATAACTTTAAGATTACCATTAAAGTTCTTACCGAGCAATAGGAAGCACGTTGGAACCTGTATACATCATGATAAAGAAAAATACTCCACTAAGATAAAGACGAGGTAACTGTGGGTTATCTTGCATGATATGGTATAACAAAATCGCAACCTTCTCAACAAGGATAGGGTCAAAGGTCAGCAGTAGCTAAAAAAATAAAATGTTTTTGTTACTGGATTATAAAAAATCTTGCGATAACATCATTTACCTTAGGTGTATGTATTTCATGTGTTGAAGTTATAGTTTCTTATATGTGATAAGTTATAAAATAAAAACCTGTGGGATTTAGTAACTCTGTCTACCAGACTCAATAGATTTGAAAATCAGTTCATTTTATAATACTTAATGCAGAGATAGTAAAACATTGAGAACTGATTAAAACTTATTCAGAAAAGGCCCAAAGATGCCCAAATATATGTTGTCATTACAGATAAAACTGTTTCTTATGCAGGAATCTTTCAGAGTGGACTTCTTTGTTAATGACAAAATAAAAATGAAAAGTAGCTATGCTTTCGGTTAGTTTCAGAACATGAAGCATTCCCTGAAGACTACCTGAGAACTCAAGGAGCAGAGAACAACTATCAGCACCCACTAACAGCACTAAAAAGTAGATGTACAAGTGCAGGTAGAGGGCAAACAGGTAACTGAATACCAATAGTACTTCTGTCAGAAAAGTACCAAGAGAGGAGGTCTCTAGAAATTTGAGCTAAGAGTACTGAAGAGAGTACCTGGATCACCATAATGAATCTGGGCTATTAAAAAATCATACAGAGTTGCTATGAATAAACACTTGAAAAAGATATTTGGTAAGCTTTGTCTTAATATAGGTAGCATCTCAATTTTCTACAAACATTTCCCAAGAATCCCCAACATTGGGTCAAATGCTACCAGTAAAAAAATTGCAATAAAGAGTAAATTCTGGCTCATATTAAGAGGTCAATGTTGTAGACTCAGTTCTAAGACTGAATTGCTATATGTCTTTAAGTAAATAATTTGGATTTCTTTGTGTTTTGGTGTCTTATCTCTTCAATGAGTTATTTAGATTGAGTGTTTAGTACTATGACATATTTTATAAAGGAGAAATTGGAAAAAAAAAAAAGGAAAAATTGAGATACAGTAGCACAGGATTTTCCCTAGTTTAATAGCAGTTGTAGTTCAAGACTGGTATCACTTTAACAAAAATATGGGAATTAGGAGGCAAAAACTCAGAATATTTGAAACTGACTATACCAGAAAACCTAGGACATTCACTCAATCTTAGACACTCTAAAAATTCTGAAGACGTTACCAAAAGGGTCAAGACCGTGATTGCTCTTAAAGTCTAATGAAGTATAGAAATATGTACCAACCAATGTAAATAGTATGTTCCTGAACACTACTATAGCTGCCTGTGTTTAGCAAGATTATAATCTCCCAGAATGTGGGAAATTGAGGAAAAACAAAAAGAGCTTCTAAAAACCATTTTTTGAACTCAGCATAAAAGATACAGGCAGTATATACTATTAAGAACAGATAGGCTGGGTGCCTGGGTGACTCAGTGGGTTAAGCCTCTGCCTTAGGCTCAGGTCATGATCCCAGAGTCCTGGGATTGAGTCCCGCATCAGGCTGCCTGCTCAGCGGGGAGCCTGCTTCTCCCTCTGCCTGCTGCTCCCCCTACTTGGACTCTCTCTGACAAATAAAATCTTTAAAAATAAAATTTTTTTTTTAGAAATGGACTCTTCCCCTCCAAAGCTTTATGTTACGCCAACCATATCTCTTAAAAGGTTTTTTAGTTATTCTTTCCTGGCCTGAAATTCAACAGTGTTTTCATTTACCTTTTTTTTTTTTTCCAGTTTTTTAAGTTTTGGGAAAATACTTGGGAGAGATAGATTTAGCAGGCCTTTACCTACATGTCCAGAATAGAAAACAAATCCCTCTCCTTGTACTACCTCACATATGCAGCCAAGTATAATGCTCTAGGCTGTGGAGTGGGTGGTGGGTTATAAGAAACAGTAATTGTAGAGCTCTTTCACTTAAGCAGTGAAACAGAAAGGTCCACAACAGAAAAGCATACAAATTTTGAAATGCTGATATGCTTAAATAACAGAAGTTGCGGGGACGGAGGGGAGTTGATAGGGCACTATCACATTTCAGAGGACATTTTTCATTATCAGTGACTTACACAGGTACTTGCATGTCTATGAATGTAAAAATATACAAACTAATTCTCCTCTCCATTCTCACACCAATGTACAACTGATGTGTACAAATATCACAAGTTACTGCCATATACTTTAAAGTCACATCATGTATGGTTAATACAAAAAATGAGATTTAGGGGTGCCTGGGTGGCTCAATCAGTTAAGCGTCTGCCTTCAGCTCAGGTCATATCTCGGAATCCTGGGATCAAGCCCCGCCATTAGGCTCCCTGCTCAGCTGGGAGTCTGCTTCTCCCTCTCTCTCTGACTCTCCCCCTTCTCGTACTCTCTCTCAAATAAATAAAATCTTTTAAAATAAATAAATAAAGAGATTTAACGACAGGATATTTAACAGACAGGCAGGAAACAATGACCTGAAATCTCTGGGACCTGATTTATTTGGATTTAATATTAATCTGGATAGCGTAATTCCAAGAAAGCGGAATAATAAGGGGGAAAAAAGAAGAAAAAATACTTTAGTATATCCTACATAATTCCAACTCAATGCGTTGGATTGGTTGCTATCCATGAAAATATTTAACTGAAAAGAGTCAAACTCTGAGGCAAGCTGGCAAGATTGCTCTGATTATTTCTTGGAACACAGCTGACCACATGTCCACTTCTGTGGCCCACTGGTATGCTTCCCAGGAGTCCTAACTTCAATGGTGTGATTTGAAGAATGCATAATAAATAAAACCTTCTGAAAGTAATTCTGGAGTCTGGAAGCTTCCCATGTTCAGGTTCTTGGATAGACAATCTTCCATAGTATATTCAGAATATTGACTCAATTAGGAAGAAGTGAAGTAAATGTAAATTAGGGTTCAGGTTTTTTAGAAATGGGATACACTACAATAAAACAAAAACTAGGGCTCATGCCAAAATTGAATAAGGGAGAATAATTCTTAAAATACTGTCCCTAATTTGGTAACATAAAGGTAACTCACCTGAATAATATGGGGAAGGCAAGCGCTGTCTGACAGCAGTCTTTTCACTCTGGGTAAAGGCCGAATGATGGCATTATCTTGATCCCTAAAAAATATTTTCTAAGGTCAACATTTAATATATTTATTAAAATTTGTATGTGCAGAGGATATGACATTCTACTAGGCATGAAGCATGTTACCTTACTTTTTTGTTAATGAAGACTAAGCTCTCATACAGCTGGGAACATGATTAGGAATTTTGGTTTAAATCTATTTGGCTGCTTAATATGACTTCATTTCCTTCCATAAGATTTCCTTGAAAAACAGTACCCTAGAAGAGCCAAAGACTCTTATTTATTATTTAATTGATTAAACTTGGTGTTGTCCAACACACTGTCAGAGGATATTTCCCCCCAAAGGGCATATCAAACTTTGTCATATAAATTTAACCTTAACTACTCAGTATTTTCCACGTATAGCTCTAATTTTAATGCTACCTTCCTTCTAAATGCTAACTGTATGCTTTTAAGTCTGATCTGAATTTTAAAGATAATTGGAACCATGAAAGCCTCAAGTGTTATGAAACTGATAGTTTCTCAGTAACTTCCATCACAAAATGTCTCTAGTAGAGTAATAAACAAAATTATGCATATGCAAATATTTTATAAATATAAAAAAGTTCCATGCAAAAGTTTTAATTGTCACTGAATAACACCTTCCCACCCTCACTTGTCAAGTGGGACAAGACATGGGGCAAGATGTGGACTTAGACACAAGTTTATACCAGGAGTGGCTAACCTGACAGATGAAGAGCAGGTGGCACTCACCGCTGTCTATAGACTGCACTATGTTTATTTCAAATGTTCATACTTGATTCACAGGAATGTGACAATTGTTACTGTTGCTACAGTGCAGCTAGTAAGCCTCAATTTAGTAACGTTATTTGAAGTCTCCCAGAGAAAACCATTTTTAGCTACTTTTTCAATATATTTTGCAAATTATTTCTTTATATGTTTCAAAAGATCCAAAACTCAAAGCAGCATTCTCTCAAGGTCACAAATGGATTATCTTTGCTCTAAATCACCAGGGTAATCCCATGTTGCTACTGAGGAAGTTCCCATACAAATGGAGAGAACAAGATATTTCAGAGTCCCTGTTAACCACGGAAATGTTCAATTACATTTTACCTGCTTGGAAAATATCCACACATTGTGATCAACATGTTCAATATAAGGGTAGCAAGGTCAGTTTCATTTAGCACAGCCTGTCCACTGGCTAACAGACACCATTTAAGCTGAGGTATTGCCTGAAGTGGTCGCCATCCATCCATGCCTTGAGCCCAGCATCTGGTTTTTGCATTTAACATTCCTTTGGTCCACAATTCTTGCATCTAAATCAATGGAAGGAACCATTACTACAAACACAAATGAAGCAAAATGAGGTTTGCTAAGGTTTTCTATTTTGTGGTAAATACATGAACTATGGTAATAAACATCCAAGTCCACTATCAAAAAAACAATAACAAACTTCTGTTGACAAGTCTTCAGGAACCTGAAACAGGTTACTAATACAAGAAAATAACCATTTAGTTGGCCAACCTGCAGAGCATAAAGTACACTGGAAAGAATGAAAACAGTAGGCTGAGTGTAAAATGACCAAGATATATATAAGCAGAAGGCTTGGTCTTCTATAAAACTATCTTTGGCTAAATTCCAACCGAGCCTGGGAGGGCAAGATCAAGTACCAGCAGATGTTAAGATGGAAATTGCCCTTGGATTGCACAGGCAATTTTCAATGAATTTCAGACTGCATATTAAAATTTACCTATTCATTCCATATAGAAGCATTATAGTTTGAAAAGCCTTAATATTTATAATATTACAATACCTTATAATTATTAATATGGCAATTGCTATTATTACTTTAAAATTCATTAAAAATCTAAGTGCTACCTCTGTAACAACAGCTTGTAAACAACAAGGTTTGAAGACACAACTATGTCTGTGTCTGCGTGTGTGGTTCTTTATAACCGCAAGCCATCTTATCCTTCATGTGGAAAGTGAATGGCTCAGCCCTTGGAGCTGATGATATGTACTTCATAGTTTAGAAACACTCAACATCTCTTTCTATGTGTGCTAAGCAGGAGGGCATAAGGACAAAGACCATCAAAAAAGTTTCTCTAAAACACCAACCTCATGAAATCCATATGGTCCACTTCTTTCTTTGTCTGCATTGCCAAAGTACCATTCCTTTTCACTCTCTCTTTTCATATCTGGAGCAGCTTCGATTACATTGCTCTAAGTTTTAAAAAGATGTAGTTATTTTTCAAGGTAGAAATCTAAGGGGGCAGATATCAGAAAAAGTAACACAGTACTAACTTTCTGGGTTTATACGCCTTTGAAAAATCACCTAAATTTCAGGTGACCTTATTTTAAGAGTAAAGGATCAGATGTCCAACTGAGCAGTCCAAAAAAGCTATTTCCCTACTAATATGCATTTGAAATAAATGGTTTCCTAAATTCACTTGGCAATCTAAGCTAAATTCAAAGATGTCTACATTCCGTATGGTCATTAATAAATTCTCAGGCCAGTAAAATTTTAGTAGCAAAGAATATTATAAATAGATATATAAATAAACATAACATTAACTTTAAACCACAATGCTGAAAATGCTAAAGTTCTTTTGAGGGAAAAAAACTCCAACTAAAAATTTCAATAATCATCTGAGACTAAAGAGTTAAAATACTAAAAGGAAGGTTTTTAATGCTTTTAAACACACTTTCAATCTACTACCCTCACTACAGATAATTCTTATAATTTTATATATCAATTTTTATGAGAACCAAAGATAAAATTTTTATGTAGTTAGTATATTTTATTAAAACAAGGTTTTTAACTACCCTCATAACTACCAGCTTATGGTTAAATTCATAAAGAGAGGCACAGCAAAGTGGTTAAGAGCTTAGATATCTGGGTTCTAACTCTGGCTCTGTTCCTTAACAGGTGGCCTTGAGTAATATACTCGGCTTCTCTGTCCCGCAGTTTTCTCTTCTATAACATGGGAGGGCCACGGGGAATTTAAAGAGTTAATATATCACGTATACCAGAATAGTACCTGATAGACCGTCACGCTACAGAAGCACTACAATTACTATTATTTATACCTGATAATAGAAAATGCCATATTCTAAATATTCAAATAGCACTACTGTACATAATTCAGCCAAAACTGACAAGGAACATCTCTTCAAACCAGGAGATTAAACAAAACCAAAACATAACACCAAAAAAATCACCAGTGAACTAGGTATAGATCTCTTCTACAAGTTAGGTATCAGAAGAGGCCTTTCAGTAGATACTCGCTGCTCTATCCTCTTACTGTCTGGTTTCAATAAGGCCTCCAGATTCCTAAAGGCAAAGTATATTTTCAGTGGCTGTCAATACTATAAGTTCTAATTACATAACTGACAAATTCAGTTTAAATCTTACAGATTGCAGTACCTCAAAATAAGCCACATTAGAAATACAGTTACTTTAAAAGAGACACCTGAAAAATAAAACTGGATCAACACTGTCCATTTGAGATTGTTCTTATGGTTATTTTAACTTTTACTGGCCATCAGGGCCACATATACTGACAGGTTTTTATGTCAATTTTTATGATTCTTTTTGTGAAATCTAGATAAGCATACATACTTGCAATGGTACTGTAGCTCGGCTCACGTGGAGATGTGCAAGGGTAAGCAAGTCCACAAGGATTCTAATTCCATTTGAATCCATGAGATCCTTGACATTTCTCTGGAAGGCAAAAACACTTTTACCTAACTGAAAATTTATCTTTCCAACAGGTACTATTACTAAAAAACTCTCAAAGAAGAAAACTATTACTTAGTGTTTTCAGGATTTTGTGTTCAAGGAAAATGAATTTAGATAAATGTGAAAAGGCCAAAGCAAAGAGAGAACATAAAGAATTTTTACTTAAATATATTCTGAGCAAAACAAAATAAAAATAAACAAAGCCTGGCAGGAGTAACACCCATGATAAATTCTCTAGTTCTCGAATTATCCTGCATTTTCCTAGGTTTTTTGGTTAATAACCAGATTATATAATCAAAAATAAAATCTGGCATATTGAAAAATCTTTTAATGTTCCAGTTCTTGTAAACCTAAGATAAAAACTGGCAATTTCTTACAAGTTCAAAAGAGATTATAATTTAAATTTTCATAAAATTTATTAATTATACTTCATTTTAAAACATGTGCACTATTTTCTAAAAGTGAGAATAAAACTAAGCAAGTAAGAATATCATAAATTTAAGAAATAAAAGACCTGCTCAGATTTCACTGCGACATCATATAATTGTGAGTTAATGCTACATTTACAACTATGAATTCTTGTTAGAAACCAGTATGAACCTATTAAAATGTCTTTTTCTTTTTTTCTTTTTTTTTTTTAAGATTTAGTGCCTGGGTGGCTCAGTCAGTTAAGTGCCTTCGGCTCAGGTCATGATCTCAAAGTCCTGGGATCCAGCCCCATGTTAGGCTCTGCACTCAGCAGGGAGTCTACTTGTCCCTCTCCCTCTGCCCTCCCCCACCGCTTGAACTCTCTCTCAAATAAATAAATAAAATATTAAAAAAAGAATTTTTCCTTAAAAAAAAAAAAAGATTTATTTATTTTAGAGAGGGAGACAAGTGAGAGAGGGCAGAGGAAAGGGAGAGAGAATCCCAAGCAGACTCCACGTGGTGGGGCTTGATCTCACCACCCTAAGATCAAGATCTGTTTCTTAGTTTCTAAACTAAGATGCTTAGTTTCAGATGCTTAGGGGCACATGGGTGGCTCTGTCATTTAGCATCTGCCTTCAGCTCAGGTCATGATCTCAGCGTCCTGGGATCCAGTCCCACATCGGGCTCCCTGCTCAATGGGGAGCCTGCTTCTCTCTCTCCAGCTCCCCCATGCTTGCGTTTCCTCTCTTGCTATCTATCTCTATCAAACAAACAAACAAATAAATAAATAAAATCTTGAGGGAAAAAAAAAGAGACGCTTAACCAACTGAGCCACCCAAGAGCCCCAATCCTATTAAAATATCTTAAAAAAGAAAATGTGAAGAGCTAAAGTGCCTCTTGCAGCTTGTCTTCAAATTACTTTACCATCAAAATGTACACTAAATAAATCAGAAACCTTCCATTTTATGTCAAACATTTATTTTACTTAAAGTCCAATCCTAAAGAGTCCCTAAAGAAAAAGCAGCTATTGATTTCGTCCCTCATTATTCTTCATTCAGAATTTTATTATCATTAATTTACTCAGTATCTGTAACAGTAGGACAGAATGTACAAAGAGTATTTGGCAAAAAATTTTCACTCCAGAAGTTGATAGTACAAAGAGACCTCTGATCCAAAAGGAGAAGATGAGAAAAGAATCATATCTGGATAATTAGCTCAAACTGTAATAATTTATCTTTTTGTTATATATTCATGTGATTTAGCTGCAAATAACTGTACACTTAAGCAAAAATACTGTACCTTATTAAGGATCAACTTGTTAAGGAAGAGGATCAACCGATCTCGCTCAAGTTTATCTGTGCACTATTGAAATAAATGAGAATTTAGTCAGAAGTGAACAGAAACACTAAGTTATTATCATCACCGGACAAAATCAGCAACAGTCAATAAGAAATAAAGTCATCTTTTAAACATCAAGAACATGAGAGAAGGGGCGCCTGAGTGGCTCAGCAGGTTAAAGCCTCTGCCTTCGGCTCAGGTCATGATCTCAGGGTTCTGGGATTGAGCCCCGCATCAGGCTCTCTGCTTGGCAGGGAGCCTGCTTCCCCCTCTCTCTCTGCCTGCCTGTCTGCCTACTTGTGATCTCTCTCTGTCAAATAAATAAATAAAATCTTTAAAAAAAAAAAAAGAACATGAGAGAAGACTATTAATTATTATTTAATTCCTCAATGTCTTGCATTCTCTGAAATTTTATATAACTTGTCTAATTTCCC
>CM052898.1:77269466-77342839 GCA_028534135.1 Potos flavus | reverse complement strand
ATTGTTAAATATAAGAGGATGATAAGTACAAATGAAAGAACAAAGTGTGTATACTGCAACAAGTAGGTGATACTCAAATCTGAGTTGCAGGATAGATGAACGGGTCACTATGTTCTTCCCCCCAGCCAACTTCAAGTGTTAAAGGACAAACTTTCTAAAATGTGCTAACTCAAGGTTTCTTTTTTTGGCTATCATTGTACTTCTAAAAACTTTTATAATCTTCACACTTTGAAATTCAGTATGCTAGCGGGCACCTGGGTGGCTTGGTCAGTTAAGTGTCTGCCTTTGGCTCAGGTCATGACCCCAGAGTCCCAAGATCAAGTCCAGCATCGTGCTCCTTGCTCAGCAGGGAGTCTGCTTCTCCCTCTCCTTCTGCCTCTCCCCACCGCTTATTCTATTTCTCTCTCTCTCAAATAAATAAATAAAATCTTAAAAAAAAAAAAAAAGAGGGGCGCCTGGGTGGCTCAGTTGGTTAAGCGGCTGCCTTCGGCTCAGGTCATGATTCCAGGGTCCTGGGATCTAGCCCCGCACTGGGCTCCCTGCTCAGCAGAAAGCCTGCTTCTCTCTCTCCCTCTGCCTTCCGCTCTGTTTACTTGTGCTCTCTCTCTGTCAAATAAATAAAATCTTAAAAAAAAAGAAATTTAGCGTGCTAGTATAATTTAAGATTTTTCTGAAGTGGAAAACCAAGTGTATACACAAACGTATTAATCACTATTTCTTTTACACACCTGTCCAGCTCATCCATACTTAAATTAAAGAGTGGCAATTAAGTCACTAAAGTCGTTCAAAAGCAGCAGCTGAAAAAAATAAACTGACATGTACAAACACTAACCCATTTGTCATTTTCCTATTCATTTAATTTCTAATTAATTAAGTATAATGTAAACTACACAAAACTCATGCAGAAAATTATGGTAACAATGTAATCAATGTATATTCAGTTGAAATCAATGTATATTCAGTTGAAAATTTAACAAGTACCCCAAATGCACTATCAAATAGCAGTCTCCTTAAATGATATTCTTACCCTCTCTAACATTCCAATGATATATCTTGTATCTGTAAAAGGTCCTATTTCTTCATGACATCTGCCATAAACAATAGCAAGAGCTTGTAAACATAAACACTTCATGTTTACTTTTGGGGTGAGCAGGAAACGATGATAGAGCTCGTTGAAAAATTCATACCTAGATTTTTTAGAGAAAGTTCACAATGGAATCAGCCATGAAGCTAATAGTGAAATCAAATATAACAATTTACGAAGAGTAGCTTACGATCTCTTAATTGATCCACTTTCTTCATTCTCATCTTCCTCCAATAGTAATCTCAGGTAATAGTCTCCTATTTTGATTTCCTCTGCCAGGCACTCATATTTAACCTTTATTAATAAATGCACATTAGAGTATTTTAGTTTACAAGAAGGTTTTGGCAGTTTCCACATAATACTTCTTAAATTCTGTTCAGAGCTTTTTTCTTTTCTTGTAAGACCACCTTTAGTAGAAAAAAATTTATTATCTTAAAATATCTGATAATTCATTATTACTAATATTACTTACTATTCTAGTTAAATGTTAAAGAGTTGGAAATATATATGAATTTATGAATGTAAAACTTGCTGATAAAAACTTTCACAGGACTATATGGTATTAATGAGGTTGAAGGGAAGGAAGACTCAAAACACTGTTAAGAGATAATCTGCTTCACTCCTTTCTCAGTTTGTCACAATCAACTATGGAGTAAATGATCCTGCACCACACACAGTTTGTGCAATTCACACAAGTTACCCAAGGTTTTTCCTCATCTCCCAACACATCAACTACACTTTATGGTGTATTTTTATTTATTCATTCTCTGCATGTCAAATTACCCCAGATTACAAAGGAGGTGACACACGAAGGAACATCCCATGATGATCAGGAGCTATGGCAGCACCAAGACCTTTGTACTCAGGCTGCTTGTCTAAAGTAAAGATTTGCAAGCAATTGTAAAAAGGAATTCTACTGACCAGCTTGTTAAAATTTTTTGCAAAGCCTAAAATAACTAATTTCTAAAAATATAAACTATGTAAAATCAAATATATATATTATATGTATAACCATTTCACTTTTTCTATAAATTCTGAGCATTCAATTCATTCCACTTCTATTTACTAAGCATATACTGTGTTTGCCATGCACTGTTCTAGTCATCAAATAAACAAACATAAAAATTACTGTCCTTACAGGAGTAGCAAATAAAAAAGTAAAATACACACGATAATTGGGTGACAGTAAGTGTTATGGGGTGAAATAAAGCAGGGAAAAGGGAGAGGGGGAGAATAAGGGAGAGAGAGTAGGGGGTTGTATGTATATACAAAGAGGGCCACATTTTTAAAGATTTATTCATTTTTAGGGAGGGAGTAAGTAAAGGGGTGAGAGGAGAGGGACGGGGAGAGAGATCTCAAGCAGGCTCCCTGCTGAGCATGAAGCCTGACTCGAGGCTCAATCTCACAACACTGAGATCATGACCTAAGCTGAAATCAAGAGTTGGACGCTTAACCAACTGAGTCACCCAGGCACCCTTGAGGGCTGCATTTTTAAACAGAGTGGCCAGGGAAGGCCTATTCAGATGATGACATTCAGTTAAAGACCTGAGGGAAAAAACAAGTTATGAGGCTATCCAGAGAAAAAGAATATTCTACTAAGAAGGAATAGCAAGTAAAGAAAGATCTTGAGTCAAGAACATGAATTTGGTGTTTCCAGGGAACTTGGTGTTCCTGCAGCAACAGTGAAAGGGTGAGCAGTAGATCATGAGATCAAAGAAAGAATGCTTGGGATTAGGGGGTACACAAATCTTGTCTTTTTTTTTTGTTTTTTTAAGATTTTATTTATCTATTTGACAGAGAGTGCGAGAGAGCACAAGCAGGGGGAACAGCAGAAGGAGAGGGAGAAGCAGGCTCCCCGCTGAGCCGGAAGCCCGATGCGGGGCTCGATCCCAGGACCCTGGGATCATGACCTGAGCAGAAGGTAGATGCTTAACCATCTGAGTCACCCAGGCGCCCCACAAATCTTGTCTCATAAGTCATTTGAAGGACCCAGGCTTTTTCAAAATGAGATAGGAAGTGAGAGAAGCACCAGAGGGCTCTGAGCACAGAAGTGACATGATCTACTTTAACAAGACCATAATGCTGCTATGTTGATAACATTACAGGGAGGCAAGGGTGGAAGCAGAGATATTGCTACAATCCCACAAAGAGAGGAGGGTTGGGTTCTGGATAAATTTTGGATGTGTACTAAATAGGATTTGCTGACAAACTGGATGTGGGGTATAAGAAAAAAAGATGACTTCAAGGGCTTTGACTAGTAAATAAGAAGGAGCCATTATCTAAGGTCAGAAAGACTACAAGAGAAGTAGGTTTGGGGGCAGACCAAGTACACAGTTTTAGAGCTACATTCTAGCTGCTCATTGGACATCCAATTATAAAATAACAGCATGAGGTCTCGGAAAGAAAATCCGAGACAAAAATCTGGAAGCCACAAGCAAATAAACAGTTATAAGACAATATAAATATGAGGTCCAAGAACTCGTCCTTTGTGCCAGTTTAGCAGTTGGGAAAATAAGAAAATAAGAAAAATGAACAAAGGAGCAGTGCACAGTGAAGTAGGAAAAATCCAGGAGAATACAGATTCCCAAAACCAAAGTAAAAAAAGTTTTTTGAGGAGGAGGGAATGAGCACAATCAAATCATTGTATTTTTCAAATGCAGCTGGATTAAAGCAAAGCCTACAGGATCATGAGTATGTTCAAATTCACAACTGCTATGAAAGCTTACATCATGCACACACACACAAACACACACACACGATTATCTATCACCAACATGTGTTTTTTTTCCTAACCAACATGTTTCTTGATCTTTTTCTGTTGTTCTTCACATGAATATTTTAATAGAAAAGTAAAATATGGCCACATTCAGAATCAAACTACCACAAAAAAGTTAGTTAAACAAGATACAAGTACAAGCAAAAAAGGAGAACACGCTGTATTTCAATGGAGACAAAAAATCTAAGGGGGAAAAAATAAGCAAAGAATAGATCTAGAAAGCAGAAGACCAAATTCATTGAGACTCCTACATTCTTAGGTACAAAAGTTCAGGTACAAAACTGAGTAACTTAACGTAATGAATTTTTATTTTTTGTCTCAGACAAATATAAAAGTTTTCTGGTATTTCATCTACAAAATTAAGAGGCAAAGGTTAAAAATGTTATATAACTATAAATCTTTGAAAAACACTCCAAAAATAACATGTGCTTCCAAAAAGAAAAAAACAGTATTACAAAAATTAGTTACCTCAAATTCATGGTGGTTCCAGGAGATCACATTAGCACTACCAAGCTCTCTATCAATATTAAATGCTCTCATTTCAGATTCAAGACTATCTCTCAGTTCTTCTCGTGTTTTGAAATTCCAAATTAGGTTTGATTTAGCATGATCCTGACCAAACCTATACATATAATCAGAAAATAGTAGGAAGCAGTACACATTAAAAAAAATCAATAAACATCCCTTACTGCATTTTATAATAAGAAAACAGTGGAATTAACAAACTTCAGCAAGTGTAAATGAAGAAAATAAAATCTCTGTAAATGAAGTATAATACAATGTAAATGGTAGAATCTTGGTGATAGGTAACAGGTGTACACTGTAAAATTCTTTGACCTTTTCTGTATGTTTGAAAGTTTTCATAATAAAATGCTAAGGACAAAAAAATTAACCCAAACATCAAAAACAAATCTGTGTGGATTTCAAAACAAGGAACTGATATGTCAATTTCAGTATTTATTGCTAGTATAAATTTCAGTCAGAAAATAATTACAATCAGTTATCAAATTCCAGGTGGGGGATAAGAATTTCTGAACTATGCACCTGGGTGTGAAGTGTGTAGGATGAGCAACATTCTAGGTTAGAATGTTACAAACTCCCTAAGAAAGAATACAGCTAAACTGCCAAGTTCTGATTGATATTTGTAAAATATCTTCTTTTTATTCCTAGAATAATTTAACTACTGTAATAAGTTCGGACACAGGTCTGAACTGCAGGTGGATGGGCATCATATCCTTTCGTTTTCATTCTGCAACACTCCTAGAAAGTCTGATGTCAGAGTTCCAAGAGAAGAGTTCTACGGGAGACAACATAATTGAAGGAATTCCTGAGAAAGAAAACCAATATTCTTAAGGCCATACTATATACTATATTTATACTCTATACTTTAAAAGTACCGTGAGAAGTTTCCAAAGCACACATTTTCCTTTATCATCCAAGGTATAATCAATATGTCAGCTTCCAGAGTAAGTACTGTAAGTTATCCCCAAAAATTTAGCAAATCTCCAAATTGTTTCAAAGTCTTTCTATGTGTATATGTCTGTGTGTGTGTTTGGGGTGGAGGAACAGTGGGCAGGGCCAGTAGATGGAGAAGGGGTAAACAGATCAGAAAGGCTGGAAAAGTATATTCAGCCAGCTAAGCTGGATACCCGTTTCCCACAAGTCTCCTTATGTTTTCATCTT
Source organism: Potos flavus (assembly GCA_028534135.1). Taxonomy (NCBI): domain Eukaryota; kingdom Metazoa; phylum Chordata; class Mammalia; order Carnivora; family Procyonidae; genus Potos; species Potos flavus. Next base: position 77,337,296 of record CM052898.1, on the reverse strand, counting down.
CTATCTCTTTTAAGTAACCACCTCAAAGCCTTAATAAAAATTTAAAGATAACTTTAGCTCCTCAGACTACCAACACTCTATAAAAGACATTAATATTATGGAAGCATGATTAATCATACCAATCTTAACAGTATAAATTCTTGACCTTGAGAGCATAAAAATACCTGTAGCATAAAGCACTAGTTTCAGGCAAGAAAAACCTATCATGATTCTTCTAATGGCAATGCCAAATTTAATTTGTTGGAAAAGAGGCTTTAAGTTTACCTGTAATAGAAGAGATCCCAATTTGCTTCTATTTTTATTCTTTGTCTTCTCTTTCGAAGAACCACTGGCTTTTGATTTATATTCTGGAAAAACACAAAAACAAAACTGCATAGTGCTCAATCTGGGACTAACAAATAGGCTCAGTGAGAAAAATCATCACTTTATAAGTGATGAGAAACATTTTCTACATCAAATTTTGGCAGAAACAAATTAATGAAGCCAAATCTATAAAATATGAATATAAAATATTATATCACAATGTGATAAATACTGTGCTAGCAGATAATTCTACAGTGTTGTTGAAATATTTTCCATGTAGCCTAAAGTTATTGTTTCAACACCAAATTTTGTTATAGTTTACAGTGATGACTGATAAAATTCATAATGATCAAAAACAGTGACTTGTTTTAAACATTTACATGCAGTTAATACACAAGTCATGGGAAAACAATAAATGCAAAAGATTACAGGTTATTAAACTGCTATCAAAGCCATAAGGAGCAAGTATAAATTGAAATAGCTAATGGACAAGAAATAAGAAGCTACATTCAGACACATGTGAGGTGAGATTTGAATTTATTACACAAAGAATCTCGAAGACAACTCCACATGCCAGGCAGTTGAATGCATTTCACACATGTAGCAGGGGCTTAAACTCACCATATTGTTTCTGTCCTGAATTTAAGTTTAAAAAGGAAAAAATGAAAAAGTTTTAAATAAAAATGAGAGTGAGCCTATATGTGTTAAGCTGTTATCTATCATACGAATTCCAAGAGGAGGTCACAATTATAAATCATCTTCATTTTAAGACAGAAGAAGGCCCACCTGTTTCTCTAAGTCTATGACTCAAATTTTAGGAAGTCATAAACCCTTTTGAGAATTCAAAGAAAGCTACAGTCCCTATTCCAGAGAAAGACATATATGTAAGGCTTGTAATTAACTGGAGGGGAAGATTTCAAAGACTTCTTAAGTCTATACATGGGATGGCAGTTAGGAATCTCTGCTCCAAGTAAAGCCTGCAGATATGGCAAACACTGATATTCTGGCCCTTAAATGTGACAGAGCCAAAAAGTAGAAAGTAGTAGAAATTAAAACACAAAAGTCTGTTAACTTCATTAAAGAAGTGACAAATTATATAAAATAAAGCAGAATAAAAAAAGAATAGAAGGAATAAAGGCTAAGTGAGTAATAAATTTTAAAAAGTAAATACTGTTTGAAATATGAAACCTACTGGTTATATAAGGAAATGTCTCCTACAAATTTTAATTCTGGGCACTCTCATGAAAACTAATGTAAGGTGATTTGAATAAAGCACACAAACAATTCAAAGATTTAGTTTGAATAATAAAACTTCTAGTTAAGAAGCACTTTCTTCAATTTCCCCTGCCCTCAGGACAAAAAGCTGGGAGTACAGAGTAGCGAAATGTAAATGCTATATACAAAAAGCACAACCAGTTCTCCATAAACAGAGTTCACGGACTCCGAGACTTAGGCTAAAACCCCTAACTAGCTAAACAAATTCCTCAACTAAAATAACAAAAATAAGAAAAAAGCAATTTTATACATTAGCCAATGGTTATTATTAATCAAACATAGAGCATTAGCTACAAATGAAATTGACTTAAAAACATTCTGATTATATAAGAAATGCAGTTCCTTTTAAGGCTAGCCAGTTAATCTTGACAATAGTTAGTTTTGAGACTAGCTAAAGCACATGATCATTCCATATTTGGGTGTTAGTTAATATTTCTACAAATAAAATATCAAAGATTATTCACTGTTTCCTAAAGAAATTAACATTAAAAATAGTACTATGGCAAAAATAATCCACTTGCTACCTAAACAGTTTCTTGACCAGCAGATCTATTTGGCATCATTATTTGCTCAAAGTTTTAGATAACAGTCACATAAACAATAAAACATTATTGCTATTTAAAAATATATTATTTTTCCTCTCAATTATTGTCTTTAAATGGTATGTGTTATCCACATTTATAGCTAAAATAGCTTTGCGTTCAAACTTATGCTGGATAAATGTATATGAGATCAAATGCCAAAAACTTACTTCAGTTAGATTAATTACATCCAAGAGCTTGAACATTATTTTAGAAATGGGTTTAACTACCTGAAGTCAAGAGCTCATAATTTTTAATAACTGAAAATCATTCATATCCTATCTGTAGATTTTCAATTACTCAAATGTTACAGGAATATTATCATGACCTAACATGTATATAGTGCTTCTATTATTACCTTGTTATAGAGAGAGAGAGAAAGCAGGAGAGCAGGAGCGAGTAAGGGGAAGGGGAGAGCAAGAGAGAGAATCTTAAGCAGGCTCCACGCCCAGCACAGAGCCTGAATTGATCTCACAACCCCGAGATCATGACCTAAGCTGAAATCAAGAGTCAGGCGCTTAAATGACTATGCCACCCAGGTGCCCCTATTATAACCTTGCTTTTAGATCAAAGCAACCCTATAGAGAAGGGAGGTATTGTTATTCTGATTTTATGGAAGAGGAAAGTAACACTCTGAAAACCCATAACTTGTTTTATGGGTTAATAAACAATAAAACTAGGCTCAGATGAAGGTTAAACGGTTCAACATGCAATATTCTCTTCACTATCCTAGCCATTTAGAAAGTATGTCTAGTGATTCTTTATATTGCATATGTCACTCACACAGATCAGGATGAACTCCTTAGGCTCAAGTTCTACGGAAATGAATTTTAGGCTCAATTTCAGATTGAAACTATGGCACCTGACTCCTATGTTTAGATGTTCTGGAAATTCATAAGAAACCTGTTCAGTTAGATATTTATATTATTTTCTTTGTATAAAGAAACAGCTACCATAAGTAAAGAGATGGTTTAAGGGAAGGAACTTAAGTGTGGTCAACAAAAATGGTGAGATCAAGTCAACTTTTATAGTTGATTTAACCACTGCACATTCCATCCTTGAGGGAATTATTACTAATTCCTTGAGGGAATTATTACTGAATTAGGTTCTATTGATCATACTACATGCTTAAGAATGAGACTAAAACTGTTTTTGATCTGACCTTGATTTGAGGAGCTAATACTGAAAAATTTAATACACACAATAAATTTAATTTAAAAATGTGAATCTTATTACCAAAACACCTGTCTGTCTAGCTCTGAATAAAAATGCTAAACGAGGGTGCCTGGGTGGCTCAGTTGGTTAAGCGACTGCCTTTGGCTCAGGTCATGATCCTGGAGTCCTGGGATTAAGTCCCATATCGGGCTTCCCCTGCTCTGTGGGGAGCCTGCTTCTCCCTCTCCCTCTGCCTGCCACTCCCCCTGCTTGTGCTCTTTCTCTCTGTCAAATAAATAAAATCTTTAAAAAAAAAAAATGCTAAACAAAAAGAGCACATTTATTTTTATAGCTATAAAACAAAATTCAGAGAAGGAAGGAAAGCAGCAGATACACATGAATAAATTAGCATGAAAACTAGAAGTTATGGAAGAAAACTTAAGCGTGGAATTTTATATTAAATTTCATATAAAATACCTTACTAAAATCCTAATCACTGATTCATAAAACTATGAAGAAAAATTTATACAAAAATGTCAATCAGAATTAGGTGACATTTCTTCATATGTTCAGTCAGAAATATCTGACTACCATCTCTGTGAACAGCAACAATGAAAGCAAACCTACAATATACGTAAGTGCTAGAAGTCTGGAAGCAGATCTTTACCTCTTTTTGTGCAATGCCCATTCTATCCCTCCAGTGCATCAACACAAGATCTACTTTTTCTTTGGCAAATTTTTCAACTTCCTTAGCAGCTTTTCCAGCTAGTCTTTGCCACTCTGGAACTTTATTAAATTTTCCATACTGATCCTGTAAAATAATGTTAAAATCCATTTTAGTCCTGTTTGCAAATTTATTTTTAAAATCTAAGTAAAGCTGAGTCACACTATTTATTTTACATAAAATACATACTGGATGTTGGGGGCTCAGTGAAGAAACAAAGTGAAAATTTCTACAATAAATTATATTTTTGTCCAAGAAATCTTAACTTTTCTGCTTAAGTTTCAAGATGATTCCTACGTGAGGGGTGGCAAGATGTGAATGGGAGATGAGTGTAAATAGAAAAATGGAGTGAGGAAAGGAAAAGAACACATACGAAACATTATTACAATGGTGTATCTCGAAAGATGCTTAAGTAATTTTTTCAGAGATAGCCCAACCTTAATAATAAACACAGCTTTTGTTAGGAACAAAAAAATTCCCACCTAATTTATTTTTTTCACTGTCGGCCCCTTTCACCGACATTTATCCATCACACATTACATGCAAAATATCACTTATACATTTGAAACTTAAAAAAAAAATCCATTCCTGAATGTGGCAATAAGCTGAGTTAAGGAAACAAAACATACAAGGTTACTACTATTCATAATATTCGATGGAGGTGATGGTTTTACAACTCTATACTAAAAATTACTGAACTGTACAACTTAAAACAGGTGAATTATATGGGATGTAAATTTTACCTCAATAAAGCTGTTACAAATACTACTACTTTAAGTACTACTATTCAGTACAGTGAATTCTTGGTTTATGTCTAAAATTTTTAGTATGTTTTACAAAGAGTATTCTTTTCAACCTGAAAAGACACTTAGGACAATCATTATTTACCATTGCTATTTTCACATTATCTCTAACATGCATCCGATCAGCATCCTTCTCAGGAACTGGATCTGAGCTGTCCAAGTAAGCCAGCAGGCCTGGCGGCTAAAAGCAAACAAACACAAAACATAAAATCCATTTTCAAAACAACTGCACAAAAGAAAATTTAGCTTTCAAACCCAAAATAAATACTATGATTTAAGCTACTGAGGTTAGCATTTATTATGTGACAACTCCTATGACACTCATCTTTTAAATAAAAAGCAAATAAACAAAAAAAATCCTTTAACAGTACAAACTTACTCAATGAAATTTTACTGGGCAAGAATACATAAATCTTCCCGGGCATTCAACTGACTTACCAAAATGCGTTTCAACAAGTTTGTCGCAGTTGCATTATCAGCTGTCCAGAGTCCCACTAAATGTCTACTTAGCTGTCTGAAAAAAGCAGACGTTGAGAAAGGTTTGCTGCTTTATCTCAGCTAGAACAGAAAGGAATTTTTAAGAACAAAATATCATATAAGAAATATGGCTACAGCAAAGAAATCATTCTGATGTTAAATACTTAAAGTTAGTATTTTAATGTGCAGAGGTGTATGAGAGAGTAATTCAAAATACTGCTAACATTTTAGAATTTTCTCCAAATCAAAATGCTTCCCTGATAAACTCACTAATTTTCAATGGACTTGAACATGAAGTAGGTTTTTACCTCATTTAAAGACGGAAAACAAAACAATTAGATTTGATGATATTATTAGTTTGTGTAACAAGTCCTGATATAGTGATCATATAGCATGCTGGCATTCTTTGGAATTCTTAACGTGAGTAAAAGTCAGTAACTATATTCTAATATAACCTATTTGGCAAGGACAGAGATAGAAAATATTTTCAGTTTTGGAGTCTGGACAAAGAGTTAAGGCACGTAAAGCGAATTATTTTACTCATGCCACTTTAGAGGTAAAAGCATATTTTGGTTCAAAGTGAAGAATCTAAGATCCATGTTGAATTTATGACTTATTTACTAATCTTAACCCTCACAATATGCTCCTCACGAGCAGAGAATATATTTTATTCACTGTTGACCCTTCTGTGCTTCAGTAGGGATTCCAAGTGCCATTTGCTACAAGAATGGGTATGAAACCTGTGAGAGAAACCCAAACTACAGACATATGTACTTATACAGGTTACATTCCCAGAAGAAAAAAGTTTAAAAACCCAAACAGTACTTTGTTCTATCACCAAAAAAATGAACACTACTAAAACTGTTCATTTCTATGTCTAGTTAAAAATTAACTACTTATTTACACTTATAATTTCCTTCACATGCATCAGGGAGGTATCATTTATCAGGGATTCCTAAAAAGGCTTTAAATAGGGATAAATGGCATAACTTTTTATAACGGCAATTTGTAAAAGATAAAGCAGTGCAAATGATAAGTGGTAATTTATATTATACATTGACAGGTTTTCAATACTGTCCACAGTAAGGAATGCAACTGATGATTTAATAAAGAGGAATACAACAAGCAAACACCTAACATGGGGATTTAACGGAATAAGACATTAAATTATCTCTATTTTAATGAAAGATGGTATCTAGTATCACTTATAAGGTAGTACACCAAAGAAATAATTTTTCTTTTAGATATTTTTGTCCTTTCAGGCAACGTAAAAGACTATGTTCATGGCTAACATTTATAAGTTGAGGGATGCAGACAGCCTCTTAAAATAGTACAAACAGCAGAAAACTACTGGCAAGGCAGCATACTATGACATCCAGTAACTGGATTTAGGTGATTATAAAAAGGAAATTTATGATATCATAACAAAGTAAACCTAAGTCAGCAATTACTGCTATCATTTAAAAAGTCAAAAGAACATGATGAAAAATATTTTATGGTATTCTTTTTTTTTTTTTTTTAAACTAATGAGTCATGAGTCATGGTATGCTAAGGATATCTGAAGGGTCACACATCGAGAATCATAAAGAAAAATTAAAAGGGATGGAATTCATATGGCCTGGAATAAATGATCAGATTTATGTGCTTCCTTACATTTAATTATTATTAAAAAAAAGACAATTTACCAAAGGGGAAATTGTTTAACTATAAGATTTAGGATATCTAAGCCAGTTAGACAAGGTTTTCTTTATTCTTGGAGTACCTAACTGACCAAAGGTATTTAAAAACTGACATGATGGCCAGAAGGATATACAAGGAGGAAAAAGCCTGGGCATATGGTTCTAGTTCCATAAGCTTCTAGGCACTCTTTTCCAGGTTCCAGTCCCATTACTATGGGTGTACAGCCATAATAGGAAAGTGAGCAGAAAAAAACACAGATTTGTTTCCTCCCCCAAGCTATCGAAGGGCAGGGGTAATGATCATCTGGGCATAATCTTTCTATAAAGAAAGGAAAAGGAGAACTAGGTAAATCAAAAGAAAATGAAACATTTCCATAATCCACTCAGTCTGTTTTATGTAATATCTGAATCCATTTTATAAGCAAGTTAATTTATAGCAAATTAAAATTAACCCACCTGTTTGTAAGCATCCTTTGATCTGAGCTTATTGTAAACATTGCAGTATGCAAGTGTCGAGGTAAGGCACCTTCACTTAGGGCAAGCTCCTGCATTTTTGTAGCAATTTCTTTGTCACCTTCCTTTGGAAAAAGGGTAAGATGATCCCTAAAGCAGCACTCCAGAACAAACTATCCTAATTTTTAGAACTAATTTTACATCTCTAGGTAAAATAATTATGTAGTATACAATGCAATAAAAATTTGAAATATAAATTACCCAAAAATAATACAGATGATACAAGTAATTTTAAAAATATCATTTGCCTCTGGAACGAGGTTTTAAATGTTTACAGATACATTTATCTTACGAATTCTGCTTTGCTTAATTTAATATTAAAATTAGGTTCTTTCTCTGAGTTTATATCAGCCAATGAAAAGGAAAGGTGACACAAGGAACGCAGTAATTCCTACCAAAGGCATCTACAAACCCACCTTGCTTTTATTATTAACAATGTATTTTAAAAAAAAAAAAGTATTCATTTTCATGGTGAACACAGTTCTCTATTTTTTTAAAAGAATGATGTGATAAATTGGGAGTAGTTCTTTTTATCCGCATTTTACTTTGCTTATATGGACTCACTTTGGCAACAGAGTTAAAACAGATAGGACTACTAATCAAAGATAATCATAGAACTATGAATTAAGCAAGCAATGTGATATTTAAGACAGCCGACTGGAAAGCAAAAATGCTCACAATGTTAGTGGAAAATAAAGTACAAGTATAAAGTACAACTGAATATGTATTACGTATATAAATATTCACATAGCGTGAATACATATATCATTCTGACAGCATCAATACAAATATATACACAGTAGATATACATATATATAGTTTGTATATGTACACGTATAATTTTGAACACTACATGGTCTGAGAGAAAATTTACCAAAATGCTAATAGTAGTTCTCTCTGGATGATAAAAATATAAATGATTCTTTTTATTTGTTCCTTGAATTTTTTCTGTAAACATCAATGTTTTTTCAAAGACCGTATACTACTTTTACAATCAAAAATAATAATTTAAGATACTTGCCAGATTTCAGTGTAAATAAAGAAAGTGTTCCTTACAGAGACATCAGCTCTAGTCACCAGCTATATGAGTCTGACATGTGTGGCTTATACTGAAGCCCAAGTCCACATTTTGGTTATACCTCGCCTTCCATGAATGCCAATATACTGGTGAATCAGGGTCAGGAACACACTTTTGTTTGGTCTACTGGTCCTAACTGTCCTTGGCTGCCAGCTCTGTGAGAAATACATTACTTTGGAAGCTAAAACCCATTAGCTACAGGAAGAAAATTAGCCTTTAAGCTGTAAATACACACTAAAAATGCAAAAAAACTGAGGTGTAATGCCTATATATAATTTTTAAACACCTACTTAAGAGTATACTAATTCTGTGCATTCATTTAGCTACGTGTTATACTTACAATATACATTTATATATTATATGTTTATATCACTGAGTTTTTTTATAAAAGGGGCAAACATTCTTATGTTTTATCCAAATCACTACAAACAACAAAAAGAATTCAAAGCCATTTGGACTGATGTCATTATAAACATCCAGTATGCAAGTTGATATTTATAACCATGATTTTATTTTCTAAAAATCAGATAGCTAAAGCAACTATCTTAGATAAACAATATCCCATGTCTGACCAATGATATCATGTCCTCATCTCTAGAGCTTAATTACAAATGCAACTTAGCATGAGGAACTAATTTTTGTTACCATTCTCATTTAATACCACTTTGCTATGAACTAACTCCATTAACAGATTTCTATGTAACCTCAGTACCTAAAGATTTCAATAGCATCAATACCATCATCCTCCACCCCCAAAAAGAGCGAGAGAGGAAGAATGCTAACTTTTAATTCTTTTAAAACAAACAAAATATAAATAATGTAGGAACCGAAAGATCTATTTGCCCTAATCCCACTTACCTCAGAACTTTAAACTCTTAGTTTAATATTGAGGATTGTTTCTGTAGTTTAAAACTAATTTCTGAATAAAGACTCAAAATCACTTTTCTTAGCCAGAAAAATTGCATGTTTCCCATAAAGGCTAAAAGGTAATTTTGTCAGCTTCAATTAAAATAGCCAATCAATATTCAAGTAGGTTTAAAATTTCAAAACTGTTCTCACCTCTATTATTGCTTTCATAACCAATCCAGCTCCCTTTATAATTGCCATGGAAGGATGCTTTAAAATAGGGAAAAAAAGAATCACAGAATAAAAGAATTTTATTGCAACACACTAGCTACTGCTTTTAAGGAGGATATACAATTTTATAAGCCATAAAATTAGTAAAGGATACATCTCAAAGTCAGATCACAGTTTGGTTAAAAATTTTAGGTATTCTTACAATATAGCTTTAAGGGTAATTAAAACATTAGCAGGAAACGGCTTACACTTATTTGAATAATTATAATTATTTGAATGATAAATATCAAACAGTAATGATGTAAAATAATACAAACTGACATTTACAAAACAAATTAAGATAAAATAAAAATATAAGTAACATATAGAAACATCACATATACATAATAACTACTATAGTAGTATACGAAATAACAATTTTTTCAACTATTTATGAACAGCCCTATTGGGAATTTATAAAGAAAAGGGTACTCTGGGCCTATGAGAAAAAAAATGAGTTTTTCACTACTTCCGAGAAAAGATAGGCAACAGGGTCAAAACAGTGGTCAAAAGCCATCAACAGAGTTCTACATGAAACACCAAGAAATCTGTGGAATTAAATATCCTTAAGATGACAATGTAGGAGGCTGTATTTATCAGCATTACTACAGATTTTTTTTTTTAAAGATTTTATTTATTATTTATTTGACAGAGAGGGAACACAAGCACGGGGAGTGGGAGAAGCAGGGGGAGTGGGAGAAGCAGGGGGAGTGGGAGAAGCAGGGGGAGTGGGAGAAGCAGGCTTCCCTCTGAGCAGAGAGCCAGACGCAGGGCTCAATCCCAGGACCCTGGGATCATGACCCAAGCCAAAGGTGGACACCTAACGACTGAGCCACCCAGGTGCCCACACATCCCTTATTTTAAAACCAAACTGACCCCAAAAATGCTTATCTGATAAGAAAGAAACAAGCTCTCACCTGAAAGAGCTTAAAGAGGGTTCTTCCATTGGATGCTACCATCTCTAAGAGCATATCAAACTGCTGTCCTTCTGTCGTCTCACTATATGGAGCACAGAGGGCAAAAGTAAGGAAGTCCAGGAGTGAACTAATAACTAGGGCACCAGTCCCATGATCCTGAAATAAAGTAACGTATTGCTTTAGGACAGAGAAATTCAAGTAAAACACAGCAATAATGTGCTTCTGTTATTCTGTATGTTAAAAGTAAACATTTAATTCCTTAACGTGAGGCTTAAAGTTTGATTACTCTAAGTACTTGTTTTATTAATGCAGTAAATCTATTGCTTACCATATCTCAAAAGGAAAAATAATTAAAATTTGGTCAAATTTCAAGAAAATAACCAAGACTCCTCAAACACACATAACTAAGGTTAATATGTTGAGTATTTGTATAAAAAGCAATCTTTGACAACATTTAAACAACTCCAACAATTTGTTCCTCCTAGATCTATAGATTGCCCATCTCCAAAACTGTTAGCAGAGACTGAGGAGCAAAGATTTGGCTTAATTTTTTTTTTTTTAGAGCAGCTTATTTCATGACATTAAAGAAAAAAAAAAATCTAAAGTCTTTGCAACTTATTTTTCCTAGATGAATGGATATAGTTCTAAAACAGAACATTTTACTATTAGTGAGTGACCAAGCTGACCAAACTGTTGTACAATCAATACTGACCAAAGTTGGGAGCTGCAATTAAAAACAAAACAAAAAAAAAAACCTGCCAAACTGCACTTCTAGAATACCTTTCAATAATGTATGGTATCTCTCACTAAGACAAATTTCATTATAACTTACCACATGGGAATTAAATTTTTCCAGTAAGTTTTCCAGAAACTTCTTTGAAGAGAGAAGAGAAGCTTTGTTCAGCTGTTCTTGTCTTAAGTCATAGTCATCATGCATGGGCTATTGAGTAAAAACAGTGATAATTCATGAGCAGGCCCACATGCTGGTATCACACGAAAGTCATTTATAAAGAGTATTCACTAAATAATAAAAGAATTAAAAACCACAGCCTTTAAAGTTGAAGGCAGAAAGGAAACTCGTGATAAGACAAGCAGGCAAAGTGATGATTTCCCCCAGGGTCTGATGAGGCTTCATAGATACTGTGCCCAGCAAGTATCAGTAGGGAGTACTGCACAGAGTACTCTCAAAAGTCTCAAGTCTCCTTCTTAAAAAGTAAATGACACCCATTTCCTCTTCCCCAATCTTGTATTTTAAATTTGAAATGATAAAACTTAGCATTTATTTACTTATTTTTTAAACAGCATTTAAAAGCAGGTATTAAAATGAGCAGCAAATACTTCTTTGTCTCTTCTGAATGGTGGAATAAATGAGAATGGGAAAAACATTCCGGCATCAAAGTTAGGAGTAAAGATCCAATCCTAACTTTGCTGCTAACCACAGCTGACCTCAGGCAAGGTTAAACTGCTTTAACTCTGAGTTTCACTTTCCTCAGCTGTCCAAGTGAGATTAATAGTACTTAGCTCATAGGACTATTATGAAGCTTAAATGAGATAATTCATGTAAAATATATAGCCAAAATCTAGTATGTAATGAGAGCTCAAAGTGTTTGTTTCACACTATGGTATTTTATTATCTAGTTATCCCACTAGTTCCTTTTTTTTTTTTTTTAAGATTTATTTATTTATTGGGGCTCAGTATGTTAAGCGGCTCCCTTCAGCTCAGGTCATGATCTCAGGGGTCCTGGGATTGACCCCATATCCAGGTCCTTGCTCAGCGTGGAGTCTGCTTCTCCCTCTCCCTTTCCCCCTCCCGGCACTGTGCTCACTCACTCTCTGTCTTTCTCTCTCTCTCAAATAGTGTTGGGGAGCATGTGTTGGGGAGGGGCAGAGGGAGAGGGAGCCTCTCATGAGTCCATGCTCAGCATGTAGCCAGATGTGGGGCTCGATCTCATAACCCTGAGATCACAAGCTGAGCAGAAACCAAGAGTCAGACGCTCAAATCAACTGTGCCACTCAGGCACCCCCATCCCACAATTTTTTCAATGGAATTACTAGGGTAGTAAAGATAGTAAAACTCACTTTTGAGTATAAATGCAAGGTTTTATACAAGTGATTACTTAGGTTTATTCTATACCACTAAGCTTGCCTGAACCACTTTAGTCCCATATGCTAAATACAATGTTGAAGTAAATCAGGAATTCAAAGTTATACTGAACAATTCATTGCTTCTCCTATATAAGCTGTCGCCAAGTTAGATCTTTACCCTCAACTTTCAAATGTGTTTTCTTTAACCCCATCCTACCTCAGTATCTTGTTTCTTATGTATTTGGTCTACCTGTCTCTAACTTTACCTCTAATACAGTATCCACATAACATTTGAGAGCTTTCGGAAGTTCAAACCGAGTATTACTGCTCCCCTGATGAAAAACCTTTCCACTGTTCCTTCCTAAAGGATACAAATCTAGCTTCTTTGTCTGATACAAAAGGCTTCTGATGACTGCATCTCTGCATGTATCTCTAGCTGTAACTCCTAATCCCACACACCTCCATACATGCTTTATGATCCACCGATTTCAATTATTTGCTTCTTCCCCAACATGCCTTAGTATATGCTATCCCCTTTTCCCAGGAAAGCCTTCTCACAGAAGGAAAATACCTGCCTGTGCTTTTAGCTTCAGATCATTTGTAACATCTGAAAGATTGGCCGCGAATCTTTTATCTTCCCCTCACCACAAACCCAAAAAACTAAGTGCCGCCTTTTTAGGGAACCCGTAACCCCAACTACTTTAGACTGTACACATATGCCTACCTTACTAGACTGTCAGCAATTTCAAGGAAGGAACAAACTTTGTATTTCTAGTAGATAGCACAGTGCCTGGTTTATAAGATGTGCTAAACAAACGTTTATCTGAATAAACAAACTGCCAAGAGAGCAATTTAGGAAATACAGAAACACTGATTTTAATTGCTACAATGAAAATCTGGGTTTGCGGAACTTTAAACCATCAATCAACTTAACAAAACTAGTCTCTTTTTAAAAAAAACATTACTTACACACATGAGGGCACACAGCATATCAACAGCTGCATGGATTACTCCATTGTTGCTCCTCTTGAGTGCTTTTACCACCTTCACTCCTAGACGCTCCCGAAACCTGTGGAACAACAAAAAAGCATACAACAGCAATATCGGAGCATTATTTTATTATTAAAATGTAACATAATAAGTCCTCTTGAGTTTCTATTGCATTCGGCAAGTACAGATTTTAAATTATACCTCTAGAACATATCAGTTCCCATTAGTCTTTTTCTTTGAGGGGGAAGATTTTTTTAAAAAAGTAATTAAAACTAAAAGGAGGGGGCGCCTGGGTGGCTCAGTGGGTTAAAGTCTCTGCCTTCGGCTCAGGTCATGATCTCAGGGTCCTGGGATCAAGCCCCGCATCGGGCTCTCTGCTCAGCAGGGAGCCTGCTTCCCCCTCTCTCTCTGCCTGCCTCTCTGCCTGCTTGTGATCTCTCTCTCTCTCTACCAAATAAATAAATAAAATCTTTAAAAATAAAATAAAATAAAAAATAAAAAAAACTAAAAGGGATTTTGGGGTGTCTGGGTAATGCAATCATTTTCCAAGTCTTGGTTTCAGCTCGGATCGTGATCTCAGGGTTGTGAGATGGAGCCCCACGATGGGTTCTGCGCTGGGCATGGAGACTTAAGACTCTCTTTTCCCCTGCCCCTCTCAAATAAATAAATCTTTTTCTTTTTTTTTAAAGATTTTATTTATTTATTTGACAGAGAGAGAGAGAGAACACAAGCAGGGAGAGAGAGGCAGGGTCTCCACTGAGCAAGGAGCCCTGTGCGGGGCTTGATCCCAGAACCCCACCTGAGCCAAAGGCAGACGCTTAACCAACTAAGCCACCCAGGCGCCCCTCAAATAAACGAATCTTTAAAAATAAAAACAAACCACCTAAAGGGCTTTAATTTCCTATTCAAATTCATTAAAAAAAAGAGTCAGTATGGGGTGCCTGGGTGGCCCAGTCAGTTAAGCATCTGCCTTCGGCTCACGTCATGATCCCAGAATCCTGGGATAGAATCCCAGGGCAGGATCCGTGCTCAGCAGGGAGTCTGCTTCTTCCTCTCTCTCTGCTTCTGCCCCTCCCCCTTCCTCATGCTCGCAAGAGCTCTCTCTCTCTCAAATAATTAAAATCTTAAAAAGAAACAAACAAGAGTGCATACACTGCAGGTATGTATGAGACTAATTCAGTCACACTTCAGTTCCACTTACCCTCCTTTATTTATGAATAAAAACTACCAGATCATTATATGGTATCAGTTTTAGACAGATATAAAGAGATAAACTGTTGATTATCTGCTATTTTGAGTTGTTTGTATTCTCTAAAAGAAGTTCAAAGACAACTTACTTTGGAAGCTGAGTGAAGGCCAGAAAACCAGCTTTGGAAGCCACAAGCCTCCTCACAGCCTGGAACTGACTCTCAAGTTCTGCATTTGAAGCAACGACATCTCCCTCTTGGGACAATAATGCTGTTATGGCATTATTGATCAGTTTTTCTTTGTTTTCTGAGAAGAGACCCTAGGTAAAAGAAGAATGTTTCAAAAAGTTTCCATTCCAGAAGTTAATGACAATGAACAAATTATAACATAATTTATCTTACATCCTGCGTTACTGCATGCAGAACTCCACTATACGAAATATTAGCGTTGAACCTGAATACAGCATCTGCAAAGTTGCCATCTGTAAGATGAAAAGGTTCAAAAAGATTTAGAGGTTTGCATTCCTAATTTTTAAATTATTAAGGAGATGGATTGAAATGCAATTATACTTAAATCAATACTTACTTGGAGGTGTGGCTAAAAATCTGAGATGAAGGCTCTCTACCTCCTCATCGACAGGCATGCTGAGTAACCCCCATCGCTGACCTTTATGAGTTGGCGTCATTTTTACACAAACATCTCTGTTACCAGAGGCTCTTACTCCATCCAGCAAACTTGCTAGTAAAGAATCTCTAAGCAAGGTAAAAAACAAATAGGTTTTAGGATTGATAATTAAGGGAAATTTTGATTCAGAATATAGCATAGGCCCTTTAGCAGGTAACCTACTCATACAGAGCTCAGGAGGGTACAAGGAGAAGCACAAGGGAACAGGGGCTTTAAGAGAAAGCCTGGAGTTCTACTACCAGCTCTGTACTTTGCAGTCACATAGTTACAAGTTACTTAAGCACTATAAATGTAACACTTTTGGTTTTTTCTTTAAGATTTTTTTAAAGTTTTACTGAGGTATAACTTACAAATCAAAAATTCAACCAATTAAAATGTACAGTTTAAGAATTCTTAGTAAATGTATACAGTTGTGCAATCGTCCAGTTTTTGTATACTTCCCTCACCCCCCAAAATTCCCTTGTGCCCATCTGCAAAAAACTCCCCAGTTCCAGGCAACCACTTATTTTCTATCTCTATAGTTTTGCTTTTTCAAGTAATTTCATCAAGAGAATGAAAAGGCAAGCCACATCTGCAAGAAAATATTTACAAAAGCTGTATCTGATAATGGACTATTATCCAAAACACACATATAACTCCTAAAGGTCAACAATAAGAAAAATAACTCAATTAAAAAGTGATCCGAAGTCCTTAACAGACACCCCACCACAGAAGATACACAGATGGCAAATAAACATATGAAAAGATACTCAACACATATGTTATCAGAGAAATGCAAACTGAAACAACAACAAAAAACCACCACACACCTATTAGAATGACCAAAATTGAACACTAATAATAACAATTGCTGGGGAGGATCTGGAGCCACAGGAACCCTCATTCACTGCTGCTTGGAGTAGAAAATGACACAGCCACTTTTGAAAGACAGTTGGCAGTTTCTAACAAAACTCAACATCCTCTCAGCAGATGATCCAGTGATCACACCACTTAGTATTTACACAAAGGATGAAAACTTACGTCCACACAAAATCTGCACACAGATGTTTACCGCAGCTTTATTCATAACCACCCAAAGTTGGAAGCAACCAAGAGGTCAAATGGATAAATAAACCATGGTTATATCTAGACAATGGAATATTACTAAGTGTTAAAAAGAAATGAGCTATCCAGCCATGAAAAGAGGAGGAAGAAATGAAAGAAGCCAATCTGGAAAGGCTACATACTGTACAATTCCAACTATGAGACTATGGAAGAAGCAACTCTGGAGACAGTAAAAAGATGAGGGGCTGTCAAGATTTAGGGCGGAATGCGAGATGAAATCAGTGGAGCAGCATTATTACTGCTGGAGAGGATCTCTGGAGATTTTTAGGACAGTGAAAATAGTCTGTATGATACTATAATGGTGGACAAATGTCATTATACATTTGTTCAAACTTGTAGGTCCATCAATTGTAACAAATGTATCAGTCTGACAGTGGATGTTGGTAATGGGAGAGGCTATACCTAGTTAGCAGGCAGGACAGAAGAGCGTAAGAGGTATAGGAGAAATCTCTGTACCTTCTGCTCGATATTGCTATGAACCTAAAACTACCCCCAAAAAAAACTCTATTAAAAAATTCATATAAACGGAATCATATAATGTATCGCCTATGTGTCTTGCTTATTTTATATATCGTGTATTTTTAAGGTTCGTCCTTTTTGTGGCTGAGGAGTATTTCACTGTATGGATAATCAACATTTTTCCCTATTCATTCACGAGGTGATGTATATAACAATTGTTTCTAGTTTTGGCTATTATGAGTAACATTATAAACATTCACATACAAGTTTTTATGTGGGCATATGTTTTTATTTCTCTTGGGGTAGATACCTAGGAGTAAAACTGATATAGGGTCATATGATAATTATATGTTTAAGAAATTGCCAAACTACTTTTTAAACAGTTTAAGATTTTACATTCTTACCAGCAATGTATGAGAATTCATGTGCTTGCTAACAGTTGGCACTGTCAGTCTTTTTGATGTTATCCATTTTAGTGTACATGTAATGGTTTTAATTTTCCCTAATGAATCATGATCTTTTCATGTGTTTATTTACCATTCAAATATCTTCTCTGATGAGGTAGGTGTCTATTTGAATTTTTTTGCCCATTTGTTATTATTTGTTTTTTAGTATTAAGTTAAAAGAGTTCTTTATATATTCTAGAAACAAGTCTTTACTAGCTATATGTTTTCCAAATATTTTCTTCCTGTCTGTAGCTTGTCTTTTCCGTTTCTCAATGGGGTCAAAGTTTTCAATTTTGACAAAGTCTACTTAATCAGACTTTTATGAATTGTGTTTTTGGTATTACATCAAGGAATCTTTTCCTAATCCAAAGTCACAAAGAAATTGCTTTACTTTCTGCAGATTGACTTTATTGAGAAAAATGGCATCTTCTTTCTAGGGATCAGAATTAAACAATGTAATATACATAAAGCACATGACAAACAATAAATGTTGAGACACCCTCCTTCGATTTGAACATGTGCACTATTTTTCTTTTTTTTCCCCAGATGTTCTCTTCCTGGAACTCAGGACAGGAAAAAACACAACATTTTGCTTAAAATGCCATTTTTATTGAACTTAGATCAAAAGCTTTCCAAGGTAAGAAACAGTTACTGGTCATACCAGGAAGTGAAAATACTTCAATAAGGCTGTATTATAGACAGTGGCAAAATGCACCAGAACTGTTTCAACTATCTTTTAAAAACAGATTCAGTCTTAATCTATTCACGACAGCATAAAAGAACTTTCTGGAATGTAAAAATGCCAAACCCATGAGAATGGCTTAGTATATTAAGGGAGATCTAGTCATTCACAGTAGGATAGCACTATAAGTGGTTTACCTTACAGGAGGAGTTTATGAGCTATAGCATCTCACAGGTTTTCACAGCAACAGCCAAGTCACAGTAATTTAAAATAAATCAGGCACATTCCACTGGAAAATTAGTAACTAGCCTACTGATGCTAACTTAAAAAATCTAACTTCAAGTATATTTAAAGTAACTTGCTGCTGTTATCCAAACAATTTAACAATGAAAGTGAGAGACGCTATTTTAAAATACCTTAAAAGCATAAATTACAGAAACACATTTTATTTTCATCATTCCATTTAAAATCAAATCACCATTTTTATTCTCTTTAGAAATTTGAAAACTGAATGAAGGTCATTTTCAACATGTAACAAAATAATGTTGTCTTTTCCTAAATTATATGATTTCAAAGTTCTAGATTATAAATCTTTGTTCTTCCTCTCTGATGGAGGACTTTGCCTTGCATATACTAGGATCTCAAAAGCTTGATGAATTAAAGAAAAAAAGTACCTTTCTGTTGAAGAATATTTCCGTATTTGCCCTTTTATAAATTCAATGGTAAAAACTTGTGGATTTTCTGAGTCACAAACCAATGCAAATACCTAATGAAAACAAAAACCAAGTTCAACAAAAGATGTTTAGTTTTATGGCTTTTCCTTAGAAGAACTACACATCATCATTTGAGCTTACAAAAGTCAATATTTAAAAACTGTTTACAGTATCAGAATTTAAGAGCTGCTTTTTAAAAGTCTCAAATTTTCATACAATTGTTGAATAAAAAGTTCCATTCCTATATTTCAAAAATAAATTTTGTAACATTCATTGTTCTAAGTACAACAAATTTAATACTGTGAAGAAAGATTCTCCTTATTTTCCATTCTTTAAGCATTAAAAATGTTAAAATAGAACATTATTCTAATTTATCAATAAGAAAAAAATCTCACTTAGGCTGATAATGTCAAACTTACTTCTCCTAAAGGCTTCAAAGTCGCAATATTATAGGTTGCTGGATCACGTTCTACTAAACATGTTTCTGTAAGTGCTAGAACTCGTTTTATGGGTTCCTTCAAACAAAATTGAGACACATTAAAAAATTATTGAAGAAAAATATCAAAATCAGATGAACAAATTTTCGTTTTTAACACGGCATCTTACCGAATGTCTAGGTGATATTTTTTGGACTATAAATTCTGCTAAAGATGTGATGGATTCATCAGTGCTGTATTTTCCAAAGCGAAGATTCAAAAATTGCTCAAATTCTAAAGGTTCTTTTCTGATGCGCAGTGAAATACCTATGTAGTTGCCAGCATGATCTATTGCACTTTTGATAATTTCTTCTCTTTGCTCTGATGCAAATAAATGCTGCACAAATTTTAAAATTTTAAGTCAGGGTTGAAACAACTAAAATGTGACCATTTTGAAACAACTCACAGGAAAGAGACTGAAGTAGCAATTCTAAAGAAAAACAATGGTAGTTGATCTTATCAAAGGTAAATAAGATAAGTTGATCTTATCAAAGGTAAATGTGGTGGGTTTTAAGATTTTATTTATTCATTCATTCATTCATTTATTTATTTAACAGAGAGAGAGAGAACGAACAAGCTGGAACAGCAGCAGGCAGAGGGAGAGGGAGAAGCAGGCTCCCCGCTGAGTAAGGTGTGCAATGCAGGGCTTGATCCCAGGACCCCGGGATCATGACCTGAGCCCAAGGCAGACTCTGAACTGACTGAGCCGCCCAGGTGCCCTGCAGTGTGTTGTTTGAACCACTATTACACTAAGTTAAAATCACAAAGTCTGGGATATAGAGCCTTGCAAATAACTCACTGAACGGAAATTATCTCATAACTTCTCAGAGTCTGATTCCGTCACCATGTAGAAAACAGCATGCTAGAACTTCCAGAAAGGGTCCCAGGGACCCCAGCCAAGTCCAGTGGGGGTAGTGGGTACTACATGGGCAGGATTCCCAATTTCAACAAAAGCAGCTCTGATTTAGTATTTTTAATATAGTGGGTTTTCTTGATGGATTACCTTGAAGAATGCTTAAACGTTTACAGGCCATTGGCCAATGGACATTACAAATCAATCTGCAGGAGTATATTTACAAAGGTATTGCTACTTGCATTTGATGCCTGGGCCAAAAACACAAAATGTGCTATAAAGGACAATGCAGGAGAGTGCCATGCAATAAACAATAAACAATTGTCCTGTCCATATTCCAGCAGCTCCCCTGCTGAGAAACACTGGTTGAGATCATGTTTTAAAACCTGATTGTAGGGGCACTTGGCTGGCTCAGTCAGTGGAGGGGGCAACTCTTGATCTCAGGGTTTTAAGTTCAAGCCCCACGATGGGTGTAGAGATTATTTAAAATAAATACATAAAATCTTAAAACCTGATTTTATTCCCAATCTGCTTAGGATAGTCACTATATATGCAGAATGTACCGGATAAAGTTTTGCTGAATGAATGGTATCATATTTGTAGTGAATCGAGGCCTTTTAAAAGGCAGAGTATGCTTAGAAAGTAGATGATTGAAACTAATATTGCTTGATGCCACTAAGCAATCAAAAACTGTTGCCAATTTAGGAGTATCAAACAATTCTCCTTAATGTTTACCCATGCACTATAGGACTTCGCTGAATTACTGTGGTATAGTTGTCCCATTAAGGTCTGTAAGGCTCTATGTATTCCTGTAATTAGGTACATTTTCCACTAAGGATTTTTCTTTTTGGTTTTTTTTTTTTTTTTTTGAGAGAGAGTATTGCAAATGGGAAGGGGGGCTGAGGGGGGGAGAGAGAGAAAATATTAAGCTGGCTCCACCCTCACCACAGAGCCCGATTCGGGGCTCGATCTCACGACCCTGCAATCATAACCTAAGCCGAAATCAAGAGTCAGATGCTTAACTGACTGAGCCACCCAATCGTCGTACCCCCCCCCCCACGGAGTTAATCATTACAAATTTCGCTGTCCATGGAAGAGATAAGCCTTTGGACAGCACTTCAACAACAGGCTTTAGGCTGCTCTAGGGTGGGAGAGGGAACTAATTTTCTCTTTGGGCCTTCATCTTTTGGGTCTAGACTGAAGACGTAACAAAATGTCTAGATGTGTGCTCCTAGATGAGCCACACTAGGTTAGTACCCATCACCTGTGTGAAGAGTGAAAGATGGAAAAAGGTCTATAACTCTGAAGAGCTAACATATTTTGTAAATCAAATAGTTTAGCACCCCTACCCCATTATCATTCCCTTTATTTCCCTTCTGCTACCCTCTAGCCTCTTGTGTATCTGCAAGTTCCAGGCTTGTCCTGGCTCTGCTACCCAGAGAAGGATAATTTCCCTATACAACACTAAATCTTGGGAGTAGTTGTTCCGAGGCCGCTAAGATAGCTACAGAAATTAAAATTCTCAAGAGAAAGGAATCTTGAGAGTAAGTTCAATTGAGCCTTTCCTTGTGGAAACTCTATAGCTTATCTTTGAGAGGCAAGGTTTAATTAAGGAAGGCAAAATGTTTCTTATAAAAAAAGATGGTCATCATCTATAGCTCAGCTTCTATTACCAATTGACAAATAGCGTCTGAGCATCTTAAGTGGCTTCTACTGTACCATACAATTCACATGTAATTCAGAATTTCAAGACAAGAACATGTAATGAACTCCAAATTTGAAGTTTCAATGAATACTCAGATTTCAAATTACAAACAGCTGGGGAAAGGAGGGAAGACTATAAAAATAAAAGACCTTAAATTACTTTTTCAAAGAAAGCTTAGAATCTTAAAGACATTAATACTAATGAAAATAACAACTGTAACTACCATTTATTGAATACTAAGCCACCTATTATCCTAAACATTTACATAAGTTACCTCATAGGATCCTCAAAAAACAAAAACAAAAACAAAAACCTATGACATAAATATTATTCTCCCCACCTTTTTTTTAAATTTATTTATTAGAGAGAGCGTGAGCACAAGAGGTGTGAGGGTCAGAGGGAGAAGCAGACTCCCCGCTGAGCAGGGAGCCTGATGCGGGACTTGATCCCAGGTCTCCAGGATCACGACCTGAGCTGAAGGCAGACGCTTAACGACTAAGCCATCCAGGTGCCCCACTCTCCCCACTTTAAAAAGCTCTAAGATGGGATCAAGCTCAGGTCTCTTTGATAACAAAACCTGCACTTTTTTTTAAAAGATTTTATTTATTTATTTGAGAGAGTGAGAGTCACAAGCAGGGGAAGCAGCAGAGGGAGAAGGAGAGGGAGAAGCAGCCTCCCCACCGAGCAGGGAGCCTGATGTGGGGCTCCACTGGGATCACGACCTGAGCCGAAGGCAGATGCTTAACAACTGAACCACTCAGGCGCCCCCAAAACCTGTACTCTTAATACCAGACTTCCTTCCAGAAGACTCATGTAAATTTGAAAATGAAGTGTAAAAACCCTGCTTTCCTTCAAATGGTCACGCCTCTTTTTAAATTACTTTTTAGAAAAAATACTACTTACCAATCTACTAAATCCTCCGTAAAGTATACAAAACCCTCCTTGATAATCAGAGAGATCTACAAAGCCTTCAATATTTCTATAGTCATAGGAACAGAGGACTTTGTTGGTTGCAGGATTAATTTGGTCAAAGCCTCCAGGAGTTACTTCTAAAATGACAGGTTTTCTTGTATCACTCCAGTGATGTTTATAGCAGTTGTATCTCTAGAGAGAGAAACAATATTACTTTTAGGTTCATATTTAAGCTTACCATAAAATAGTTACATTTATTTATCAGTCACCGCTAAAACAACCAGAAATCTAAATAATGTTATAAATGTTTAAAGCTACTATCCAAATTGCTAAAAACATTAATTTTAGCTATTTGGAGGTTTGTATTAAGAATGTTCACTCAAACTGAAGATACTATATGTTTTTTTAAATTAACAAACGTTTGGGTTACAATATTTTGTGAAACAATTTTGAGTCAGTCTTATGCAAATCTATTAAAAAAGAAAGAAAAGAAAGTACTAAAAGAAATGTTACTCCGAAAGTTTTATTGGGAATAAAGATTTCAACTTTTGTTGATGGATTCTTTCAATTCAGCTTACATATGGAAAAGGGATAAGTCACATTTGGGGGAAGTTACAGTGTTCAGTTTAAACAATCTGAGCTGGTTCAGTATGCTAATAGATATTTTCTATTATATATATATATGCTAATAGATATATATGCTAATAGATATATATATGCTAATAGATATAATAATAGAGATTTTCTTTCTACACACATGAAAATGCTGAAGCCCCAGTTTGACCTTAGGCTTTTCTAATCACACCAATAGAAAGTTATAAATCTGACTGCACTAGCAAGTAAAATTCCACTTAGATAATAACATTCCTTTGTAAATTAAAGTACCTAGTATCAGAAATGATTAGAACAGTCAACATCCATTTACTACCCAGTATTATCCTTAAAAAGAAAAAAAAAAAAAAAGGTTGAGGCTGCTAACCAAAATGTTAATAAAGACAAAATGAGGCAAGGGAAAAGTAACCAAGTGTCAGATGTGAAATGAATATACCCCTCACCCATCCAAAAAGTCCACAAAGTTTTCTACCCAACAATATGAAGAGAACACATGGTAAATTACAGGACTCTTTAGGTAAAAATAAATTGGTTGCTCAGGAGTACAATTATTTCTAATACTGAAATGAGAGAAATTCTCTTGTAAGTATTCAGAAAAGTGAGTAAGGCATTAAATAATAAACACCTCCACAACACCCAGCAATGAGCCTCAATTTGGCTCAGGATCATATGACATCGAGTCCCCTCAGCATTACTGATCGATGGCATAATAATGCACATTACAGTTCCATAAAAGGAATTCTGCAGAAAGACAAAGGGCCCGCATTAACCCAAGAATATATTTAGAACCTTGATTCTGAACTAAAGGATGGAGCAGTGCCACTTCTCTCCAGAAGGGAAGCCACAAAAATGGTGGTGCTTTTCCGAACTATGCTTGTTCACATGCCCTAACCCACTCTGCAGGATAGTCTCTATTCCCCCCAGCTGATAATCAACTGTCATAATGAGCTGGGCTGATGGAAACACATCATTATCCCTCCAGACTGTAGAGGCCAAGGACAGATACTTAGAGATGTAATTTGGAGTACATCTAGGGACAACTGAAGACCTGAGGGTCAAATTCAGTTTATGCAAGAGTATTTGCCAGCCGAGCATTTGGGGGAGGAAGAGTTGCTATTTATTCCTGATTGAAACTAGGCAGACTGACTTTCAGGCAATCTTTTAGAGATACTGTTTCCACCTCAGTTTTGAAAAGTATTAAGTGAATGAAGTTAACTGATATAAAGGGAAGCTTATAAACAAAATCTAAAAGTATGTTTTTGGAAGCAGTTGTTTTCCAAACAGATGAGGAATACGGAAAACTCAACTACTAACATAAAGTAATTAAAATAAGCATACCAAATTACAATTTATACAAATCTGACTGTGGCTCATGAAGAACAAGAAACAAGCTGCTTGCCAACTGCCATTAATCTATTTTAAATGGCTCCTGAGCAGCCAGTCAGTTGCTTGACTTGACATCAGTGAGGCTTCTGGCATGCTAAAACTAGCAGCAGAACATCCATAGGAAGGATGTGGGCTTAAAAAGACAGGGAAATGATGCTGCTGGGTTCTCAGAATTCAGTTCCTGACTTTTACCAGAAGCCAGAGTTCTGAACAGTGCTACCAGTTTAGGCTTTATTCTGCCCCCATCCCCATTATAAAAGCAATACCTTCTCATGGAAAGAAATTTAGTATTTCAAGGGAGTGAAAAAAGCCTAAACTTCCATCTCCCCTCTTCAGAAGTCTCTGATTTAGTTTAAATGCTATTGTAACATGACTAGAGAACTCCTGAGAAAGTTATGAAGATTCTAATAAGCATCCATGACGTCCCTAAAGCTGTCAGTGCACCATGCAAAGCCTTATTAGCAGCCAGATCCAGCGCAAGAGTATCTAAGATATTCTTCTTAAAACCTTAATACTTCTGAAATAGCAAAATCCTACACCAAACAACTAGTGCATGTTCCAACAGGTATTATCCACAGTGTGATGCTTACTGTTGCTGCTTAGAATATTGAATAAAGAGCACCTGAATGATTATAACACTGGTTTTAATGTTCCATAGCTCTGCCTGAAAACTTTTTCTCCAACCATCGACATTAACAATCACAAATCTAACTCCTCATGTTGGAGTTTTCTGTTAAACCACATTGATCTCTCACATAGTGCCACATTATATGATGATTCCTTTTTTCCCGTTAGCTTTGCCATAAAAGAAACACATATCACAGCATGATTTCTATAACAGACAAAATCAGAATAAAAATAGGTATTAATAATGTTAAATACTTGCCCTTCCTGTGATTTTTCCTTCTGAAAAATCAGTTCTAAATCTCTGAAAGAGAAAACATAATCATAGTTTATGACAAGAGACTGGTAAGGAAGACTCACAGTCAAGTCCTTTCTATCCAAAACATGTAAAATCTCAACTTGATAATCTTGATATTAAAAAATATTAGATGTTATAGTTTAAGATTGTTCAATAAAAAATGTGTGGAACTTCATCGAAAAACAAAACAGATTAAACATACAACTGCTTTGCTTGGCATATGCGCTTAAAAAGTCTAAACACTATTAAATATACAGGATTTTTTAGCCTTTCAGTTAGAGAAAGTGAAAGTTTCACAGAATGAAGTTAACAGTCAATAAGAAAAAACAAGCAGTGTGGGAACAAAGGCTCAGAACATTAATATCTGTACTTTAATGTAACTGTTTCATTAAAAAAAAGAACAGAGAAATTTAGCTTATTAATATGGAACTGTTCTTACCAATGCTTCTGTAAGAAGTTCTGTTCTGTGCTCTGTAGAAAATTTTAAAGTTTCTGACTTTTTCCCACTGCCTTTACGAAATGTGAGGTTGAATTCCGTTCCTTGTCCTTTTCCAACAGGACTGATGCTGCAAATGTCTCCATAAGGCCACTAAAAAAAGAAAAATTATTCCAACTGATGCTATATTAAATACTATTTTTACTACTTTAATTTTACAATCACTAATTAAATGAGAAAAATCTTACAAAATAATACAGAGGCCTAGAAGATGTTATATCTTATAGTAATTCTGTAACAAATTCTTTTAAAGGTTTTCAGTTATCAGAGACAATAAAAAACCCATCTGTATTCCGATTTTAATGATTAATGACATTAACCCAAAGCAATTAACATACATAAAAGTGAAAAGAAGTGAGGAATAAAATTTTATGATTACCTACAAGTCTGTTAGAACAGGCAAAAAGGAATCTGTAAACCACGCCTAATCTAGAATAAAAAATAAGCTAGAATATATTTAAATTTATTTACTTATCCATATTCAAGGTGGTCTTACCTTTATAAACAGTAATCCTACTTCCATGACAAGTATTTTTCAACCACTGCATTGTGACTTAATTTATGTATGCCTTTATTGCAGTTCCAATATAGTCTTTAAAATTATAAAGAACTAATGTACTAGTTTACATAAAAGATATGGCTACAATCAAAAGCAACATATCAAAAAGTTATACTACTTAGAGCCTAGAAAAAAAATTTGTTCTTTTATTTAATTTTTGGTACGCGGCACAAAGTATTCTATAAGCATATCGATCTCTTTCAGAGTGGACTTTTCTAACCTAAAATACTGATTTCAGGCCAAAGAAATCATGGGTCATTACCTGGCTTTTAAAACTCAAATGAAGTTCAAAAAATGCCTAACAGCTTCTAATATGTTACCTGATTTGTTACTTCTAAGGTATTGGGATTATATGTAGTAATCGCATGGGTTCCAACTGAAAAGACACGCTTATACCTACAAAGAAAAACAAGTACTTAAATTTAGTCTTAAATAAAAGAAACATTTTATACTAAAACATATGCTATTAACACAAAAGGAATATTTCAACAAATGGAAATTTATCAGTTGATTAATGCTAACTAAACATAGCTTAGTTTTATATTCTAAAGTGGTATTAAAACCTACCCACCACCACTCACTTGACTGTCAACTAGTAAGATCCTTAAGTAGACTCTAAGTAGGATCGATGTAAGCTTGAGTTGTTAGTATACATGAAGTTAACAAAATACTGCCTGAGGACACCAAGATTCTAAATGGGAAAATTTTATTAAAAACAACAACAACAACAACAGCAACACACAATAATTCTTTAAAAATATCCTTTCAGGGGCGCCTGGGTGGCTCAGTGGATTAAAGCCTCTGCCTTCGGCTCAGGTCATGATCTCAGGGTCCTGGGATTGAGCCCCGCATCGGGCTCTCTGCTCAGCGAGGAGCCTGCTTCCTCCTCTCTCTCTGCCTGCCTCTCTGCCTACTTGTGATTTCTCTCTGTCAAATAAATAAAACCTTTAAAAAATAAAAATAAAAATATCCTTTCAACAAAACCATGATGCAAAGAAAGGAAAAGCTACGGCCTGCAACTGGTCAGTCCCAGCAATATTCTGGAATCTTAATAATTTATATTTAAGAAAGTACCTATTACATTTAAGTGTTGCAATTTTATAGCTGTAGGAAGCCTACACCACAGACAAGCAAATTTCACTTCTCACTTCACTTCCTTCACATAAAGTAACATGTCTAAGGAGAAAAATCACTTGGATATCAATAATCCTTTAGGAGAGGAATTCATAATGATAAAAATAGAAACTGGGGCGCCTGGGTGGCTCAGTGGGTTAAAGCCTCTGCCTTCGGCTCAGGTAATGATCTCAGGGTCCTGGGATCGAGCCCCGCATCGGGCTCTCTGCTCAGCAGGGAGCCTGCTTCCCCCTCTCTCTCTGCCTGCCTCTCTGCCTAATTGTGATCTCTCTCTCTCTCTCTGTCAAATAAAAAAAAAAAACTTAAAAAAAAATAGAAACTGAATTAGAAAAACTTAAAAATAATTAGTTCTTTAGAAATAAAATACATAAAACATCAGCTAGTCTAAGAAAACAAAAACAAAATTAAGAATATCTAAGAATTTATAATCATAGATACAGAAGAAATAATGATGTGTGTAACTCTATGCAGATAAATCTGAAAGTTACAAATAAATCAATCCCTATACAGAAGAATTTAAGAATGCTGCAAAGAAGTACAACCTACAGAAGCACCATGGCTCAAACAAGATGAACCTTAAAGGAACAGGTAAGACCCACGCTTCTTAAGTTGTTCGAAGAAACAGACTAAGGACAGTTTCTCAATTCTTTTAGTGATAACTAAAATCTGGTAAGAGAACACAAAAAGAAGAAAAAGATATTCCAATCTATTTTAAAATAAATATTAGCAATAAGAATCAAGTAGCTCAGGGCGCCTAGGTGGCTCAGTCCATTAAGCATCTGCCTTCGGCTCAGATCATGATCCCAGGGTCCTGGAATTGAGTCCCACATAGGGCTCCTTGCTCAGCAGTCTGCTTCTCCCTCTTCCTGCCACTCCCCCTGACTGTACTCTCTCTCTCTCTCTGTCAAATAAATAAATAAATCTTAAAAAAAAAAAAAAGAATCAAGTAGCTTATTAAAATAGTAGTACACCATGACCAAAGAAGGTTCATTTTAGGAAAACACAGTTCAGTATTAGAAAAATCTATTACGGGGCGCCTGGGTGGCTCAGTGGGTTAAAGCCTCTGCCTTCGGCTCAGGTCATGATCTCAGGGTCCTAGGATCAAGCCCCTGAGTCGGGCTCTCTGCTCAGCAGGGAGCCTGCTTCCCTCTCTCTCTGCCTGCCTCTCTGCCTACTTGTGATCTCTCTCTCTCTGTCAAATAAATAAAATCTTTAAAAAAACAAAAAGAAAGAAAAATCTATTAATATAATTGGTCATATTTAATGAACTATCTATTTGTATTTCAGTTAAGAGACTTTTAAATTAATAAAACTGGATGTTAAATACAATCAAATGCCTTTTTGATATCTATGGAACTCATGTTTTTCTGCTTTAAACTACGAATACAGTAAAAAGACATACACATGCCTTAAACCAACAAACATTATCAGACGAGGGTAACGTACTACAAGGATTTCCATGAGATCAAGAGAGATCTTTCACAATTTAATTTTTATATTTTCATTTTTTTCTAATTAGTATATAATAAAATGATGAAGTTATTTCCATTTGGGGAAAAAAAGAAAATGATAGGTTTTAATCTTTACCATACAGTCGTTAAAAAAAGTATAACAATATGACAAATATTTTTTTCACATGTCTAAAATGGAGTGGGAAATGATCTAAAGAATGAAGATACCTTCTTTGAACATAAGAACATTCATTTGCTGCTTTCTAAAACCAGGTGAGGGTTGAGAGATTGGCGAAGTACATGACAATTAACTTAAACAGCTAAAAAGTCTCAGAACATCAGAGGCTTTATCACAGAGGCTTTATCAATTAACA
This sequence comes from Potos flavus, assembly GCA_028534135.1. Classification (NCBI taxonomy): domain Eukaryota; kingdom Metazoa; phylum Chordata; class Mammalia; order Carnivora; family Procyonidae; genus Potos; species Potos flavus. The sequence goes on along the minus strand of CM052898.1, from coordinate 77,307,444 downwards.
GGGACAAAGAGATAGTGATTCAACAAGATCCTATCTGCCTCAGAAGACTGCACAATGAAATCAAATATCCGACAGAAATGTGAATGCACAAATTCTAACTTTTGGAATCATCTGGAAAGTCACATATGCCAATTTTTATAATCCTGAAATGAAACTACAGAATTTGTTTATTTTACTTTGGGAGCAAACATAGAAGAATTAAATGCCTGAAATGTTTCCAATGTCAACTAATGTCACATTCAAAGTCTTAAAGGCTCTCAGCTAAGAAGATACTCTTTTCAATTCTAAACTAATTTCCTCCACACAACTAAAGCCCTTCTAACATCTTTCTCATGTAACTTTGTTGTCTAGATCAGTGCTGTGCAAAGGAACTTTCCAAAAAGATGTAAACGTTCTATATCTACACTGTCTAATGAGGTAGCCACGAGCCACATGTCGCTATTGAGCACTTGAAATGTGGCTAATGCAAGTGAATTTTAAATTTTATTTATATTTAATTACTTTAAATTTAAATAGTCACAGCTGGTTAGGGACTACCATAACTGGAGAGAGCACATTCTAGATCCTTCAGCAAAAGGATCCTGGAGTTAAGTGTCCACTAGGCCCAAAATACTGTCAAGACTAGTGAATTTAGACCTATCTTTCAGACAAAATACTGAGCTCTACAGCCTCCCTAAGAAGAAAACTATGAGAAAATTCTTAAGAGAATTCTCTTCTATTCTCCTCTTTGTCCTCTAGAATGCCCACTGCACTTTCTTTAAGTATAGAACAAATACTTCTAGGTCATTAAAAACACCTTTAAAAGCAGCCCTAGGGGCTCTTGGGTGGCTCAGTCGTTAAGCCTCTGCCTTCGGCTCAGGTCATGATCTCAGGGTCCTAGGATCAAGCCCCGAGTCAGGCTCACTGCTCAGCAGGGAGCCTGCTTCCCCTCTCCTTCTGCCTGCCTCTCTGCCTACTTGTGATCTCTTTCTCTCTGTCAAATAAATAAATAAAATCTTTAAAAAAAAAAAAAAAAGCAGCCCTAAACCTTCAAAGATTACCTGTAAATCCTCCTCAGATATCAGATTTAGAGATTAAAACCTAAATGATCTCACATGTATGGTGTTAGTCACAACACTTGCAAACTTAAGATTTTTTTTTTTTTTTTTTGTATCTTTTACTAAGTCACTGGTGTCCTAAGTCATAAAGAACAGATTCCCTAAGTTCAGGGAGGTACATGTCTTCATTATCTTGAAACTCTATCTCCTCACACAGGACACATACAGAACATGTTCAGTGTTTGTCATAGCTAAATAGGCCAACCTATCCAATCATACATCAACATGCATTCAACTCTATGATCTGTTCATTTACTCTTGTTTTTAAAACAGAATACATGTCAGACAGCAACTAATTTCACATCAGTTTTTTACTCTTAACCACTATAACATCAGGAAATGACTAAGGTCTTATTTTTATGAAATACTCCCATTTTACTAGCTATCTGCAAAGAGAAAATGCCACTTATAAATTATTATTTAATTTGGGTTTGAGATGAATTTGTTGGCTAATTCCTTAAAATTATCATACTAAAAGTTCTTTTAAGATATAGCTACATGAAAACCAAATAACAAAAGAAACAAGGACTAAAGTAAACAAAATGAGAAACTTACGACAGGTGATGCCATTTACATAATATGAAGAAATGTACAAGCAAACACCTTTTCCCCCAACTGAGAAATTAATATTCATTACTGACTTTATTTATTGCACTTGTTTCCGTTTTACTCAGGAACTGAAGTTATATAAATCATTAAATGTCCATTGTCCACAGGGAATAAGGGATTTTCTTCTCTCAAGTTTTCATAACTCACAAATTTATTCTAATATGATAGCTTAATAAATAATATAATTTACATAACCCACTAACTCTAGTGTTATTTAGAATCAAGAAACTAAAGCTATTTAGATGAACATATTTGAGGCAGCTTTTCTATGGGGCATTTTGCTCCCATAACAACTGGTGGTAAAGAAAAGAACAAGTAAAAAGGTGCTAATGATACTGCTTACAGAGATAACAAAGATCATCTGAAATAAAGACCACTGAAGCAAAAGCTGGGGATGTAATCTAGTTTTGACTGTGACAGGTGATGTTCAGATTTTTTAACAGACTAACCTTACATTAACTTACATTAAAATGAACACTCCTGTATTATTCTAATTCCTGCAGATAAAAATATGCTATGCCATTCGCTTTTTTTTCTTTTCAAGTTTGCTCCACACCCAGTGTGGAACCAACGCAGAGCTTGAACTTACCCTGAGATCAAGACCTGAGCTGAGATCAAGAGTCAGATGTTTAACTGACTGAGCCACCTAAGGGCCCCTACGTTACGCCATTCTTAAATTTTATAGTCCTTATAAATATTGCTTTCCTCTCTGAAAAACTTTTCATGACATTACTTTTTTCCTACAGCAACCTTTTTTAGAAAAAAAAACCCCAATGTACTAGATCAGATACTGTATTAAGTATTACCATGTATTGACCCAGTAATAAATGAGCATGTATCAGAATTGGGTTCAAGGACATGGCAGTAAATAAGGGAGTCAGCCCCTCAAAGACCCAGTTTACTCCCAACATTTTTATTTTTATTATTTGAGAATGAGGGGGGTGGGGGAAGAGGGAGAGAGAGAATCTTAAGCAGAGTCCCAGGTGGGCTAGATCTTACAACTCTGAGATTATGACGGGAGCTGTTATCAAGAGTCTGGCCACCCAGGCTCTCCTCCCAACATTTTATTTATTATTAAGTTAACTAATTCAAACATCTGAAATGAACTTCAAAGTAGTTAAGAGATAAGATACTTGTCAGTCATTGTTTGAAAGTTAAATCCGGACTTGAATACTCTTAACTAGCACGTATCGATGAAAAATGTACAACAGTGTCAACAGACGCTCCAAAAATACTGGCCAACATCACGATATTCTTCTGCACAAAATTTCATTACCATTCAACTCTCTCAAAATAGAGAAAATTCAACATTACTTTCTTTTTGTAAAGTACAGGAAAAGCTTATGTTTACTATAAAAAAATGGTTCTCAAATTTCTTGAGGTTATAAAACATTTGCGTATTACTTTTAAAGTTAAGAATCTCCCATCCAAGTACAAACCAGGCCCGATCCTGCTTAGCTTCTCAGATCAGAGGCGATTAGGCGCATTCAGGGTGGTATAGCTGTAGACTTAAAGAACCTCAATCCTTTCAGTAGATAGTCTATGCAATGGGCCTCAAATAAGCCAAACAGATCTAATCAGAGTTGAAAGACAGCTTTTGTGTTACCTAGCCTAGTCCCCATAACATATAGCTTTAACCTTTACAGTACCCTGGGCAAAGTTGGCTAGTTTTAATTGTTCATTACTGGTGCAAGGGAACTAACTAACCTTCCTTAAGAGTAACTCTTTTTTTTTTTTTTTTTTTCTCTTTCCAGGTCTGCAGATACTAACCATTGTTCCGTAGAATTAAGCCAATATATTCTTTCCCACAAATTTCACCTGCTGGTTCCAAGTCTGTCTTTCAGCTTCACATAGGATATAAAAATTTTTCTGCCAACCAGACTTTCACTTTGAACCCTGCTTCCTAAGCTGAACACTCTAGTTCCTTCAACCATTTTAAAATAAGTTTTGGCTACCAATTTCTAAGAAGCCATTAGGATTCTCTAAGAACCTAGGGTTTTTCCTTTTACTATTAAAAGCTTCACAATCCAGCTACTTGAATTAGAATTTTAGTGCATCGAATAATGAAACTAAGGATAATTGAAGTACAAGGTTTCTCAAAGAGTTAAGAGATCAATGGTAAGCAATGCTGAAGGAGGCACTACAGCTTACTAGTTTAGCCCACCAGCTCTGGAGTCACTGCCTGGGTTTCAATACTGTTTGGAGTATTCACTTTCTATTTATCCTCTGATAATTTGCTTAATCTCTCTAAGCTTCAGTTTCTCCATCTGAAAGATGGAGATAGTATATATATCTATCTCATAATGTGAGGATTAAAAGAACTAATCCATGTAAAGTATTTGTCACTTGCTATTTATAATCAATAAACGTTAGCTATTTTTATTGTTATTATTCTGAGTAACAGGAGGGAGGGGTTTAAAACTCCAATAGAGTAGCTGAATTAATTATAATTAGTATCATTATGTTTCCAGTAATCATAACTGCTAAATTCATACCTAACACAGAACAAAATTAATGGGCAAAGTGATCATTCCTATGCCAATAATACCACGATACTCTGATTCCGGTCAAACTCCACTTGAATAACATTTGTTATAACTGCTGAACCTACACTGACACATCATTTTCAACACAAATCCAGTTTACATTAGGGTTCACTTTTGGTGTTGTACATTCTATGGGTTTGGACAAATGTATAAAGACATGTATCCACCATTATAGTATCATACACAGTAAGTTTCACTGCCTTAAATATCCTTTGTGCTCCACCTTTTATCCCTCCCTCCCCCTAAACCTTGGCAGCCACTCATCTTTTTACTGTCTCCAAAGTTCTGCCCTTTCTGCAACATCATATAGTTGGACTTACACAGTATGCAACTTTTTCAGACTGGCTTCTGTCACTCAGTACGCATTTAAGTTTCTTTCATTTCTTTCCTAGCTTAATGCTTGATTACATTTTAGCACTGAATAAGTCATCACCTGCACGCACGCACTACAGGTTATCCATCCATTCACTTACTGAAGTACATCTTGGTTGTTAACAAGTTTTGGTGATTATGAATAAAGGTGCTATAATCATCTGTATGCAGGCTTTTGTGTGGATGTAATTTTCAACTCTTTTGGGTAAATACTACAGAGTGTGATTGTGTGACTGCTGGATCATATGGTAAGAGGACGTTGAGTTTTATAAGAAACCACCAAACAGTCTTCCAAAGTGGCTATACCATTTTGCATTCCCACCAGCAACGGATGAGAATTCCCTTTGCTCCACATCCTTACCAGCATTTGGCACTGCCAGGTTCTGAGCTCTACATTTCCATTCCCCTGATGACTGATGATGTGAAGCATCTTTTCACATGTTTATTTGTCATCTGTACTTCTACTGTGGTGAGATCCCTGTTAAAGTCTTTGGCTCATTTTTTAATTGGTTGTTTTCTTATTGTTGAGTTTTAAGGGTTCTTTGTACACTTTGAAGAGTCAAATAGTCAAGTGTCTTTTACAAATATTTTCTTTCAGCTTGTTTTTACATTCTCTTGACAGTGTCTTTCACAGAGAAGTTTTTAATTTTAATGAAATCCAGCTGATCAATTCATTTCTTCATGGGTCACATCTTTGGTGTTGTATCTAAAAAGTCATCACTAAACCCAAGATTCATCTAGGTTTTCTCCCATGTTATCTTTTAAGACTTCTGTGTTCACATTTAGGTCAGTGATCCATCTTTGAGTTAATTTTTGTGAAAAGTGTAAAGTCTGTGCCTAGATTCTTTTTTTCTTTTCTTTTTTTTGCATGTGCATGTCCAGATGATCAGCATCATTTGTTGAAAAGACTATCTTTGCTCCTGGAGCTAGCTTCAAATACAAACAACACTCTGTGTAAATACAAAATTCCTAAAAAGGGGATGCATTATTATTTGCATTTTTGGATGAAAAATGTTCAAATCCCAGATTGCCTGACAATAAGCACAAAGAATTATATAAAGAAAACACAAAAACAATTCAAGATGGATTCATCTGAGGTTTAGAGGCTGGCAGGGTCAAGAGCTAGATCAATAAAGCAAGTGAAAAACCCTCGAGATTTCTAGGATTATCAGAGTTGGTGACACTTGTAAATTCCAGATGTCCAAAGAGAAAAGTATCTCTTCTTTTGCAGGATTCTAGTTCTACACATAAGAAAGGTATCAGAAATTTGCCAGCTTCACTTTCAGTCAATTTTCCTCTCAATTTCCTGTATCTAGTCACTACACAGACTGTATATGTCATAAGCATAAGCCATTTAATTCCACAGACTGATTACCATATATCCATCCCAACGTATTAAAATCTAGTACAGATACTAAAGTGCTACTCTTAAATTCAGAGCATTTGCTACAATTAATGTATGTAAATATCAAAGTGATCCACAGGTAGATTTTACTTGTAATTTCCACCCAGAAAAAAACTAAAAACTTGTATTTTGAAAATCATCCTAAAGTTTCCCAAAGTGAATCTGCACTTGTTTGGTTTTTTTTAAGATTTATTTATTTATTTGTCAGAGAGAGAGAGAGGGAGACAGAGAGAGCATGAACAGGGAGAGCAGCAGACAAAAGGAGAAGCGGACTCCCTGCTGAGCCAGGAGCCCCATTCAGGACTCCATCCCAAGACCCTTGGATCCTGACCTGAGTCAAAGGCAGACACTTAACCGGCTTTAATTGAAATATATGCACCTTCTTCCTATCAGAAATGGCTTGCTTTGGCCAAAAAGGAAATTGCTCTTTCATGAAAGAAAAGTGCTTTTTACGCCCAAAATCTATTCCCCCGACCGGTTGCTGCCACAGCAAACATATAGTTATGTAATTTCCAAGGGGGGAAATGACAAGCATAGGAGAAAAGACTACTTTGCCAGCTAAGGAGACTACATGAATAGACCTGAATTAATAAGAGCACAGAACAGTGGCTGCAAAATGAGACACAAGAAAACTATTACAAAGGTAACATGAAATAGGTCACATGAATATCCTCAAGGGAAATATGTGAAAGAGGTTATTTTTAATTTAGAACATATCTAAATATATAGACATATTTAATTTAGACATATATTTTTAACTTAGAAATACATAGAAAGGAAAATATTTATTCATCTTTGCTGCCACTATCAATAACATTTTTCTGAATGTTGAGCCTAGGTTAGCAGTATGTATACAGGCATGAAGCAACTTATAACTGAGGTCCTACATCCCCAAAATCACATGTAAAATTTGTTGTAAAGAGACTTATTTCTAGAGATAGGGTTCAATTAACAACTCTGAAACAACACAGAATTTTTAATGTTAGCCATTTGTTTTTTATATTAATACTGATGAGGAATACGTTCAAATTAGACTACAATTGGCCACATAAAATAGGTAAATATAATAAAAATTTGAGTGCCACATAATAATGTACATGATTAATGAAATAACTATCACACTCTGGAAATACAAGATCTTTCAAGAAGGTAAAAGCTTCAAGGTGTGTACACTAAAAACAACAAAATACTGTTGAAAGAAAATTCAAAGATGTAAATAAATAGACATCCCACATTCATGATCAAAGGTCTCAACGTTGTTATGGTGGTGATACTCTATTTGATCCACACATTTAATAAAATCCCTATCAAAATCCCCACAGCCTTTTTTGTAAAATTGACTAGCTGACTCTAAAATTCACATGGAAATGCAAGAGACCCAGAATAGCCCAATCTTGAAAACAAAATTGGAACCTCAAACTTCCTAGTTTTAAAACTTAGTACAAAGCCACAGTAAACAACAGAGCATAGTTCAGGCATAAGATCAGGTATACAGATCAATGGGACAAAACTGGCAGTTCAGAAATAAACCTTTATGTTTATGCCCTATTATTTTTGACAAGTATGCCATAACAATTCAATGAGGAAAGAACAATCTTTTCAACAAATGATGCTGGGACAACTGGATATCCGCATGCCAAAAGAACGAAGTTGGATCCCTATTTCACACTATATACAAAAATTAACCCAAAATTGAAGCCATAGAATTCTTACAGTATAGGAGTAAATCTTTGAGACCTTGGATTAAGTAATGGCTTCTAAGATATGACACCAAAAGCACAAATAGCAAAAGAAAATGATAAACTGGACTTCATCAAAATCAAAAACTTTGTGCTTCAGGTGATAACCATCAAGAAAGTAAAAAGACAACCCACAAAACAGCAGAAAATATCTGCAAACCATGTATCTGATAAGCAACTTGTATTCAGAATATATAATGAACTCTTACAACTCAATAATAAAAGAATAACCCAAATAAAAAATGGATAAATGATTTGAATAGACATTTTGTGAAAAATATACAAATGGCCAACAAACACACAAAAAGATATTCAACATCTTAGTCATCAGGGAAATGCAAATTAAAACCACAACAAGGGGTGCCTGGGTAGCTCAGTCAGCTAAGCATCTGACTCTTAGTTTCAGCTTAGGTCATGATTTCATGGGTTATGGGACTGAGCCCCACCTCAGACTCCGCACTCAGCAGGGAGTATGCTTGAAGATTCTCTCCTTCTGCCCCTCCCTCCACTCACGCACCAAGTGCACGCACTCTTTCTCAAAAGAGATAAATAAATACATCTTAAAAAATAATAATAAAAATAAAATGACAACAAGATAGCACTTCATATCCATTGGGATAGCTAAAATAAAAAAAGAGAGACAATGACAAGTGTTGGTAAGGATGTGGAGAAATTGGGATTCCTCATACCCTGATAGGATTGCAAAAAGTTAAATGTAGAGTTACTACGTAACTCTATATAATTCCATACAACATGAATTCCACTCCTAGGTATGTACCCAAGAGAATTGGAAATACGCATTCACCCATAAAGTTACACACTGACATTTACAGCAGCATTATTCATACTAGTAAAAAAGTGTAAACAATACGAATGTCCATCAACTGATGAATGGATAAACCAAATGTGGTAAATCCGTACAATAGAATATTACTTGGCAATAAAAAGAAATGAAATGCACAAGCTACAGTATGAACCTTCAAAACACTATGCTAAGTGAAAGAAGACAGTCATTAGTCTGACTCATGGTTTCAGCTCAGGTCATGATCTCGGGTTCATTGGGATGAAGTCCCGTGTTGGACTCTGCACTCAGCAGAGTTTGCTTAAGATTCTCTCCTTCTCCTATTGCCCCTCCCCTCTGTGTTTATGCATGTGCCCGTACCCTCACTCTCTAAATAAATAAATAAATCTTTTTAAAAAGCTAATCTTGTGACAGAAAGTAGATTAGTGGCTGCCAGATACTGAGAAGATAAGAAAAAAGGGAAGTAATTGCTAATATTATTAGAGAAGATTTTTGGGGAGATGATGAAAGTGCTCCAAAAATGATTAGTGTCCATTACTCCCGAATATATTAAAAACCACTGAATGGTATACTTTAAAAAGGTGAATTTTATGTTATGTAAATTTTATCTTAATAACGATGTTATAAAAACAAAACAAAGTTTCAAGGTGTCAATGATGGAGGCAAGGAATTGTGCTGAGAGCACATAAACAGTTCTGCTCCAAATTATTACAGAAGAAAAAAAGGGGGGCTGTCTTAAGTTTTAGTCACGACTTCCCTAAAACATCAAAAAAATTTTTCCAGGGGCACCTGGGTGGCTCAGTGGGTTAAGGCCTCTGCCTTCGGCTCAGGTCATGATCTCAGGGTCCTGGGATCGAGCCCCACATCGGGCTCTCTGCTCAGCAGGGAGCCTGCTTCCCCCCTCCCTCTGCCTGCCTCTCTGCCTGCTTGTGATCGCGCTCTCTCTCTGCGAAATAAATAAATAAAATATTTTTTTAAAAAAATTTTTCCGGATGATCACAATTACTGATAAACTCTCAAAACATAAGTATTCAGTAAGCTTACTCTTTAGAATTAATGTTTCAGTATGCTATACTTGTATTAAAAATAGAAGTTGTAGTATGATGATCCAAGCAATCTACCACTTGAGGAAAAAATAAAAATTTTTTTTTTAAATTTTTTTTTTTTTTAAGATTTTATTTATTTATTTGACAGAGAGAGAGATCACAAGCAGGGAGAGAGACAGGGGGAAACAGACTCCCTGCTGAGCAGAGAGCCCGATGTAGGGCTCGATCCCAGGACCCTGAGATCATGATCTGAGCTGAAGGCAGAGGCTTCAACCCACTGAGCCACCCAGGTGCCCCTAAAAATCATTTCAATATACAATTTTTTTAAGGCTGATTCAAAGAACTAAAGAGACTCACATTACTCTGGGTACATCAATTTTTTTTTCTTAAGGATTTTATTTATTTATTTGAGAGAGAGAAAGAATGAGAGAAATAGAGAATGAGAGGGGAGAGGTTAGAGGCAGAAGCAGACTTCCCGCCGAGCAGGGAGCCCGATGTGGGACTCGATCCTGGGACTCCAGGATCATGACCTGAGCCGAAGGCAGTTGCTTAACCAACTGAGCCACCCAGGTGCCCTCTGGTTACATCAATTTTCTAACTTTGCTCAATGACATTAAATGAAGAAAAAATTTCAAGACAAATATTCTACAAGAATAACAGTTATAAAAAAAAAAGAATAACAGTTATGCTCCCTAATTTAGGAGCTTGTACAATTGAGTTACTAAACAGCAAATACTCTATCTTTCAAAATTATAGTCAGTTTGCTAATGCAAAAGAGAAACACTACAGAATTCAGGTGTTGCACCATTCTAAGAAGTTACTACACTATTACCAAAAAGATGAAAAGTTCAGAAAAAGATCTAAAGTAACTGGCTTTGTGCACATGGCATGGTTTATCTGAGGCCTGATTTGGAATAATGTGGTCACTATTTGTCAAAGCGTGGGACACTCATTTTACTTATTAGTACTTAAAAGGATTAGACAGGAAACTTTTTTTGGTAATGGTCAACAGGTGCCATTCACTGAATACTCAATGTGTTTAAGGCATGATTTTAAAACCTTCACATGCTCCATGTCACTTCGTTTAATCCTCACAGCAATCTGAGGGGTAGGAATTACCACTGGTTTTATAAAAAGGAAAGAGAAGCATCAACATCTTGGTCTGAACCAGGCAGACTATTAAAAAATGTCACTGCCTCTCCCAAGGAAAAAATAAGATCAAACTCAATTTTTTAAAATTCATTACAGGACTAAAGAAAGATTATAAAAAAAGCACTATTAGCATATTTCTCTGACAGGCAAATCGACACAAAATTGTAGCCATCACACACAGGTTCGTCTCAGGACAATAAAGCTATGCAGTTAAGACTCTGCCCTACTATATAATCCAATCACTAATAGACAACATTCAAGAAGGTAAATAGATGGTCTGTTTTCCTTTTGTTACTGTTAATTCTTACCAACTCCTTCCTAACACAGACATAGAAAACCAGAAATGTCAAAAGAAAAAAAGAACAATAATTTATTCCAAGTGTAGCATTTGCATTTAAAATATGCACATATGCTTTTCAGAAGAGAAGGGCTAAATGGCATAACTGAGTACTACTCAAGATATTGAAAGTTACGTTTAAAATGATACTTCATAGAAGCACAGAAAAATAAAACCAACAGAAATACTTACTTTCCCCTCCATGAATGTTTTGTTGTGTAGAAACATGCCAAATCCTTGTTTTCCCTAATTATGTTCATTTTGTGCTGAAACCTAGAAGATAAAAATATGGCTGAATTTAGTACAGTTATCCTTTGAGTTTTTCCTGAATCTCCCATACCATACTTTCAGAGCTTGCCATATAGTACTGATTTAAGGCACAGATTCTTCCACAAGACCATAGGTTTTAAGGAACAGGCACTGGTCTGTTCACATCTCAGTCACAGACTTAAGCACACCATACTGTCATTGTCTGCTCCCTTCCACTACACTGGGTTTCTTGAGGACAAGAATTGCCCTCAACATCCCAAGAGTAGAGAATCTAATAAAAAACGTTCAAGTAAATGCATCTTTAAATCTCATATTACCAAACAATGCCTTGGCACTTTTAGGTGCCAATGGGCACCTAAAAATGTTTGCCAAGTAGCAAATTAATTCGAAAAGGTTTTTGTTGCGTTACTAAGTGCCAGCTGTTCTGCTGTCACTGTCACTTTAAGGAGACCCACTATAAATACAATTTAACTTAAAAATAACAGTCTTGGGGCGCCTGGGTGGCTCAGTGGGTTAAGCCTCTGCCTTCGGCTCAGGTCATGATCTCAGGGTCCTGGGATCAAGCCCCGCAACCGGCTCTCTGCTCAGCAGGGAGCCTGCTTCCCCCTCTCTCTCCGCCTGCCTCTCTGCCTACTTGTGATCTCTCTCTGTCAAATAAATAAATCTCTAAAAAACAAAAAAAAAACAAAAAAAACAGTCTTTTCCTATTAAAAAATCTAAAATGCTCATAAAGTAAATCCTACCATCTAAAGATAATCATTCTAGCCACACCTCTTCTATTTAGAATAGGTGTTTTTAAAACAAAATTGAGATTGTCAATTGTACTGCCTAAGCTTGTTTTCACACAATTTTAACCTTCTTCTATAGAACCTTCTATGGAATTAAATATTCTTTTAAAAAAAGTGATTTTTTAAGGCTATATGGTACTCCACTATATGAATATATTAGAACAATACTACTTATAGTGAAATCGCAAGTGCCAAGCTAAGTACAGAAACTGACAGTAAGTGTTTAGAAACCTAAAAACAGTTTGGTGAGTGAACTCCTCTGGCTGAAGAGTATATAGACCAAACAGTTCAGGACTCTCAAATTTCTGTGATAGATCACAGGGTAATAGCTTCCTACCAGCTTCATACAGAGGGACCATGTTATGTGTCATATTTTATTTTTATTTTTTTAAGGATTTTATTTATTTATTTGACACAGAGAGAGAGAGATCACAAGTAGGCAGAGAGAGAGGGGGAAGCAGGTTCCCCGCTGGGCAGAGAGCCCGACGCGGGGCTCAATCCCAGGACCCTGAGACATGACCTGAGCCGAAGGCAGAGGCTTTAACCCACTGAGCCACCCAGGTGCCCCTGTCATATTTTAAAATTAGTCTACTGACTATAACCCAGAAGTGTATGAAATCCAGAACCCACTTACTTCATGAAAAAAATTTAAATTTAGCTAATCGTACAGGATAAATTATTCGAACTGTTTACTAAGGAAAAGACTCATAAATTTTGGAAATACTACATAATTTGCTTCATACTGCATAAAAGTTAAAATTAATATGGTCATTTATTTCTTCTTTTGTGACCTGACCATCTCTCTCCACCCTTACTTAGAAATGTACTTACATACCAAAGTGTCAGTGCACACTAAATAGCTAGAATCATGGTTCCAATCACATTATGGTTCACACTGGTCTAATTTGTTTTTAATCAGCAAGTATTCTTCTAATAACTTGAATAAAACTAATTTCATTAAAAAAAAAAAACACTTTTAGAACAGCCTTTTAAGATACAATTCACACACCATAGAATTCACCCCTTTTAAGTGTACAATTCAGGGGGTTTTAGTATATTCAGAGTTCTACAATCGATGCTGTTTTTAGAACATTTTTGTCATCCCAAAAAGAAACCCTGTTAGCAGTCACTCCTCATTCCCACTCACTCCCAGCACCTGGCAACCACTAATCTACTTTCTGTCACTATGGATTTGCCTATTTTAGACATCTCATATAAATGAATCATACAAAATGTGGTCTCTGTGACTGCCTTCTTTCATGTAGCATGACATTTTCAAAGTTCATCCACACTCTGGCATGGATTAGTTTCCTTCTATTGTATAGATATACCACATTCTGTTTATCAGTTGAAGGGCATTTGTGTTGTTTCTCCTTTTTGGCTATTAGGAATCATGCTGCTACAAACATTTGTATGAACATGTTTTTATTTCTTTTGAATATATATACCTGTATAGCAAAAACATTTTAAAAGACACTGCTATTTTGAAATTGCTTTCTTCATTCCTATTACTTTTGTATTAGCAAAGTGGCAAGGGCCGCTATACTCTAGGTAGAACACTCTTTCCCTAGATATCTATGTGGCTCACATGTCCTTCAAATCTGTGTTCAAATGTCACTTTTATAACGAGGCCTACCCTAACTATCCTATTATAAATTGTAATCACTCTCCTCATTCTACACCTTCAATTCCCCATGACTCCTGCTCATTTTTCTTCTCTGGCATCTTTCACCGTCTAATGTGCAATTTATTATCCATCTCATCCTGCTACCATTATCAAGAGAAAAGCATTTTTGTCTGTTAAGCTCATTTACTTATTTGTGTGTGTGTGTGTGTGTGTATACATATATCCCCCGACCCTACAAGAATGCCTGACACAAAACGGGTGCTCGGTAAGTATTTGAGTGAACGAATGAAATGCAGCAATCCCATGGGAAATCCTGATGTCCACTTTAAACTTGATGTTCTAGCAAGTACTCCTAAATAACATTTTGCCAAATCTTCTGGTACAGCATCAACTCATGCTCTAAGGATTAAGAGAACCACAAGTAACAGCAAGGTTAGGGAAACCTTTACTGTTACTAGAGAGGAAATTACAGTCAACTGACATCTTCCTACTTGTGTGTATGGAGACAGCTAAATATAGTCCTGACAGTTGGTGCATTTTGTTTGCTTTTTTCCTGGATTGTGTATATGAGATGAAACAGGCAGCCGACTAAGATTTATTAAAACCAGCAGACAAAAAAACAAAAAAAACAAAAAAAACCCAGCAGACATTGTTCCTGGCTTCTAAATCATTTGCAGTAAATGATATTGCTGAAAAGAAACTTAGGTAGGATCTCAGAGAATATGCCAAAATAGTGAAAAATAAAGGTCTACAGATGTTATCTTTCCCTTATATACTATGACTGAAGATTGGAACAAGGGAATAAAAAAGGAGGACACAAAAGATGATGGCCTATCATAAGGAGTGGAGTTTGGATTGCTAGTCCATAAATTATCTGAATGACAGATTCTGTACAAGGCCTATCTTAGAAAAACTTACAAGAAAATGCACTTGAGTGAAGAGTGACTGATATCATTAAGGGACTTTAAATTTAAAATGGAGGTGAGAGAAAAATAATAAAGACTTTAAAATGATAGCCCCAAAGAACTTAGAGCATGACCCAGGGGGAGGAAAAAAAAAACAAACCCTAAAGATGACTTCATAGGTATCGCTGATTTGGGGGAATACGTAACTCAAACAGATCTTTTGGGAGGAGAATTAAAACAAGTTTACATCAAGAAGGCTTATCTACAACTTTCTGAAGACCTAGGAACTTTGTGGTGATGAAAGCACCAGATTCCAGAGAGTTCTTAGCTTAGGATAGATAAAAGGAGAAAGGGAGAGAAGATCTAACATACACATTAGTATAAAATTAAACTACTAGAAGATGTCACTGTCAGAGAAATGCAACTCAAAAGCACTAGAAGGGGTGTCTGGCTGGCTTAGGCAGTGGAGCACATGACTCTTGATCTCGGGGTTGTGAGTTCAAGCCCCACGTTGGGTATGGAGATTGCCTAAAAATAAATTAAGTAAAATCTAAAAAAAAAGGCAGGAGCTATTACCTCACACCTGTTACAATGGCTATTATCAAAACAAACAAACAAAAAACCCCCAAAAGACAACAAGTTTTGGCAAGGATGTAGAGAAACTGAATACTGTTAGTGGAAATGCAAAATGGTTTAGGCCGTATGGAAAACAGTATGGAAGTTCCCAAAAATTAAAAATAGAACTAACATATGATCCAGCAATCAAACTTTCAGGTATTTATCCAAAAGAACTGAAACTAGGATCTTGAGGAGCCAACAATCCCATGTTCATTGCAGCATTTTCTATAAGAGCCAAGATGTGGAAACAACTTCAAGTCCATCAACGGATGAAAGAATAAAAAAAGTGGCATACATACACAAAGGATTATTATTCAGCCTTGAAAAAGGAAATCTTCACGACATAGGTGAACTTTAGGGGACATGATGCTAAATGAAATAAGTCAGCCACAGAAGGACCAATACTGCATTACTCCACACAGCATTATATGACTTATCTAAAATAGTCAAACTCATAGAAACGGAGAGTAGAATGGTGGTTGCCAGGAACCAGGGTGCAGGAGAAAGAGGGAGTTGCTAAATCGATGGATATAAAGTTTCTGTTGTCCAAGATAATTAAGTTGCAGAGATCTGCTGTACAGCATGGTGCCTATAGTTAACAATACTGTACTGAGCACTTAAAAATTTGTTAAGAGGACAGATCTCATGTTAAAGTGTTCTTACCACAATAAAATAAAATTTAAGAAAATTTTAAAGTAAACTACTAATTACCTGGCCTGATAGAAGAAATACTGATGCAGATAACCATGTCGACAGAAAAAATACAATATAAGATTAAAGAAGTACTTCAACTCTCTGGACATCAGTAGACGTTCCTATAGCAAAATCAGCACACTTGACAATTATCTCTAACATTTTAGGAAGCGACAAGTGATATTGCTATTGTGCTTCCATTCCTGAATAACCACCACCAAAAAAGGCCAGTAAAATGGAAGTGCTTTTTTTGGAAGAAAATTACTACTTTTTCTGAAAAGCTTGCCTTCAGCCATGTTATATACAGGCAGAGGTATATCTGAGAGGTAAGAGAGGGAGGAGATACTCACCTACATAGGCAAATAAGGGGATAATTCAGTGTTATGTATTACTACTGTCTGCGTAGCCTCATAATGGAAATCAGGATAATTCTTTTTTATTTTGAGCCCTCAGTAAAGATTATCCTGAAACTGGGGAGGCACAGTGACTCTAATAGAAAGATTTAGGACATGTCCTGAAATTATGCAAAAACTAGGTTCAATTCATTGAGAATTCATCACATGTTAATGATTAAGCCAGGCTTTGACTATTCGTTTATCCACCTACCTCATTTTGTCTCCATAACACACTATGGTACAGATATGATGATCCCCATTTTAGTGACAAGAAAACTATAGAGAATTTATATCACTTCTCTCAGGTCACACAGCTGGTAAGTAGTTGGGCCAGACTGTGGCCTCAATCTGCTTAACCCTACACTCTATGTATTTAACCTAAACAATAAAACCTTCCCTTGAATTTAGAACGCAAAATAAATTCATTCTGACCATGTAATTACAGATGTATCATTTGACAACACATTCCTGGATTAATTCGGAACTACTTCCAATTATTCACACAATTTCAAACAATGAAACAAACTGCCATTACAACACGAGGCAAAAGAAAAAGAAAAAGGAAGGCTCCAAGCTGAATATTTACTACAGATAAGCTTAAAAAAATTTTTTAAATGGGGTGCTTGGGTGGCTCAGTGGGTTGAACATCTGCCTTCAGCCCAGGTCGTGATCCTGGTGTTCTAGGACTGAGCCCCACATCAGGGCTCCTTGATCAGCGGAGAGCCTGCTTCTCCCTCTCCTTCTCTCTCTCTCTGTCAAATAAATAAATAAAAATCTTTAAAAAAATAACTAAAAAAAAATTTTTTTTAATGCAGTGTTCAAAACAAACATGACAGAAATTTGCTACGAATATAAGCTTCCAGAGTAGTCTGTAAGGAGCTCAATAACCAAAAAATACTATTTTAACTAACACTGAACTTTTAAAATAACCAGATTAATGCGATCTGAGGCTAGGACCTACTTCCCAAGAGTGTAATATTAACCTCTCCAAATTTTCAGGTAAATCTATTTTATATTCTCAATCAAACCTTAACCACTTTATGATGCAGTCATTTCATCTTATGAAGGCAACTGGTCTGGAAACTGCGCTAACTCTTTAAGACCATGAGGATACTCCTGGACACACAAATAACTCACTAGTGGATAATGGCAATACACAAATATCAGAAAAATGCAGAAGAAACAGGATAAGAATATTCTGTACTGACTATGTACCATTCAAAGTGAGACTTGGAACAACTTCAAGAGAACCACCGGAAAATAAGTGAGGGCAAGTCAAATTTCACCTGTTAGAAGTTATTTCACTTGTTAGAAGTATCTCTTTATGTGAAACCAACATAATATTTTGAAATTTATGTTAATATCTACAAGCTAACTAGGGTTCGAGAAACTTTTGAAAAGAAGAACTTCAGTCCCTAAAAATTATCTATGCTCCATTTAATATTTATGTATTTCTCCATTAATATTTACATATTTCTTTTTTTTACATATTTCTTTAACAAGCTCCAAAAGTGTTTCTAAAATTGTTGCTCATAGACAAAAACTCTTAAGCAACCAGAATTCCCATTAATAGTGATGAAAAATATGCAAAACTTCTAGTATCAAGCAGCTCAAGCATCAAGCAGGTAACAGTAGTAACAGTCATTTATAGGCACATTCTCTAAATAGCAGTGAAGTGTCCAACTAAAAAAATGTAAAACTTGCTGAATGAGATCTTTGTAGCAGCTGCATCATCAGCACTTGCCACCCTGCCAGTTGTTGAGATGTACCCAAGTTAGCAAGAATTTATCTGTTCAAACTAATTATTGCTTAAATTTCATCTCCTTCAGGGCGTCTGGGTGGCTCAGTCGGTTAAGCCTCTACCTTTGGTCAGGTCATGATCCCAGGGTCCCAGGATGGAACAAAGTCTCAGCAGGGAGTCTGCTTCTCTTCCTCCGACAGGCCCCCACCATGTGCTCTCTCTCACTCCACCTCACTTGCTCATTCTCTCTCAAATAAGTAAATTAACTCTAGAAAGAAAAAAAAAATTCATCTTCTTCATTCCTGCATGTCCCACTTCAAATTCTCAAAGACCTACCTTTTTTTTTTTGATGAGAAAAACACAAATTTACATGTTGTTTGTAACTAAACACATTGAAAGCATCTCCAATTTTTTAAGCTGGCTTCACCTGTTTTCATTCCAAACCTTATTATTGTATCACCAACAGAGCTTTTTTTGCAACTTCGCAGTTTGTTCTTTTGAGAGAACTGTTCTAGGGGTTAAAAAGTCAAATTCAGGGCAACACAGGCATTTTGGCTAGATTCACCCTATTCAGTGAATTCCCTTGCTTCATGCTTTCGAACAACATTTAATGTTCTCACATTCTCTTATTACTGGCAGTAAAACTGGCAATCCACTTAAGATCATTTATGAATAAAATGAGACCGATCTTTCAGAAGATATGACTTTGA
This sequence comes from Potos flavus, assembly GCA_028534135.1. Taxonomy (NCBI): domain Eukaryota; kingdom Metazoa; phylum Chordata; class Mammalia; order Carnivora; family Procyonidae; genus Potos; species Potos flavus. Next base: position 77,288,592 of record CM052898.1, on the reverse strand, counting down.
CACAAAACCACAGGATTTGAGAGTCCACTAAGCAGAATCCTACATCAAATTGATATGAAGCACAAAAAGCAGGTTGAACAGCCTCAACACCACGGGCACCCAAGCAGACAGATTATAGCCAAGCTATAAGCAAAAGAATCTGCACACATAGCAAAACTAAGTGTATGTGCAAGTCTTGTGTTTAAGTAAAAACAGAGCCCTCGTTTAGCCAGAGATGAATGCATATACTCAGAAAAATACAGATCTTGGGGTGCCTGGGTGGCTCAGTGGGTTAAAGCCTCTGCCTTCGGCTCTGGTCGTGATCTCAGGGTCCTGGGATCAAGCCCTGCATCAGGCTCTCTGCTCAGCAGGAAGCCTGCTTCTCCTCTCTCTCTGCCTGCCTCTCTGCCTACTTATGATCTCTCTCTCTGTCAAATAAATGAATAAAATCTTAAAAAAAAAAAAGAAAAAGAAAAAAAATACAGATCTTCCTTGACTTACTATGGGGTTACCTCCTGACAAGCCCATTGTAAACTGAAAATGCATTTAATACACTTCAATTACCAGTTATCATAGCTTAGCCTAGCCTACCTTAAATGTGCTCAGAACACATTAGCCTACAGTTGGGCAAAATCATCTAATACAATGCCTATTTTATAACAAAGTATTGAATATCTCATATGATTTACTGAATACTTTACTGAAAGTGAAAAACAGAATGGAGGGGCGCCTGGGTGGCTCAGTGGGTTAAAGCCTCTGCCTTCGGCTCAGGTCATGATCTCAGGGTCCTGGGATTGAGCCCCGCATAGGGCTCTCTGCTCAGCGGGGAGCCTGCTTCCCCCTCTCTCTGCCTACTTGTGATCTCTCTGTCAAATAAATAAAATCTTTAAAAAAAAAAAAAAAGGAAAACAGAATGGTTGTAAGCGTTATCAGTTGTTCATCCTTGTGACTTTGTGGCTCACTGCCATTGTCAGCATCACGAGAGTAGGATACTGCATAGTGCTAGCCTGAGAAAATATCAAAATTCAAAGTACGGTTTCTACTGAATGCATACCACTTTCACACCATTAAAAAGTCAAAAGATTTTAAGTCAAGTTATTAAGTTGGGGACCATCTGTGATACACTAGTGAATACAGAAAATGGCTTTAATAAAGGCTATTTCCCTTTATAGTTTTGTTTTGTTTTTTTAAGATTTTATTTATTTATTTGACAGAGAGAGGGAGGTCAAAAGTAGGCAGAGAGGCAGGCAGAGACAGAGGGGGAAGCAGGCTTTCTGCTGAGCAGAGAGCCCAATTCGGGGCTTGATCCCAGGACCCTGGGATCATGACCGGAGCTGAAGGCAGAGGCTTTAACCCACTGAGCCACCCAGGGGCCCCGTGGGCTATTTGCCTTTAAAGCACACATTTTGCATGATCCACTGAGACTAATTTTTACACAATTACAACAACTTGGAGAGAGCCGATAAGATACTAATTTTTACATTCTGAATCTGTAACAAAGAATTCTGCTCTCAAATAATGAATTAAAAACATGAGTTTGTCCTGAAATGCGTTAAAAAATAAAATGGATAGAAAGATGGATATATGATTAAGCAAGTAGTAAATGTTAATGTGAAAATCTTGAAGATGAGTATGAGTATGTAATGTAAAGTTCTCTCAACTTGGCTGTAGATGAAAAATTTATTTGGGGGAAGAATTCCATTTACCTTTATTTCCTGACCTAGCTCACCTATAGAAATGCTGTTTTTCTCCTACACTGTAACACCACACCAGAAAATATGGTATACAGTCACATGATAGGAACAAATTTATTAACTTAATATTTCCTCATACAGCTATATCCTACTAAAAATGCAGAGGGAAGGAGCACCATTACTAAGGCAAAGGCTAATCTTGAGTAATAACCAAAGAGAGAATCTCTAATACTAGCTTTTTAAAGGCCTACATTTATTTGTAAATGGATTCGAAATCTTACATCACTAGGCTGTTGTTTCAAATAAAAGGTAAAAATATAAATAGTTCATGCTCCAATTTTAGATGTGCCGCTGAAGCGAGCACAAAATATAAACAGTTAATAGAACATTAATTTTTACCCAGATTAAAAAGCTACAACTAGACTTAGATAGAATGTGCTGTGTATGGGGGAAAACTGATATGAACTTTAATCTTCTTTTTAATTTTTAATTTTCAGCTCATGTTTTAATATATAACACAAGTAGAGGCAAAAGTATTTCCTTCTAAATAAGTAACAAATCAGTATGTGTAATGTGTATAATACCTACTATACAGAGGTCTTTTTTTTTTTTTTTTTAAAGATTTTATTTATTCAATTGAGAGACAGAAACAGAGCACAAGCAGGGGGAGAGGCAGAAGGAGAAGCAGACTCCCGGCTAAGCTGGGAGCCTGACATAGGGCTCCATCCCAGGACCTGGAGATTATGACCCAAGCCGAAGGCAAATGCCCATCCAGACGCCCCATGTACAGGGGTCTTCAAACAGCTTATAAAGGGGCACCTGGGTGGCTCAGTTATTAGGAGTCTGCCTTCAGCTCAACGGGGAGTCTACTTCTCTATCTACCCCTCCCTCTGCTCAGGTTCACTCGCTCTCGAAAATAAATAAAATCTTTAAAAAAAAATAAACAGCTTATAAAATAGATCACAAGGTAAGGTTTTAATACATTCTACCTTAGCTTTCTAAAAGCTTTGAAGAGCCCACTAACTCCAGAGATAAATGTGGTTGGTGAAGAAAGCCAGTGGTATTATCAAATTTCAGCTGACAATCAGAAGAGATTGCCCAGAAGTTTTAATACTGAAACCTCTGCATTGTATGCCACATCAAAATGAACTTTTAAATATTTCCACCACCACAGGGTAGGGCAAAATAATCTAAGATTCATCTCCCCATTCTTTAAAAATCCATTCCTTTCCAATTAGAAATCAGATATATATTCATGAAATAAAAGGGCAAGGGAAATTCAAAAGCAATCCCTGAATCTGAAGAAACACTTTTAATAGTATCTTAATTGGGGGAGGGGCAAGCATAAATACCACAGTAATTTTGTTGGCCATTCCTATTCAATATAAATATTGAAAAAAAATACGTCTTTACATTTTAATCACATGTATGCTGATTTCACCTGAGGGAATAATTCTTCTCACAAAATAGACCTCTAGCTGTCATAACAAAAAAAAAAAGTTTTTTTCCAAGAAAGATGCATGATTATGACTCTTCTTTCCAAAACTTAATGCCCTGAAATATTCACCTAAAAAACCCAAACGTGTCCATTTAAGAAATCCTGTGAAATTGATGCTAATGATCATTTACATAGTTTTAGTTTGTACACATTTCTGAACATTTTTAGACCTAATTTCTATTTTATTTTATCTTGGAAGCTGATGGCTCATGAAAGAACAAAATGTACAAGTTCAATAAGCTCTTCTTTAACTCACAAACAGGTATTTAATAATCTTCCTCTATTACATGAAATAGACCCTAATGGGTAAGAGATTTTCAATTGCCATGTTTTAACTTGTTGCTGTTTTTTCTATCACTGTAGTGAATGCATAATGGAGGACTAAATTTCCTAAGCATATTGCAAATTCCTCTTAGAGGAAGTTTTACAGTAAGCATCCTAATAGGCGAACACACTATTAAAAGACAAGGAGCATAAAAAAAAAAAAAAAAAAAAAGACAAGGAGATTAGGCTAATACAATTTCCCTTTCACCCAACACAAAATAGCAACATGTAGGTTTCACCTTTGGCTCTTTCTGAAATATCCCTGTTATTCCAAACTCTGTCATAGTTCTTCAGACTTTACACAACATCCCAAATCTACCAGTTAACTTAAAAAAAAAAAGGAAAATTCCACTTTTAAAATTAAACCCAGAACATCTATGGTTGGGGGGGGGGGGAACGGCTTTATGCTCTAAGATTTGGTAAACATCCAAAATACATTCTGTATCTTAACTAGAAATTTGAGGGGGAGAGAAACCTCAAAGCACTAAATGACCAAGGAATATATGTCTACACTTGATCTTAGCCAAAAGGCCGAGAAGCAATAGGAATACATGTCTGAAATCCATGCATGAGAATTTAAATTTTATTATAGTTAGCACAGAATTTATGAAATATTAGGGAAAATCTCCTATATTCATAACCTTATCAATCCTTCCATTATGTTCTGGCAACTACACTTGACAAAATTAAAACATTTAATTAACTATTTTAGATTGCTTTGGGGTTTTGTTTTTGATCTGTCCACCAAAGATCAAATTTTTACTCATCAACTTCACAAAGGTATTACTGATGGCAATGTGCTAATAAATATCTGAACTCTGCTTAGGCAGCGTGGTATACTTCTAAGGGCAACTCAGAATACTGCAATAATAAAATCCCATTGAATGTAGACTTTGTTGTTTTATTTTTTTTTTTAGATTTATTTATTTATTTGAGAGAGAGAGAGAGCACGCGCATGAGCAGGGGGGAAAGAGAGGCAGAGGGAAAAGCAAGCTCCCTGCTAAGCAGAGAGCCTGATGTAGGACTTGATCTCAGGACCCTGAGATCATGACCTGAGCCAAAGGTAGCCGCTTAACTGACTGAGCCACCAAGGTGCCCAACTTGGTTGTTTTAGAGATCACTATTCTTCATAAGCAGTCCATAAAAGTCCAAGTAAAACTCAAATATGCAGGCTGTTGAATAAAGAGCCTGTGAAAAGAACTACTAGCAAATTATGTTTATCTTTATTGATAAAATAAAGATTTTACTGAACCGACACTTAGCCTAAGTTAGTAAAGAGGATCACAACCACGTTGGTTTAAGTTACTTACTACAAAAATATTCCCAAATCAGTGATTCTCAAAGGAGTTCCCATTATTAGAAATCACTCCATACTACAAGAGATGTTACTGATTGGCATGTGCTGAGCATGTGAAAACTGCTGAAGCAGAAAAATGTGTTGAAAACTACAGACTATAATTTTAAAGACGCTATGATTCAAAACACTACAGCAGGGGCTCCCAGGTGGCTCAGCTGGTTACAGGTCTGCCTTCAGCTCAGATCGTGGGCCCTGGGTCCTGGGATCCAGCCCCACATCAGGCTCACTGCTCAGAGAGGAGTTTCCTTCTTCCTCTCCCTCTGCCCCTCCCCTCCACTCATGCTCTCTAATAAAGAAAATCTTAAGGAAAAAAAGAGAGAAACACTACAGTAGTCCCCCCTATCCACAGGAAATGTGTTCCAAGACCCCCAGTGGATGCCTGAAACCACATAGTATCAAATCCCATATAGACTCTTTCCCTGTACGTACATACCTGTAATAAAGTTTAATTTATAAATTGGGTACAGTGACATATTAACAATAAGATAAAACAATTGTAACAATATACTGATCTTATTGCACTACACTCAGTCTTCTTTTGATTTGAGATAAAATGCCTATGTGATGAGATTATATGAGGTAAATAGCAAAGGCACTGTGATATAGCATTAGGCGACTACTGGTCTTCTGACAATGTTAGAAGGATCATCTGGTTCTGGACTGCTACTAACCTCAAGTAACTGAAACTATGCAAAGTGAGTAAGGGGCGATAACTGTACTATGATTTAGTGGATGGGGCTAGATACCCCTCAATGTACAAGACAGTCCCACAGGTTGAACTACCCTCAACTGACTTTCAAATCTCCAATTAGGCATTAATGCAGGTAAAAACCTATTTATAACCAATCCCAATTTTAATTCTGTATTAAATATAAATCATAAAGTACATTTTGTAGAGTTTAATATGCATATAATTTTCTAGGAATGCACCTATCATGTAAATGGAGAGATTATACTTTTGAGTCCTCTTGGCTTTTGACAATGTCTATATTTTGTCTTCATTTTTGAAAAATATTTTTTTTTTTTGCTTTTGGTACTTTAAAGTTGTCACTCAATTGTCCTCTTGTTTGCATGGTTTTTCTGCTTCAACTCTTTGCTCCTCTGTATAGGTTTCTCTTTTCTTTGGCTACCTTCCTTTCTGTCCTTTGTTTACCTCAGTTTAAATACGATATGTGTGTTTTGAGTTTGTGGGTGGCGGGGGAGGGGGGGAGACGGTATTTATCTTCCTTGGTGTTCTCTAAGCTTCTGGATCCATGGTTTGATGTCTGACATTAATTTTGGAAATTTTTCTATTATTTCCTCAAACATTTTAGTATTTCTTCTACTCTGCTCTCTCTTCTGGGATTCTAATCATTTATATATTAAAATGTTTAATACTATCCCTAAGCTCTAGGGTGTTTCATTTTAACTTTTTTTGTGTGTCAGTTGGGTAATTTTTTCTACCATTTATAAGTTCACTGATTCTTTCCTTGGCTATGTCAATTCTGATTAAGCCCAAAAGCATTCTTCATTTCTTTACTATGTAATAAAACCTCTAGCCTTTCTTTTGATTCTTACCCTTTCTATCAGCTAAAACTACCCATCTGATCTTGCATGTTATCCACTCTTCAACCTTTAACATATTATAGTCATTTTAAACTGCCTAGCAGATAACAGCATCTATGTTAATCTAAGTGTACTTCTGATGATTGCTTTCTCTAGAGAATTTTTTTTTTTTTTTGCCTTTTCTGTATGCCTTATAACTTTCGGTTGAAAGCTGGACATGTATAGAACAGTAGAGACTAAGGTAAATAATTTTGTGACTGGAAATAGGCACGTCTTTTCTTTGGTAGATCTTCAGTGCAAGGTTTGTGTTAATCTGTTTAGGAGTCGGGCTGGATTTATGATTTGCTGTTGCTATGGTTATTCTCAGCGTACCACAGGCTTCAAAAATCTATAGAATAGCTGGTGCCTATGGTGGGGGATGGTTTACTAAAGCAATGTCTATCTGATTCTTTGTGCTGTGCCTCTTTGCATGATATTGTTTCTAGTAATATTCTGCATTCACTTGTTATTCAAAACTTCTTATAGTAGCAGAGGGTTGGAGATAGAGTCTTTGTAGTTCTGATTAAGGTTCAGTCTTAAGGATACACTATATCCCTGGATCTCAGGGGTGTGATCTTCTTGTTCCTCCAGACTGCAGTTTTAAGCTCAGTGCTCCTCCCAGAGAAGATTCCTTCCCCTTTTCTTGCATTGCCCCAGCTCAATGAATGCTCACCAACGGGCCAGCAGAGATGCCCTTCCCTTCACAGATAAACGTTATTGTTCCATAAAAGATACAAAGAAAGAATCAGAGTTTTGTGCCCCTTTTGAAAGCTCTGCTGCTTTTTCATTCCTCTAGATCATTACCACAACAGACACTCCCCAGGGTTCTTTCCAATCTTTTCTAAGAGTGCCTAGTGAGTTTGTGGAGAAAGAGCTTGGAAGAAGGTACACTCAGCCTTCATCAGCTTGTCAGCTATTCTAGCTGAACTCTTCTTACCAGTGCCCAGTTGTGTCCAATGAAGGTGACACTGAATTCATGTATACCCTCTCTCCTTAAAAGATTGGCCAATGGTTTCCTCTATGACCTCAGTTCTTTAACAGTTCTCAAAAAAAGTCAAGAATTTAAAATGAATCCCATTCTTTTTTGGTGCAACAGTGAGAGCAAAGCTTTTTGTCCCAGGACCAAAGTCAGAAGGTGGTTTTTAAAATCTCCAGAAAATAAAGCAGGTGTTACAAATTGTTTGGAATAAAAAGGGAGTCCTTATTGGGTTTAATGAAGTTGAAAAACACTGACTTAAAGAATTTCTTTCAAAACAACTGCCTTTTAACCACTGCTAAATATGACACCCAACATTTAGGCCTAAAACTATTAGCAACCAAATCTTTGCTATAGTTTATCTGCACAGCCTTGCCTCTATTTTACTAATTTTAAGTACCTCAGAGAAGGGAAAGGTAAGTGCAATGAAAATCACCTGTGTAAACAGAACTGGTTAAGGAATAGAGCCAAATTAGTTAAAACAGATCCTTTTTATTTCAACTGTAATTTAGTATCTATTGAGAACCAGATTCCACTATCAACCTTTTTACAAATTTAATAAAGCCAGCATTGTTATAATCCACCTCAGCAACTACCTTCTATTTATTTGTGGATAAAGTTAAATTCTTACAAATAGCTCCTGCTTTCCATGATTCCATAACTTTTGCACTGATAATGTTCATACAGTTTAGCCTATTTACTACTGTCACTTTAGAAAAAGAACACCCATTGCTGCCCAGTGGAAAACAAACGGTGGTATTTTCCATGAACTGGACTACAGACTTAAGGTTCTTGACATTCCTATCTCTTTATAACCCTCTGACTATTCTTTTCCTCCCTTAGTATGTTCCACTTCCTGTTTTCAAACTAGGAATACAGTGTAACATTTTCTAAACAGGACTTATGCCCCATTGTGATATTAATAGCAAAAGCCAAGTTTGAGATATAGCTGCTTAAACAGTTTCATATTACATTTAAAATGTTAACAAGGTTTTAGGTTATATGCTAAATTCGGTCAAACAATATAGCACTTTCCAGAAACCAAAGAAATGTGAATCAAGTCTTTTTCAGATACCGAGTTTCTGGCGAGTTTTTGGAATTTCCCTTTTTAAATTTTTTAGGGCAAATTCTATTTCATATTCCCATAGACTCACAGAGTACTGATAATATACTACAAAACCTGACCACTGTAATTTCCTCAAACTCTGCAAACGGTACTTTCAAATCTAGAAATCGATCAGATCCAGAAAGTAAAAAAGAAAATTCAGCAAGAAAGACAATCACTGGGGCAAATCCTGAAGAAGTAAGTCTGAATTTTTTTTCGCAAAGACATTACACTCCAAGAGGCTCAAAATAACCCTACAGTTTAAAGCCCTTCATAGAGGAGGTAAAAGGATCAGGCATAGGCCCTCCTGTTTGGAAGAAATCACAGTAGGGTAAAAGAGAAAAGGAGAGAAGCGAAGAGAGAAATCATTACTTTGGGAGATTACAGCCTCATTTGGGGAAAATTTTTTAAAAATCCCCCCCAACTGATAAAGGAAACAATCTGAAGGCATGAACTGATAAAACAATCTCAAGACACCCTACAGTTAAGACAGTTCAAGGGAAGGCACTCTTCTTAAATCTATAAGTCAAATCTGCGTTTAACCGCCACTTCACTGAGCGTCTGAGTCCTACCTCATCCATTTCAAAGACCATATTCAGAGGCAAAACCACAGCAGTAAAGGAAAGGCCACTGAAAATAAGCTCCCCTGCAGGAAAGGAAAAACCTGGGGTGTAAATTTGATTTTGGAAAAGGGAGAGACTGGAGAAGAAACGACGCGGGCGCTCCCCATCTCCAAACGAAACGAAACAAAGCTAAGCAAAGAAGTCAAAGTCTACACCGGACGTGGGGGGGTGGGGGGAAGAAGGGTCGCGGACCCCAGGAAACAAGAGTTGCCGGCAACCAGCAGAAAGTGTGTTCAGACTAGGAAGTCAGAAGGGAATCCTGAGGGCGGAGCCCAGAGGGGAATAAGGGGTGTGTGGGGGTAAGGATGTACAGAGGGGATGTGGGGCCCTGGTGGGTAGAAAATGAAAAAACAATCCAAAAAAGAGAGGTGGGGCTGAACAAGGCAGTGCCAGGGAGAATGTCACTTGGAGCCGGGGGGGATCCGACGGGAGGAACCAGACCAGCAAGCCTTGGGGGAGGGTAATCTGCTCTCCTTAGCAGCTGGGGGCTGCCTCAGCCAAAATACCACCCCTCTTTTTTCCTGTCCTTAGCCCCCCAAGTCCCCGTGGCCTGGGGAGGGGGTAAGACAGAGCCCCAGAGGCCGGTGCCCGGAGTGGTTTACCTTCGCGGGAGGCTGGAAAGGCTCCAGCCCGAGCTCCTCCCGCCGCCGGCTCTGCGTCCGGAGTGAGATGAGGCGCCCTCCGGCCTCCTCCCCCTCACCACTTCCCCTTTCCCCCGTCGGGGCCCTGTAGCTCCGCTGCCGCGGGTTCCTAGTGCCGCGGCGGCGCGGCCTCCCCGCCCCCTCCGCCTCCTCCCTCTGCCTCTCAGAGGCTAACTCTGGAGGCCGCCATCTTCGCTCAGACTTTCAGCAACCGCGCTCCAGTACGCCTGCGTCGCCACCGCCCAGGCTGTCACGAGACCCGGTCAGCTGATTTCAACTCTTCCGCCTTCTGTCCCGCCCCCCCGCACGCATTTCTCGGCTCTCCCGGTCCCATTCGCCCCCTTTCCCAGAAACTCCGCGTTCTACTGGCCCGTCCGCCCCGCAGGATTTACACATGCGCAGAGTGACGGGGCCGGCTGTAGGATCCGGAGTCCACGCAGTGCCGAGGAGGACCCGCCCCGCAGCGCGCGCGCTCGCGGTGGAGCCACGCCCCTCCGGCGTGTTCTCCTAAGGTCACGCCCCTCCGCGTGTGGCTCTGAGTCCCGCGGGAGGTTGTGTGGCGTGCCAGCTATTTACAATGTTAATTCCCTGGAGTTCTGTTTTAAAGCCTTCCCCCCATCCACCCCGCCCCACCCGCTTCGGCCCGGACTTCAAATGGCTTGGAATATCCTAGAGGCAATCCGAAGGCTCAGCCTGCTACCCGGTTTGGCTGGATTGCGAGCCAGCAGGTTCACCGCCACTGAGACTTACAGAACGACAGTTGAGGGTTTAAATTTTGGTTGGTTTGGGAGGTCGCCAAGACTAAAGCTTGGGAGATGCCTACGGCTTGTCGTCGATGGGAATGCCAGGAAGATAATACTGATAGCTCCATTTATTGTCTGCTGATCGATCACATGCCAAGGTTTTATTTGCATTAGTTAAACCTCAACTCTGAAGTAGGAATTGTCCTCATTTTGCAGATAAATTAAGGCACCTCCCCACAGTAACGGACTTGGTGTTTGAACCCTAACAGTCCGACTGCATAGTCTGTACCCTCAATACCATCTCCCTGAACACACATGAGAAGGAGCTGGAGGTGGGGCGTCAGGTTAGAGAAAAGAGGGGACATTGTGTGTTACCTGTGAACAAGTTTATGAAAGTTCTTTCAGTCATCTCTCCCAGACCTGAATTCTAAAGACTACAGTTTAAAAATGAAAGATTGTGCTGCAAAGCTCAAAAAACGGATGGCGGTGACTTGCATGGATACATTATTTTATGAGGGTTAAAGGTGTCTGATAAGGGGTTTAATATTCTGCAGAGCAATGCTGAAACTGATTTCTCAGAGTCCCTTTCAGGAGTTGGCTTGTTTTTAGAGAAGGTGGCTGCAGGATGAAAAATGTAGACAGTGGTTTTTACAGACTTTGCTTCTTGACTCTATTGACCCTTTGCCCTACCTTGGGGCAGAAAACGACTGCATTTAGCCTGCTAGTAGTAGTCTTTCCTGTACTGCTGCAGTAAGATAAGGTGCATCTAAGGGGTGGTGCCAAGAATAGCTGGGTGTGGAGAGCACCTTAAACAGTAGAAGTGGAGGAGAAGAAAAAAACAGGAGGGCTCAGTTAAGAGGCCTTCTTGTCTTATCCCATGGAAACAGAAACTTACATTTATGCGGCGTTTTGTAGGTTCCAAGGCCTTCCAATAATTCCAGATGTCTGTATGGAGTTTATTATTTTTATTTTACAGAGGAAGCAACCCCAGAGTGTCCAAGAGACTTGCCCTAGGTGACCTAACTCATAAAGGTTAACAGAGATTTAGTCACAGGACTTGTAACATCAGGGCCAGTGAAGTAGTAAACCTCCACACTGCCTCTCTGTTCACTATTGGGACAGATAAAATTGGTTCTCAGAGTTGGGAGAAGACATAGGCATTATGAAATGCCCCCATCCTGGGTTGTGGAAAATTGCCTGCCTCCAAGACATTTATCTTCATTTTTAGAAACTATTCTTTGGATTCAGCCAGCTTGACCTCTCTTTCATGAGCATTTTGGTGGTTTTGTTTTGTTTTTCCTCTGTGTGTCTCTCTATCTCCTCTGCTTATCACTCTTACTACCCCAGCCACAGCTCCCCATCTTCCGAAGCCATATCCCTCATGCCTTCAGCTGTTGCTTACAGGATGTGGTTTAAAGCCTTTTTCACAATTGCCTTGGTTGCTCTTAATTTGATTTGTACAAATTTGTCAGTGTCATTCTTAAGACACTAGAACTAAACGCAAGAGTCAGGAAGGGTAGGAGGACTTGTCCCTTCTTTCCCTATTCTTCCCCACCCCCCACATGCATACTCACTCTTTTTTAAAAAGAGTGACAGATACAAGGCAGGCCCCTCACACTTCTCTTTCTGGATTTGTCTTTTAACTCGAAATTTAAATTTGCATTAACTTTCCTGACTCATAGTGCACACAAATCAAATTTAGTTAGGAAAGGAGAACACAGAAGATGCCTTTCTAAATTGTGTGACATATACTGACAGTCTTTCACAGTTTTTTAGATATCAATAGCTTTCATCAGTGGTGTAAGTTAGTTTACAAGTCAAGAGAGGTTTTAGATTTTAGGGAGCCCACAAGACGGTCAACCACCTGTTTCTCAAACTCCCTATTGCTGTTAAATTGCTCTTCCTAATTAAATCAATGTCCACATCCAAAATAAATCTGTACGAACTCTATGTAATTCAGCAAGATTGGAACTCTCTCCAGTACAGTAGCCACAACCCCATGTAGCGCTGAATACTTGAAATAAAGCTAAAATACACACCAGATTTAATATGAAGAGTAGTAAAATAATGCATTAATAATTTATATATTGATAACATGCTGAAATAATATTTTGGATATATATTTGGTTAAATAAAATACAGTATAAAAGGGGCACCTGAGTGGCACAGTGGGTTAAGCATCCCACTCTTGGTTGTGTCTCAGGTCATGATCTCGGGGTTGTGAGATGGAGGCTGATGTTGGGCTCTGAGCTCAGTGAGGAATCTGCTGGAGTTTCTCTCTCTGCCCCTCCCTGTGCTCACTCGGTGAGCTCTCGTGTTCTCTCTCTCCCTCTCTCTCAAATAAGTAAATCTTTAAAAAAATACATTATTAAATTTAATTTCGCTTGTTTCTTTTTTTTAAATGTAGCTAGTAGAAAATGTAAAGTGTTATAGGTGGCTCCTATTATATTTCTCTTCGACAGTGCTGGTTTAGACAGTCTTGTGCAGACAGAGACTTAGAAAATACTTTTCAATTGAGTTGGCAAGCTTAAGACTCCCGCAGAATCATCTCCTACCAGACTTAATTTTAATTTTTTATGTGGTTGTTTTTTGTCAGTTTTTCTCAAGGTTTATCTGACCACATATAGTTTTTTGTGTTCTTCTATATTATTCTAATAATTATATGGACTCGAAATTTTTGCCAACATGTGACGAATGATGATGACACAAGGATTCCTTGATGCATATACATATGTTTGTGCACATACATAGTTCCCACAATTAAAAAAAAAATCTTAGCCTGGTTTCCCCTGCTCACTTAATTCTACCCCAAGAACTCTAATTTTATTATTAATGATGTAGGAAACAAAGGCAGAAGGAAATGTAAATAAAATTAAATGTCCTTATAAATGTTCTTCCAGGAAGCTCCCAGCTGTCTTAATGTTATTGTCTTGTTAGAGGGAAAAACGACCTTGGTTTTACAAGGCCTCTGGTACCTGTGAGTCTTCTTTAGCACATGAAAATCCTTTTGAAACTTCCCTTATCTTTACTTCCCTGAGCCCCAAAGTATATAATCAGTTGCTCCTCCCAATCCCGGGGTAGCACCTCTTTCTGCCCATGGGTCCGGTCCCCTTGCTTTAATAAAACCACCTTTTTGCACCAAAGAAGTCTCAAGAATTCTCTTTTGGCCATCAGCTCTGGACCTCACCAGCTTTCAAAAACTGTATCAATTAATATGAATGAAAACGTCATTTTAAAAAGTATAATTAAGTTATATAAAGGATTTTGAACTTATATTAACAAAAACATGCTTTCATTTAATTACAGGAAATTATCTAGTTCTGACCATATTTTCAGGGTTGGATCAAAAGGGAAAACGAAATACCTGGTTTGCTGTTTTACACTTTGAAACCATTACTGAAATTGATTAAGGAAAAGGCCTTTCTGTGTTCTTTTGTTAAACTTAACCCCAGGGGCGCCTGAGTGGCTCAGTTGTTAAGCGTTTGTCTTTGGCTCAGGTCAAGATCCCGGGGTCCAGCTAGCATCGGGGTCCAGCCAGCATCAGGCTCCCTGCTCAGCGGGAAGCCTGCTTCTCCATGTCCCACTCCCTCTGCTTGTGTTCCATCTCTCTGTCTCTCTCTGTCAAATAAATAAAATCTTAAAAATAAATACATAAATAAACTTAACTCCAAAGACTTTTTTTCCTCTCTGTTTTTTTGTGATACGCACATTGCTGAGGATTTCCCAATGCAAATGTTCTTACTAGTTAATGCAAACACTTCCAGTATTACCAGATTTGAGAAAAATCTAGAGGCTTCTATATGTTTTTCCATAAAGAGTTTCAAAGTGAACAAGATTTCCAATCTGCTACGAAATTATTATAGTCAGCCATTTTTAGTCATCAGCTCTTCAAGGAAATATAAAGTGGTAAAAGATCACAGGCAAGTCCCTGATCCTCTTTGAGCCTCAGTTCCCTCATCCGTAAACTAAGGATATTGATATCTTGAGAGTCAGTAGTAAGAGTCAAAATTATTTATGTGGAGCACCTACTTACTAAGCACTCGGTACCTGCTGATTTCCTCACTATAGTTAATCTCAGGATCTCCAGTTGGTTTATATAATCCTTGTGTTTGACTTTGACCAAGACAAGGTAAACAGACATTTAAACTATTATTCACAAAACAGGGGAAGTTCGAGTTCTTGACAACGCTATCTGAATGCTCTTATCATGAAAAATCATGAAACAGTTCATGCCAAAAAAGGTGTCATTATTTTTTTATTTCTTACAAGAGAACACAGAGTCGCCTTGCTAAAGTCATACGTGAATGTTAACGACACGAAAAGAGCTAGATGCATGCAGTGTTTGTGCAATAGAATATTTGAGTAATGAGCCAAAATTTGATCATGAAGTTCTTAGAATGCCAATGGCCCATTCGCACAGAAATCAAGGTGAGAAAACATCCTCTAAAGTTAATTAGGTGCAATAGAAGCTTCTCCTTCCCATTGATTTCATCAAAATTCATCTCAACTACAAGGAAAAAACGTCTATCTGTTGATACTGGATAATAACTTGTTCATATTATGTTCATCTGAGAACATAAAACTTAATTACACAATTAAATTCTTGCTGACTTTGTGCATATGAAGATGATACGACTGCCATTTCTGTGTGAAACCTAATTTTGCCAAGAAAAATATGACCTTTTTTTTCCTTCTGAGCAGTAGTAAATGAGGTGGCAGCCACTTACTTAGCATAAAGGAAAATAAAACTAATATAGGAAGTAGTATTTCAAGCTCAGCTACTGGTTCTCAAATCCACACTGTGGATTTGGCAAAAAATAAATAGTAAATCAATGTAAGGCAAAATAAAAGGTACCTACTGTTAAAGACAATTTGAAAAAAAATCTTACTAACATAAAAGTAACTTACATATTCTAGTCATTGCAGCCACCCAATTTCAAAAAATGGCGCAGCTAAATTCCGTCTATTACAGATCTGCCTGTCAGACAAACCTTTGAGAGTAGAAAGCAGCGTACTGTTCTAGAAAGGAACAATGGTTTAGTTACAAGTAAGGCCCCACCTTTTCCTCATTTATAATTATCTTTGGACACTGCATTTACTTACTTGGGGAGATATATTTTTTTCTCTCGTCTTTCCTTCATCTTGTAAATGTTCAAATCTCAATTCTACCACTTATTAGCTCCTTAACTTTGAACCTCAATTTCCTTAGCAATGAAAGGAACCAAAATACATATCAACTCCAGTTGTTTTGAGGATTAAGAGTCAAGACACACTATCTAATAATGATGGACCCCTATTATTTCATATTATAAATGTATATAATAGAAGAATAAAAATCATAAACTTAAAAATGGGATAAGGGAGGAGAGGAAGATAATCTAAATTTGCCAAGTCCTTATCTGTCATAATACGGAATAATTAATACTGTCTAAATTTTAGTTTTAATTTTTTTAAAGATTTTATTTACTTATTTGAGAGAGAGAGGGAGAGCGCGTGCACAAGCAGGGGGAGAGGCAGAGGGAAAGGGAGAAGCAGGCTCCATGGGGCTGGATCCCAGGACCCTGGGATCACAACCTGAGCCAAAGGCAGACCACCCTTAACTGACTGAGCCACCTAGGTGCCCCCATACTGTCTGAATTTTAAAAACCAAGAAAGGGCAGAAGAAAACTAACTTTCATGGACCACTTAGTAAGCACCATTCATGTTCTACAAGTGTTAACTTCCTCTCTTCCTTATATACCTTTTGTTCTCTTTCTCTGTAATTCTAGAGGCAAATAATGCAACATTTGGGGCAGTGCTGGATTACACAGTCGGCAGTTTAAGAAAGTGTTTAGGACACCAGCAAAGCAAGGACTCCCAAGATAAAAGAAGCTTAAAAAGGTTGTGTGACTTAATGTTTTATAAAAAGCACCAAAATAATAATCATGGGGAAAAATCAAAATTTTATTGAGTTCCCTTCACTTATTTCATGGATGTAGAATGGAGGACTTCTAATGATCTAAACCCAGCTCTGAGTTGGGGAGGTTTTTATTTATTTATTTATTTGCTTGCTTGCTTATTTATTTATTTGTTTGTTTGTTTGTTTGTTTATTTATTTTACAAAATCTGTGAATACATGTTCGCAGAATAGGATGCTTTATATTACTATGTTGAAAATGGAAGTTGGAGGCGGGCATGAGAGATCAAAGAAGAGTTTTAAGGGATGAGCATTACTGTGCCCTGAGAGTCTACCCTACTCCCTGATCTGTTTCAACATGTTGTTACCTGTTTTGTATAGATGAGAAACTCGCCAAGGTTTGGAGGGCTTATGGGGCTAGCCCAAAGCACCCCCTTAAGTAAGTGCCAGAGTTTGAATTTAAATCCACATCCACCTGTGCCAAAGCCCAGGATTTTCCAGAAGTAATTTGATGACTGTTTTTATTTATAGATTTGAAATGGCACACTTTGAGGAATAGACAGTTTAGATCTTCTGGTCCTTCCTCAGTACTCCTTAGGAACTTAAAGATTTTCTGCCTTGACAAGAACACAAACTGTGTCACGATTATTAGTACCATTAGTAGTGGAGGAAAAGATGCCTAACGGAGTCACAGATGGTTTTAGGAGAATGACAAAACGAGAATTTTCACCAGAGAGAAAAATGTATATAGTAATAGCTAGTTAGAAGTTTAGGGGTTAAGTTTTTCCTGAGGGTCATTAACATTTCTAAACCAAGGAATTTCCAACATACGGTCTTATCTGTAGGCCCAGTTGTATCATTTATGGCCTGATAACAGAATCTTTCAAAAATCATATGAATAGCTTAGATTAAGGAACTCTTTAGAAGTTCACCAAATCATGGGACACCTGGGTGGCTCAGTCAGTTGCGTGTCTGCCTTTGGCTCTGGTCATGATCCCAGGCTTCTGGGATGGAGTTCTGCATTGGGCTCCTTACTCAGTGGGGAGCCTGCTTCTCTCTCTGCCTGCTGTTTCCCCTGCTTGTGAGTGCTCTCTCTCTCTGACAAATAAATAAGTAAAATCTTTAAAAAATAATAATAAATAAAAGTTCACCAAATCACTAAGCTTAACGTCCTTCTTATTCCATTTTTCTATATTGTCTTAGAAGACAGATTTTCTCTAATGTGGATTGCATTAACCTATGTCTGTGTGTATATATTGATTACTTGAGAAGCTATGTAACTATTAGAAAACTATGTTTGCCACAGATAGCTCTACATTTATACATGTTAAAGAATTTAAGATTTACAAAAATGAAGATAAAATGATTTTTATTTCTAAATGTAAATCTTTGTAAACAACCAAATTGGTTCCTAAACATGAATAAGCCCAGGTTTTGCAAAAATGTCCCCAGTGAATAATACAGTGAGAAATAGATGGTGGTTCTACAGTGCCCCAAGTCCGAAACAAGCAAAATGTGCTAAATCATTATTTAGCACCTTCCCCTTCCAAAAGGTGCTTAATTTGTTATTAAGGATTTCTATACTATCTCAAAAGGCTAAGGAAAAGATACTCTAGTTAATCCACAATTTTAGTTAAGTTTGGACCAGTTTTCAAAGAAATATCATATCATATGTCAACCTATCTCATGTCTATCGTTTATTGAATAGTTACTCTGTGTGCTACAAGCTTTAATACATCATCTGATTTAATTTTCGTTGCAGGGACACTTAGGTGGTTCAGTCAGTTAAGTGTCTGCCTTTGGCTCAGGTCATGATCCCAAGGTCCTGGGATCAAGTCCTGCATCTGGCTCCTTGCTCAGCGGGGAGTCTGCTTCTCCCTCTGCCTGCTGCTTCCCCTCCTTGTGTGCACTTTCTCTCTCTCTCTGACAAATAAATAAATAAAATCTTAAAAAAATAAAATAATTTTCATTGCAATCCTGTAAAGGAAGATGCTATTATTATCCCCATTTTATAGGTGAGGAACCCAAGACGTTAGAGAAGGTAGTTAGCTTTCCGGAAGTCTTATCACCAAAAACTGCAGAGCCTTTCCAGACAGGTCTCTTGAATTTCAAAATCCATGCACTAAACCGATCAGCTTCATTTAACACATGATCTCTACTACCCATGATTCCCTCTTTCCTTGATCATTAAGGTGTCACTTCTATTTATAATTCTACTAAAAATGTATGTTAGAGATTTTTAAAGGAAGGAAAACTCTTCCACACTTTGTTTATGGTGTGTTTCCTCAAAATAACATGGAAGAACTACTTATGTGTCTTATTCTTATCAACATCCATTTTATAATACTGTGTTATCTTTTTATTAAAATTTGACCTCTAGGTAAATTAGTGTTATGCCCAGATTTTTAGATCCCCAAAGACCACCAGGGAGCCGAGTCCGATGCAAGAGCAAAGAGCCTTTATTCAAGCTAGCTTGGGCTCCCTGCTCTCCACCCCACTGGCGCAGTGGCGTGAAGGAGAACAAAAGAGCCCCGTTTTCAGAAGGCGCAACAGTTTTATGGGAGTTTTCGGCCAATGAAATTGTAACATGCACATAGAAAGTAGCAAGGTGATATCTGGCCATACACAGAGGGCCAATTGAGTTTCTTTTTACCCTATATGGTGCGCGGGGCCGGTGGGTTCCGCATTCCTATTACCTGACTTAAC
>CM052898.1:77171149-77268966 GCA_028534135.1 Potos flavus | reverse complement strand
GGCGTGAAGGAGAACAAAAGAGCCCCGTTTTCAGAAGGCGCAACAGTTTTATGGGAGTTTTCGGCCAATGAAATTGTAACATGCACATAGAAAGTAGCAAGGTGATATCTGGCCATACACAGAGGGCCAATTGAGTTTCTTTTTACCCTATATGGTGCGCGGGGCCGGTGGGTTCCGCATTCCTATTACCTGACTTAACTAACTCGGGGGTGGGGGGGTGCGGTGTAGCACAAAATGGGGTTAGTTTAGGCTCTGCTCTCAAAATGGAGTTAGTTTGGCTCTACTCTTTCATTAGCTCCTCAAAAAAATATTGTGCCCGTAATTTTAAATCACAGAAAATGTAGCTTAACTTCATCTGCAACTGATCCCTCAGTTTCAGCCCATTTAGGTTAAATTAGGAGTAACAGAAATGGGGGCACCTGGGTGGCTCCGTCCGTTGAGCATCTATGCCTTTGGCTCAAAGTCATAATCTCAGGGTTCTGGGATTGAGCTCCAAGGGGGGCTCTCTTCTCAGCAGGGAGTCTGCTTCTCCCTCTCCTTCTTCCTCTGTAGCTCCCCTTGCTTGTGATCTCTCTCTCTCTCTCTCTGTTAAATAAATAAATAAAATCTTAAAAAAAAAAAAAAGGAGTAACAGAGATGGAAAGAAAGCAAATAGTCTATTTCTAGTGACATCAAATAAATGACAAGGGGGAAGTGAAACTGCAAAATAATCCAAAATCAACTGAAATTAAACTGCATAGGGTGAAAGCTGATGGATTAAGGAGGACATTTTCATGTTTTTCTTAAAAAAAAAAAGTAAAATGACTATATCTTAGGAACTGAGTTATTATTGAGTTATTATTACATTATCAATTGACTGCACCCAGGGTCCACATCTATATGGTATCAGGTATATTAAGAAATGAGGTCCTGGAAACTGTTGATTCTTTTCTTTGTTTCCCTTAGTTTTACTCCTTAACTCATTCACCTGTTCTTCCAGCAAAAGGTGTCTTGGGAAAAGGAGGAGGACTAGTGCAACATTGGGAACCATCCGCCAATATTTTAAGAAGTGAGACGAATTCAGAAATGAATAGTACATTTTTATTCCTTGCACTTAAATCCCTGTTATGTTTATAAACAGCATAATTTAATAAAACTACTAACCCTCTTATCATTGCCAACCGACTTTTGATGTTTTGAAGCACCGCGACATGGAAATTGATTTTTGTTTTTGAGAAGCCAAGTCTTAGAACTTTTTAGAGGGTGTTACTTTCAGTATAGTTGTTAGACTCTTAGTTCATAGGACAAAAATCATAAAAGATTTCTTGCATTGACTCGGCACTTGCTCAATAAATGTTGAATTTCTTGAAAAAAAAAGTAAATGCAGAATTATTAAAAAAAAGAAGTAGGCAGATGAATGTAATACCACAGCCCTTAATGGTGGTGACATCCCCAAAGAATATGCAAGGAAAGCTGGTTTTCTCTTCAAACATATTTGACCTCTTTTTTTTTTTTTTCTCTTTCTCCAGCTGTATTTTTTTTCCTTTTTACTTCACTTTTTAATCACTCCCCCAACTTCACTCAAGGGGACTTTAACATAAAAAATCACCAAAAGGCCTTTGGCCATCAACCCATCAATGGAGTTGAAGAGGCCTTCTACATAGTCCATTACTCAGGCGACATTTACTACAAAAATACCCTGGTTAACCTTGTTTGTAAGAATCTGCATTGACTTAGGTGGCATTTGATTATACAATTTCAGATTATTAGAGTGTTTTTCACTGAAAGAGGTGACGAATCATTCCTTGCTGGCTGTCCATGACTGTGGTCTTGAACATCTTTCCTTTGGCAGGGGTCTTGGATGATGGCAAATCCAGTGTCACAAACCAGACGGGAGGGAGCAGTGGCTTGAGCATTGGAAAAGAATTCCTTACTTCCTCTGGCTCAGAATGCCAACACTGTTACTACAAGTCATCCCTGTGAACACATAGCCCCAGGGCCTCACTCAACCATCTGACAATTTGCACTGTGAGACCCAGTCTGGACTGGAGTTCTGACAGGGGAAGGGCCAGAGGGAACCACGCAGCAGCAACCCCCCACCCCCACCCTAACAAGCCTCTGCACCTAGGCCGCTTATCTCATTTTGCATCAAACCTTGATTCTGCCAGTCAGATGGTGTCACCACAGTTTTAAGAATCCATAAAACAAAATTCCCAGAGAAGTTTTGAAGGTCACAACAGGATTTGTCGAGAACAGTTCAATGTACTCCGTTGAATGAGAAGAATGGAGATTTCACAAAACATTAATTTTTACCACTCTACATGAAATAACTACAAAACATCTGTAGTTGGAAGCTAATAAATAATTCCAGTTACGCCCCTCTGAGGAACTGGTTTGATATCCATCCAAAGAGCCTTTGAAGCACTCGTTTCGTCTGTCCCATTCTGCTTTCTGTTATCCCTCTTTCCTCTTTGTGACCCAGTGTATGACATGAACAGAAACTGTCTAGGATCATTAAAGCAAGCTGTTGCAGAAGCTGGGCTGTTGATTCAGCATTTGGCAGAAGAATAGAAGGCTGTTGGGTGAAAGCCTTGATTTCATTTTTGTTAGGCCAGCAAACAATAGCAGCACGCTGGCTTTGCTGATAAAAAGAACAAAGAAAACAAACCAATACCTTTTGCTGACATTTCTCTTTCTCAAGCAAAAAAGGGAGGTGTTTTCTCCCCTTTCCACCCTTTTCTGGCATTGGGAAGTCCATGGTAGCCCAAGACCCAGACTCTGCTCCGTTCTCTGATATGAAAGACTTAAAAAACGAAATCCTTAAAAGCGAAGAAGTAAAATCAATGATTGTTTTTTCCTCCCAGCGCTTCACTTCTGACCCTGTTCTGCTCCAGACTCTCTTCACTTCCCACAGTATTCCACATTATTGGCTCAACAACATTATTCTCTTTATAAGCCAGACTCCTTAGAGAGGAAAGATGTTACTGCTTTGTAAACTTCCTGCTGCCTTAAGCAGTATTTTGGCTTCTAGTTCAGAGCTGACGTCACTGAGAAAAGGCTTTCCACCATCCAGGCGTGACGCTTTCTCACTAGATGGTCAACCATTTTCTTGCAGCTGTTTGGCTGAAGTGTCAATGCTGTGCATTTCACAAGCCCAGTTTTCTAGAGGAGAGGGAATTTGAGCCCAGAAACAAAGGGCAGAAGTCTCCCTCTGCTTTTGTACCAGCTCTGGTAAAACCTCCAGTATCCTAGACAAAAGGTTTGCTCTGGACAATAGAGGTTGTCAACTTGCTCTCTTTGGGGAAAATGTTTTGATAATCTCGCATAAAAGACACAGTATCAGCATGAATGTATTTTGTAATTTTCAGAATTATGCCTGTTCTGAGCCAGCTCTGTCCTTATTAGAGGTGGAAGGCTAGGAAACAGTTCGGCTCGGATAGATTTTTTCTGTTCGCCAGTAGGAGCTGTCAGCGGTTCCCTTTGTCATCTCCTTCCCTTTCTTTAGTTGCTCCTTATTGTCTGTTGTCCCCAGTGCCCTCGCGTGGAGATTTCTGCCACAATTTTCTTCAGTTGAAAGTTGTTTAGACTTATTTAAAAAGAGCAATCGCTTTCCTAAAATACATGAGATCTAGAGAACAATGGGACTTTTTTGTAGAAATGACCAGCTAGGTCAATAGTAATGTTACCTGTATTGAGATTATAAAAACCTTGTTCTAGCTTCAGTGTTTGAGAATTAATAGAATGCATGTCATTTTTCTTAAAGATGTTAACCCATCATACATATGTTCCCCTCTCGGTGCCCATTAAAGCTGTCTGAGGTGGGTGAGGCAGGCATTTCCAGTGCTGTGTTCAGAGCGACCCAGGAATTCATCTTGGCAGGGGTCTTGCTGAAATCGGACAAGAACTTTGATGATAAGAAGAATACTGGCTGTCCCTCCTCGATGAATGAAGACCACAGTCACAGTTCACACTTCACTTTAAGAGGGAGAGAGTTAGGCAAGTTACCCCAGTCTCTCTGCCTCCATTTCCTCACCTTAAAATGAGTAAAAAGAACACATACCTCATAGAGTTTACAGTGAAGATTTCTATGCACATCTAAAGTGCACAGAAAAGTACGTGGAACATAGTAAGAGCACAGTCAATACTGCTGTTACTACTATTAGAACTACAGTTGCAATGATAATTTGTTTCATTGAGGTACCAGGAAGGCTAAACTCAGCTCCCTAAAAAGATGTCACTTAAAAATCTGATAGCAAAAAAAAAAAAAAATCTGATAGCATTTTGGGTGCCTGGGTGGCTCAGTTGGTTAAGTATCTGCCTTCAGCTCAGCTCATGATCACAGGGTCCTAGGATCGAGCCCCACGTTGGGCTCCCTGCTCAGCAGGGAGCTGCAGGGAGCCTGCTTCTCCTTCTCCCTCTGCCTGCCGCTCCCCCTGCTTGTTCTCTCTCTCTCTATCTCTGTGTCAAATAAATGGGTAGAATATTAAAAAAAAAAAAAAACACCAAATTTGATAGCATTTCAATTTTTCTGTATTTTTTTTTAATCCCAGCTATTCTAGGATGTAACAAGAATGAGAACTAGAGGGCTGCCTGGGTGGTTCAGTCGGTTAAGCAGCTGCCTTCAGCTCAGGTCGTGATGAAGTCCTATATTAGGCTCCCCACTCGGTGGGGAGTCTGCTTCTCCCCCCACTCATGCTCATGCACGCTCTCTCTCGCTCTCACAAAAATGAATAGATAAAATCTTAAAAAAAGATTTAAAAAAATCTTTAAAATAAAATAAAATTAAAAAAAAAAAAAGTGAAGCCAGAATCACTACCAGACACTGATGGTGTGTTATCATGACCATCATGTCATGGTTATTTCCTATTCCTAATAAATAAATAAATTAATAAATAATAAATAATAAATAAATAAAAATAAGAAAAGAAAAAAATCAGGACCATTCCATGATCCTGAGTATCTTACACCCATACATAAACAGATGTATACATGGATAATGGATAGACATGTGTTTATATGTATATACATGTGTGTGTATATATAGTTAATTTTGACACAATGGTAGCAAACCACACCCACAGTTCAATATCTTATATTTTTGATTAATGATATATCTTCAAAATTGGTTTCATTTGTCTCATTCTTTGTGAAGGCTGGAAATTATTCCATTATACAAATGAACCATAATTCAACATTTCTCCTATCTGTGGACATTTAGGTTGTTTCCAATCTTTTGCTTTTACGAACAAGGCTGGAATGAACATCATTGGACATAGGTCATTTCAAAAATGTGCAAGAAAAAAATGTGCAAGAATATCTTTTCACTTTTTTATTATTCAGTTTGGTACAATTTCTTGTCACTCTGCAATAACTTGTAGACTTCCTGCGGCTTAGAATATTTCTACAATTATTTTATTTTTGTAATATGTACACGTAACATTTTAACATATGTAATGTGTTATTATTTATTACATATGCCAAGCATGTCGCAAAAATAAAGTACATGAACACAGGGGTAATGTCGGCAAAGATTTCCTAAAAACAACCACTCCCAGTTCTGATATTGATTCTTTTATGTTTCAATCCTGTGATCTAAGTGTCCTATCCCTCTAATGACTACAGCCTCCAGTCATGTTTTATCCTAGATCTTCTTGGAGTTGGACTCACTATATCCCTTGATCATTTCTCATACTCTATATTTTATTGTTTTTATTTCCAGAAATGAAGATCGTGAGCTGTGTCTTTTTTCTTTTGTTTTAGCTATCTCCAAAAGCGAGGCAGTTCTTCTAAGCATTTTGAAGACAAAGGAATTTCCAACAGCAGTAAAGCAATCTTGTGGAATTCAATATAAATAATCAATGTTGAAAATACAAATATAAACTCCCATAGGAAAAAGGATTCTATTCAACTGCATTAAAAAAGAGCATTATACAGGTTGAGAAGTAACAGTAAGTTCAAGAGCATTAAGTTCATGATGGGTGTTGCTAAGACTCAGTTTTATACCTAACCACAGAACATTCTAAAACAGTAACAGCAGCTTATGTTTATTGAATACTTCCTCTTTTCAGACACTGTGCTAATAACACTATACATGCATTATCTTATTTAATCCTTCAGAATCTATTGAGAGACAGGGAATTATTAGTTCTTACTTTAGAGACAAGAAAAATTATCCTAAATCATATGTACAGGTAGAGCTAGTATTTGGTTCTTATACTTTTAACCATTTCACTTCATAAAGAAAATACTTTTTTTTTTACAATTCTTTTTTTTAAAGATTTTTTATTTTTTTTTAGAAAATACCTTTTTTTAAAAAAAAGATTTTATTTATTTTTTTGACAGAGAGCGAGAGAGATCACAAGTAGGCAGAGAGGCAGGCAGAGAGAGAGGGGGAAGCAGGCTTCTCGCTGAGCAGAGAGCCCGATTCGGGGCCCGATGCCAGGACCCTGAGATCATGACCTGAGCCGAAAGCAGAGGCCTTAACCCACTGAGCTACCCAGGCGCCCCAAGAAAATCGCTTTTTAAAATTTTTTAATTTTTAAATTTTTTTAGATATATTTATTTGACAGAGAGAGACACAGTGAGAGAGGGAACACAAGTGGGAGAGGGAGAAGCAGACTCCCCGCTGAGCAGGGAGACCGATGTGGGGCTTGATCGCAGGACCCTGGGAACACGGCCTGAGCCGAAAGCAGTCGCTTAATGACTGAGCCACTCAGGCGCCCCCCAAAATACCTTTTTTTAAAGATTTTATTTATTTATTTATTTATTTATTTGAGAGAGAGAGGTGAGAGAGAGAGCATGAGGGGGGGAGGGTCATGGGGAGAAGCAGACTCCCTGCTGAGCAGGGACCCTGATGCAGGACTTGATCCTGGGACCCCAGGATCATGACCTGAGCTGAAGGCAGTTGCTTAACCAACTGAGCCACCCAGGCACCCCAAGAAAATACTTTTTTAAAAAAGTTTCAATTTTTAACTCCAATTGACTACTCGATTTTTTTTTACTTCCTTATTTCTTTCATTTTGAATGCAACTGTTTCTGAACTCAACAAACAGGGCTGGTAAAGAATAATAATAAGTTGAAACACACATTGTTTAAGCTAATTTCTAATTA
This sequence comes from Potos flavus, assembly GCA_028534135.1. NCBI lineage: Eukaryota > Metazoa > Chordata > Mammalia > Carnivora > Procyonidae > Potos > Potos flavus. Next base: position 77,261,877 of record CM052898.1, on the reverse strand, counting down.
CCGCAATTCTACTGAGATTGAGGAAACCCTATGTTACTGAATAAACTTAGATTGCCGTGCTTCCATTTTGCTTATTTTTGAAGTATCACCTATTAATTTCTTCCAACATAGGTTTATATGCTTAATTGGTTTACTAAAAACAATTTATCTGAACAAAATGGAATATTGTAACAGGAAAAATCAACAACTGACATTGAAATTCTGCAGTAAATCATCTACAAATGGCAGTTGATCTATACACAACAATAGCCAAGTTCATTGAGGAGATCAGGTGTGGCTATCATTTGCTTCCACATTCAGGAAAGAAATCAGCTCTGCGGTTTTATTTCATTCCAAGTTCACTACATCAACACAAAGAATTTGGCTGAGTGAGGGGGGAGGAAGGAGGAAAGACTAAAACCAATAGAGTCCTGGGAGCACAATTTTCCTAGCATAGGGTCATTTCCATTTTTTCAAACAGTACAAACACCCCTCAGTTTCTCTGGGTTAATGCTGCTATCTTGAGAATACAGCAATGAGGAAATGAACACTTAAAAGCAACTCTTTTATTTGACTTCTGAAATTGCAAACTAACTTTCTGTTCATTGTAACCAGTCTAACAATAGAAAGAGTAAAACAAAATCAATACAGAGATAAATCACCCACTTCTCCAAATCCAGCCACTTGAGGTTATTTACACTCTGTTTTTCTCTGTACTTTTACCAACACCTACATTCATCTGGACAAATATATATTTATTTTTTTACAAAAGTGGGATGATACTATATACATGCCTATGAATCTTGATTTTTCCCGAGCATATCACGGACATTCCTCCAGCTTAATGCGTATAAATCTAACTCCATAATTTTGAGAGCTCCAGATTATTCTACAACAAGTTGTACCATAATTCTTTTACCTTATTGATGGATATTTAATTTTTTTCCAGGTTCTTATCATTTCAGACAATGCTGTCATATGCTTTCTTATTTCTTATATTTGAAAAAAAAATTACACACAGAAATTTTAAAGAACTTGGTCTAAATTGCTTACTAAAAATTGGTCCTCCTGCAAGCAAATAGGTCGGATGCACAGTCAGGTGATGGACAAATGCAGTTCTCATATTGTTTACAGCACCATATGAGGTATGCTTTTAGTAAGTTAACACTTTGCACTGTCCTATTCGACTGAATTTTTCCAATCTATGCAGGTGTAGTGAGTGCTTTTACTTTGTTATATGAAAATTCATTTCCATTCAATCATATTTGAATTATCTGCTGCTTTTTAGGATCCTTACCATTGTTTAAAGGTATAAGCTGAACCAAAGGTAAAAGGTAATTTTGATTTGATATTATCACAAATTCTTATATATGGGATTTGTTTTCTCCTGCATTTAAATTTGTCATTGGAGTCGAGTGGGTACTTTATGCTTTGGGGACCAGTATTGGACAGTAATTACTCAGCTGAGTCTCCGCCTTGTCAGATCTAATCTACACAATCCCAGTACTGTCAGTCTTCATTAGCTTTTATTTTCCAACTCACAAAGTGTTTTTCTCCTTCCAGCTTTTTAACAGTTTTATTAATGTACAATTTACATATAATAAAATTTACCCATTTTAAGTGCACAGTTCAATGTATTTGAGTAAACTCATACGGTTACGCAAACATCACCACAATCCAGTTTTGGAACATTTCAATCACTCCAAGAAGTTTTTTCATTTCCATTTACAGTAATTCCCTGCTCCCACTTTTAGCCTTAGGCTAACTCTGATTTGCCTTCTGCCTCTGTGGATTTGCCTTTTCTGGAATATCAGATAAATAGAATCATACCACATACAGTCTTTTGTGTCTGGCTTTGTTAGCACGTCTAAAAAGTTTACGCAGGCTGTCACATGTGTCAGCATTTGATTCCTTTTTATTTCCTGGAAGTATTCCATCATCGGGATGTACCACAATGTGTTCTTTTACTAGCTGATGGACATTTGGATTGTTTCCAGTTTTTGGTGAAAACGAATAATGCTGCTGTGAACATTCGTGTACAAATCTTTAGTTGGACATGTTCTCATTTTTCTTGGATAGATATCTTGGTGTGGAATTGCTCAGTTGTATGGTGAAGTGACAAAAATTATGTCTTAAATAAATGCTATTATTTGCATATAATTTTTATGTATTATTCACATATAATAGATATGATTTACATATATCAACCATAAATTATTGTGTGTTATCTCTGTTCCTTCTTTGTTATTCTGGGCCTTTTTAAGGTATTGAACCCAGGCTTAGAGACAATAGTCTAAAAGGGAAGTGATCTATGATTCTGCTTGCCTTCATGTCCTTAACAAAACATATTTCTTCGTGTACATTTAATTCACTTCTCACAACAGCACTTCCATTTAATATCCTATTACATTTCTCCACTAAAGTAGCCATTATATCTGCTTTTATGCATTATTGAACTCATCACAAGAGTATGAACTTTAACATCGCTTCTCTGAAATTGTCTGAAAACAAGTCAGGACTTACATTATGCAATCCTTGTTAAGAATAGATAGGAGTTGTTATTTTTTCGTGTTTGCCATGTGTCATTGATAGGTGCCTGGCAGGCATCAACTCATTAAATCTTCAACAAGTTCTATGAAATAGATAATGTTATCATTCACATTTTACAGATGAAGAAACTGAGATTAGAGAGCTTGTCGAAGTCAAGACAGTTCAAAGTAATTTTTTAACTACTCCAAGAACACTGGAAAAGCTTTGAAGAACATGGTTCTAGACTAGTGGGTCAGAAGAATTCTTGCTTTTTACTTGTGAAATGTGCTGTGAAATGAAATGGAAATTTGACCTGAGTTTAATCACTATAAATAGCTAAATTAGGTAACATAAAACTACATGCTTAAAGTGATAAAATAACCCAGGTATTAGACATACCTTAATAGGAACCTGCATGTCTTGGCTAAATGTTCCTTGTTTCACTTTTTGATCAGAGTTCAGTGGCTTATAATATCAGCACTGAGAACGGGAGAAATTCTTTGTCGCTGAAAGCATAACTAGATAAAATCAGCATAATTCTTGCTCTCTTAACAAGGAGGACATTTATGAAGTCTTATTACGGCAACTTGGACTTTTGCTAATGGGAGTTAGATGAGTGTCTTCTAGGAACATGCCTCTTTGCTCGGATGTATTCTCAAGGATGCAATTTGTTTTGTTTTTAAGATTTTATTTATTTATTTGACAGAGAGAGAGAGAGATCACAAGTAGGCAGAGAGGCAGGCAGATAGAGAGGAGGAAGCAGGCTCCCTGCTGAGCAAAGAGCCCAACTCGGGGCTCTATCCCAGGACCCTGAGATCATGACCTGAGCCGAAGGCAGAGGCTTTAACCTACTGAGCCACCCAGGTGCCCCTCAAGGATGCAATTTGTAAAGATCTGAGGCCAGCCTGGGGCAGCCTCCAGTCAGCTCAACCTGATTTCCAGTGTCTTTTCAAGCACTATTTGCTGAGATCCTCTAATAAGGGTATACCCATTTTTTATCTTAAAAAAAGATAGGAATGGAAAAGTGACTAGAAGCAAATACATTAAAATTGGTCAACATTTTGTAGTGGTACAGTAAGAAATGTTTAACTTCATTGTGCTTTTTCTACATTTTCAAAATTTTCGATCTTGAGCAAAATAAAACTGTAAGAAATATTTGTTCAGAATAGTATCCTTTCCGAGAGGCTGCATAGCTCAGGTAAAATTGAAGGGGGCGGGTAATGAGGGAGAAATCAACAGAAAGTTGCAATGGTCATCAACCAACAGCATCACTTTATTTGGGGCTAAGTGCTAGAATCTAGGATTGACTTTGTTATCACCACAAAAAAAGACAATACTTTATAGGATAAACTAGTAGGGAGTGGGAATACTACATTATAATTTAATTTACTCAAATTCACTAGGTTTTCACAATTTGCATGAGAAGCTGGAGCAATGTCCATCAAGGTCAGGGACCTCTTCAGCCAGAGTGGGAATGTCCACAGGTACAATTTGTCTCCCTCTTAAACAAACTGGGAACTTAACAAGAGGCAAATTCTAGGATCTTACCCTATACCTACTGAATTAGAGTCTCTGTGCGTGGGGCCCAACAATTTGTCCTAGCAAGACTTCCAGGTGGTTCTGCTGGAAACTCAACTTTGAGAATTCCTAGACCACAACTTGGTAGTAGTTTAGAGCATGAACTTTGGAGTCAGACCACATGGATGGGAATCCCATTTTTATCATTTACTACCTCTTTAAGAAAGGTGAATTTAGGCAAGTTATTAAACCTTTCTATGTCTCAGTTTCCTCGTTTGAAAAATGCGGCTAGTAATAATATTTTTTCAAGTTTGTTTAGACTATAAACCAGCTAATATTTGTGAGGCACTTAGAACAGTGTATGGCACATGATAAGTAGTTGGAAAGTGTTTCCTGCTATTATTTTTCTAAAACTGTAGCAATATCCTACTTAATGTTGCTAGAATCTACACATTCCAATAAAGGAGAAACAAATACCTCACATCAAACAAGTATCGTATTCATTTATGCATTCATTCAACAAATATTGACATTTACTAAGTTTAAGGCATGAATTTATTTACGTTCTGCGTATCTTTAGGAACTAACTCATAATCTTAAGAGACACATTTAAGAGGGCATTATTTTTCAGCAGACCACATGATGGTCCCTGGAAAAGGATGGGATGGTAAAAATGATAAAACAGAACAAAACAAAGCCCCTACATTAAAGAAAAGAGTATCCGTTTAACAAAAAACAGAATTGAAAACCCATTAGTGAGGATTCCTAACCTTGTCCCGACTTTCTTCCTAACTGTAATACTATTATTTAGGTTACAATGGTGGACTGATTATTGTATATTCTTTAGCTTTTTTTTTTAAGACTTATTTATTTATTTGAGAGAGAGAGCACAAGCAGAGGGAAGAGGCAGAGGAAAGGGAGAAGCAGGCATCCCGCTGAGCAGGGAGCCTGACATGGGGCTTGATCCCTTGACCTTGGGATCATGACCTGAGCGGAAGGCAGATGCTTAATCGACTGAGCCACTAGCACCCCTGTACTTTAGTTTTGATAAACACACTTTGTTGTAAAGGTGGGTGTACAACCCAATAAAGGATATAATTCTACCAGTTGATTTTGCTGTTTCCATTTTATTTCCACTTAACCACTTTGCCTGGAAATCTCCATGATTTCTTCATGGATCAAAAGCTATCTCAAGTATTGAGTTGCAGGGTTTTTGTTTGTTTGCCATTTTTACCTATCCCACATTGACCCAGTTGCCTAACTAATTGCTCTTTTTTTTTTTTTTTTTGAGATTTTATTTATTTATTTGAGAGAGAGCGACAGAGAGCATGAGAGAGAGAACACAAGCAAGGTGAAGGGGCATAGGAAGAGGGGGAAGCAGGCTCCCCACTGAGCAGGATGTGGGACTTGATCCCAGGACTCCAAGATCATAACCTAAGCCCAAGGCAGACCCTTAACTGACTGAGCCACTGGCTCTTTTTTTTTTTTTTTTATGATTTATTTATTTGAGAGAAAGAGAGTGTGTATGAGCCAGGGGGAAGGGCAGAGGTAGAGAAAGAGAGAAAGAGAGAACCCCAAGCAGACTCCTCACTGAGTGTGGAGCCTGCCCTGGGGCTCAATTTCATGACCCTGAGATCATGACCTGAGCCAAAATCAAGAGTTAGACACTTAACCAACTGAGCCATCCAGGTGTTCCTTAACTATGGCTCTTTTTTTTTTTTAATTTTATTTATTTATTTGACAGAGAGAAAGAGATCACAAGTAGGCAGAGAGGCAGGCAGAGGGAGAGGGGGAAGCAGGCTCCTTGCTGAGCAGAGAGCCCGATGCAGGGCTCGATCCCAGGACCCTGAGATCATGACCTGAGCAGAACGCAGAGGCTTTAACCCACTGAGCCACCCAGGTGCCCCTTAACTATGGCTCTTAAGATTACCTGGTAATACCTCAAACTGCGCTATGTAATGTCTTAAGCCCAGTATATTTTCAATAAATGTTTGCTGACTGAATGCACAAATGAATGATATGATACTTGCTTGAAATGGGATAAGTATTTGCTCTCCCATTGGGATTATGTATATCTTTTCCAACATTTTACTTTTGATTTGTGTGTATCATATTTGAACTGAGCTTCTTACAGATGGCATAGAGTTGGTCATGTCGTTTAATCCATTCCGACAGTTCCCGTGTTTAAATCAGTATGTTTAGATCATTTATATTCATGTCATTATTGATATTGTTAAAAGAGAAACTGAAACATATTAAAAATTTTAAGAGTTTATTTGAGCAAAAACTGATTTGAATTAGGGGCAACATCCAATCCAGCAGATAGAAAGAAGCTCTAAAGAGCTGTATAAAATTAAAGACTATTATAGCCAGAAGAGAGTGGGAACAAAAAAGTTATACTAGGCAAAAAAGTAAGTTGGTTATTGCAAAGGTACTTTTCCTAAGGGAAGGGTCTACCAGGAAGATTACCTAACTAGTACTGATGAGGCAACTCCTGATTGGCTGGTTTAAGATTACATTTCTGGGAGAGCTGAAATTGTAATTAAGTCTGAGTTTGGTGACATGGGGCTTAGTATAAGTGACTCCATTTTGGGCTTGTTGTCTTGGTTTTTTTGTTTGTTTGTTTTTTGGTTTTTGTTGTCTTGTTTTTGACAATATTTTTGGATTTAGATTGATGGTACTCCAAATTCCAGTGTCCATCCACCCCACCAATCTGCTCATTGTTATTTACCGTCCAGAGTCTTCACACAGTTATTCCATGCATTCTGTCCAGGTTCTATGGCTATATTCGGTAGGAGACAATGTATGAAGCAGATGGCTGATATCGCAAAATAATTGTACCTTTAGTTTTTTTCAACAAATACTGTGGATTAGATCCTGTTCTGAGTATTTGGGATGTAGCAGTCAACAAGAAAATGGTCCTTACCTCTAGTGGGTGTGGGGGTGGGGAAGGAAGAAAGACAATAGACACATTGACAAATAAATGAATCAAATAGTTTCAGTTATTGATAAGTGTTAGGAAGAAATAAAAACAGGGTAATGGGCTACAGAGTAATGGGGGTGGGGAGGGGTAGCAGAGTGTCTACTTTACCCAGGAGGTCTGGAAAGGCTCACTAGGAAGCATTTGAGTTGCTATCTGAATGTTGACAAGGAGGGAAACCTGGGAAGATATAAGAGCAGAAGTTTCCAGGGAAAGAGAAATGAAATTGCCAAGGTTTGATCTACCCTTTTTCTACCTCTTCTTTATTTCTGACCACAGAATTTAAATTTAGATGAAGAAAAAAATTTTTCCCCCCGAAGTAGCTAGAGACCTTAATCAAACCTCAAACTATGCATAGGCAATAAAATACCCCAGAATTTGATTGATATAACCCACTCCCTTAATAATATTTTTTCTGCAGATCAATTAAAGCCCAAGTTCTGGCCCAATATTAAGGGAATAGAGATATAGTGTTTAGAATGGTGGAGGCAGATCATTAGATTGTGGATTAAAAAAAAAAAAAATCCAGATTTGCTGTCTCATTCATTCGTAAGAAACACTGAAACATAATTTGCATTTTAAATCATGTTTTTAAGCTATGAAAGCAAGCATGCAAATACTATTTTTGGACAGTAGGTGGCATACTATACCCACAAACTAGTGGTTGAGCCTTCTGCAACCTCAAATATTTGGGAAAAGAGCAGGCCCCAGCTTCTTGAATCACAAAGATTAGACCATTCAAAGGGTATATATGAAGAATATCTACAAATGGTGGAATAATAGGAACTTTCTGTATTCTGGTACCACTGAAAGTACCTCCTCACAGTAAATAGACATCTCAGAGGCTCTGCACCCTGAGAAAGAATATTTTAGTGACTGAAACATGCCAGTCTCAGTCCTATAGGATCCAAGCTACTATACATGGAGCTAACAGACACTGACACTTGTCTTAAATTAGGAATTTTGAAAGAAGGTGGGTGGAGTGGGGTCATTGAAGTCCTTAGCAGTTTCTAGTTGAAAGACAATAGTTATATGTTGCCATATGTGAGGAAAGGCACTAAAGCCATATGTGAGGAAAAGGTAGTAAAGCCTTCAAAAATGACCCTTCTCTACGTGGCATGATTTTGAGACATCAGGCATCTGCCAGCCTAGAGATTATTTGGTTTGGTCTTAGAAAAGTCTACTACATTGTGGGTCCTCACTCCAAGCATCTCTGTCCTAAGCGGAACTTCTGAGTCCGCTGGGTATATTTCTAGCAGCCCTCCCTAGAAATCCTGAGAATTTTGTGTTATTTTTTAACTGCTCAAGGAAAATACTTAAGTAAGTATGTTGAATTCATGGCAAATTTGAGATCCTGTGATCAGATAGGAACTTTAACATGACAGTCAGAAACTTGGAATCTAATCCCTAGATTAAGGGGAGCTCTAAAAATAATTATTCCCAGAGTTCCAGTTATAAATAAGATGGAGTAAGCACAGTTTATATCTTGTCTTTCACTGAGTATAACTATAAAACCTGGACAGAATGCATGGAACAATACTCGAAGACTCTGGAAAGCAAATAGCAGTTTGGGGGAAAACACCAGAATAGGGAGTACCATCAGCCGAAATCCAAACATATCAATAACAAAGTTAATGCAAATGATCTGGACATTCCAATTTAGTAACAACAATTCTCAGAATGGGTTAAAAAACATGACCCAACTTGGTGCCATCTATAAGAAACTTAGCTCAAATATCATGATATACATAGATTAAAGTAAAAGGATGGAAGAAAATTTTTCATGCAGACACTACTCAAGAGAGCTGAGGCAGCTGTATTGATGTAAGACCTGACTTCAGAGAAAAGAAAATTCCTGGTGATAAAAAGTGTTAGCTGACCAAAAACCATAACAATCCTAAGTGTGTATGTAACAACAGAGTTTCAAAATACATGAAGCAAAAACTGACAGAATTGGAAGGAGAAGGACGAATCCATAACTAGAGTTGGGGACATCAACAGTTTTTTCTCAGTAATAGAGCTAATAGAATATCAAGGATATAGAGTGACTGAACAAAGCCAGCAACCAACGGATATTTGAAAAAATTCCACCTAACAACAGAAGAAAACATTTTCTTCAGTGCACATGGAACATTTACCAAGATAGACTGTATTCCAAATATTTAAACAAACCTTAACAAATTTTTAAAAATTCAAAATATACAAAGTGTATCCTCAAGGCATAATGAAATCAAACTACAAATCAATAAGAGAAATATAACAGAAAAATCTCTAAGCACTTGAAGCTAATCAGTACACTTCCAAATAATCCACGGCTGAAAAAGAAAGTTTTAGGGTAAATTATTATTATTATTTTTTAAAGATTTTATTTATTTATTTATTTGACAGAGAGAGAGATCACAAGTAGGTAGAGAGGCAGGCAGAGAGAGAGAGGAGGAAGCAGGCTCCCTGCTGAGCGGAGAGCCCAATGCGGGGCTTGATCCCAAGACTCTGGGATCATGACCTGAGCCGAAAGCAGAGGCTTTAACCCACTGAGCCACCCAGGCGCCCCTTAGGGTAAATTATAAAATATTTTGAATGAAACGAAAGTGAATGCAACATCAAAATTTGTGGGATGCAGCTAAGGGCATGCTTAGAGGAAAATTTATAGCATTAAAATGTTTATATTAGAAAAGAAAAAAAAAATCAATCAATTACTTATGTTTACCTTGAGAAACTAGAAAAAAGAAAGGCAAACTAAACCCAAAGCAAGGATAACAAAGGAAAATGAGATGAGACTATAAATTAATAAAATTTAAAATAGAAAATAGAGAAAATTAATTAAACTAAAGGCTGGTTTTTTGAGTGCAATAAAATTGAATAACTTCTAGCAAAACTGACAAAGAAAAACAGAAGATGCAAGTTAGCAATATCAGACTAAAAATGGAGAGATCAGTACAAACTCTGTAAACATTAAAAGGTTAACAAGAGAATATTATGAACAACTCTATGCACATAAATCCAATACCTTAGATGAAATGGACCAATTTCAGCTCAACCAAGAAAAATCTATAACATTGAGTTGTCCTATAACTATTAAAGAAATTAAATTTGTAGTTAAAAGCCTTCCAAAAAGAAATTGCCCAGCCCTGATGATTCCAGAGATGAATTCTTGGAACATCTAAAGGAGAAATGGCATCAATTCTACACAATAACCTCCATGAAATAGAAAAAGAGGGACCATATCCAAGGTCACTTTATCAGGCTAGCATTACTCTGATACCAAGAGTAGACAAAGAAAAGATAAGAAAAGGAAAATAACTACTGACCTCTATTTCTCATGAAGATGGATGTAAAAATGTTCAATAAAATATTCCCAAGTTGAATTGAGGGATATATAAAAAGAATCATAGATCATACTAAGTGGGGTTTATCCCAGAATGAAAGGTTCAACATTCAGTTATAAATCAGTGTAACCCACCATATCAACAACATAAAGAAGAAAAACTTTATGAGCATATCAATTGATACAGAAAAGCATTTGATAAAATCCAAAGATCATTCTGAAGAAAAACTTGCAGCAAACTAGGATTAGAAGGGAATTTCTTCAACCTGCTAAAGAGTATCTACAAATATATATGTATATATTTGTGTGTATATATATCTACAGCTAATATCATGCTTAATGGGTAAATGCTTTCTTCTAAAGTCGGGAATAAGTTAAGGATACCCACTCTTACCACTCTTATTCAGCATTGTATTGAAAATTTTAACCCAAGAAAAAACAAAAAACAAAACAAAACAAAAAAACCCAACAACTTACAAATTGAAAGAAAAAAACAAAAAGGTTCCTATTCTCAGATAACATGATTCTGTAAGTAGAAAATCTCAAGCTATCCACAGAAGAACTCCTGGAACTAGTAAGAGTTTAGCAGAGTTGTAATACATCGTCAATGCTCAAAAATCAATTATACATGAGCAATGTAGAACTAGAAAGCAAATATTTAAAAATGCAATTTATAATAGGTCAAACAATCACTACTTTGGTCTACTTTGGTCTGGATCTAATAAAATATGTACAGAATCTGTATGCTGAAAACGACAAAATGCTGATAAATCAAAGAAGACATATTAATAAAAAAAGTTACCATATTCTTGAGTTGGAAGACTCAGCAAAGCAAAGATCTCATTTTCTCCCCAAATTAACTAGACTTAATACAATACCAATCCAAAGCCAAGCAGGAGTTTTGGTAGATATAGACAAGCTGATTCTAACATTTATATGGAAAAGCAAAGGAACTAGAAGAGGTAAAACAAGTTTTTAAAGGAAGAATAAATTTGGGGCAATCTGTAGAAAGAACATTTTGTACTTCAGTGGAAAACTATGCCTTGTCTATAAGCATACTTTTTCTACTTTATCAGATTCTGATTCTACAGGAGCTGTTTTAGAACTGTGAGATACGCATTGTTTCATTTGCGAGAGGTTCAAATGTACTCCCTCACACTCTGGAAAAACCACTTTCTTCTTCATGTGCAATTCATTTCAATATTCCTTTACTCCAAATAAATGTATGTCTTTTGACCTTTCCTTTGAATGATTTATAACATCTGCTCTGTTCCTTTAGTGGCAAGTAAAGTAAAATACTTAACATGTGTTCGTTTATATCTGTTTGAGTCATGCTTTTACCTTTTTCAGAAAATTGCTTTAACAAACCACACTACCTGATTTCCAAACTCACTAGGAAGCTACAGTTATCAAGACAGTGTGATGTTGTTGAAGGGATAGATGCATAGATCAGTGGAACAGAATAGAGAGTCCAGAAATAGACTCACACACAAAATTTATAATTTTGACAAAGATGCAAAAGCCACTTAGAGTATTAAAAATAGTCTGGGAGTGCCTGGCTAGCTCAGGTGGTAGAACACCCAACTCTTTTTTTTTTTTTTTAAGATTTTATTTTTTATTTATTTGTCAGAGAGAGAGAGAGCACAAGCAGGCAGAGTGGCAGGCAGAGGCAGAGGGAGAAGCAGGCTCCCTGCCGAGCGAGGAGCCTGATGTGGGACTCGATCCCAGGACCCTGGGATCATGACCTGAGCCAAAGGCAGCCGCTTAACCAACTGAGCCACCCAAGTGTCCCGAACACTCAACTCTTGATCTCGGAGTCATGAGCTCGAGCCCCATATTGGGCATACATACTACTTAAAACAAACAAACAAACAAACAAAAATAATCTTTCAACAAATGGTGTTGGAACAATTGCACATCCATGGGTAAAAAAAAGAGAGAGAGAAACGCTTCAACCAGAACCTTAGGCAATACACAAAAATTATTTCAAAATGGACCAGAGACCTAAATATAAAAATAAAACTGTATAATTTTTAGAAAAAAACATAGAAGACTTTAGATTTAGTGAAGAATTCTTACTTGTGGCACCAAAAGTATTCTCCTTAAAAAAAAAAAAATAAAGTTGATAAACGGAGCTTCGTCACAATAAAAAAAACTTTTTGCTCTGCAGAAGATACTGTTTGGAAAATGAAAATATAAGCTGCAGAGTGGGAGGGAAGGAAATATTTGCAAATCACATATTGATAAAGGACTTCTATCTAGATCAGATAAAGACCTCTCAAGAGTCAACAATAAGTAAACAAACACTCAATTAAAAATCCACCAAAGACAGGAGTGGATACTTCACCATAGAATAAAATGGATGACAAAAAGGCACATGAAAAAAATGTTCAACATCATTAGCTATTAGGGAAACTCCAGTAATCAGTGAGATATCATTACATTTCTGAGTGGCTAAAATAAGAATTATTGACAACAGCAGGTGCTACTGGTAGGAATGCAAAATGGTAGAGCCCCTCTGGAAAACTGATAGTTTCTTATAACTTTACTGCCATGACCCAAAAATTCCACTCCTGGTACCTGCTTTAAGAGATGAAAATATACCCACACAAAAATCTGAACACAAATGTTTTATTTTATTTATTTTTATTTTTATTTTTTAGATTTTATTTATTTGACAGCGAGAGAGGGAACACAAGCAGGGGGAGTGGGAGAGGGAGAAGCAGGCCTCCCCCCAAGCAGGGAGCCCAACGCAGGGCTTGATCCCAGGACCCCGGGATCATGACCTGAGCCAAAGGCAGATGCTTAATGACTGAGCCACCCAGGTGCAGCACAAATGTTTATCATGGTTCTATTTGTAATTGCCTACATTTGGAAACAACACAAATTTCCTTCGGTGGGTGAATAGATAAACTAAGTGTGGTAAATTTGTACTAAGGACTACTACTCAGCAGTAAAACAAACTCCTGATACAGGTAACAACTTGGATGAATCTTAAAAGCATACTGAGTGCAAGAAGTTAGTCTCGAACGGTTACATACTGTGTGATCTCATTTATATGACTGTCTCCAAAAGGCAAAACTACAAAGATGAGAACCAGATTAGAAACTCACAGGAATCGGGGCATCTGGGTGGCTCAGTCATTGAGCATCTTCGTTCAGCCTGGGTCATGATCCCAGGGTCCTGGGATGGAGTCCCTATCGGGCTCCCTGCTCAGCAGGAAGCCTGCTTCTCCCTCTCCGACTCCTCATGCTTGTGTTCTCTCTCTCGCTGTGTCTCTCTCTGTCAAATAAATACATAAAATCTTTAAGAAGAAAAAAAAGAAATTCATAGGGATTATGGGTACGGGGAGGAGTGACCATTAAGAGATAATTCAAGGGATTTTTTGGGGTGAAGAAACTGTTTTGTACCCTGAGTATGGAGGTGGATACATGGATCGATACAGGTATTAAAATTCGTACAACTGTACACCAAAAGGACAAGGGCGATTTTACTGAAAATAAAATTTAAAAAGAAAAAAATAACATAAAATTTTCTTAATGTCCCTTTCCTTTAAAAAGTGCTTGAAGGAGGCGCCTGGGTGGCTCAGTCGGTTAATCATCTGCCTTCGGCTCAGGTCATGATCCTGGAGTCCTGGGATGGAGCCCCAAGTCCGGCTCCCTCCTTAGTGCAGAGTCTGCTTCTCCCTCTTCCTCTGCTTGCCACCCTCCACCCCACTCCCCACCCCGGCTCGTGCTCTCTCTCTCTCTCAGATAAATAAAGAAAATCTTTAAAAAGCCCTTGAAGACGAGAAGGAGGTTGGAGCCAAATTCTAACCCCTCAATCAGAATCATCAACTTTTGCTCAGTTCTCGATCTTGTTCCATCAAAAACACAGCTATTGAGTGAGCCTAAGAAAGAAGTCTTCGGGGCGCCTGGGTGGCTCAGTGGGTTAAAGCCTTTGCCTTCGGCTCAGGTCATGATCTCAGGGTCCTGGGATCGAGCCCCGCATCGGGCTCTCTGCTCAGCAGGGAGCCTGCTTCCCCCTCTCTCTCTGCCTGCCTCTCTGCCTACTTGTGATCTCTCTCTCTCTCTCTCTCTGTCAAATAAATAAAATATTTTTTTCACTTATTATTATTATTTTTTAAGATTTTATTTATTTATTTGACAGAGAGCGCGATCACAAGTAGGCAGAGAGGCAGGCAGAGAGAAGGAAGCAGGCTCCCCGCCGGGCAGAGAGCCCGATGTGGGGCTCGATCCCAAGATCCTGAGACCATGACCTGAGCCAGAGGCAGAGGCTTAACCCACTGAGCCACCCAGGTGCCCCTAAATAAATAAAATCTTAAAAAAAAAAAAGTATTCTATGGACACATGGTTGAATAGTTTTATGCTTTAAAAAATAAATGATTGTTGTTGAGCTATCAAGTGGTATTTATCTGTATCATATACAACTGGGACCATGAACTAGGTCTATTCCACAAAATATAATTGCAATTTGTCAAAAACTTAACTAACAAATTAATAATAAACAGCTTAATTAATGGACATATATGAGTATATATACCTTTATTCCACCAATCTATTTATCTATATAACTTCCAATGGTAACTATATTTCACTGAAATTCATTAAAATTCAAAAGGTATGCTCTTTTTAAGTTTCCATTAGTGTATTTTATATCAAGATGATAAACTGACCAATAAAACAATTTTGAGCTATATTTTCCTTTCTTATAGTAGTGTACTCTATTTCCCTAAAATTATTCAAGGACTCATTTTATTTTACTCATTGGAGTTATGATATTTTCTGTTGCCCGTGTGAAACTGAAAGCAGATTTCTGTTTGCCCATATGCATTTAGAGAGTTTTTGAAGAATGTAACTTCCCCCCCGACCCAGAATGAACTAATTCAGTGTTGGGAATAAGAAACCAGTTCCAGAATCTAGAATTTCTATCACCGAGTGGTGGCATGACCTAGCAGGTCCCTTAGTCTGCTTTCCAGTATTCCATCTCCCAAATGAAAATGTGAAATGTGATTAATTACATGTATTTCCTCTCTGCTCCCAGGAATACATAATAAGGCTAATTATGCTAATTATAATGCTGGCTACCACTGCACCAGGCTATTTACATATGTCATCTCATTGGATTATCACAACAGCTTTATGAAATAGATATTATTTTATTTTTTTAAAGATTTTATTTATTTACTTGACACAGAGAAAGCAGAAGCAGGGGGAGTGGCAGGCAGAGGGAGAGGGAGAAGCAGGCTCCCTGCAGAGCAAGGGAAGTCTAATGTGGGACTCCATCCCAGGACCCCGGGGCCACGACCCAAGCCAAAGGCAGTCACCTAACGAACTGAGCCACCCAGGTGCCCTGAAATAGATATTATAAGTAGATCTGTTAATTACTGGAAACTTGTAATTCTTCAGTTCATTTCCAGCTCTGACATCTTAGACACCATGATCTCGCAAAGCCCAGGGTCCTCACTCAGGCAGTCCTATATTGCTTCTTTATTAACAGTCTAAATAAGATCTAGAGGAAGATTTTATTGCCATTATAATTTCAAAGTAGTGATGAGTATAAATGATATTTTGAGATATTTGTAACAACCAAATGTGCTGCAAAAATATATGCGATTTCTATTGGTAACAAAATCACAGGTGTCGCTCTAAAGTACTGTAATTTGTGCTTGTATTCAAAATGGACCAAAAATGCTAAAGTGTAGTTAGAGATTAGGGAAACTAAAAACATAATTTCCCCCTTCTAAGTTCAAAGGCCTCCTGAATTTTATGCAGGGACTCTTATTTATGAATCCCTGCCTAAGAGTAGAAGCTCTATGAGGGTTGGCAGTGGGTGTGTTCCTGAGAAGGTGGCAACAGTGTTCCTGCATCTACTTGCTCTTTCCCCCATCGAGAGGTAAGATTCTTTCTCTACTCCCTTGAATCTGCCCGTGACAGCTTTGACCAACCGAATATGTTAGAAGGGATGCTATACCAGTCTGAGCATGGGACTTAACTGACCTGTCAGCTTCTACTTTATCCCTCATAGAAGCAAGACACCATGTAAGAAGTGCAATGAACCCGGACCGCCATGCTGTAAAAAACCTAACTAAGCCCTATGAAGGACACCTGGAGGATGAAATGCCGTACGGAGAGAAAAGACAACCAAGGAACACTGAAGTACTAGACACTTGGGTGAAGAAGCTGTATTGGAAGTGGATCCTTCAGTCTTAGCCATCCTACATGATGCCATGTGGATTAGAGGTGAGTTGCTCCCTTGAACTGTTCCAGAATCCCTGACTTATAAAACTGTAGGCAAAATAAAATGCCTGTTTCAAGCCACTGAAATTTGGGGCAGGTCATTAGAGAGTAACAGATAGAACAGAGGACCGACCATGTTCCACGTGTCTTTTGTAGCCTTCACATTAATTAGCAAATTAACAGGCAGAAAAAGGGAACCCTGGAATTCTTGACATATTGAGGTCTGCATGGCATTTTTTAAAGAACTATGGGGAGTAACATCATAGAATCGAAGTATATTGTCCAATAAATGCCCTATGATTATTTTTTTTAAAGATTTATTTATTGGGGCGCCCGGGTGGTTCAGCTAGTTGAACATCTACCTTCAGCTCAGGTCATGATCTTAGGGTCCTGGGATAGAGTCCTGTGTTGGGTTCCCTGCTCAGCCGGAGAGTCTGTTTCTCCCTCTCCCTCTGTTCCTCCCCTCAGCTCATGCTCTCTCTTGCTGTCAATAAACAAATAAAATCTTTTAAAAAAATATTTATTTATTTACTTTAGAAAGAGAGAGAGAGAGGGAGAGAGCATGCAAGCACATGAGTAGGGGGAGAGGCAGAGGGAGAGAATCTTCAGGCAATCTCCCCTCTGAGAGAGGAGCCACCACCGGGCTTGATCTCAGGACCCATGAGATCATGACCTCCATGAGATCATGACCTCCACAGAAACCAAGAGTCAGATGCTTAACAAACTGAGCCACCCAGGTGCCCCTGGGCTATGATTCTTAAGGTACCCAGCCTGCTTTCCAAGATCTCAGATTAGACCCAGGATCCTTCCCAAATGCTGACTCCTGGATTGGCTCCCAAAGAGTTTCAGAGGTTACACTCTCTCCAGGGCAGAGTATGAGAGGATTAGAGAGAGGATAATGGAAATGCCAGTTAAAATGGTGTAATTGTGCTGGAAGCAATCTCTGTACCTATGGACACTTGGACTGGACACGAACATAGGAACTCCCCAGACTCAGAGGAGCACTATTCCATCATGGTTGTGAGTACAGGCTCTGACGTCAACCTGTCGTAACTGAAATCTGGCTCCACCATAGGGCCTGCTATGTGAGTAGGGCATGTGACTTAATCTGTCTGTGCCTCAATTTACACATTTGTAAACTAGGAATAAAATAGTATCCTCCCATCCCCTCATAGGAGTATATGAGATTTAGATGAGTTAATACACTTGAAACATTGTTTGGCACACATAGTCCCGCTGAGGACCAAATGGTTCTTTTTTTTTCAGAACATCTTTTTTTTCCCTAAAGATTTATTTATTTATTTGATGGGCGGAAGTGCAGAGGGTGAGAGAGAGAGAGAGAATCTCAAGCAGACTCCATGCTGAGCACAGAGCCAGATGGGAATTTGATCCCAGGACCCTGAGAGCAGGGTCTGAGCCAAAATCAAGAGTTGTGGCTTGACCGACTGAGCCGCCCAGCTGTCCCCAAAGGGATCTCTCTTGAAATACTTTCAGTGACTCCTGGAATTATTGAAGTGGTTCCTAAAATATATATGAGCCACATGTGATTTCAGATAGTGTGCATATCAACTTTTTATGATTATAGTAGTTTATATTTAGCTTAACGTATATTAGAATTTGTATAACTAGCATTTCTGGGTTCACACATGGGATAGTGTAATATTTTAAAACGGGTCAATTGTAAGATACATTAGGCCGTAAATGCTATAGCTATGGCCCAAATGGTGAAGATGAAGCTAAAATGCTTGAAATTGGCATGTAGGGGTTGCAAATCCAACAAAGGAGAGAAAAATACAGAAATGGAGACATTTAGGGGCGCCTAGATGGCTCACTGGGTTAGGCTTCTGACTCCTGATTTTGGCTCAGGTCATGATCTCAGGGTTGTGAGATCCAGCCCAGTGTCAGACTCTGAGCTGGATGTGCGTAGTATCCTTAAGATCTTTCTCCTTCTCCTTCTGCCCCTTCCCACCCTCCTTTTCTAAAAAAAAAAAAAAGAAGAAGAAATGGAGTCACTTGTTCATAGTCACTTGACCAGCATTCAACGCCAGCAATTTTTGCATTAATTTATTTTGTTTTATGTTTGACTGCTCTAAAGTGGGCAATACTATTTAGAATCTACATCTGCCTTCCAACAGAACAATGTATCTTTCATGGGGCGAGGGAAATATTTTCATTTCAGCATGTTTCCCTGAAAAGGATCATTAATTATGGTCTACAAAATACTGGTCTACAAAGTTATTGTGTTGATTTGGTAAAAGTAAATTCTCATTAGGTTGACTAACTTTATTGTCATGTGCTCTGGTTTCTGGAAACTTGTCCTCATTAATTAATTAATTAATTAATTAATTAATTAGGGGTCAAGGGTTAGCCCTCTTTGAGGGGCTTATAATGGACTTGCAAAACTAATCAGCTGTTCAGTTGTGATGATATGATTTGGCAGTGATCTTGCAGCACCAAAACAAGGGGGAGATCTAACAACTCAGAGTTCTCAGCACTAACTTTTTGTTAAGTGGAGCTAAGGGGGAGCTGAATTATTAACACATATCTGATTATTTCATCAACATATTAGATTGTTAACTTGAATATCTTAGCCCCAAAATGTCGTTCATAAAATGTGAGACTATCAGATCTTATCTTTATATCCTATTGCATCTACATAAAAACCACTTTAAGGTCATGTCTATGTAATTGTGGCAGGTCACATTTAATCAGGAGAATACTATATTTTGTGAGTATGGAGTTATTTCCTAAATCTTTCAGGGAGTTTGAAATGGCCGGGTAAGAATGTTATTATCCTAAATAAAGTTAAAAAAAATTAAAAAACACCCAACTCAATTTCATTAAGAGATATCAAGTTTGCAATTATCAAAATAAAATGACATTCTACTTAAATGGGACTCACATATCATCTTAGCAGTCATTTTCTTTACGCATTAACATCACACAAGTGAGACATTTTGGATAGAAAAAACACAACAAAATAAAATAAGAATGTGATGTGATTTTCTTAGAATCTTACCTGGGTACTTTTCCTCAAAGGAAGGTAGTATGGTTTTGCAGTTTAAAAGTGTGCTGTCTAGAAGAGGGCATCTTGGGCTCAGATCACATCTTTGCCACATTCCAGCGCTGAGACTGTAGGCAGATCACTTAGCCTCAGTCTCCCCATCTGTAAAATGGACATGATATTACTATTTGTACCTACCTCACAGGACTAGCACATAGTAAGTGCCATATAAGTGTTTGTTAAATGAATGTACAAAATTTCTTTGTTGACCACAGGAATGTTTCATCAATTGCTTTAGTGAAACTCGGGTGTTCCAAGTTCACAAAATCCCATTCATATAGGTATTTTTCCACATTTTAACAAAGAGTAACTTCTTAGGACTTGCATATATATAAATGTAAAATGTTTAAATTATGAAAATAACAGCTTCTTAATGTCTTATGTTTGGAAATGTCATTGCATTAAAAGCATTATAAATGCTTTTCTCATCTCCATTTGTCCCTGTCATTCTTTTTTTTTTTTAAAGATTTTATTTATTTGACAGAGAGAGAGATCACAAGTAGGCAGAGAGGCAGGCAGAGAGAGAGATGGAAGTAGGCTCCCTGCTGAGCAGAGAGCCCGATGTGGGGCTCAATCCCAGGACCCTGAGATCATGACCTGAGCCAAAGGCAGAGGCTTTAACCACTGAGCCACTCAGGCGCTCCTGTCCCTGTCATTCTTTCAGAAAACTAAGGGAGGTAATTTTGTACATGATGAATGATCTGAACTGAATGTCACCCTCAAGAGGCCAGAAAGATGATCTGTGTAGAAAGGAAAAAGAAGATGAACAAAGTGACTGTTTTAGTAACTCGGTAGCCTACTCTATCCAGGATTTCCATGCCGCGAGAAAGGACCATTCATGATTTTCTGCTCTGCGGACTTATTAGAGAGAGAGAACGCAAACACCGCCTGGAAAAGCTGCTTCATCGTCTGATGGGGGATCACCAGATCATGCTTGAAATTACCTACTTAGGGAAGGGCCCCCATTCACCAGCAGGCTGTTCAATTTTGGAGACATTGTCATGTCTGCTTCATTGAGGTCATTAAAACGGGGGCACAGAGGACATAATTTACATCTATAATTATAAGAAAGAAGTTAACTTATAGCGAGAGATTAAAGAAAGATATCTACCACCTATATTCAATATTAGTCTAATTGAAATTATTTTATCATTAACAAGATAACAGATCTTTAGAAAACCACTCATTTGCTTGTTTTTGGTTTTTGTTTGCAGTATCTACCTTCCCACTGAATTGGTAATAACTTAAACTGGCCTCACCATGGAATCTTTCTCCATGTTTTAATGACTTTTATTTTCTAAGCATTCTATTACAGTTGACCTTGTGCTAAAATCTAGTTGCTTTGATTTTTCCAGAGAACGTTAAGGGTACTCTCTCAGGAATAGATCCCCAACCAAATAATATTTTTAATAAGATCTCAAGTTTTGTTATTCTTTCACCAAATAAAACTTTTCATCATTTTAATAATAGTTGTCATTTCAAGATGTGGTATAAGAAGATTGGAGAAAAAAACCTCTGCTTTCAAGATTATACAGAGGACTAATGAAAAATGACATCTCTTTGTTATTTCTTTTAACTTTATAAAACTCAAAATCATAATGTTTTTAGCTGGGAATGATAAATTCTTGTCTTTTCATTCAATATTTTATTTAACAAACCCTTATATGGTGTTTACTATATGTCAGGCACTGTTCCTGGCACTTCATAAATATTAACCTGTTTATTCCTATAACAATCCTCTGAGGTAGGTACTATAATTATTCCCATTTACAGATGAGGAAACTGAGGTGTGGGAATGTTTAACTTGCCCAGGATCATATGGCTAGCAAATGGCAGAGCACGGATTTGAACCATGAAATTTGGCTTCACCACCTTATTCTCTTTTGTTCCCCATGTTTGAAAATGGTATTGAATAAAATTCTCCTTGAGTGAATTTACTGAAAATAGAAACTTTTTTCATTTTTAAATTTTATTATTATTTTTTTAGAGAGGGTAGGAGCAGAGAGGGAGAGAGAGAATCTTAAGCAGGCTCCACACCCAGTGCAGAACCTGATGCCAGGCTTGATGTCAGCTTGAGATCATGATCCCAGCCAAAATCAAGAGTCAGCTGCCCAACCAACTGAGCCACCCAGGTGTCCCAAGAATAGTAACTTCTAACACATAAGTACTTGACAAAAATTTGGTTTAAAAGACTTGGCTCCTCTTCTATAAAATTTTAAAATAATTTGATTATGGGTAGATCAGACATATATGTGAAAAGACACTGCCAAAAAAATGGAAAAAAATACACTTCTAAAGATTGAAGGAGGGACATACATGTTTTATTTTCCCCCATCTATCTTACTCATTTCAAGTATGATTTACTTTGTACAACACATATAAGGGGGATGGAAGATAGGAAAAGGTGGTACCTACAAGTAGTTTTAGAAGATACAACAACAAAGAGTTACATATTAAAGGTTGGCTTTAGGGGCACCTGGGTGACACAGTCAGTTAAGCATCTGCCTTTGACTCAGGTCAGGAGTTCAGGGTCCTGGGATCCAGTCTTCTGTTGGGCTCCCTACTTAGCGGGGAGTCTGTTTCTACCCTTCACCACTCCTCCCCTCCCTCCTCCCCTTCCCCTCTTTCCTCTCCCTTCCCCGCTTCTGCTTGTGCTCTCTCTCAAATAAATAAATAAAATAATCTTTTTTAAAAATTAAAAATAAAAATAAAAATTAATAAAAAATAAATTTTCTTTGGTATATTACTTACTTATCTTTGGTAAGGTTACTATTTGTCCCAGGTTTTTTTGAGGGAAAATATTGTTTCAAATATTTTGTTGCATCGTAAGTTAATTTTTCCTATCTTTGGGCCTGGAAAATATGATCACTGTAAGCATATTTCTATTTATTTGCTAACAAAATTTGTTATTTTGGGAACCACAAATTGTGAATGGCTGACCTTTTGAGGAGCCATCGCTCTTTGTTCTCAAAAATCACAATTTTAATAGGCCTTACTTCTTTAATTTCCTCTTTTCTTCAGGTGAGATTTATTAAAACTACATTTCAAAATGTGAGCTTGTGTCCAACTTCTATGATTCTTTTTTTGAAAATCCATTTTCAATGTCTACTTAATTAAGGCAGTTTGAGACCTCGAGTTCTTCACAGACTCTTGATGAAGTAGATAAACCTGAAGTAGCAGATGAGCGTTCTGCTCAGCCTGAGGGTTACGGCCTGGTTTAGAGCAGGGTTTCTCAAAACAGGTCGGGAGCTGCCTACAGCAGAATCAGGTGTGATACCTGCTAAAAAGGCAAAGTTCTAGGTTTACTAAATCAGAATTTCAGGGGCTGAGGACTGGGAATCTGAATCTTTAACAAGCATCCTGGTAGATTTTTTTTTAAAGATTTTTAAAAAGACTTTATATTTATTCATTTGAGAGAGAGTGCGCGCTCCAGCACGAGGTGGGAGGGGCAGAAGGAGAAGGAGGAGCAGACTCCCCAGTGAGCAGGGAAGCCCAATGTGGGGCTCGATTCCAGGACCCTGAGATCATGACCTTGAGTGAGGGAGAGACCGGGCTAGGTAGGGAGAGATAGATATGGGGCTTTGTGATCAGGCTCACAGAAATCCCAAAAATGTAGAGGTGTGGGGAAACCTGAAATAAGGGGACAAAGCGGACCACCCTTCCCTAGGTGTGTGGGGTGGGTGTGTTTATGATAATCACCTGTGACCAACAAAGAATAACCAACCCTAAAAAAGAAGTAAGCCATTGAAGGTTATCAATAGAGATGTTAAAAGGATTTAAGTTCCCTGGTTAGCTTTCTATAAAAGACTAACCCTAAACTAAAGGCCTTCTATGGCAACCCTGTTACGACCCCTCTCACTCTTGAGAGTTCTTTCCGTAGCTTCGGTTAAGAAACTGCTATAGCTTTACTCACTCTCCGGTGTCCGCGGGCTTCATTCTTCGACTCCGTGAGACAGGAACCTAGCTCTCCCGCCTCAGCCTGAGACAAATGCAGCCATTTAACCCACTGAGCCACCCAGGTGCCCCGCTTCCTTGTAGATTCTTCGTCACACTCAAGTTTGAGAACCACTGGTTTAGTTATACTTCGGCAATGTCTCTACTTAATGAATTTCAGGTGGGGCTTCATGAAACCCCCTCCAGCTTGAAACTAATCAAAAGGTGATGCAGGCAGCACCAACAGTAATATTAGTTGGGTAAATCAAGTATTTATAGACAACGTAGTGATAAGGAAAATCTGTGTCCTAAGATGGCCGACCGAGCCAGCAGGGGAGCCCCAGTCCCTGCCCCAGGGCTCTTCCGGGTTCTTCTCCCTGCTCCGCTTCCCGTGGGCGCCACAAGTGCCGAGTATGCGGAAGTAGAAGTGTATAAATTACCCCCCTCGCTTGTGCTCGGGGCTCAGACCTTTGGAGACCACATTCCTCTGAGCCCGACGGCGTTAAATAAACCTCCTGTCCTCCAAGCTCTCCGAGTGCTGCTTGGTTCTTCTGTTGCGCGATCCAGTCCAGGTTCCGGAACAGTAGTTTGAATCAAACCAGTGTATATTCTTGAACAAGGGGCCGAAAGGAATCTTAAGAATACAGGCATACCTCATTTTATTGTGCTTGGTAGATACTGTGTTTTTTAAAAATTAAAAGTCTGGGGGCACCTGGGTGGCTCAGTGGGTTAAAGCCTCTGCCTTTGGCTCAGGTCATGATCTCAGGGTCCTGGGATCGAGCCCCGCATCAGGCTCTCTGCTCAGCGGGGAGCCTGCTTCCCCCCCTCTCTCTGCCTGTCTCTCTGACTACTTGTGATCTCTCTCTCTCTGTCAAATAAATAAATAAAACCTTATAAAAAAGACAAAAACCAGACACGGTACCAATGGGCAAAATTTGGTGACAGCACTACAAAGGAAGGGCCAAGTCCTTGAAGCACTATGAAGGAAAACTAGTATAAGCTAGTAAAAACAGAAAAACCCAGTTAAAGAAATTATGTATCTGTGAGCCTTATGAAGGCAGGGTCTATAAATAATTCAGTACTGTATTCCTTACATCAAACAATGGCACAATGGTACTCAACCTTTCCTTGAGCTAAGATTTTCTTTGAAAAATATGAGAGAGGGGTGCCTGGGTGGCTCAGTCGGTTAAGCATCTGCCTTTGGCTCAGGTCATGATCCCAGGGTCCCAGAATCGAGTCCCGCCTCAGGCTCCTTGCTTAACAGGGAGCCTGCTTCTCCCTCTGCCTGCTGGTCCCCCTGCTTGTGTTCTCTCTCTGTCTCTCTGACAAATAAATAAATAAAATCTTAAAAAAAGAAAAGGAAAATATGAAAGAAACTGTGCGCCCTACTTCATTCTAAGAGCAGGCACTTAGCAAATGTTGGTGAGATTAAATTAAATTGTGTACATAGCATTATGTCTTTTTTTCTTTTTCCTTCACTGAATGGCGTGGCTAACTTTCTTAACTTTGATGGATGCAATTACAGACCCCTTTGCTAGAAAAGCAAACTCAGGGTTTCCTGTTTAGGGAAAAAAAGACCCACTGCACCTAACTTCCTTTCCTCCCAATGTTTTCCTGCAGTAATATAAAAGATGTTAGAAATAAGAATGAAATCATAACCGTGCTACAGAGAGTGACAGTGGCAAAGCAGATATTTTCAGAAATTCTTCTGAGATAAGCAGATAAGATTGAACTGATGAAGAAGTCAAAATGGGGAAATTGTAGTCAGACCCCCAAGAGATGAACATGGTTCTTTCTGAGAGAGCCACAGAGAAGGTTGCAGCTTTGCTCATCACATAGTAAGTAATATTCCAAGCAAACAAGAATTTTAATGAAGTTATTCAAGAAGATATTTGTTGGGAAAACAGATATACATGACTAAAAGGGAAATCAAGACCAGCCATCCCTACTAATCCACAGAATTCTTCATTTATGGATTATGATTTATGAATATTTGAGAAAAACCCAGAGCATGAAAGAGAAAGTCCAAGATTAATAAATTCAAACAACTGAGGGAAGAGAAACAGAGGTATATTAGGGAGCAGAGGAGAACTTGAAAAAAATTCCAAGTAGGATTCTTTTTTTTTTTTTTAAGATTTTATTTATTTATTTGAGAGAGAGAGAGAGTGTTCATGCATGAGTGGGGGGGGGTGTGGGGTGGGGGTAGGCAGAGGGAGAGGGAGAAGCCGGCCTCTTGCTAAGCAGGGACCCCGACGTGGGGTTCAATCTCTCAAGAGATCATGATCTGAGCCAAAGGCAGATGCCCAACCAACTGAACCACCCAAGCACCCCCCAAGTAGGATTCTTAAAAATTCAAGAATAGATTACATTCATAAAATAAGAAGTGGCCATTATGAAAAAGGAACTATCGATGAATAGGAAAGTATTCTTAGAAATAAAAGAAGAAGAACGGATTTGCTGAAGACTAAATTGGTATTCTGGAAAATAAAATTTCCTAGAATGCAGAGAAATAAAATAAAAAGCTGGAAAATATGTGAGAAAAGTGAAAGCATGGAGGATAAATCCAGGTAATTCAAGTTCAAGGATACAATTTTCTTGAGTCAAAGACAAGTGTAAGCCAGATATAATTAAACAGAAAACAGATACCCATGCCTACATACATTCTAGTGAAATTTCAGAACTCCATGGATAAAAAGAATATCTTAAAAAGATTGAGAAAAGAAAGAAAATAAACAACATCAGATTACTTACCTTGGATGAGAATGATACCAGTCAGACTTCTCATCAGCAGTCCTGTATTTTAGAAAACAACAGAATACTGCATTCACATTCTGGAGCAAAATGATTTTCAACCTGAAAATGTACACATTGCTGACTGATAGGTAATTGGAAGGGCAAAATACACACATACTTGGACATGTCAGAATCAGAAAGCTTAGTGCTCAAATAGCCTTTAAAAAATTACTTCAAGAAGATGAAAAAAAATATAGTACAAGAAAGAGGACACCATAGATTATAAGAGCAGTGAAAGATGTGAAATTTCAGAAAATCTAGGTATAAGTATAGCTCATAAAATTCATGCTAGTCACTAGAAGAACTAAAACCAAATATTATTGACAAGATTGCCTCTCATGAATGGAAGTGGGTAGAAAGAATTTTTACCTTGTATTTTATATCCTTCTGTATTATCTGAATTTATTTTTGTTTTAAATACAATTACTTCTAACAAAAAATTTCATAAAAAATTTAAAAGGCACCCGTCCCCCAATCTAGCAGTAGTTATATTCTAAGTGTGTTGTCGGATTCCTTCTTTAGAAATTTTATAAGAAGAGGAACTAGTTCATTTAGTATAGGATGGTTTTGGAAAAAGTCTAAGGTACTGCTGTTAAGTCTGCGAATAAAACATTTCAGAAAAATCCTTGATCAATTCAGCACACATACAAAAACAGGAAGATGTAGACATACACGAAAGATGACT
Organism: Potos flavus; assembly: GCA_028534135.1. Taxonomy (NCBI): domain Eukaryota; kingdom Metazoa; phylum Chordata; class Mammalia; order Carnivora; family Procyonidae; genus Potos; species Potos flavus. Next base: position 77,234,832 of record CM052898.1, on the reverse strand, counting down.
TTCATTTCTTCACAATAACCTGAAAGTGAATCTTGCAAATTAAAACAAAACAACCCAAAACATTCTTTCTCCTTCAAAAAGTTCACCATCTTGTCTAAAGTGTAATTGTCCAATATGGTAGCCACCAGCCACATATGGCTGTTGAAACTTGACATGTACCTAGTTCAAACTGAGATAAGCTTTAAGGGTAAAATACACATCAGTTTTCAAATACTTCCTCAAAAAAAAAGAAACCTGAAAAATATCTCATTAATAATTTTAAAAACATTAATTACATGTCGAAGTGATTTTTTTCGGAGCACTGGGTTAAATAAATTTTATTAGCATTAATTTTATGTTGATTTTTACCTTTTTATAATGTAGCTATTAGAAATTTTTAAATCCCATATGTGGTCCTTATTTGTGGCTTGTATTATGTTTCTATTAGACAGCCCTGGTTTAAAGCACCAAAATGTAGTACACATTCATTACTACTCAAATGGGGTTTCTATAAGAGTTTTGAAGGAGAAAACTCATTTTGGCTTTCACTTGCCAAGAAACCCCCCTGGCAATGAAGAAAGGATCAATGCTAGCAATATTAGAACAAGACATACTGAGAACAGGAAGTTGGGAGAATAGGAAACATGACTGAATTCAGGGAGAAGAAATGCCAGTTCTGATATAAAAAAGTTTATTGGTTGAATGACTCCCAATAAAATGCTTGCCTCTAAGGCTTGTACTCTCCTAATACCATAAATTATTCTTTTTATATAATCATATTCTCTTAATACTTTCTTTACGCTATTGTAGCTAGGAATTCTCTACCTACAACTTCCTTAGAATTTTTCTACATATATATATTGTTATTTTTTATGTTAGGGCATTTCCCTGCATTGATGTAGTAATGACTACATTATTCTAATCTTGTTCAAAGACCTCTATACTGATTCAAATTTCCCATTCAAAGCGGGCAATACATTTCAGAGCAGAAGTTATCTCGATCCTAGCAGTTATCTCTCAAACAATATTTATCCTCATGTCAACTGAGCTTCTCTGACCCATCTGAAAAGGTCATTTTTACCAATAGAGGAAATTTGCATATTTTTCTGTTGAAGATGGATGATTAGCTTATTTCCTGAGGAATGGTACCATGCATTTGTGTTGTCAGCTTTGTCACTATAGATCATTTGTCATTTGTGATTTTTCACTCTGCCATGAACTGTGAAAAACAATTACAGTGTTTATCAACAAAGCAGCTCTGTGGAAGGTAAAAGAAACAACCAAGCCAGGAGTGAGAGCTTTCTTTACAATAATCAAGAGATGGTAAAGGTAGAGAAATGGGGGATATTAAAAAAAAAAAAAATCCAGAAACAATTGAAAGCAGGGGTCCTTTTAGCCATTGACAGTATTAAAAGATGATACTAGGGAAAGGTTGTGAAAACTTTTACTTTTATATTCCATCAACCCTGTATAAGGGTGTTGTTGGGGCCAAACACCTTAATAGTCACATTAGGGATGGACAATTCAGCATTTAAGCCAGCGATTAGCAAATAGGTCCTAATGTTTGTTAAATAAGTGCGAAAACTCATGACTTATGGTTCTATTTTCTACTTCTATTTTCATATCTCATTACTTATTAGCATAAGATGTTATGGTCTCATTACTAAATGGCTGGCTACTTTATGGAGACAGTAATTTGTCCTTTGTTCTCGCTACTATAGAGGTTTTTCCCCATCGCAGGTTGAAGGATGAAGCCAGATCTTGCATTTCTTTGCCTACATGCCTTTTGTGTTGCAGGAGGAAGCAGCAGTTGCCAGGCAAGAGAACACAACTCCCTCCTTCTCAGGCTTTTTTTTTTTTTTTTTTTTTGCAATAGTCTTGGCTCAGTAGGAATTATGTAGAAAGTGATAGAGGTAAGTGCTTGACATTTATAGGAGAAAGCTGTGGAATCCAAGGGGAGAGGAAGATTCCTGAGACTAAGAGATGGGGTGGGGTTCTAGGAGAGTTTCTGGTTTATAGGTATCACCCCAGGAAGGGGACTAGACAATGCCAGGATGGCAAAGTCCAAGTGTGTGGCCTTGGAAGCCATGCACAGGTGTCCTCTGCCTACCTTCAGGAGACCATGTGGGAATGCACTGTGCATTTGTTGGAGACCAGAGTGGACAGCAGCCTAGAGGACCCTTATCCAACTCTTCCCACCAATTACATTCTGGGACCTTTAGTAATACCTGAGAAGGTGAAGAACCCTACCAATGAATGAGACTGAATTTCCCACCAGCTGGATGGTTAAAGTGTCAGTAGGGGATAAGATTGTTTAGCATCCATTTCAGGCTAAATGCAATGGTATCATTAATCAAAGTGCTTGCTTGGACAATGATGAATCCCTAGCATGAAATGAAAAACAAATTGTTCACAGAACATGAGAACTAGATGTAACTTCTATGTTCATTTTCATTTGTAGATTATGAAACCAAGCTTTAAGACTTAAAAGGACTTGTTCCAAGTTGTTGGCCCAAAGCCAGTGCGGACCCGAGCCAGGGTGTCATCAACCTTCAGCTCACTTTTCTTTCTACCGTGCCACTTGAGAAATTCAGATCTATTTGTGATGATTAAATACAGTAGTATTTCATCATGGCCATGAGGAGTTCTCATCAAGAAATAAAGAAATCGGAACTATAAAAGTATCGAGGTCTGATGATGGTAGAGGTAAAAAAGAAGAAACATTGGCTGCCTGGATTTTCTAGTTATTTCACATTATAGAAGTTGTGGGGAAAATGACCTGAGCTACCATTAGGTCATTGATATTATAGGTTCTGAGAATGAAATACCTCTCCCTAAGGCAGTTTCAACACAGTTGTGTGTATGTATGTGTGTTAGCACATATACACACACGGAAATCTGTTAGCTACCAAACACTGGGTAGGAGTTTCTTTTCAGGGGTGTGTACATGTCTGTATTAAATCTACTTAACAGCTAAAGAAATGATTCATTTATACCTAATTGGGTCTTACTTCTTAAGAATCATCCTCCATGCTACTACTTCTAGTTTAATTGTCCTCATTATCCAGTCTTCTTTAATCTACGTCTTTGTCACACATTGTAACCTTTTGCTGTTTGCAGGCAAAAGGCTGATTGGAGTTCAATTTCTTCTTTCTTTCTGGACATCCATGCCAAAGAGTACAACTATCCTTTGCAGAAGAACCTCCTAGCCGAATGAGAAGCCCGCACTGCAATGGGGAGGGCAACCATCCGGAGATCTAACCAAGTAACCCGGGGTTCATTCTTTAGTCCTTGGGTCTCTATGACTTCAGACCCTGGTCTAGACAGGCTCAAAGGGAAGGGTGTGGGCAGGGTGATGTCCACAGGGTGAGAGCCTGTCCTTCGAGTGAGGCATCACTGAGAGATGCTGCATCCCAGGAGGTTGGTCTGGTGTGTCCGCCCTTATCCAGCCGTCTGTTCAGATGTTCCGATAGGGGTCTCTCTGCCAGCAGGGCCCATGGCGGAGGAGGGTAAATAGCAGCACCACTAGGACACCAGACACCAGGCAAAAGGCAACGGCAAGGACAACCCTTAGAACTGTGGAAAAATTGGAAGAGCAATAATGTAAAATTAATGAATTGGGAAAATATAAAGATTGTAAAATTAACAGTTGAGGAAAATAGGAAGATCACACATCAGTGCCTTCATGGTAAACCTCACTGGCATTTCTGAAGCAACCTTGAAATCAGCATAGTGTGTTGATAAGAACACTAGACTAGGAGTCAGGAGATGACCTAGGTTCCAGTTCTGGCATGACCTTTGACCTCTGGGCCTCAGCTCCACTATAAAGGGAGGGTAATTGACTGAAGTCTTTCTTTCTTTCTTTCTTTCTTTCTTTCTTTCTTTCTTTCTTTCTTTCTTTCTTTCTTTCTTTCTTTCTTTTCTTTCTTTCTTTCTCTTTCTTTCTTTCTTTCTTTCTTTCTTTCTTTCTTTCTTTCTTTCTTTCTTCCTTTCTTTCTTTCCTTTCTTTCTTTCTTGATTTACTTATTTATTTAGGGGTGCCTGGGTGGCTCAGTCGGTTAAGTGTCTGCCTTTGGCTCAGGTCATGATCCCAGTGTGCCAGGATCAAATCCCACATCAGGCTCCCTGCTCACCAGGGAGTCTGGTTTTCCCTCTCCTTCTGCCATTCCGCTCATGCTCTCTATCTCTCTCAGATAAATGACTAAAATCTTAAAAAAAAAAATACATTAAATAAATAAGGGATTTATTTATTTATTTGATAGAGGGAGAGAGACAAAGAGATCACAAGCAGGGTAGGGTCAGGGGGGTGAAGGGGCAAGCAGATTCTCGGCTGAGCAGGGAGCCTGATGCAAGATGGGATTCCAGGACCCTGAGATCATGACCTGAGCCAAAGTAGGATACTTTACTGACTGAGCCACCCAGTTGCTTCCCCCCCTTTTTTTTTTGACTGAAGTATTTCTAAGGTCCTTTCCCAGCATTAACTTCATGCATTTTTATACAGTTAAAATGATCAATTGCTCTTGGTTTCAAGGTCAAAGGAAATACTATCATTAATTGGGTCTAAAAGAAATGGAATAACATCTTTTAGTTTCTGAATATGATTTTCAGTAAATATCTTTTAGAGAGGAAACCTTGAGCACATGTTAACAATGGCAAGCATTTTTAGGATAACTGTGTACTATTGCTAATCTGTACCTTTATTTATACATATCCCTTTGATAGCCGACCAGTCATGGGGAGATATATGGGGTCATTTTTTATGAGATGCTATTCATTATTTCATCTGGAAAGGTACCCTACACACACACACACACACCCTAATTCATGATACTGTATAAATCATAAATATCAATTTGTACCATCTCTAAACGTATGTCTGATCATCATTGTAAAAATAAAGGATTTGTTGGCTTAGGCAGTGGGAGAGCAAACATCTTTCTGATCCTGGCAGCTCTAAGGAAGCCCCAGTGCTCCACTGAACACAGCTGAAAATCACTTATTTAACCTAACTTTATCATTGCAGAGATGAAAAAAGAAAAAAAAGTAGAGGGATTAGATAATTTGGCTAAGGATAGCAGATAATTGTATTTGGGTTGGAAATGTGGGCTTATCAGTCTCATGATTTTAAAAACTATCTGTTCACTAATGATTTACATATTTAAATCTTCCCCAAACTCAAGGCTCATATATGCAACTGTGTACTTGACATACTCCCTTGGACATCTAATAGGCATTTCAATCTCAACAAGTCCAAAACTAAACTCTCAATTCCCATGTGCCCTCCCCTGCATCAAACTCTGTTCTTCCTGTAGCCTTTCCCATTTCAGTTGATGGAAACTTCCTTCTTCTAGTGTCCAAGTCCCAAAGTCCTGGAAACGTCCTCTCTTTCTCTCACATTCTGTAATCAGTCTCTCAGGAAATCCTGTGGGTTCTACCAAAAACTATATCCAGAAACCAATGATTTCTCCCCTTCTCTGCCACCACCCTGTTTTGAACCACAATCAACTTTTGCCAGAATTGCTACAACATCCTCCTGACTTGTTCCCTACTTTCTATCCTTTCTCCCCCCCCCCACCGCAGTCTATTTCCAACACAACAGCTGAATGACTTCAAGTCAAATCATGACACTCTTCTACTTAAAACAAAGTTTGCAATGACTGTTGATTAGATTGAGGTCTGCAATGAATGTTCATCTCACTCAGAATGAAAACCAAAGTCCTAATGCCAACAGTTTATGAGGCTCTATAACACCTGGCTTGATTAACCTCTTGGAGTTCCTCTCCTACCACTCTCCTTTCACTTACTGTCTTTTGGCCACACAAGCCTTCCTGTTGTTCCTTAGACATGCCAGAAACACCCCCATTTACCACCTTTACAACTATAGTTGCTATCTTCACCTAGATGCTCTGCTCATGAATCTCTGCATTAGGTAACTCTATCATCTTCTTTGCTTAAAACTCATATATTTTTTTTTCAGATTTATGTATTTATTTCAGAGAGAGAAAGTGAGCAGGGGGAAGGGCAAAAAGAAAGAACCTGAAGCAGACTCCTCACTGAACCTAGAACCTGATGCAGGGCTCAATCCTACAACCCTGAGATCAGGACCTGAGCTGAAATCAAGAGTCGGACGCCTAACCAACTGAGCCACCCAGGCACCCCTCAAATCTCATCTTCTCAGTGAGGGATTTTTATTTAAAAGGACAACCAATATGCTCTTTCTCCATACCCACCCCCAGCTTGGCATTTATGATCCTCACCTTCCACAGTGTTTATTATGTTTATTATTTATTATTCATCCCTCTTGCCCTTTAATAGGATGTAAGCTTCATGAAGGCAGAAATCTTTGTCTTTTTTGTTCATGAATGTATTCTAGGCACTTACAGTAGAACCTGGCATATAGAAGGTGCTCAATAAATATTTGTGGAGAGAATTACTGATCTAGAACTCACAGGTTCTCAGTTCTTAGTTCAGTGGTCTTCTCGTGATGTCAGGATGCCTCTTAGCCTCATGAGAAGATAAATATAATAAAGTTAGATCCTGCTGGACAGCTGCCATTAACACTGTGAATGGAGTTAATATAAAGGTGGAGGGAAATGGACAGACTTGAGAGAGGAAGGAAAGGACTAAATGGAAATGAGGGAAGAAGGCAGAGACTAATGATTCTTTAAAATTAATGTTTATGGATGACCGTATTTGAAAATTTATTTTCAGTTATTTTTATTGGCTATGTTGTCATAGTAGTCCCATGGAATATGCTTTCTTGATCTTTTTCCTTTCTTCATTCTTATCTAGACATGCAGTGGGCACACACCATATGCTAGGCCAGCTATTGGCCTAACCCAGTATTGGGTTCTGGGGTTCCATGACCCTTGTTTTTGGGATCATCAACATCTAGTGGGAGAACCAGATAGACAATTATGAGATCATGTGATAAACAGTAAAATAGAAGTGTAAAAGATTTGCCATTGGAGTAGAGAAAAAGCTGAGATTAATACAAAGCTTTCTATTTAGAAGAGAAAGAGGTTGGAAAGCCTTCTGAGAAAATGCTAAGATTTGAGCTGGCCTTTGAAGTAAATAAGCCTTTGCCATGAGACAGAATGAGTTGCACAAGAGTGTGTTTGGGAAATGATGAGCAGTGGCTAGAGTATAGCTTCTGGTGGAGTATAGCTTCAAAGAGGTAGGTTGGGGCCTAGGTCTGGTTTGTCATGGGGCACATAGAAATCATTAGCAAGTATGACACACGGGAGTGACATGGCTCAATTTGTGCTTAAAACAAGAAAACGACTGCAAAGAAAGATAGGATGGTGGAGACCCTCTAGGCCTGATAACTATAGAAATGCCTTTGACAAGATACCGAGGGCTCATCCCTGGAAGTGTGGCCCTGACAGTGTGGATGAAGGAATTCTAGCAGATTCCCAAAGTGGAATTGACAGGCTCTGCTGTGGACTAAATGTACTGGTAAAAGAGAAGTGGGATCACAGCCACCCGTGGGTTCTTGTTTGGGTGAAGAAGATGATTAGGCTATGAATTGAAATTGGAAGCACATTAAAAAGGATCAGTTTGGAGTGGAGGACATAGTAATTTTCATTTCATATGTAGGATTGAGATGGCTTATTATCCTCATAGAAAAGATCATTAGGCAGCTGGAGAAAGCAGGTCTAGGATTTCATATGGAGACATGGAAATAAGGATTGTAGGTGTAGAAGATGGAGGCCTGGGTAATACTGGCTCATGGTGAGGGTGGAGTGAGGGACCGAGGACCACACACGGAATGTCATCATTTAGGGGGCTGGAAGAAGGGATGAGTCTGGGAACATAGAAAAGACTCGGGAGAGATTCCCTCTCTCTCCCTAATTTTTAAAATTATACACTCCTGGGACTGTGAAGGATTTTGCGAGTTTGACAGAGTTATGTTCTAGAATCTGAGAAAAAGGGCATGATTGGTTGTATCTGATGCAAAGAGTGCTGCAAATGACTGAAAGCCCTCTTACCACACGGGAACACGTGAAAGCTGCTGAAGGCAGTGTTAATCAGTGCTACTTTGCTGAAATCTATTTTGGCAATAAGTATTAAAAGCCCCTTCCTCTTGCTGTTACTCCCCAAGTCCTGTCTACTCGCCTATTGTCCCCTTTGAATAAGCGTGCCCTCATCCCCATCCTTGGATTACTGCAATGGCCTCCCAGCCCTGCTCCCTGCCTTCAGTCCCACTGCTCTCCAATCTGCTCCTCCCAAGGAGGGCAGAGGTCTTTCTAAAACAAGAAGCCAGTCCCAACATATGTCCTCTGCCTAACCTTTTTTTTTTTTTTTTCAAAGCTCCAACTCATTAGCTTTATTTTTAACTGAATTCAGCATGGGGTGACAAAAGGGCATTATCATCACTGTAATCAAATATTACATACAGGCCTTTCCCCATTATTTACTTCCCATTTCAAATCTGTTAATTCATATTAATTAAAAATATATGATCTCTTACTAAAAATCTTCAAATTCATATACCCAAGGGTTTATAACTTCTCAAAAAGTTATATTCCTTTCTTACGGAGAATGTAATAGTTTCAACTCCTAGGTCTTTTTTTTTTTTTTTTTTCCGTTCAGAGGATTACATTTATTTACCAGAAGCAGACAAACAAAACGTAATGTAAACATAGTTTTCCAGAATCTATTTCCATTCTCTTCTTCCTTTTCTCTTGCAATCTGGTGACTCATCTTTACAAGTTTTCGGTCATTCCTTAAGAAAGTTGCTCGTCTGGGGCGCCTGGATGGCTCAGTCAGTTGAGTGTCCTACTCTTGATTTCGGCTCGGGTCATGATCTCAGGATCATGAAATCGAGCCCCACGATGGGCTCCGCACTCAGTGGCGAGTCTGCTTGGGATTCCCTCTCTCCCTCTCACTCTGTCCCTTCTCTCTCTACCCCCCACCTCTCTGTTCCTCTCTCTGGGATGAATAAATAAATCTTTGGGAAAAAAAAAGCTGCTCTTCTGGTTTCATTAGAGATGGTGAATGGTGGTAAAAAATCCAGTTTACTTAAATTCCAGAGTTCACTTCAGGGAGAAGATGGTGGGGTGGAAATGTTGGGGCAGAGCGAGAGAGATGGATTCCAGGAAGACTGAATCACTCACAGTAGTTACGGGGCTGTGGTAGAGGGAGAACGAAGTTAAACTGGGTTCTAGCAAGTGGGCGAGAAGCCAAAACGAGGGACGGTGAGGTAGCAGGGCGCTGAGACTCAGCCCATACAAGGGCTAGGCTTGTGACAGTAATTATAACAGAAACCAACTACTAATTAATAACAACATGTAAGTGATCAATCTTTGAGAGTTGAGGCAGAGAAGAGGAAGGAAGGCTGCCATTACCCCTTTTCTCTGGTTCACTGGGTTTCCTAGGCTGGTGTGTGAGAGCATCTAGGGTAAAATCACAACAAAACCATTCTTTGCTAAGATGATCGGCTGTCATGAGGCCCTTTCTCTGCACTCTGTCCAATGTTAAAGCCCACTGGTTTATGCCTCCTGGAAAAGTTATTCCAAACCCATACAGGTGAACCCCTAAGGACACAACCATGGAGAAGGTGTTTCCAGGTAGCCTTTTTTTTTTTATTAAATATTTTATTTACCTGAGAGAGAGTGAGCGAGAGGGAGCAGGAGCAGGGGGAGGGGAAGAGAGGTTAGGAGAGGGAGAAGCAGGCTCCCCCCTGAGCAGGCAGCCTGATGTGGGACTTGATCCCAGAACCTGACCTGATCCGAAGGCAGACACTTAACCGACTGAGTCACCCAGGTGCCCCTGTCTGCCTAAAACCTTTTAATGGCCAGAGCTATTCAACTTGACCTGAGACACTTAATGCCCACCTCCTCAGCATCTTTGTGCTCTAACCAGACATAGTCCTTTTAATTCCTAAAATGCCCCATGCTGTCTCTAGCCTTTGGGCTTCCACACATTCTCTCTTTTGTTTGTAACTTTTCTCTCTTTTCCTCACTTCTACTCACTCAGTTAATTCTTTCTCTCCTTTAGGCTCACCCCCTTTGAAAAGCCTTCTCTGACCGCTGAGAGTTAAGTTAGTTGCCTTTCCCATATGTCCTTTATTATAGGATTCACCATCCTTAACCATCAGGGCTTGTTTAATTCTTTATCTCCCTGTCCTCCTTGCCTGCCTCCCCACCTCCCTGCCAAGGGGTCTAGGTCACATGGGGACAATTTTCTTGTCTTGCTGCCGTTTCCTCTGCATAGGCACCTATTAGGTACATAATAGGTACTCATAAAATAGCTGCATATTAAATATTCATATACTTTGATCTGCTAATTTAATTTTTGGGAATCTGTCCCAAGGGGATAATCAACAAGCCAGTGTGGGATGGAAAGGGAAGATAATATAGTAGAAATAAGGTGTTGGAGAGTGTGAGGCTTGAATCCTGACCCTACCACTTGTGGCATGTTATTTTCTGAGGCTCAGTTTTCTTCTCCGTAAAATGGGAATACGTGATATTGTCAGGAAAAGGAAAACAGGTTGCTGGATCAGGCACCAATGACTTTCAAGAGGGATGTTTCCAAAGAGAGATGGAAAGAAGAACATCATTTTTTTGAATAGTTCATGAGTGAGAGAGAGATGAGGAAATACAGAATGTAAATGATTAGTTCAAGAAACTTGGGATTGAAGAGACAGAGCAGGTGCTTGAAGCTGTTCTTTGATGAGAGTTGGGCATGTTCCTAGTAGAAGGAAGCCAGCGCAGAAGAAGAAAATGAAGCTAAGGAAGATTCATCAAGGTCCCAGGAGATGAGTGGTGCGATCCTATGCATGAGGAAAGGAGTTAGGTTACTCAAGGAGGAACATGTTCCTGAGGGGCAGCAGTAAAGGCAGATTAAGGCTCCTAAAATATTTTGAGGTACTGACAGGAGAACCTAAAAGACTTTTCAATGAACTGCCTTGCTCTTCTTAGGACATCTCGTAAGAATTAAAGAAGCCAAGATGGAATTAAAAGTTTGAGGAAAATAACAAGGCGTTCCTGTAGAATACAGGAGAAGAATCCATTAAGGGTGAATACGTTTGCCAAGCAGTGTTGAAAGATCCAGCTGGGGTTGGAATAGAAACTTCACATTCATAATTTGCAATGGTAACAACAGGTTTCTGTTCCACTCAGCTGATCAGAACGTAGAAACTGTGAGGTTGGTTTAATCTAGGGTTGGATGATGCTGTGGTGGGCAGGGTATATGGGCTGGGCCACTATTGTGATGTCAGAATTGCCTAGATGGAGGACAGGTGTGGGAGTGAGGAGTGAGTTGGTGTATACCAAAGCAAGTTCCCAATGTCATTAATGAAGGATGACGCATGTCCTGGGAACCTGATGACAGTGGCAACAAGAATGAGAAACGGGTGCTGTAATTGGCCTTCTCTCTGAGGGAGGGGAGGTGCTGGAAGGGGTATCATTGAACAAAGGCTCTAAAGAGCAACAGGGAAACAAGAGAATGCCAAGGTGACTATGCTGAAAACAGACCAAATATCACAGACATATTGGCGTATACGTATGTATACATGGACTGGCTCTTTATAGGGAACACTAGCAGGGAGAGTGGGAGAGGGACAAGCAGACTCCTGCTGAGCAGAGTCCGACACAGGGTTCGATCCCAGGACCTTGGGATCATGACCTGAGCCAAAGGCAGACACTCAACGACCGAGGCACCCAGGCACCCCTATTTATTTTATTTTTAAAGGTTTATTTATTTTTAGGGGGGGGGATGGGTAGGGGCAGAAGGAGAGGGAGAGAGAGAATCTTAAGCAGACACCTTGCTGAGTGGGGAGCGCAACTCGGGGTTGGATCTCACAATCCTGTGATCATGACCACAGCCGAAATCAAGAGTGGGATGCTTAACCGACTGAGCCACCCAGACATCCCAGGGCTGAACCTTTATTTGGTTAGTAAATTTTGACAGAAGGTACCAGGTTCTAGGCACTGTCTGAAGATTCAAGGAGTAAAAAGGTCTGGATCTTGCCTCGGGCATGTATATATTTACTGTAGAGTCTCAGCTTTACAGAGATTATAAGGGGGAAACTAGAACTTCCCATCACTAATTCTCCTTCCCACGAAATATGTGGTGTTGGAGACTGAGAGAGGGTTTGGGAGAGTGCTAGCAAAGAAAGTTCATCTTGTTGGAGACCATGTGTTATAGACTCTTAACAAGCTCTCTGTGAGCTAAAGCCAGTGGTGTGCTAGTAAACTGGATCAAAAACACGAAAAACAAAACTCTCATTTGTGGCATATGCTGATTTCTGTGGTGAAAATGCTCCTGCTAGGACACCATGACCAATTTCACACTGCCGAAGTCAAGTCTTCGAGTTCAGAGTCGGGAACGGATGTGCACGTGGCACTCTTGAGGTTGGTATGGGTTGGCTCCAGCACAACAATCCCTACGTTTTCTCTTTATTAACATATTTTGTAATTAGTTTCACTCTGTTCGACTATTGAGTTGTTGACCCTGCTGTCTTTTTTTTTTTTTAAAGATTTATTTGAGAGAGAGACAGTGCGTGAGAGAGCATGGGGTGCGGAAGGGCAGAGGGAGAAGCAGACTCCATGCCGAGTGGGGAGCCTGGCATGGGGCTCGATCCCAGCACCCTGGGACCATGGCCTGAGCTGAAGGCAGACACTTAACCGACTGAGCCACCCAGGCATCCTGACACTGGTGTCTTGAGGAAAAGAGTTTTATAAACACTCTATAGGTCGGTTTGGTAAGAGGAAGGGATGGATTGGCTATGGAGAATAAAGGAGAGGATGGGATCAAAAGTAACTCCCAGGTTACTGGGTATTGCTGCAAATCAAGATCGAGACAGTAGGTTCAGGGAGGAAGGGTAAGTAATTTATACATTCCTGGAGCAGATATTTATTGAGCACTAATCCATGTCAGGCACAGGTATTTCTGAGGACAGATATAAGAGAGAACACAACAGATAAAAATTCTTGCTATTGTGGAGATGATATTTTATCTTATTAGACTTGGCCCCTTGAGGGAAATCTGTGGGAATCTCCTTAGACACAGAATCTGCTGAATAACTCTCCTACCCTTTCCAGGTTCAAGCCACTAAGACATTTGATAAATGGCTTTCTAGTACCTTGTACCACATCATCAGAAACCTCTGTCCAAACTGATTTCAGATAGTGCAGCTGTTACTTCCTACAGGTAGCCTTTGCTGCCATTCCTGACTGCCTCCCTCCCTCTGAATCCAGTTAACTCTTGTCCCCTAGCAGCCCTTGTAGTCATAAGACATAACCCTTGTGTAATATGTATCTTTTTGCTTCCCTGCTACATTGTACATTTTCCCAGGGTGTTTTCTTGCAATTTCCCCCTTAATGGATGAAGGAGAGCCATCCATTAGCCATCCATTAGCAGAGCCATCCATTAGCCAACCATCATCCTTTTTCTGATGCAGTAAAGTCCAAACTTAGTACATTTTCAATGCAAAATATTCATCCAAGCGAGTCAAAATCATTTTTACTTTTCATTAATATTTTCCTTCTGGTTACATTAAAATAAAATCTCCAAACAAAAATAGAGCCCTTCAAATCTGTCCTTCTGGGATTTCATTCTAATTAAACACACACACACACACACACACACTTTTCACAATTCATTATAACAGTAATGTTTTGAACTCCCTACTAGCAAAGTTATTCACTATTCTACATTTGGCTTACTGCTGGAGGAAAGTTACATGCATGAGGAAGGAAGGGTAATTAGATGGTAGCGCTGGAGACAAATATTTACTTGGGAAAAAATAATACAAATAAATATATGCATCAATGTCTCATGTCAGTCATCCCATAACCCACTAGGTGAGGGAATGGATTTGCTCTGGACTCTGGCATCCAGTAGAAACCATCTCTAGAAGCCAATTCATTTTTATCTGTCATGGTAATGTGGCATGGTGTTCTCTAGATGTGATGTATCTGCCACCCGGTAAATCTACATGACTCTAAGGAGTGTCACTGGCACATGAGTTCTTCTTGTACAGTGAGTCATTTCCGCAGGACCTGTGAGCTTGCTTAGGTTTTCTGAAGATCTCAGGATCAAAGCCTTATACATCCCTCTTGTCCTCAGGGAAGCTATCATACAGCCATACTTTCAACATTCCAGTAAGTTTTGATCTTGGAGGCATTTAGAACATTCTTAGATTTCTAATTTTATTCCAGTCTGATACGTGTCATCGTACTTTCTCTCTTAAATCAACTCCAGAGTCAGCATCTCTTACCATCTTCAAGAGAAACCACCCATGCAGGGCTCTCATCTCTGATGTGTTGTGCACCTAAATAAAATTACTTATTTGCTAGGATGTCTGCACTCCAAGAGTTGCCATATATATTATATATAGCAAAGTTTTCTGGCAAGTTTGCTTTTGGTTTCTTCAAAAGTAACATGGATTTTCCAGGGCTGAAGATACAAAAAGATATTTACTTTTCAGCTTTTCTACCCCGTATGTTTTAACATAAATAGAAAAAGATAGGACTAGTTTCCCATTGTAGATGATTTCTGTGGATTGCTCCACTGTATCCATTTCTCTGCCTCTCCTTGTGAGAAGGCTGGAACCAATAGATAAGTTGGTCCTTTGCCCATCTGCCTAGGATTAACTTTTTCCCTTCCTTGCTCTCACTCTAGGTTGTGAATTTTGTTTGAAATCTTTTTCACTTCAGACATTTAAAGAACAACTTTATTTAATCCTGCTCAAGTGATAGCTGGGAGTTCTTAAAAAAAAAAAACCAAAAGCTTTTGTGTGGCTAATCATGTAGCTCAGGGTAGGCCCACGAACTTTGAGCTAAGTTTAATCTCTGATTCTTTTTTGACACGATGCCTTTTTCTATTAACACTGGAAAAACCAAGTCAACGTTTAGGCAAGCAGGGGCAGGGGGAGAGGTAGGCGTTGACTAAAGTTGGGGGTCCCTGAAACAGACAATTATCAACCCAAACCCATCTCCCTCAAAGCTGGGGGTGATGGCCGAGTTATATTCTCAAAGCCACCGTCTGCCTGGAGAAAGGGTATTCTGTAGGCACACTAACCCGTAACATCCCCAGTACCTTGGTCATTGCTCGTGGTCATACACTCCGTGGACCAGTCTTGGGGGATCACAGGAGCAACCAGCTTAGCAAACTCCGTCAGAGGACAGCTGGGAGTGCAGCCTGGCAACGTGAGGGGATATGGCTCGTGCTGTGTCTCATTCCGGTAGTACATCTCTATGAAGTACTCCCTGGTGGAGGAACGTAGAAGACAGAGCTGTTAGTTCTGTGTTGTTGAGTTGCCGTTGAATTATTTTCCACCTGGCCTGTAATATGTCAGCTGTAGTTAAGAAGTTAAGAAGTTAGGGGCGTCTGGGTGGCTCAGTTGGTTAAGCATCTGCCTTTGGCTTGGGTCATGATCCCAGGGTTCTGGGATCAAGTCCCGCATTGGGCTCCCTGCTCAGCAGGGAGTCTGATTCTCCCTCTGCCCCTCCCCACCATGCACTCTCTCTCTCTCAAATAAATAAAATCTAAAAAAAAAGAAGAAGAAGTTAAGAAGACACAAGTTAAGAGGGGAAGAATTTACAGGAGTCAGTGGATATTAGCTAACTTAGGTGTGGGAATGGGGAGATTGGTGCAGGTGGGCCAGATCCAGAGGGTGGAAATGGGATATTGTTAGATAATCAGGGGCAAAAGAGGTGGGGACCAGGATGCTTAATTGGAGAGGGAGCTGAGAGGCGATGGTTGGGGGAATTGGGGGGATCTGATGAGCCTTTGAGTAAGAAGTGGGGAACAGGTGGGATATTGGGTTTTCTTTCTCTTATTCTCTCCCCTTCAGGATTCTCATTTGCTTCATTTTCTCTTTTCCTCTCTCAGGATTTCTTTTAGGTTTTCCTCTGAATGAAAGTATCTTTGCTCTCCTTATCCAGGCAATAAACCTGGAACTGAGCAATATTTAACGTAGGTGCTTAAATAAACATCCAGACTTTGTCAAAATTACACCTCAGAAGAGGGTGTGGGTATATACCTAAGTCCTTATACTCCCTCATATTTGATACTTTATTTGAAAAAACAAGGTGTATGCCAACCTTATAAAACTAGTTTGAGAGCCTTATGGAGTCATTTGCCAAAGAGGCCGGAGAGAAGCTCAAGTAGGATTTAGTGATCATTCTTGGGGTAGTAACCTCACAACTGCAACTGTTGGGTGTTTTTATAAACAGGTCTTTTAAATATCACTTACAGGGGCACCTGGGTGGTGCAGTTATTTTTAAGCACCTGGCTCTTGGTTTCAGCTCAGGTCATGATCTTATGGTCAGGGGATCGAGGCCCGAGTCAGGCTCTTTGCTAGCTGCGAAGTCTGCTTGAGATTCCCTCCCTCTCCATCTGCCCCTCCTGCTCGTGCTCTGTCTCTAAAATGAATAAGTAAATCACTAAAAAAACCTTCACTTTTAAAAGCCACATAAACAGTAGTAACCACAAATATTCATATATATCCATATATATATATATTAGGATTTATTTATTTTTATTTTTTTAAAGATTTTATTTATTTATTTGACAGAGAGGAGAGAGATCACAAGTAGGCAGAGAGGCAGGCAGAGAGAGAGAGGGGGAAGCAGGCTCCCCGCTGAGCAGAGAGCCCGATGCGGGGCTCGATCCCAGGACCCTGAGATCATGATCTGAGCCGAAGGCAGAGGCTTAACCCACTGAGCCACCCAGGTGCCCCTATATTAGGATTTATTTACTTATTTGTCAGAGAGCGAGAGAGGGAGGGAGGGAGAGAGAGAGCATGAAAAGGGGAAGCAGCAGGCAGAGGGAGAAGCAGGCTCCCCAACCCCGAGCAAGGAGCCTGATGTGGGACTCAATCCCAAAACACTGGGATCATGACCTGAGCCAAAGGCAGCTGTTTAACCGACTGAGCCACCCAGGCATCCCTAGAGATGTGTTTTTAAAAACTTCCCAATATTATGTGAATGACTACTTATACCCTGGAATGACTTTCCCAGTGACAGCATCTTTTATCTCAAGATGATATGGCAAAGATGACTAATAGTTGATCAAAATTCATGATTCTCTTTCCACATACTAGAGTTACGGCTGAAAAGTGACTACATTTCCCAGACTCCCTTGCACGTTGATGAGACCAAGTGACTAGACACATTTCTTGGAGATATTGTGGGTTTGGTTTCAGACCACCACAATAAAGCAACTATCATAATAAAGTGAATCAAATGAATTATTTGGGTTCCTAGTGCATACGAAAGTTATGTTTATACTATATTGTAGTCGATTAAGTGTGCAATAGCATTACATCTAAAAAATGTGTATAACTGAATTAAGAATACTTTATTGCTAAAAAATGCTAACCATCATCTGAGCTTTTGGCGAATTATAATCTTTTTGCTGGTAGAGGGTCTTGCCTCAGTGTTGATGGCGGCTGACTGCATGATGGTGGTTGCCGAAGGCTGGGGTGACTGTGGCAATTTCTTCAAATAAGGCAATAGTGAAGTTTGCCACATTGATTGACCCTTCCTTTCACAAACCATTTCTCTGCAGCATGTGATGTTATTTGAGAGCATTTTACCCACAGTAAAACTTCTTTCAAAATTAGAGTCAATGCCCTCAAATCCTGCTGCTGCTTTAACTGAGTTTATGTGATGTTCTCAACTCTTTGTCATTTCAACAATGTTCCCAGCTTCTTCACCAGGAGTAGTTTCCATCTTAAGAAACCACTTTCTTTGCCCATCCATAAGAAGCAACTTCTCACCCGTTAGTTTGATCATGAGATTGCAGCAATCCAGTCCCATCTTCAGGCTCTGCTTCTAATTCTAGTTCTCTTGCTATTTCTACCACATCTGCACTGAAGCCTTAAATCCCTCTAAGTCATCCACGAGGGCTTTGGAATCAACTTCTTCCAAACTTCTGTTAATGTTGTTATTTTGACTTCTTCCCCTGAATCATGAATGTTCTTAATGGCATTTAAAATGGTGAATCTGGGGCACCTGGGTGGCTCAGGCCTCTGCCTTCGGCTCAGGTCCTGATCTCAGGGTCCGGGGATCAAGCCCCGCATCGGGCTCTGCTTGGCGGGGAGCCTGCTTCCCCCTCTCTCTCTTCCTGCCTCTCTGCCTACTTGTGATCTCTGTCTGTCAAATAAATAAATAAAATCTTAAAAAAAATAAAAAGAAAATAAAACGGTGAATCATCTCGATTTACTTTGCCCAAATCCATCAGAGAGGAATCATTAGTGGAGGAATCACTATGGGAGTTATAGCCTCACTATAGGTCCTAAAAAAATAGAAACGTGGGTCGCCAAATCACACTATAGATGAGTCACCTCCTAATGGCCAGGGTCATCTCTCTTTCTCTCTCTCTCTCTTTCTTTTTTTAGGGGGGGAGGGGGGGAGGAAAGGAAAAGAGAATCTTAAGCAGTCTCCATGTCCAGTGCTGAGTTTGAGGTGGCACTTGATCTCATGACTCTGAGATCATGACCCTGAGATCATGACCTCAGCCAAAATCAAGAGTTGACACTTAACTGACAAGCCACCCAGGTGCTGCAAGCAACGAAGGACATCTCTATTGGAGTATTAGATGAGTGAGAAAGAAATGTCCGTTGGGATAAGCCTCTGAGAATCTGAGGTTCATTTGTACAGCAGCCAAAATTACCCTTATTAGTTAATATATCTGTTTTGTTTTAAGATTTTATTTATTCACTTGAGAGAGAGAGACAGTGACAGAGATAGTGAGAGAGAGAGCACAAGTGAGGAGGAGAGGGAGAAGCAGGCTCCCGCTGAGCAAGGAGCCAGATGTGGGGTTCAATTCTAGAACCCTGGGATCATGACCTGAGCCTAAGGCAAACGCTTAACCGACTGAGTCACCCAGGCGACACTGTTAATATATCTGTTAAACAGTTTTAGGGGACTCAAAATTGGCTCTAGTGGTGAAGACACGAGTTAAGACGCATACAAAGAGTTTGGATAAAATTGTTTCATGAAATTTGAAAGTGGAAAAATAGCGATATTTTTAACTTGGGGAGTTATTTTACATAGTATATGATTTTAAATTTATGTACCTAACTGAAAATTAAATATTTTAAGAAAATATTTACGCTAATAATAACAACAACAATAATAAAAAAAACCTGGGGTCCAGTGGTATTAATTGTGAAAAGCATCTCTTAGATACTTACCCCTTCTCAAGATACAATTCCATTATGTGGCAGGAAGCATAGGGAGGAAGGAGTCCATTATAAACATCTAGTGCCATCTGTAGGCCACTCACGGTAGTGTCATGCTGTGGGGATTTGAAACAAATCATTTTTGATCTTTACCTCTGGTTCAGATGTACATTCCACAGGTAGTATTAAGCACTTATAGAGAACCATGATGGTTTCTGATTCACTTAAATTTGCCATACACCCATGGTAGAGAGAGGAAGGACTAATTTTGGTGGAACATCTGTTGTGTGCTAGGCAGTACATTATTCCCATTAAAAAGATGAACAAACAGACCCAGATAAATTAAGTAACTTGCTTAATATCATATAACCCCAAAATGGAAGAAAGTAAATTTGAGTCTGGTGTTTGGGTTTTGTACCATGCTTTTTCCCAGTGGAAAAAGTGGTACTGTTTTAGCTTGTTTCATTGGTTTTAAATTTAAAAATATTTTGGAACATATTAATGCTAGAGTATATTTCTTCTACAGATTAGAATAATCTGTGATTTTAAAGTTGGGGAAGAGGGGTGACTGTGTGGCTCAGTTGGTTAAGCATCTGCCTTTAGCTCAGGTCATGATCTGAAGGTCCTGGGATTGAATCCTGTGTCGGGCTCCCTGCTCGGTGGGGAGTCTGCTTCTCCCTCTGCCTCTCCCCCTGCTTGTGCTCTTTCTCTCTCTCTCAAATAAATGAATAAAAAAATATTAAAAAAGTAAAGCTGGGGAGGAATATATAAGGTTATAAATGTTAGAGGGGTTAAAATGTAAGGAAATAGAGAGCATCGCTCAAAAGTAATTATTAATTGTTTATCCCAGAGTGGCTGGAGGGCATAGGGGGCTGGTTTTCAGTCTCAGTTTTGCCATTAATTAACTATATAATCTTTGAAAGTCCTCAGCATCTATATCTACAAAATGGGCACATTTGGGTGCCTAAACTATATGGCAGTGTACACCTACTAAAAAGGGCTTAGAACTGATTTACTTGACAAAGAACTAGAGTTAGAGATTTATGACTTGCCAGAAGTCACACCAGTTAGAACGGGAAACCAGATGAGAAACTAAAGAAACTGGCAGAACGGACTGGTTTCAGGAAGCCCCTCTCCGGGAAGGACTACACTCTGTTACGTCCATGAGCTCTTTGTCTTACACTATTCAGAACCTCTGATGATAAACAAACTTCCCTGTATCAGGAGTCACCTCTTGCATCTTTCCTGCAGAATGAAAACATGGCTTTCTTCGGCCAAATCACATCTGAGAAATCCTCTGTCATAGAGAAGTGGGTGGGAAGCCGAGTTCCCATACTGTGTGTCCTGATTCCCTGCTCATTGCAGACTGCACAGACAGCCATTTCAGTGCTCAGCGCACCCCCTGAATCCCCGCTCCCTTCCCCACTCCCTGAACAGCGCCTCTTTCCCTGGCTCCTGCTCCTAAGACTGAAGTCTTCTTTCTGCACCCAAAGTAGCTCTAACTTCATGTTGCAGCTCTTTTCCCCCTTCTCTCTTCTAGTCCTTCTGCCTCTTGAGTTTCTATTTGGATGCTCCCTGGCATTTCAAACCCAGCTGTCTAAATCGCTACATCCCCCCTGGCCCAAGAGCACCTCCATTAATGGCTCCACCCTCCTTCCAGTCCTGGAGGCTTGAAACATGGCCTTCACCTGTGGTGTTCCCTTCCACGTCCTTACTCCCCGCCTGCATCCCATTCATCACCACATCCCGTTCATGCTCTGCTTTTGGTTTGGAACAGAAGTGATGCTTCCCTTCTCTGTGCCACCAAAGCACTTGCTTGCACTGCATTTCTATACGGCTTTGTACAGTGTTTATGTCATCTTGTCCACTCCTAGATCATAAACTCCTCAAGGGCCACAATTATGTATTGAATTTTAAAATTAAAATAAAAAAATGAAATTTAAAAATGCCAACCATGCAGGTGGTCATATAGACACATATTTAGGAGAGTTGAAGAACCCATATCTAAAATGTCTACCATCTACTGGGCAATAAGGAAATGACAATGAAGAAAATGAGGCTCCCTCCTTAAAGAGATCACTGCCTGAACAAATGGCTGTTGAGCGGAGGTGAAAACACTTACCGCGGAATACATGACAAGTTTTCTGTGGTTCGATGGCTGAGTTGCACTCTTCATGTGTTTGAGGATTTCACTGACCAGGACACCTTCAAAAAGACAGATCAACAAAGGAGCTGAACCAAACATGGGCTTAAACTTTTAGTTAATTCCTACTTCGCGATTCTCCCTGCCATGAGTCTCAAGACTTAAGAGAGGAGAAGAAATAACTTTGGTTGAGCATCTGCTGTGTGTTTTATGTTATTTTACTGAATTCTGACTTCGATTCCCCGTTTATAGTGAGAAAGCTGAGGCCTGGCAACATATAGTGACTCATATCCAGGCTGGGCAAGGAGAGTTGGATTGACACACGAGAACCCTACTAACCAGGTTTTGTCAAAGCTTGAGATAGGAGGTTGAGGAACTTGGAAGGAATTGCAAATGGCATTTTTCAGACAGTTGCTAGCTAGAGCTCTTCTCCAGGGCAGCCCTGAAATGACAGCCTGGCATTTACTCTGCCTTTACCCCTCTTGCTTCTACTCTGTGGTAGTTAAACCTGTGGGAGGCCAGGGAGAAAGCGGCTTCCTGCATGTCTGTACGGGTCATGGCCTATTTTCTGTGGACCATTTCTCCAGGTCACCCTGGGGATCACTATTAGAGGGCAGCCAGCATCTTCCATCTGAGGGCTCCCTAGAGGAGAGCTCTTGCCCTTCATATTTGTTGTTCCTCAGGTGGTGAAGGGCAGGCACACAACGCAGAGTCTCCAACCTCTTGGCAGATGCTGAAGGCTGAGGGGTATCTTGGGGTGCTAGGTCCTGGCTTGAGGACATGGTGCCCCAGGGATTTCCACACCCATCACCGGAAGACTCCTTATATCTCCGGTGTTTTTTTTTTAAGATTAATTTATTTGAGAGAGAGAGAGAGAGAGAGAGAGAGCACAAGGGGGAGGGGCAGAGGAAGAGGGAGAGAGAGTCTGAAACAGACTCTTCCCTGAACATGGAGCTGGATGTGGGGCTCGATCCCACGACCCAGAGATCACGACCTGAGCCAAAACCGAGAGTTGTACGCTCATCCGACTGTGCCACCCCTCCCCACACTGCAGGTGGTTTCTTTACTACATGTGTATTCTCCTGGCTGCAGAATGACAAGTTTGTTTCTGTAAAGAGCCGGGCATTGATGTTAACAGACTGTCATTCCAGACTCTGTGGTCCACTCGGCCAACACACTGAGCAGCTACCACAGGTCAGATGCTATGCTAGGTGAATCAGATGCCCGCCTTCAAAAAGCTCATAAAACAGTACAAAGAGAGTGTTTATTCATCTGTCTACCAAGAGGCACCATAAAGGGCTAATTAGGAAGGGAGGCGGTCTGCTCTCTCTGTAGATGCCGGGACTCCCCTGACTAGGAATGGAAGAAGCTGGAAGCCACATCTCCAATAGGTCTACATCACTCTGCTTCAGAGAAGGTGGCCGTCTCAGCGTCCTTTAGGGACAATACCATCACCTATCAGCAACCTGACTTTGACAGGTGCCTCTGCAGCCGCCTTCGGTGTTGATAATGGGATATGATATCAGTTCTTGGTTCTGGGGTGATTGTCCATCTTGCCCCACAAGAACCTAGGGGTAACCACCACAGTTTCTCCCAGGCTCTGGCATGCCAATACTTATGTTTTACGGGTGGGGACACTGAAGTTCAGAGACATTCAGCAATTTGTCCAAGATTCCACACCATGTGCACAGAGGGGCTGAACTTCTCTGAACCTAGCATGCTTTAATCCTTAGGCTACACTGTAGCACAGGCTAGCTTCTGAGTTCCCTATTGCTTGTCGACTGCTATACTCGACAAAGTATCACTGACTGGAAGACACAAACTTCCCTTCCCACACTCTTGAGCTACAGCAGGGGCTGGCACACTTTCTGTAAAGGGCCACATAGTCATTGTTTTAGGTTCTGGGACCCCATGGTCAGCCATAACTTTTCCTTTCCGGGAGAGAAGCCCCCAAACAGCCATAGCACTACCTAAATGAGTGTGACTGAGTTTCACTCACATTTTATTTCTAAAAAATAGGCAGAGGCTGGGTTTGGCTTGCAGGCTCTAGCTTACACCAACCTGCAGTGTAGAGCGAGGAGAGGTTTGTGTTAATACAGATATGACCAGCCATATATCCAAAATTGCTACGTGAACCTTAGGAATTTTTGTGGGGGGTGTGTGCATAGAAGGAGGTGGGTGGAGGAGTACAGAGTACCAAATTGTGTCATCCCTAAAACCAACTGATGGAACAAAAGTTTCGGCAAAGATCGGAAGATGCCAGTCAAAGTCCTGATGTTCTTGTGTGACTCTGTCACCCAGACAATACATGTTTTCTCTGTAGGATTGTGTTTCGCTGCGTCATCATCCAACGAGCACGCAGTTGACAAATCTCCCTTGCCTAGCCAGATCCAAACAATAGGCTGAACTTGGGTTTTGGCAGGAATCGCTCAGGAAACAATTTCCTGGCCAATCAATAGCCTGGACTTCTCCAGAAAAATAGGACAGGTGCATTCATACCAATACCAGCCTTTGGAGTCCGAGACCAAAAGAGCACCTTAGGGAAGGACTCCTAGCAGACAGAATCTAGTTTAATGCACTCATCAGAGGGGAAAACCGGATTGAGCGGGGAAGTGACTTCCCTGAAATGCCATGTCTAGTAGTCAAAGGAAAACAAGAAGAGGAAATATGTACAAACTGTGAGGAAAACCCCCAGTTTTTCTCCCTATACAGACTCCTGGATCTATTATTAGACTATTTTCAGTTTCTGCCTGGCTTTCCCTGCCCGCCCATTTCTTTAGCATTTCTTGCATCTAGAGAAGTGCTTCTGAACTTTCATGTTTTGTGAGGTGCTTAGGGATTTCAGGAGAATGCAGATTCGGATTCAGCTGGTCTGGGGTGGGGCCCGAGATTCTGCATTTCCAACCAGAGGCTTGCTGCTGCTGTTCCTGCTGCTGCGCCACGGCCTGCATGTTGAGTAGTGAGGGGCTGAATGCCTCAGCCCATCATGACCAGTTTGGGGAAACTCAATCAAGAGCCCTCTCTCCACCATCTGATGTGACTTGGGATTGGGTCCCACCTCTGGTACTTGGTTCAGGAATAAGACCTGGTGTATGTGTAGCCAATGGGGCCCAATGTCCACCCTCTACCTCCTTCCTTGCTTACATATCAGATGGGGCTGCTGCCTGGGCCAGGTCCCTACACACAGCCCTGACTAAACATCTGCCCAGTCAGGCCCAACAGCCAGGATGCCTTGACTCTAAGTTGTCTCCCAGGGCTTGGCTAAACTGGACCTGGCCCCACAGTAAATAGGGTCTGGTGATGGCTGGAGTCTTGATGGGATTGCTCTGCTTTTCTCAAACCGTCTACAGTCTATGACTTGGAACACCTCCCGTGGCTTAGAATTTCTTCACTGTCAACCTGACATGATGAACCTCCTCTTGCTCTCCATCCTCACTTTTAATGTCTACATTAACACCTAGACCTGATGCCCCCTTTGGCGTCTTGGCCTGCCACCCAACTGCCCTCAGAGGCATCAGAATCTCTTGCTGTTCTGCCTGGCTCTACCTTCTTTCTTCCACCACCTATCCTGATTATAAGGGCTTGGCACCCTCTTGCCTGGGTCTACTTTCATTATGATAGGATGTCCTATGCTATGAAAGGCCAAATACAGTTGAAAGGAGGCATCGCTGAGAAATAAATGCCTTTCAACACCAATGGAAAAATTTAAGCTGTGTCATAAATTTGTCAGTTGCAATATATATTAATCTATGTAACATAATTAGTCTGCAAAATACGTTTCATTAACTTTAACAATGGCTACCACCAAGGACCTCAGGAAAACGGGTCCCTTTTTATTATACTTCCCACGTGAAAAATTCATCCTATAGGCCGCGAGACACAATTGCTTTTCATGGGGCTTAGATACAAAATCGTTAATTGTTCGATCTGGAAAGGATGAAAGTATCATTTAGCTTTAGCCCAAAGCTTCCATTTCTCAGATGGGAAAACTAAGGCCCAGGGTAATATTAATGACTATAAAAACACATAATGTTTATTGACAGTGTATTATGCACCAGGTACTGTTTGTCCCAAACTTTTTGAATATATACATTTATTTTAATCCTTACTACCTGTGAGGAGGTATCATTATTATCCCCATTTTGCAGAATGGAAACTAGTGCAGGAGTGATGAAGTGACTAGTCCAAGGTCACATAGCTGATTAATGGTGGGACAGTACTCAGACCCCAATCACTCAACCACAAATCTAGTACAGTCCTTTCACTTTTTTATATACTTACCCCCCTGAAGTCTAGATTTCTCTTTCTGCTTGTGAATTCCATAGATGGACAGGACGGACAATTCTGATAATTCTTTCAACTTAATCATGGTGTCCTTTGTGGCCCAGGAGGGCAAAGTGAAGTTGTGAACACTCTGTAGCCAAGAAAAAGGGAAGAAAATGTGTATTTTTATTTGTTGACTCTTTTGTCCTCTTTGCCCTGGAAGAACTGCTGGGTCTAGCCTTTCTTATCCTTCCATTTCTCTCTAGGAAAACTTTACTTTGTGATAAGTAGTGGTATTGATTTTCAGAAGGGAAATTCACAGAGACTGATTTGCTCTTTCCTATGAAATCCATAGCTTTTGGCTGAACTGTGGGTCCAAAGGCGGATTCCTATTTTGCAGAGTAAGGGTGAGATAGGGCAAGAATGTACCTCATTCCTTTATGAAAGGTTTAGAAGTCTGTGAGCCTGTGGGAAGGTGACACTGACAGGGTTGATGTTTCTGTCAAAGCTGAGTGAGTGCCCTGAGAGGACAGCGGGAGAGGCAGTGTATTTCTGGAGCCTTCAGTACCAGACCCTCCACTCCCATCAGTGAACCGTACACACAGGAGGCTCTCGGTGAATATGTATAAATGGTGTAGACTTCCTGCCAAAATTTATTACTTGCTATGAAAAGTTGATTAAGAATCCTCCAGATTCAAAGGTAGGATTGAGAGAGAGAGAGAGAGAGAGTACTTGAAAGAGGAGATCAAAGTAGAATGTGTAGGGAGGAAATAAGTGGGAGAGAAGTGAAGAGGAAATCAAGCATCATGGCCACATCATGGAACAGCTCAGATCAACCCATAGTAAGGAAGGAAAAAAAAAAATCAAGACTTGAACCAAAATATGGGCTCTTGTGTCCACTGAAGAGTCTTTTCTTTTCTTTTAAAGATTTATTTGTTTAGTTGGGGTGGGGAGGGGCAGAGGAAGAGGAAGAGAGAGCATCCCAAGCAGGATCTACACCCAGGACAGAGCCCGACATGGGGCTCCATCCCATGACCCTGAGATCATGACCTGAGCCTAAACCAAGCGTCAGATGCTTAACCGGCTAGCCACCTAGGCGCCCCTGAAGAGTCTTTTATAAGGCTAATAAATCTTCCTTGAAACAGATGCTAATGATAAAGTGAAACTATCAGGAAGGTCATATGTAGGTCAAGAAACTGTTATGGAGGGGGGCAAACTGTGTCATTTGTTACTGACACGGAACCATGAAAGTAGTTGCTGGCTCCCAGGCCCTTGTGATGATCTCAAGATCAGAGGTGGATATCAGTCCTATGGGTGGTCAGAATTTTGCCCCAGGATTCAGTGAACCTGGTGGGGAAAACAGGATTATAGAGTACTCCTTTCGGCCAGTAGGTGGTGCATAGTGAGTGAAAAATACCAAGTAGCCTTGAAAACCCCAATGGTAATTGATCTAGTATTTCATATGCATGTACAGCAAGGAAGAGATTCCCAATAAACTAATTTCAATAGCCTGGCTTAAAGTTGTCTGCTTATTTCTATGTCCAGAAATCAGGTACTTTTTTTTTTTCTCTGTCTATATAATAACATTGCTTTTTTCATTAAAACCCATGACAGGAGCCGAGCATTCCTGAGTGACTGAAAAATAAGTAAACAGCAAAACAGAAGAAAAGCAATTTTGCCTGAAATTTTCTAAAGGGTGAAAACATAAATAATGGAAGAAAAAGAGTTTTCAATTTACTATAAAGAAGTCTTGAATTATGTTTCAATGTCAAAGGAAGCATAGTTAATATATCTGCCAAAAAGTATAAGAAAATGTATTCATCTGTTTCAAAATAGGCATAAGTCAAAAAACCAGATTGCAAGTCAACCCTTGAGATTTTTTCTTTTACCTCACAAAATAAAGGGTCGTAGACTTTAGTCCACATTCCAAAAAGGTCCTGGGTATGGTATCCTGTAAATGTTGGCAGGGTTTCTATAAAATCCTGAAACACACACGGACAGAGAAAAAATTTCTGCATTAGAGACTGTCAGTCTTAGCATCACTGATATTTGGCTGGATAATTTTGTTGTGCAGGGTGCCCTGGCTTTGGAGGGTGTTTGGCTGTCTGCCTGGCCTCTCCCCATCCATATGGTTACCATCATCCCTAATCCCTCAGTTGTGACAACTTGAAATGTCTCCAAACATTGCCAGCGTTCCCTGTGAGGCAAATCTGCCCCCATTGAGAACGCTGTTCTTCCCATAAAAGTGCACCAGGAACATTGGCTGTGGTAATATGAACCCAAACAATTTCATGAACACTAACTGATCATTTTTCATGATTACATTAAAAATGTGGGTGCATGCTGGCTTCCTGCCACGTGTTCCTGGGTTGTCCCGGAATCAGGCCAAGTGTACTACCTCAAAATTTTTGGGGAAGTAGGTTAAGTAGAACTCGCATAAAAATGACTGGTCAAGGTGAGAAGGGAATGCATGTCATAGGCCAAAGCGCCTCAGGAATATACCACAGAAACTGGACCTGCTATCTGGCTATAAATTTGAAATTTGAGTGGGATGCAAACATTTCTTTGGGTTCTGTATTATTCTTGGATTTTCGTGGTAATGAGACCCACTATTCAGCTATCTGCCTGATGAATTTGGCAGCAATTTCTGGGAATCCTTGTGGGAAATATTATTTGATGGATAAATTTGCTAGGAAAATATAATTTGCCAATATTAACCCAAACAGATATTCATAAAATAAGTATAATTATTAAAGATCTCCCCGCCCGCACTAACCCCCCAACCCAAGCCAAATGAAATGGAAACACCAGGGCCAGATGACTTTATGGAGAAATTCTACCAAGATTTTCAAGAGCAAATTACTCTAATGCTATTTTAACTGTTTTAGAGTAGAGAGAAAAGAAAAGAAAAGAAAACTTTCAAAACATTTTTATGACCTAAGTACAACACTGACACTGACAAAAGACTGGCCAGAAAAGAAAACTATAGTCCAATGGTACTTTGAATATTAATGCAAAAGTTTTGAGTAAAATATTAATAAATTCAATATCCAAAGAAAGGGGCTTAAGTCTAGACATGTAAAGATGGCTCATTAGTAGCAAATCTAAAAATATAATTAATCTTAGTAATTGATCCAAGGAGAAAAATAACTTGATTATATATATATATTTTAAAGATTTATTTATTTGAGAGAGAGAGAGAGCACGGGCACGTGTGGGGAAGGGGCAGAGGGAGAGGGAGGAGAAGCATGGAACCCTTTGTGGGGCTTGATCCCAGGACCTGAGCTGAAATCAAGAGTCAGACACTTAACCAACTAAGCCGCCCAGGCACTCCTTGATTATATTTAAATAATGTTACAAAGATTTTTCAAAAAATTAAACACCAATATTTCAAAAACAATCAATAAAATAGGAAGGATGGTTAGTTCCTTACCTTGGTACGAATGTCTTTATTTGGTCCTAAAGTCAGCATGCTTAATAGAAAAACACTTCTAAAATAAAAAATAAGATGAGGATGTCCACAGTCAATACTCTTATGTCATACTGTACTCTTAAGTACTGGCCAGTGCAAATATGCAAAAGAACTCAGAGATAGAGAGCACCTGGGGGGCTTAGTCGGTTAAGCATTTGCCTTTAGCTCAGGTCATGATCCCAGGGTCCTGGGATCCAGCCCCACATCAGGGAGCCTGCTTTTCCCTTTCCCTCTGCCACTCCCCTTACTTGTGCTCTCTGGCTTTCTGTCAAATAAATAAATAAAAATCTTTAAAAAAAGAAGAAATCAGAGGTAAAAATATTGGAAAAGTGGGGTAAGTCAGGGCTATTTGCAGATATTATAATCTTGGAACAAACTTAAAAATAAATGTAAAGACCTATGGGAAGAAAACCTTAAAAAACTCTTGAAGATAAGAATAAGAAAATGTACCATGTTCTTAGGAATACTCAACGTCACAGAGTTGCAAATTCTCCAAGTTAATTTATAAATTTAATATGACCCCAATAAAAACACTAGAAAGTAAAAAAAAAAATGTTTTTGGAACTGAGACAAGCTGATTCTAAAATTCACAAAGAAAATAAAAACACAGCCATGAAAACTTAGAAAAGTAGAGAATGAGGGGTACAAGCCTTTTAGATATTAAAGCAGGTATAAAGTCTTACTAAGTACAACAGTGTAGTTTTGGCTAGTGAAATAAAAGAATAATTGATAGAATAAAATCCAGCAACAGACCACATAAATGGGGGAATTTTAATATATGTAATGGGGAAAAGATGGACTATTCAGTAAATAGTGATGGGTCGATTAGGTAATATGGGAAAACTTAAGCAGAATACAAATTTTGCACCTAACCCCAGTATAAATGGATCCATGCAAACATGAAGATATAGGGGAATTAGAAGAAAACATTACAGACATCCTTGGAAATCTTAATATGACTACAAATATACAAACCATATATGAATACATCAGCACACTTAAGACTACGACATGGCGAAAACACTGTAACCAATGTCATTCATGTCACAGAAAAAAAATATCAAAATACATAGAGAAAGCTCCTAAAATGTATAGAAAAGAGAAAACCAATAATGCAGAGGCTAAATGGTCAAGGGATATGAAGACAACTGGAAATACAAAAGCCATTTAACTAGATAAAGCTATCCCAAACTCACTCATCCTAAGAGAAAAATACTACAGCACGATGCTTTGTGATGGTGATGGTACTGGGCTTCCTTGTTTTGTTGCTGCTTTTAGAGGGGACACTTCTAGTGGTACCATTTTTTACCTACCGACTGACAAATATCCCCAAAGTTGTCTATACACTGTTGGCAAGGCTATAGAGAAACAGGCAATCTTATGCTTTGTTGATCGGGGCAGACATTAGTATAACCTCTTTGGAGGGCAATTTGATAATATTTCAAATTGCCCCAGAATTTCTACTTCTGGGATATTATTCCACAGATATTCTTGTGAAATTATTTACATGCACAAGATACTCATACAGACTGTAAATGATTGGAAACGACTCACTTGTCCATCAGTATAGACTGGTGAAAAAAAGTATGGTACGTCCACGAATTCAAATGCAGTTATAAAAAATGAGGAAACTCTTTATGTACAGATAGAGTAATATTTCTAAGGTATATTGTTAAATGAAGAAAACCCAAGTTGCCCATCTCTGTAAATACAGTATACTACTTTCGTGTAACAAAGGGGAAACTACCAGAATATATTCATATTTATTTGCATGTGCATAAAGAAACTGCAAGACTATATAAAAAAATGCTGTCACCAGTTACCTGTGGGGTCGTTAAGAGACTTTCCACTGTATTCCTTTTTATGTTTTTAAAATTTTTGAACCATGTAAATGTATTAGAGATTTAAAATTTTATTTTTAAATACGCAAAGCATTATACCTACCTTTTGCATAGTCTTAAAAGGGGGTATTTTGCAAAGTAGAAACATAAAATAAAAAAGACTGTCCTTTGTATGCGAATTCAATGGTCCCAGCCCCTCAGCCTCATTAAGGCAGATCATTTTAGACTTCCATTTATTCTGACTCAGCCATGCACTTTCATCTAGTTCCTTCTGGCACACAGAGATAGGATTAGAAAGGGACTGGCTTCTTTACTGGCTTGTGGCCCCACGCAGGGAAGGGGACCAGATAGTGATGACTGACCCTCATTAAACGTTTTAACCCACTGCTGTAACCGGCCATTGGTAGACACATTCCTCCCACACCTGTAAAAAGCTGGAGCTTCATCCTTTGTGTTGGCCCTCACCTTCCTGTACCCCACTAAATGACACGCTTTCTAACCTTATAAGGATGCAACCTCTCCTGGAATTCCGTCGATTCGAGAGTCTCCTCCTTAAGTTCCTTAAAACGAGGGCAGTCCCGGAAAGGCAGGTATAGCAACTGAGGACAAAAGAAAAATCATAAATTATTTATTAGTCAGAAGAACTTTGCTAAAGAAATGGCAGCCATATTTTAAGCCTCCTTAGGTGCAAAGTGACCTGAATAAAAGATTCAAATGTGTTTTGAGCTGAATGGAAATTCTAAAATTGAGGAAAAAGAGATAAATGTAATGTAGGTCTTAAATAGTAGGATATGCAACCAGAACCGAAAAGCTTTTTTTTTTTCCCTTTCATGAACTTGCCTAAATAGGACTGCGTTGTTGGTAAATACTCACACTTTCTGGTTTTCCATGTTGATATAACCATTATCTTGCTTCCTACTGGACCTCTTACATTTCTAGCACGAGATACACATGTGTGTGCAAAGGCATCCCGACCCCCTACCCCCATACACACAAGTATAGAGAAATGAATAAGAGGTTCTGGAAAGAATCTTAAGAGACTGATTATCCATTCATTGACTTAAGTTCTGGTCAAAATAAAAGTATATGCTCAATATATAGAAAAATATATTTTAAAACCCATTATGAGGACAAAGGGATGAGTTGAAATTTGACAATCTTCTACAGTCTTAACTATAATCTATAGGCTGGTGACTCCTTAGCTTATTTTGTTGCTCTGACTTTTCATTTGTGGCTGGTCCTGTATTTCCAGTCCTTAGTAGACATCGCTACTTGGATGTTACTCTTTTTCCTCAAGTTTAACATGTACAAAACTGAAGTCAACTTCATTTTTAACCATTTTGCCTTTGTAATCTATCTGCTTTGGCCAATGGTAAAATTCATCATCCTGATTTGGAGACTAATCAGTTTTGCTTCTTTACTTTCAAAATAGATCCAAAATTGACTCCTCTTCATCAAATTCATTATCCCCTCCCAGTCCAAACCATCATAACCTGTGTTTTGACTAATGCAAGAGCCTCGTATTTGGTCAGTAGGCATCCATCCACTCTTTCCATTTTACAATTCGTTCTCCATACCACAGCTACCCTAATCCTTTTCATTTTATTTTTATAAACACAAATCTTTCTAAAGCATTAATTGGATCATGCCATTCTGTAGTTTATAACCTTCACTGGCTTTCATCCTACTTGGAATAAAATCCAAACTAATTTATCCTAGAGATCTCTGCCCTGCTTTCCTGCTACTGTCCCCTTCTTCTTCTCTAGCGACACTTGGGTCTCGTTGCTGTCCCTGAACTCACAGGTTTAGGGGACTGTTCCCTGCCTGGGACCTTGTCCCCAGTCACTCCTACCAGGCTCTTCTAACTCAACTCCAGCCATGATCACATCACCTTGCTTTATTTCCTTCGGGGAACTCATCGCCATTTGAGATTATTACTATTTTTTACTTTATCATCTATTTCTTATAAAATATCAACTCAAGGATGGCCAGGATCTTATCTGTCTTGTCCATTGCTGTGTTGTCAATGCCTAGAACAGAGCCTAGCCTATTTGTAGCTGCTCAGAAAACTTTTTAAAAATAAGTTGCTTCCTTAGGCATCTGGGTGGCTCAGTCAGCTAAGCATCTGACTTTGGCTCAGGTCGTGATCTTGGGGTCCTGGGATCGAGTCCTGCATCAGGCTTCCTGCTCAGTGGGAAGTTGGCTTCACCCTCTCCCTCTGCCCCTCCCCCACGCTCATATGCTCACACTCTCTCTCTTGAATAAATAAAATCTTAAATAAATAAAAATAAGTTGCTTCCTGATTCTGTGTCATTTGCCTTATTTTGCTTTCCTTCCTCTCATATATTTACCGTCTAATTTCAGACCTTCATTTCCTCATTCCTGAATGGCTTCCACATTTATTCTGCGAGGCTCCAGTATCCTTTCCTTCCAAACTGTGGTCAGACAGATGCCTTGGAGCACCGCTCATCATGTGTGCACAGTACTGAAGAACGAATGTGCACGGGTTCTTTATATGTCCGCTGCTTTACAGCTTAATTTCCCTGCATGGCATTCCGATTTTCCCACAGAGGAACGGCACTGTGGAGGGAAAAGGCACAGGACTCTTCATTTAAAGGTCTAGGTTTTAGTGAATTACTCAACCTTCCTAGACGTTCATCTTCTCATCCCGCATATTGAAAGAGGCTGAAAATAAGTGGGATAATCACCTAAATATCTGACCAGCATTTTGCAATTCACAAAAGCTCTTCCATTTCTTAACCGGGTTTTCACAAATCGTCCTGAAGTATTTAGATTCTCCTGTCTGTGCCCAACAGAGTCAGACATTTTCATTCCTTCTAAATAAGAACTCTGGACAGAGAAGGGCAAGCCCTCTGTATATTCACCCACTGCCATGCTTTGGGGGCTGCCTTCTTCTCCTTTTCTTCCCCCCAAGGTCTGGTTCAAGCTCTCACTCTCTCAGTGAAGACCCGAATGGTTGCGTGTGGCAGTGCCACGTGTGTCCTTCTGTGAGTTCCTCTAGCAGGTGCAGCTTGTCCTTGTTTCATCGCCCATCACTTTGTATCATGGTCTACACATGTCAGTCATGCAAATCTGTTTTCATTGAATGGATGGTAAATGAGGGAAGAAACCTGGCCTCATATTTCTCTACAGCGGTTAGCACAGCTCTGGGAATAACTATGTGCTGATTGACGGATGTTTGTCAGGGTTTTTGGTGATGTCAGAACTGTTTTTATCTTAGTGAGGACATAGCTGGAAGCCCTGGGTGGATAATCTTGCTTCTCTCTTCCTCACTCTCCTTTGTTTTTCTCTTTTCCTTTTTTTTTTTTAAGATTTTATTTATTTATTTGACAGAGAGAGAAAAGTGCACAAGCAGGACACAGAGGGAGAAGCAGACTCCCCACTGAGTGGGGAGCCCGACACAGGGCTCGATCCCAGGACCCCGAGATCACGACCTGACCCGAAGGCAGACGCTTAACTGACTGAGCCACCTAGGCACCCCTCTCTTTTCCTCTTCTAATAGTTCCTATAATCTCTTTACTATATAATTTAATTACTATCTTTCAGGATTAAGGCTTAAACAACTGCCTTGGTCTACGTTGGCTAAATTTGGTGCTGCTGGCCAGTGTCTATCTATGCTGTCCAGTGTCTATCTTCCTTTTGGAAGAAAATATGCACAAACTCCTAAGAATACTGACCATCGTAATACTTCTCTCTTGATTCTGTGAAGGAAAGAGGTACAAATGAATCATCCTGCCTTTTCAGGAAACATCAGAAAAAGTGGTTGGAGCAGACTTACCTAGAGTGAGGTTGACAGGGTCAGGCTGTTTCTACAAAGTATTTGGGGAAGATTCTTAAGTCATCAGCTGCAACAGTTAAGTCAAATGCCTAGGAGTTCTGGCAGGGCAAAGAGGATGGAAGCCTACCCCAGGGGCCCCTGGGCAACAGTCATGCAGAAGTCATGCTAAGCCTCAGCTACCGAGAGAGGACATGGTCGTGCTTATAGTGGCTGCAGGGGAATCAGGACGGATTCCTTGTCCCAAGCTATTTCCTTCATATAGTCTTTTTTTTTTTTTTTTTTTTTAGAAGGAGGAGGAGCAGAGGGAGAAGGAGAGAGAGAAACTAAAGCAGTCTCCATGTCCAGCACAGAGCCCGAACCAGGGCTCGATCTCACAACCCTGAGATCATGACCCAAGCTGAAATCAAGAGTCAGACACCCAACTGACTGAGCCACCCAGGTGCCCTTCCTTCATATAGTCTTAAATTCCACACCTAGGAGATTAGTTAGAGTTATTGAATGCTATTTAAAACCAAAAGCAATTCCTCTGAAAATGTTAAAGAACTTTTGGTGCATCCCGCCCAGCGCAAATAAATTTGAGAGTTTCTCTCAAATAGTCTCATTCAGGCAGCTTGGTTTACAGTACTGGTTCTCACACTTGGCTGTCCACTAGAATCAACTAGGCAGATTATTTTAAAAGTACTGATGCCTGCCTCTCACCCTCAGAGATCCTGATTTGTTACAGAGAGTGCCCCAGGTGCCAGGATTTAAAAAAAATTTTTCAGGTACTAGAATGAGATAAGCCTGGTTCTTGTCCCAGTGGCAATGATTACCAGCTTTGTGGCACTGGGCTTATTTTGTTTGTCTCTCTGAGCACATATTTCCCTAGCTATATAAAAGGAGAACGGTAATAGTGTCCATTCAAGATCGTTCCGAAAGGTAACTATGATGACACGTATCAAAGTGCTGGTCACTGACTATGCCCTCAAATCTTTCTTTTTTCCCCCTGCCTCAGAATGGGGGTTTTCCTGGGGGGAGGAGTATTTTGTAGGTAGAGAGGTCTTAGAGGATTCTGGAGGCAGGAGAACGCTATGTGGGGCACCAAACCCCTGTGAATTGAAGGTAGAACAAAGGGGAGTGTGTGTGTGTGGGGGGGGGAGGGGTACATGTGAAGATGGAGAGTGGCAAACTGCCACTTTTAAAAAAAGATCTATTTTCTTTTGGAGAGAGAGAGTGAGCACGTGGTGGGGAGGGGCAGAGGGCCAGGGAGAGAGAAACCCAAGCACACTCGGTGCTGAGTGTGGAACGCAGAGCCCAACATGGGGCTTGATTCCACAACCGGGAGATCATGACCTGAGTCGAAACCCAGAGCTGGCCGCTTAAACGACATGCACAACCCAGGCGCCCCCATATTGCCATTTGTTGAAGGGGTGCCAAAACAATGATGATAAAAGTCCAAACTGAAATTCCGTTCCTACTCTCTCTTGCAGGGGGCTTCCTATATCCTATTTTGTCTTGCGCACCTTTACAGAAAAGGATTAAGATTGCACAGACCAAGCAGTGTCCAGACCTCCAGACCCACAAGTACAAGGCAACCTGCCTTCCTCCTCTGAGGCCAAATAGGCGGTTTTTCCAGAATACTCACCCGATCTTCAGAAAGAGATAGTGTGTGCACCGGGATGGGCTGCCAGGGTAGGCTGGGATTCCACATGCTGACACCCTCTGGGGGAAATAGGCCTGCAAGGTTTGTCATAGCACTCATCAAAGTCCGATCAACGTCCGTACTTTGAATATAAACCTAGAGTGGGAAAATCAAAGGAGATTCCAACTGATTGGAACTGTGCGCTTTTCCCTGTGGCGCAAAGAGTACCTCTGAGAGAGGCCAGGACCTCCACATGAAAACATTAGCAAACATTGTGGTAGCATCATGATCATAATATCTACTATGGAAGAGACAGTATTAGGAGAATGCCACCTGCTATGTCAATAGTTGAATTGACAAAGAGACCAATTAAGTGGTAGCTACCTGCCAAGTCAAAGTATTTGCCATAGGTGTCCATAAAATTTTGAACTTAGTCATATTCATAAATTTTTTAGGAACAAAGTAGTTGTATAAAAAGGAGTACACGTGGGACGCCTGGGTGGCTCAGTCAGTTAAATGACTGCCTTCAGTGCAGATCATGATCCCAGGGTCCTTGGATCGAGCCCCACATTAGGCTCCCTGCTCAGTGGGGAGTCTGCTTCTCCCTCTCCCTCTGCCCCTTCCCCCACTCATGCTCTCATTCTTTCTCTCTCTCTCTCTCTCTCTCTCTCAAATAAACACAATCTTAAAAAAAAGAGGAGTACATTTGCAAATAAGATCCCTGACTTGTGTCAGTTCCTTGGGAAACAGGAAAAGCACTTCTACAAATGCAATATTATGTTAAATTCTTTCCAGGAAACAGGTTCCCACTCTCGGTTCCCGAACTTGCCTGTTCACGTTTGTAGGACTCATTCAAAAATTTTCTGTATCGTTCCCTTATATACTGTCCAAGTTCATAATGCTGCTCCATGCCCAGCTATGGGGACAAATAAAAGCAAAAATCAGTGAAAATAAATTCTGTGCATTTCATATATGAGTCTCATCTCTCCTTATTCAATGTGTAGAGCGAACCATGGTGTAATTTAGTAGTTCCATAACAACAACAACAACAACAACATATTTTTAAATGAAAACAAGAAAAGAGAGTTGTGATCTTTAGCCATGACTCCCTGAGAAAACTCAAGCACCTTCATTAGCACTTTGCATAGAGCCTTGCACAGTTAAAAGCTGGTGATTGAACTGATTGAAGTAAATGGTTCATCTCCGGTGTGGTAGAACATCACTGGCTCATCTTTGTTGGTGAAACATTCAAGAGAGCTGGTTGACCACTTGGTGGAGGTTTTGTGGAAGAAATGCAACCATCTGATAAGAGGTTGGACTTGATGAATCTGAAGATCACTTTCAACCTCTGGGTGTAATGATTTATTATCTGCACAGTATATTTACGCCTGGTTCATGAAAAACTAGAGCCTGTTACTCAAAGTGTGGTCTGGGGATCAGCAGTATTAGTATCACTTGGGAGTATGTTAGAAACCAGATTCTTAGGCCCCATCTTGGTCTACTGAGCCAGAACCTTTTGGGGGGTGGTGGAGCTCAGGAACCCCTTTTTAACAAGCTTACTAAGATTCTGATGGCCAGTAATCATTGAGTAATCACTCTAGTTCAGTGATCCTCAAGCATTACTGTGCATCAGCAAAATTATCTAGGGATGCTTGTTGAAATGCAGATGCCTCAGCATTGCCCTCAGAGATTTCCTGCTTGTTAGATCCCGGGGTGGCCTTGGAATCTGCATTTTAACAAGTGCCCCCAAGTGATTCAGATCCATGCAGTAGAGTGCCATGCTTTGCGAAACACTGCCTTCAAAGTCTGTCTTTAATCCTGAGTTTTATTAGAGCTTCAAGAGTTAGAGAGCATGTGGTCCCTACAGCCTCTGCTTGGTCCCACTTGTTCCTTTGCCTGCGGTCCTGGCTACTGGGATGACCGCCAACCCCTACGGTGGGGAAGGAGGTGGGAAAAGATTAATGTGTGCTTTGAGTTTTGCTAGTTTCCTGGATGACACAGGTAGCTAAAGAAGCAGGTACTTTGGGCCTAATTTGTTGTACTGACAGCTGCATTTTGACCAAAAGAGTCATCTTCTATAGAGCAGTGGTTTTCAAATGTCACCCTGCACAGAATCACCTGGAGGAGTCATTGAAACAAGGTTCCCAGAACTGAAGCCCCGAGTTTCTGGTTCAGTGCGGAGGGCCAGACAATTTACATTTCTGACACGTTTCCAAGTAATGGTGATGTTGCTCGTCCAGGGACCACACTTTGTGAACCACTGATCTAGAAGGCCATCACCTTGTCATTATGTAGATTGCAAGTACCTGGCCAAGGGCAGGAATTTGCGACTTCAAGAGTGGCCATGTACCAGCATCACTGGCTTCACCTTGGAGTATGTTAGAAATAAAGACTCTTAGGCCCATGTCAGACCTGCTGAATTAGAAGCTTCATTTTTTCTTTTTTCCCCTAAGTTTTACTGAGATATAATTGACATATATCACTATATAAGTTTAAGATATACGGCATACAGTTTGGTTTACATATATTCTGAAATGATTGCTGTTATAAATTTAGTTGGCATCTGTCATTTCATAGAGATACAATAAAAAGAGAAAGCAAAAAAAAATTGTTTTTCCTTGTGATGAGAACTCTTGGGATTTACCCTCTTAACAAATTTCACATGTATTACACTATATATTAACTCCCTACTACTTATTTACCTTGTAACTGGAAGTTTGTACTTTTTGACCACCTTTTCCCCAATTCTCTTCCCCCCCACCTGCCTCTGCTAACCACAAAGCTGACCCCTTTTTCTATGAGTTTGGTTTTTAAAATTTTTTTAGATTCCACATATAAATGAGATCATATAGTATTTGTCTTTCTCTGTCTGGCTTATATTATCTAGCATAATGTCCTCAAGGTTTATCCATGTTGTCGTAGACAGCAGGATTTTTATCATTTTTATGGCTAAATAATGTTCCATTATAATATCTAT
Organism: Potos flavus; assembly: GCA_028534135.1. Taxonomy (NCBI): domain Eukaryota; kingdom Metazoa; phylum Chordata; class Mammalia; order Carnivora; family Procyonidae; genus Potos; species Potos flavus. The sequence goes on along the minus strand of CM052898.1, from coordinate 77,195,596 downwards.
CTCTATCTATCTATACCACAACTTCTTTATTCACCCATTTGTTGATGGGCATTTAGGTTGTTTCTGTATCCTGGCTATTGTAAATGATGCTGCAATGAACACAGGGGTGCAGATATCTTTATGAATTAGTGTTTTCATTTCCTTTGACTATTAGAACCTGCATTTTAACAAGATCCCCAAATGGTACATTTGTACTAGGAAGCTTGAGAAACACTGCTCTAGGAAATCTGATGGCTAGTCAAGAGACTCCCAGAAGGAGAATCCAGATCCCACGGTCTGAAAGAATCTTATAGTCTTACTGGAAAAGCCGAACAAGGGAACGGGAGTCTCCACACAGCCACAGGTATTAAGAAGTAGCCCTGAGTTTTTATTACTGTTCCCTCATTTAAGGAGCTGAAAACTGGGTAGGAGTGAGGTATAGTGGGAGAAGCTCTGACCCAGGAGCCCAAAGATGGCTGACCTCAAACAGCCTCTGTGGGATTTCTCCTCTACGAAACATTGTGGTTGAATTAGGGAAGTGATTCTCAGACTTGGCGCACATTAGAGTCAACTGATCAGCTGAGGAGATTCTAAAAATCCCAATGTCCAGGCCATACCCTGGATGAATTAAATAAAAACCTCTGTCTGGGAGGCAGACAGACTCTGATATTTTTTAAAGCTCTCCAAATAATTTCAGTATTTAACCAAGACTGAGACCCATTGGTTTAAATGCTTAGTTAAATGTTTAGTTAAATGTTTAGAGGTATTCCACTCTAAGCATTCTATGACATTTTCTTAATGTATTTAAACAGGGCTTTGGTCGGGATAGAAGCAACACATGTGGCCTCTGGCTCCAAACAGAAGAGCCATCCGCTCTTGCAAGAGAAGGGGGGGGCTCTGGAGCAGGGACTACAGATGCCTTTGTCCCCCACCCAACCCCCCTTCACCTTCTCCTTTGGGGCTCTTTAGGAAGTAGGGCTCCCTATGTTTAAGACCACTTATAAGAAGGCTCAATCCCCGTATATCCAGCTGATAAAAAAATCAAATTTGGCATCAGCACTTCCAGAGGAATCCTGTCTTCCCAACCCTGCTGATTCAGTTTATCGATTACAAGATTATTTTCTGCTTCCCTGGAGGGAGGCTGAGAAACTCAGGGGCTGGCTTCCAAGGATCTCTTGGCTCTCTTCAGCGTCTTTAAGCTCATGTGTTTGTTGCCACGCATGGCTCTTATGCTTTAATAAACCCAAACAGGGCAAAAAAAGATGAAAACAGGCAATTTTATACAATTTTAATACAGTCACTAGGGGTGACTTGGTCATGATCAGAAATTATCGAAGTTAACCATTGGTGCCTCGCCTTTCATGATCAAAACGCATTTTAGACTTTTTAGTTCCGAGGTAATTTTGCAAAATACTCTCCCAGATCTGAGTAACTGAAGTGGTTATATGATTTCAATGTATTACAAACTCCACATAGCTCCCCTTAAGACTCATCAGCAACCTTTAGCTGAAAATCCAACCAACCTGAGTGAGTTGGCCAAATCCTTGGGGCCATGAAGATTCCTTAATGGGGTCATTAGGGAAGGTTTCAATGGGACTTCGGTCTCCATGCCTAAATACCTGAAAAGAGATCGAGACAGTAACGTTACAAATTTCACTTAGGTGTTTTGGCTCAGCTCATCCTAGTAGATTTTCTTCCAAACCACTGGTTCTCAACATTGGGATGTGGCCAGGGCATCAGGATTTTACACTTGATCTTAGCTAAAAGGCCGAGAAGTGATTCAGGGCATCAGGATTTTAAAGACCTCCTCATGTAAGGGGTGCCTGGGTGGCTCAGTCAGTTAAGCATCTGCCTTCGACTCAGGTCATGAACTCAGGGTCCTTGGATCAAGTTCCGAGTTGGGCTTCCTGCTCAGCGGGGAGTCTGCTTCTCCCTGTCCTCCCTGTTTGTTCTCTCTCGCTCTCTCAAATAAATAAATAAATCTTAAAAAAAAAAAAAAAGAAGACCTCCCCGTGTAAATCTTGGGTTAAGAACTGCTGTTTTCTGTTTTTTTTCTTTTTTAAGATTTTTATTTATTTATTTGACAGAGAGGAGAGAGATCACAAGTAGACAGAGAGGAGAGAGATCACAAGTAGGCAGAGAGGCAGGCAGAGAGAGGGGAAAGCAGGCTCCCTGCTGAGCAGAGAGCCCAGATGTGGGGCTTGATCCCAGGACCCTGAGATCATGACCTGAGCTGAAGGCAGAGGCTTTAACCCACCGAGCCAGCCAGGCGCCCCAAGAACTGCTGTTTTAAGCTAACACTTTCCTTTAAGTTTTTTTTTTTTTAAAGATTTTATTTATTTATTTGAGAGAGAGTGCAAGCACAAGCAGAGTGAAGGGCAGAGGGAGAAGGGGACTCGATCCTGGGATCATGAACTGAGCTGAAGGCAGACGCCTAACTGACTGAGCCACCCAGGCGTCGCTCCTCAAGGTTTTTTGAATGCTTGCTATGTCTTAGAAACTGTGCTAAGTGCTTCTCATAATTTAATCCATTCATCAGTTCTACAAAGCATTTATGATTATTATCTTCCTTTCACAAACAAGGAAATCAGCCCTAGTTAAGTGACCTCCCCAAGGTCACACAGCGTGTAAGTGACACAGAAGAAATCCAAACACAGACTGTGTGCCTCCAATGCCAGCATTCTTAACCCGTGTAAGAGGCTCAATTCTCTGGTAAAACACATTCTCGGCATCCCAGTGGGTGATCTGGGATCTGGGGCTTCTTTATAAACTCTGGTCTTTTCCTCTGAGATCGGAAGCTCTGTTTGTTGCAGGGGAAGGGGCGGTGTTGCACTACAGGAAAACTTTGATGTAAGCAACAATCCCAAATACTACTTAAAAAATAAAACTGAGATCATGCATCTAAATGACAGTATAGCCTGGGGAGAAAAATAAGCGTGGTCCCCTTAGAGGAGTGTTATTTAAACAGCAGACCTCTAGAACATAATCACAGGCTTGAACAAGCTTTCTTACTCTGTCCTTACAAGCCAGGAATAATTGTTCTCCCCTATATTGCAGTAGGTTTCAAGGGGTTTTGAAATAGTGGCTCAAACATGCTGCGAGCTCTTCCGAAGGGGTGTCCCCTAGAGACAATTAATAAACTATCCCCTCGGAGTGCCTGAGTGGCTCAGTCGCTGGGCATCTGCCCTTGGCTCAGGTCCTGGGATTGAGCCCCGAGTCAGGTTCCCTGCTTGGTGGGAAGCCTGCTTCTCCCTCTCCCACTCCCCCTGCTTGTATTCCCTTTCTCGCTGTCTTTGTCTCTCTGTGTCAAATAGATAAATGAAATCGTAAAAAAATAATAAAATGAAATAAAATAAAATAAAATAAAATAAAATAAAATAAAATAAAATAAATCCCCTCCCCCGGATGCCAGAGATCAGTATGTGTGCGTGTGTCGGTGTGGATATCTGTGAGCGCCCTCAAGTGCACACGTGCCATTCTTGAGCTCCTGGAGTTCTAGCCTGAGCCCTGGGACTGTGCCTCGGTGCTCTTTTAAGCCTGCGGTAAGGCAAACTTCTTAAAGGCTGCTCTGCCAAATTTGTAACTGCTGTTCTCAGTCCAGCAATCATACTCTATGAAATCCTTCAGAAACCTCAACATGGAGGGTCAGCCCTAGGACTATTTCTCAGTCCCAGTGGTAACTGCAACAGGAAGACATCCAGGATAACAGCCCCTTATGTGTGTGTAACCCTCCAGGGTTTTGTGCGGTCTTTTCACTGCTCTCTCTTTCAATTCTCACAACTCCCGTGAGGCCAGGCTGGCCCTATTGCTGTCCTGAACAAAAAAGGAAACTGAGGTTCAAAGAGATGGAACGAGCCATCCAGATCTCCTGGTTTTCATGAATGCTACCCACTGTTTTCTCCCCCACATCACGTTCACTTCATCCTTTTAGATTGCAGGTGACTTTTTTAAAAAAAGAACCATGGTTTGGTTCCCCCATGAATGATGCTTCTCTAATGAGTCTGCTGAGTGGGTTTGACGTATTACATCATCCTACTTGATCTGGCCCTGCCCACCTCGATGCTACCACCTCACGCCTTTGCTAAACACGCTTAGCCACAGAGCCCCTGCTCTTCCATCCAATACATTGTTCCAGTCTCAGGGTGGTGAAATTCTACCTGCCTGGAATGTCCTCCTTCTACTTCTAATCCTGATGGTCACTAAATTCAGGTCCCTCCTGAAAAGGCACCCAAGACAGGTCTCCCTTGACCTCCCATACTCACCATACTTGTTATTCTCTCCCTAAAAAGTTAAAAATAATGATTCTCTAAGGGTTTTCTATGGGACACTCTGGTGGATTCTGTGGTCAAATCTTAGGAAATACAGTTTACTACTAGATCCTTTCCTTTAAAGCCACAGCACATATTAAAATATTATTATTATTATTTTTAAAGATTTTATTTATTTGAGAGAGAGCAAGAGAGTGAGAGAGAGAGAGCATGGTAAAGAGGGGCAGAGGCAGAGGGAGAAGCAGATTCCCCACTGAGCAGAGAGCCCAATACGGGACTTGATCCCAGGACTCTGGGATCATGACCTGAGCCAAAGGCAGACGCTTAACTGACTGAGCCACCCAGGCGCCCACACATATTAAAATATTAGAAACTGAGAAGTCCTGCCCTTTAGAGACCTGAAATACAGTGTAACCCTTGTTCTGTTCCCAAAACTGATTTGACTATTGAAACCCATTTTTTTTTTTAACCAAGCAACTCCTGTTAACAACTCATCACACTAGCATTCCATGGGACACACGTTGATAAACCTGTTTCAAAAGATTGTGTGATAACTCTGTTCATGAGACAGAACAAGAACCAAAGACAGTTTCCTGCTCTTTCTGCCAAGAACAGCTTTTCAGAAGCGAGAAAGATTTATTTTTCTTGGATCGAGGAGAAACAGCGAGGACACTACCTACTGATTATGAGTTGTCTGAGCACCTAACCTCCATGGGGAGTTCTCAGCTCCATGTGCTGGCTTAAATGCACACAGCAGGAATGGAATATGCACAGGGATTAGGGGCAGAGCCTGGATCATACAGCCTGGATTCAAATCCCAACTACACCACGGTTACCATGTAACTATGGACAAGTTGCTTAGCTTCTTCGCGTCTCAATTTCTTTATCTATAAAATAGAGATAGTAAGGTTTTTATAAAACTTTATAGAACAGTTGCCAGATAGAGCAAACCAAACTACAGGATGCCCAAATATTGCCCGAAATATACTTTATGCTATAAAATTATTTGCTGTTTATCTGAAATTCAAATTTAACTGCGTATCCTGTGTTTTCCTAGGAACCCTACTTTACAGGGTTGTTGGAAGGATAATGTGACATATTCCATATCAAACTCATAAAACAGTGCCTGGCATATAATAAACATTGAGTAATGATTGGTTACTGTTACAAATGTCACCACTTTAATTAGAGGCACCTTTCTTTTATTCTGGTTCTAATAATTTTCTAAGGATTTGCTGGGTATATAATTTAACCATTTATAGTCAAATATTTTCCATAATCAATAAAAAGAAGAAAGTAGTATCTCATTGCTTAAGTCCTTAGATAGATACTGTTTTGTAAGGGCCAAGAAAGTTGTATTAAGTTGCCCTCCATCTACCATTAATGGAAGAAAGCCTTGGTAGGAAAAATCATTAACATTAACCTTGTGTGATAAATGTTAATCTTTTTAGCTCCAAGAGAGCTATCTTTGTAAGGTTTACTTTTCTTTTTAAGATTTTATTTATTTATTTGTCAGAGAGAGAGAGCACAAGCAAGGGGAGCAGCAGGCAGAGAGAGAAGCAGACTCCCCATTGAGTAGGGAGCCCAAAGTGGGACTCAATCCCAGGACCCTGAGATCATGACCTGAGGTGAATTCAGGCAGACACTTAACTGATTGAGCCACCCAGGTGGCCCTGTCAGGTTTTTCTTAGGGTAAAATTAACTCGTAGTCCTTGAACACCTGTTAACTGAGAGGGAAGGGGGGGAAGGAAGCCCTCAACAGTTTGGTAGTCAAGGGGAGTGAGCCTGAGCTGGAGTAAAACAGAGAGAGAATTGACCACATGTGGTTAACTGCAAGTTCACTGTAATACCTCACACAGGATTACCTTGCCACAGGCTGACAGTGTTGACAGTGCAATTTCTGGGGCGTCCCCACACTTGCTTAATGCACGTGTTAGAAGGAACCCATGAATATAAATAAAAGTCCAACTTGAGTGGATTTCTCTACAGAGGGTACATGATATGACACACTTTTCTTTTTTTTCAGCACCGAAGTCTTGACAGCTGGGAAATCACTTGTAAATAAATTGATGATATGGTTCTCTGATTCTCTCTCATTTGTTGACTCATGACCTAGTAAAAATTTCCTGCACTAAAATCATAATTTGCATAATCATAGGGTTATGAAATTTGTTTCTGTAGAAGGGAAAGAAAGGAGTTCTGAATACACTAAGCTGAGGAAACAGGAACTTTATGTTTGATTTTTTTAGGTAAAAGATGACCTCCCTGAAAATTATAGAAATAAATTTTGAGTATTCTCACAGTAAGAAAATTTACTTATTGGGGCACCTGGGTGGCTCAGTGGGTTAAAGCCTCTGCCTCCGGCTCAGGTCATGATCTCAGGGTGCTGGAATGGGGCCCTGCATCGGGCTCTCTGCTCAGCAGGGAGCCTGCTTCCCTCTCTCTCTGCCTGCCTCTCTGCCTACTTGTGATCTCTCTCTCTGTCAAATAAATAAATAAAATCTTTAAAAAAATGGAAAGAAAATTTACTTATTTACTAGCATATTTTCCCTCTATCAAATAAAAAAAGGCGAGGAAAAGAAAGAGATTTGAGAGCGGGTGTGAAAGACAAAGAGAGGGGCGGGAGGCGGGGAGACAGTGAGTGAAACAGGTCAAGAGAAGTAGAGATACAGAGAAAATCACAGACAGAGAAACCCAGAGACACACAGGGATTAACCCCAGGACTCCTAGGTAAAGTGATAAATCCCCTTCACTTCGCAAACCCCCTTCCTATCTATTTTGAAGACAACGTCCACAGTGTATTTTCTTTCCTTCACCTCACGCATCAGCTACCCATGTTTTCTCACAACTTGTCGCGCGTACCCATACCTGGGGTGAAGAAAAACATTATTTTAATGATCAACCAAATCTACATATCAGGAAGTCTTCCTCGAAATTCTTGAATTTGGTTTCACTTTTATGCTTCCAAGACTGTTGACAAATAGAGTTTCCAATTTCCTGATAAAGAAAAGGGGGAGGGGCTACCTCATGCAGAAGATGGCTGGTTTTTGGTTTGCAAGCAAATAATCATTCCACTGAATGAAGCCTGGTTAGCTCCTGGGGCTAACGTGCTCAGCTGGGGCTTCCCCCATAGCAACTGTGGCTGTCGGAAGGAACCACACACTCAGGGCAGCTGTGAAGTAAGTGAATAAATAAAAAATAGCTGCAAAGGCACAGATAATCAAAGCACTTTTTGTCAGGACACGTTAAGTATTCGTTAGGAGGAGCTTGCGAAACTTGATTATGCAATTTCTGGTCTCTGAGAGACAACAGTAGGGGGTAAAGTGAAACCTGACACCTGGGTATCAGTCCCTGCTGGTAACAGTTTCAAGGGGAAAACAGGGAGAAAAGTCTACTCACCAACGTCACAAACTTCAGCTCCTTGGCGACCGCACCTTGGTCTACCCAGGAGAGCAGGAGCCAGAAGCTAAGGCACAGGCTTGCTGTCCTGGCCACGGGGAGTAGGGCAGCCCTCATGCTGGGGAGTGCTGTCTCGGGCAGGAGTTCCGACGTGCTGTTTCCAGAGCAAAAGCCATTCGAGGGGAAGCTATTTAACAAAGGGATTGGAAGGGAAGGAGTCACTGGGCGGGGCCAGACTCAGTAAGTAAGATCACCAGGTAGTTTGGGGCGGGGTTTGCCAAGTGTCTGGTTGGATAATTTGGGGGCTAGGTGTGAGAGATCACAGGCTTCTGGATTTAAGGTAGAACACTGAGGCCCAGAGAGGGGAAAGCTGTTGCTCAAGGTCAGGGAGCATGTTAGGACCTTTTTTTTTTTCTTTAAGTTTACCATTCTCTTTTCTTTAGATAAAGTGTAATACAGTGTTTCCTTTGTGGCTGCCGCTTGGGAAAGGGATCTGCCTCGACTTTGGAAAGCTTGGGCCAGTGATTTCTAACTGGGAATTTGGGAATTCAGAAATATAGGCACAGAAATATGGAAGGGACTGCAAGTACTGGCGTATTTTGGGTCTATCCCCCAGGCCGAACATGGCTCCCTTTTGTAAAACTCTCATGTAGCCTAGAGAGGTGTTTTTATTTTAATTTATTTTAATTTTTTTTTGAGAGGTGTTTTTAAATTGAGGAAAAGTAAGAGAAATTTTATTTTGAAAATTTTTAGTGACACCTCCAGATATTTGGGGTTCATCTGTGGCATCTCAAAATTGGGATTAGAAGTACCTTTCCTAACCTGACATAATTGAAAAACAATGACAACAACAACAAACTGACCTATAACTCTATGTTGTCAGTCACCATCTTGGGCCCTGAGCCCTACGTTCTGCATTCTGGGTGAGTCACAGCCTTGCCTCTCCAGCCCTGATCTCATCAGGGACGCTATAAAAGAGGATAATCCGGACCGAGGGAATTTAGGTTTCTATTTTTTCCCCAACTTGTCAGCCCCATTGTAGGCTGAACCGTCATGATGCTCCCATCCCATCGGCAGAGGGAGAACGATGGTTGGTCCCACAAGCTAGTCTCTGGTACATTGCACATACCTGTGGCAAGAGGGTTCTGTGGTCGTGGGATCATAGAATGCCCTAGAGTGTGGTGTGTGGGGGAGTCGGTGCTTCTTTTTGTATGGGAAAGCATGTGTGAAGAATGAATGAATGTGTGGTAGGGTTAGACATTTCAGGGGACTTGGGACCCTGTGTTTGCTATCTCACATTCTTCACCTGCCGTCCTCATTGTCATTTTCAGTGGGTCACATTTTGAGGAGATATGTTCAGGGAAAAGGGGATGGAGATTGAGAGGTGGTCCAGGGCAGATTTGAAATTGCCACACTGATGATCCCTGCCGTATGCACCAGGCAACCTGACCAAGGAAACTCCAACACCCGTTTACCTTTCACTTGGTTTTGACCCACATGCCTTAAATTGTGCCAGATACATCATTCTGTTCAATGTTTTTTCAAGGATCAGGTTAGCTCCTTGTTCTCCTGTCTTCTTCCTTAACCTCTGGCTTGATGCCTGGCTATAGGCTTAGTGCTTCCTGGTAATGGCTCTGGTTCTCTAACCCACCTATGCCATGTTGTGCTAGGTTGGATAAAACCCTCTTCTGATCCAGGTCCTACTTTCTCTGCATCACCTCCTCTGGGCTCCTTTTAGCCCTCCAAGTAGCAACGATAAATAGTGGCAGGAGCTGCAGCAAACAACTCTTAGAGAGAGAAACAGAAAAAGCTGATTAAATTGAATACATCTCAACTTAAACTGATTCAGGTTGGAATAAGTGGATGGTTTATACTTATATTCTCTACCCTAGTCACCACCCTAACTCCTACTTTGATTATCAAATTATAAGGGGAGGGGAAGATCATAAATATAGATCTGAATACCGTGAATTTGAGTCTGAAAGAAACTCACCTCAGATAAAATTCATTTAAAAATCGTCTTTGGTCTCTTGAACCTTGAATTCATAAGGCCTTTGTGAAGACCTAAAGAGTCATCTGGAATTAAACATACAGATATGGTAGCTTTAAAGATGAGACTTCAGAGCGCCTGGATGGCTCAGTTGGTTAAGCGTCTGCCTTCAGCTCAGGTCATAATCCCAGGGTCCTGGGATCGAATCCTCCTTGCTCGGCGGAGAATCTGCTTCTCCCTCTCCTGCTCCCCCTGCTTGTGCTCTCTCTCAAAAATAAATAAATAAAATCTTGGGATAAAAAGGTGAGACTTAAAAAAATATTGGGATGTCTTTATTGATATCCCAGTAAAGACTGCCAATAACTTTTGTGTCGATGATTAGCAAAACTTACTGTCTGAATCACTTTTGTTTCTTCGTATAGCTCTATGTAACTAACACAACACAATGTTAGGAAGTCCTGTAAGTGAGCAGGTTGGGTTCATTGGAAAGCCAACGCCCAGATGGAGATTTGCATGCAGGAAATTTATTTAGGAATATTCTCAGGATCAACAACAGAAGGGGGAAGAGAAATAAACAGGGTTGGGCAGAGGGAGAAGACCTCAGGAGTGCAGAAGCTGGTATAGCCTTTTGGAGTTGTCCTGAACTGGGGAGAGGGAGCTGGGCATTTGTTTGTTTGTTTTTACCCCTGCCTCAGCCAGTCATTGGATGCAGGCTGCTCCCAGCAGGGAGTGTGACCATGGATAAAGTGGCTTTCTTCTGCCATAGCAATTCTCAAAGGAATTGACAGCTGAGTAATGTCAAAGAACAAAGTCCCAAGAGCTGGAGGGTTTTAATCCTTCAGCTCATGAAGGGAGATTTGGGTGGTATAACACAGAATCCATGACCATGAACAATTATTCATAGGAAAAGAATTCATGATTCTGGGTAGATCAAAGGCTGTAAAAACACTAAGCGTGCCTCTGATAGCAAGAGTCTGGGTTGGAGGTAAGATCCATCAATAGATAAATTGGTTGCTCACCAAGGACGAAGGCTGTGTTTAAACTTCCTGACTTGTTACACCTTCACAATTGTATTATTTGACTCTTGGTGACAGGTGGCTATTGGACACGAAATAGTAACGATTGATCAACAGTCACTGTCAGGGCAAACTGTTGCACCAGCACTTGGTTACAGTGTTAGCTACTCTGAGGCAAAGTTTAATCTAAGAGGGGCTTAGAAGAAAAGTTTTTCTCTCCTCTACTGATCATTTTGGGTGTTAAGTCTATTTGCCCTTGGTATGTCTATTTTATTTTGACTATTTAGGTAAACATCCGATGTCAATGTCATTGGTGGTATGGGGGCGGGGGAGGGGTGTAGGAGCAGTGCCAGCGCCCTGCCAAACTTGATGGGAGCCTGAGGCAAAATGAAAATCAGTAATGCCGATCCTGTCTTTATTTTAAACTTTGACATCTTTTTATTTATTTTTATTTATTTTTAAAGATTGTATTTATTTATTTGTCAGAGAGAAAGAGAGAATGAGCACAAGCAGGGGGGAGCTGCAGGCAGAGGGACAAGCAGGTTCCCTGCTGAGCAGGGAGCCCGATGCAGGGCTTGATGTCAGGACCCTGGGATCATGACCTGAGCAGAAGGCAGACACTTAACCAACTGAGCCACCCAGGCGTCCCTTAACATCTTTTTAAATGATAGATTGTTTTACATTAATTTTTGTTTTTCAGAATACTGTGTTAAAATATTATTGATCATTATTAGGAAGTTTCTGTCATCCCCTTATGTTATGAGCCAGAGGTTGATGCTTCGCTCTCCTCACCCTAGTTCCCAGACACGGCTCTATGAATTGGAACATGGGAGAGAACAACTTCGTTTTTCTTTTGAGATGAAATAATCCGACTTCCTCTCGTTCTGTCTCCAAGGCATTGAAGGCTAGGGCAGGATAAGGACATGAAGAACTGAAAGGAACAGAGGACTTTTATCTGTTAGGCTGAACAAAGGTGACCTTCAGCTGCTCCTCAGACTGTATTTATCTGCAGAGGGCTGGCCTTCCTCCTACTCTTTCGCCCCTATGATAATGCTGCTTTCCTCACATTCAGAACTAACTCATCTGAGACAAGAGGCGACAGTGACTCATAACTGAGGAGGAGCTCTGAAGAACAGGGATGGGGTCTGAGACTGAACGAGTCTCAGTCGTTCGGGCACTGACAGGAGAGTCTGTTGTGTCGTCATCCACCTTGCGAGTCATTCCAAGGCTCTGGTCACCAGGATAACAAGGCAAATATTGTGCTACCACTGTTTCAGCTCCCACACAGCCATCCAGACGGACCACTGTATTGGTTCTACTGTATTTAATATGGAAGGGAAAGAACTCACCACTTATAAAAATATTATCCTGTCTCATTTCCTGTAATGTGTGTTGAAGAAAGGTGCACATTTTGATGGTGCATTTGTTCTGGGTGATGTGATTGTGAGTGGTTTTACTTTCTTCCTTCTGCTCTTCTCTACTTTGCAAATTTCTCACAAGGAACAGATATTTTTATTAAAATCAGAAAAGGAATTTTAAAACGTCTAACATGAACTGTATGGTCTTTCTCACTTGATTACCAGTTTCCCTCAGCATTATAGAAGGTGTGTCTGAAAGGTCACTGAGTGTATAACACAGTTCACCTGACTATTCCTATTATAGGGCCAATTCCTAAGTTGGCAAAGAGAGAAAAACTTCTTTCTCTTGTCCCAACTTCTGTCCTGTCCCCCTCCTCTTATCTTTTGATGTATCCTGTATTAAACAGATCCCACAACTTCCTGTAGTATCACGAAAATCCCAAGATAATGCAATATGCATTTAGAAAGTCCTCAGTTTGTCCTTAAGAAGTCCCTGAATCACACCATGTCAGTGGCCCATTCAAAATCCTCCACTGGCTTCCCACCACACTTAGAATAAAATCCCAAATCCCTCCATGACATGCAAGAAGCCTGCTACCTCTTCGATTTACCTCTTCTCCCTCTTCCCTTGCTCACTCCCTTCTGGCCACATCAACCCCATCGATCGCTCAGCAAGCCATGAAAGTTGCCACTCCACAAAACTTGCATTTTACAGCACCCTCTCTCTGGTACACTCGTCCCTCAGGTGAGCCGATGCTCTCACTTTGCTTCTTTACACAGGCCTTCCCTGACCTCCCTGGTTAATCTAGCAGCTTCCTGGCAGCCTCTGTCACACTACCCTGTTTTATTTCTGCTATGGCCCTTTTCATACCTGACACTATGCTACATATTTATTTATTTTTTCATTTATTGTCTGTCTCCTTCATTAGAATGTAAACTCCATGAGAGTAGAGGAGTTTACCGCTGGGTCCTCGTTGGATAGAACAGACCTGGAACATAGTAGGGGTTTATTTATTTATTTTTTTTAAAAGATTTTATTTATTTATTTGACCGAGAGTGACACAGTGAGAGAGGGAACACAAGCAGGGAGAGTGGGAGAGGGAGAAGCAGGCTTCCTGCGGAGCAGGGAGCCTGATGTGGGGCTCGATCCCAGAACCCTGAGGTCATGACTTGAGCCAAAGGCAGACGCTTAACGACTGAACCACCCAGGCGCCCCACATAGTAGGGGTTTAGTGAATATTTGTTGAACGAATGAATGAATCCTTACTGTAAGATCAGTTCCTTTATTTAAAAAAAAAATCTCCCAATACGTCTCAAAACTTTTTTATAATATCTCTATACTGGTTTTCTGTTTATTCCACTATCAGAAAGATTTTTCTTTGAATAAATAAAGTGCTGTCAGTCAATCTTTATCTCTTGATACTGAGACTTTCAAAGCTTTGTGATTTTCTAAGTCCTCTTTCCCAGTATTTGCTGACTTGAGGATCTCTGCTAAGTTCTGTCAAGTGGGACGTATTTTGGGGGAAACAATCAAGTGAAGGAGACATATTTTTGAATTCCATATTTGATGTGAAAAATTAATATAACTTCATTTCATGTGATAATGTTTGTGTTTTATTTTAATAAAAATAATATTTAAAATTATTTATCACCTCAAAAAGTTAAAAATTGAACTAACCTATAATCCAGGAATTGCACTACTGGGTATTTATGCAAAAAATACAAACACACTAATTCAAAGGGATATAGGCACCCCTATGTCTATTATAGCATACTTACAATAGCCAAACTATGGAGGCAACCCAAGTGCCCATCAATAGATGAATAGATAAAGATGTGATATATATACACAATGAAATATTATTCAGCCATAAAAAGAATGGAATCTTGCCATTTGCAATGACATGGATGGAGCTAGAGAGTACAATGCTAAGCGACATACATCAGTCAGAGAAAGACAAATACCATATGATTTCACTCATATGTGGAATTTAAGAAACAAAACAAATGAGCAAAGGGGGAAAAAAAAAGAGAGAGACACACACACACCAAGAAACAGACTCTGAACTACAGAGAACAAACTGATGGTTACCAGAGGGGAGGCAGGTGGGAGGATGGGTAAAGAAAAGAAAAAATAAATAAATTACTTATCATAGGGCACACACTCTATGATGATTTTACCCTCTCCAGTCCTGTCATACACACACACACACACACACACACACACCTGAATCCATGCCCCAGGATGAATATACCTCCCGTTGGAATTGTGGCATTAATCATCTTTAAAGGGGTATTAATGCAAGAAAATGTGAGGACCCTTTGTAATGCTTGATGGGGAAGCTTTGTGGCAGGCAGTAAAATGGCCCCCGTTATATCATAGTGAGGTTGAGAGTAGGCTTCCTAAAACATTCTAAATACACCCACTTTACCCCATTTCATCCTTCTTCACTTCTCAAAAAATTTATTAGGCTATATTGGTTAAAATAAAATTGAGTAACCTGGAGTTCACACTCTTTACTTCACACTAGTCGTTAGAAATAACGTTGAATATAGAAGTATTACTCGTAACATGAGAAAAAGTCAATACAATTATAATTTTGGATATCATGTAGATATATGAAACAAAAATATTTTCATAGTCCCAATTTTGGATGACACAGTAAATTCTTAAAGGAAATTACTGCAGTAATGTATAAATATTAGTGGATTGGACCAGATTATAAGGCTACATGTTTGTTTCAATCAGAAGAATCTTATAATTCAAAGTGAAGCCACAAGAGTCTCCATTCACGCACCTCTTCTTTTTGCTGTCAAAAACCCTAACAGAGGAAGAGGGTCCTTGTACCTGAAGGATTTTAAAGTTAGTGCTGCTACTAGCATTATGGAAAAATAGCGTAAAGAGTCGCAAAATACATCCTAACATATCAGTTGCTCAAAAATACAAATTATCAGTACGAAAAAGTACCTTAGCTTAGAGAAGTCCTATCAAAAATATATTTTATTGATGTGTTTAATACCATGTATGGCTTTACAAAGTTCCATCTTTTAATCCACAAAACAATGATTCACATCAAATGGTTGCGAATTCCACCTCTTCTCAAAGATCCCACTAGGACATAGCTGCTATGCTCCATTCTAAATCATCCCTTCTGTCAAACCCACAGTACCCAATACAGGACAGAGTATTTTTTTGTTTTTTTTTTCCTGAATCAGTTTGTTCAGGTGAAGATTTATCATAAGGCAGTGGTCCTCAAAATGTGGGCTGGGGACTCTGAGACCCTTCCGATCCTTCCTGCGATCCTTCCAGAAGATTTCTGAGATCTATTCTGAGGATCCATGGAGTCAAACTTATTTTTATAACAATGCTAAAATATTATTTTCTTTTTCATTGTCTCTCATGGGTACTCATTGGAATTTTCCAAAGTCTACGTGCCATGTAATGACATCATTGCTCTGAAGGCAAGTTGAATGCATGCTTGTGTATTCTTGTGTTTTAAAATGTCCTCAGCTTTAATTTTGAATAGAGTTAATATCAAAAGATACAAACCACACAAACGAAAGCTCTTAAGCACCTTCAATTATTTTTAAGAGCATAAAAGGGTCCCGAGGCAAAATGTTTGAGAATTGTTGCTACTGGCAGGTTAATGATCAAAGCATCTGTTGAGTATCTGTTATGAACAGGCCCTGGGAAGACCAAGTTTGGGCAAACACAACCCCACCCTCAGGGAGCATACTATCTTGTGGGGGAGGACAAACAATTGTAATGTGATGAAGCCAGTGAAACATGCACAGAATGTCAAGGTTGCTAAGAAGAGGAACATCGACTTAAGCAATTATTAACCTAGTATTTAGGTCAGTAGAAAAGATATGAAGGAATCAGAGAACACGATGCATTCTGGGGAACTGCAAGTAGCTGGACTGGGATATCTTAAGGATATAAACATCTTTTTAAAACTTATCTTATGTCTTTAGTTACTTTAGTTTATTTGGTGATTATTGCTGGATTATATTCGAAGTGATCCATTGAACGGTATGTTGTAAATGTTTAGCGACTGGATCTGAAAAAAAATCTGATTTGTAGCATTTGCCAATTTCCATGGTGTAAATATTCCCACCAAGGCCCATTTCAAGCTACCAACATGCTGCCACTGAATATGCAGCTGGAAAGAGCCAAGCACACCAGTGCATAGTATTCCCATCATAGTTAGTACACTTACCATGAATATAAATAACTTCAAGAGAATAGATAATAATACAGTGTAGTAAAATAATTTGGAAGTGATGAGTTTTAAGTATTTATGAACTTTGTTTTTAACATAACTTACTTAATTTTAAGTTTATATAGCTTTAATTTTTACTTATGGCTGGGCTTAGCAACCAGCTTACAGAATTCCTGGAAGGTCCACACTTGGCTCTCACCAGCCAGTAGAAGCTGGCTTTGGCATACCCCGGGGTCTGCCATTGCATTAGTACTAAGTTGTTAAGTATGGTGTCACTACAGTTTCCTCATTTTGGAGGGGGAGGAATATGGGACAGGCTGACTGAGAGACAGGTGGGAGATTGTAAAACTGCAGGTATGGGTGTAGTAATGGGGAAGCGTGGGTGGGCCAGGGAAATTGTGCAAGAGCTCAAACAGAAGAGAAAAGAATGGTAATTATAAAGTCAAGGTCAGAGAGTGAACACTAGATGTTGGACATAGAAGTGCCCCTTAGACAAGAAAGAGAGGAAGAGAGGATATTAACATTTATGGAGTGCCTACTGTATGCTGTGAACGCTGCCAGTCACGTGGCACCTCTTATCTCATCGAATCCCCCAACATACTTCAAAAGCAGATAGCCAAAGACTACAGTGTAAGAATGTGAACGGAGGTTTGTCTAACTTCAAAATCCCTATGCTTTTCATTTCATCAAGGAAGGACAAAAGGAAGGTGGTGGACTAGCGATAACTGGAAGCAGAAAGTAAGCAGACAGATCCTGAGGCCAGGGAGGCATCAGTGTGAAAGCAAGACCACAAGGTGCTGGACCTGGAAAGGTTAGGGCCGCTGGACCAGGCAGCTTCCTAGCGGAATGTCCGTGGTCTCCAAAAGACAGAACACTCTTGCGATGAATGAAAATTCTTCTCTTTCTTTGCGAGAAATGCCAAGAGCTCTGTGCACATAGCGCCAGCAGCATGAGAATCAGTGTGATGGTTAATGTGTTATAGGCAAAAATGCAGGAACCCAGAGTTAAAAACATTTGAATCATGGCTGTCCATACACAGCCCCAACAAAGGAGGAGGAGGGAAAGATCCCAGAGAGATGAGATGGTGCTGAGCTCTGCTTTATTTCCACCCCTGCTGCTGTTGATGGTCTTCTGAACCTCCTCTCTCTGTCCTTCCTTCAACAGAGGCTCTCAGCTGCCTGCCAAACACAAGCAGCTTGTTGCCCTGCAGCTACTAAGGCATGGATCCTCCAGAAGCCTCCCCTCCTTCCTCCTACCTGTGGCGCATACTTTCTTCCATATATTGGCCCTCAGAGAGCATAAGGGCTGTTGGCCTTGTCTTGCACTTGGTTAATGTGTTGGTTAGGTCCTCCAGGAAGCAGAGGCCAAGACAGAGTTAGAGCCACAAGCTCTTTGTTGGGCATAATGCCTATTGGAGGGGAAAGGGAGAAGAGCAGGCAGGAAAGGACTTCCAACTGTAATGTAGGTCCAGTACTTGGGACAAAGAGTGATGGATGGAAGAATTAGGTAGAAAGAGCCTCAAACTGTGGCTCAGGCTGCAAACACTCAGACTACAAAATGAGGACTCCAGTGCAATAGAGGAATCATGAACTGGGCCAAAATTCAGTATCCCACCACTCTCAGGCATTGTCTGGGAGCTGCCTGAGAAAGATACGGCCTCAGCTCAAATGCTACAGTGGATCCCAAAAGTAGTGCAATTGGAAGTTCCTTGGAATTTCTGGCAAGTTTGTTCTTGAAAGCAGATCTGAGCATCATACCGTCGTGTATGCTCAGAAAATTTGTTACTGCTACTTTTCCAGATAATGAAGGGCCGTTCTCATTGGCTTGGTGTTGATGAGAGGGAGAGTGGGGCCTCAGTCAAGGTACCTGACTCCTAACTGTGGCCCCCACCCCTCCCTGAACGGCTGATGTTGGACCTTCCTTTGGGAAGGCGCTCAGGGCTCTCTCTGAAGCCTGCAACCCACCTTCATACTCAAGATTCTTTTGGTGGTAGGTGACAGATTTGTTCATCTCGGGCAAGGAAGAGAATTTTTGTCTCACGTAACTGAACAAAGGGAAGGGTAAAGATCAATGGAGACTTGGGACAAAAATGTCACTGGGGGGGACGCCTGGGTGACTCAGTCAGTTGTGCGTCTGACTCTTGGTTTTGGCTCAGGTCATGATCTCAAGGTCGTGAGATCAAGCCCCACATTGGGTTTCGTGCTCAGTGCAGAGTCTGCTTGAGATTCCCCGTCTGCCTCTGCCCCCTCATGTGCGCTCGTGTTCTCTCTCAAATAAATAAATAAATGTTTTTTAAAAATCTCACTAGAGTTCATCTAATTCATTTTTCTTTTCTCCTCTCTTCATGTGGCTTCAATTTCTCAAACCATACATCCTCCCAACTGAAACTAGAACCAAGACTGCTCATTGCTTCATCCAAGAAGAAAGGACTCTTCTCCAACTCTAGTTCAAACCTCCTAGGAAAAACTCTAGTTGGCTTGGTTTTGGTTACATGCCCGTCATCCCACATTCAATCAAACAAATGTTTACTGAGTATCTACATGTGTCAGGCACTGTTCTAGGTCCTTGGAATGCTGGAGTGAGCAAAACAAAAACAGTGAAAAGGTGAGTTCCTGCTTTAATGAAGCTTATTTTAGCAGGAGAGACAGATAAGCAAATAAATGAAGGCGTGGACAGGATGATTTCAGATAGTAATAATTACTGTTAGTACAATCAAATGAGGTGATATGACAGTGAACAATCCTGTGGGTGGGGGGGGGGGTGACTTATGACGGGTGGCCAGGGAGGGTTTCTCTGAGGAGACATTTGAGGTGAGGCCTGAATGAAGTGAAGGAGTGAGCTGTTTCTGGAGCAGAGTGGACGGGGCAAAGCAAATGGCAGGTGGAGACACATGTGCCCTGAGACAGAAATGAGGTTGTTGGATCAGAGGGAAGAAAAGAAGGCCAGTGTGGCTGGAGATTAGTGAGCATGGGGAAGAGCTGGAGGGGACAAGGTCAGAGAGGTGAGAGGTTCCCAATCACACAGGATCTTGTTTGCTGTGGCGAAGAGTTTGGAGTCATTCTGAATGCAATGGCAAGGCAAATGAGGAATTTAATCAAGGGAGTGATATGTGTTACAAATCACCGTGGCTGCTTGTCAAGAATGGGTTATAGAGGAGCAAAAGGGGGAGCAAAGAGAAGAGCCCAGAGGCTATGACGCTGGCCCAGGAGATAGATGGCTTAGGTCACTGTAGACATAAGGGAGGCGGAACAAAGTGGATGGATGAAAAATATATATCTGGAAGGAAGGGCTGACCGATCTTGGATGAGACGTGAGGGGCGGGGAAATCAAGGAGCACTCCTAGGCCTTAGGTTTGAGAAATTGGATGAATGGTTCTATTGTTCCTGAGGTCACATATCAGGATGCTTTGGGCCATGAGTTGCTGAAGAGCCATCTCAATTTTTATATAACAAGTAATACAGAGGTAGAATATTCCAGGGTTGGTTAATTTAGGGGCTCAAGGATGTCTTCAAGAGCCTGGGTTGTTTCACTTTTTTTTTCTCATTTAGATTAGCTCTATTCATGGTTTCAAGGTGGCTGCCACCATTGCAGGCATAGCTGCTGTCCTATAATATAGCTATGTTACTCTAGCATGCAGGTGGAAACAGCCAGGTACAGAAAAAGGATGGGTAGTTTATTCATTACGGTTCACTAAATCAGTGAAGAAAACCTCATATTTTATTGACTAGAATCACATCCACACCACCACCCCTGAACCAATCACTGGTAGGAGGTAGGATCGCTATGACTGACATAGACCAACCATGAGTTACTCCATGTATCTGGGAAGGGGCCTAGTCCCATGAAGCACCTGGCTGACTGGTACCTGAATAAGATTTGCGTTCCTTTAGCAAGAAAAAAATGTGGATGGATGCTGTGGGTAAGCAAGAAAAGTGTCAGATCAGATTCGTGGACAGGGGAAGAACAGGAAGTTAAGCTTGAGAGAGAAATTTTTTTTTTAAATTTCTTATTTTATTTTATTGAGAGAGAGAGACAGGGAGGGAGAAAGCATGAGCGGGGTGGGGGGGGAGGGGCAGAGAGAGAGAGAATCCCAAGTGGAGCCCGATGCGGCACTCGATCTCACAATCCTGAGATCATGACCTGAGCTGAAATTAAGAGTTGGACGCTTAACCGACTGAGCCACCCAGGCGCCCCGAGAGAGAAACAGTTTTATCTCACCTATTTAATACAAACTTAGCGAGCTCTTGGTTCTCACATTGAACCTTACATTGAAATCACTTGAGAATTAAAAAAAATACCTATGTCTGGGTGTCACCTCCAGAAATTCTAACTTAATTGATATGGGGTGTAGTAGTCTGGGCATCCTGAATTTTAAAAGCTGCCCTAAGAGATTCTAGTGTGCTGGATAGTTTGAGAACCACTGATTTACTATACTGAGGATTCTGTTTAAAATGCTTTGTGGATATTAATCTGTTTAATTCCCTTAACAGTCCAATGAGATAGGTACCATTATTAAACACCATTTTATAGATGAGGGAATTAAGGCATAGAGATATTAAGTTACTTGCTTAACGTCACACGACTAAGTGACAAGCCAAGATTCGAACCCTAGATGTCTGGCTGCAGGCCTACCCCTAGCCACTATATCATGTGGAGTAAATAAGCAACAATCCTATTTAGAAGTGTTTGAAATGTCTATTAAAAATCCAAGTAGTCAGGGCACCTGGGTGGCTCAGTGGGTTAAAGCCTCTGCCTTCGGCTCAGGTCATGATCTCTGCTCAGCGGGGAGCCTGCTTCTCCCTCTCTCTCTGCCTGCCTCTCTGCCTACTTGTGATCTCTCTCTCTCTGTCAAATAAATAAATAAAAATCTTAAAAAAAAATCCAAGTAGAAATGTTGAATGCTTGTTGAGTATGTGATTTTGGAGTTTGGCAGAGAGACTGGGGCTCTTGACATAAATCTGGTTATCCTGGACATAGAGATGGGTATAAAGCCACTCGTGTACATGAAATCACCTACAGAGAATGTGTCAAAAGAGAAAGGGAAAAGCGAACCTATATATAGAGCAAGTTGATTTGTAGCTGCTTAGGTTGGATGGGGGAACCAGAATTAGCTATAAATGAGCAGGAGAAACCTTACTGGGGCAAGAAAAATGTTCTAAAACTGGATAGTGGTGATGGTTGCACAACTCTTTAAATTTACTAGAAATCATTGAATAGTACACTTAAAATGGATGAATTTTATGGTATCCAATTATACCTCACTGATGTTGCTAAGAAAAGAACAGAGCCCCGCGGCACAGCAACACTTAGAATGCAAACAGAGGAGGGGCTTGGAAAGGTGTGAGGAGGACTCGGAAGGGAACAGGGAGGTGTAATCACAGACGCTGGGCAGAGAGAGAATTTCATAGAGGTAGTGGTTGACTGTTTCGAAAGCACCGAGTGTTTGCAGAAGAAAGATGAGGACAGAAGCAGTGACCACTGGATTTGGCAAGATGGGGTCACGTTGACTTTGATAAGGAAGAGTGTCCGTGGAGTGGGGGAGATGAAAGTAGTCAGAACCCAGTGAGAAGTGATGATGTAGAAGCAGTAACAGTCAACGACTCTGGAAAATATTAGCTGTGAAAAGGAGAGGAAAATGGGAGACAGATGGAAAAGTCGAGGAAGAAGATGGGGGCTTTTCCCCTTCTGTGTTTGTGAGTGTTTAAGTATTGAGTTTGTACGATGATGTAGTAGAATGTAGAGGAAAGTCCTTGAATGGGAGGAGGGATTGGGATAGAGAACACAGTGGAAAGGTTGCACAGGAAATGGACAATTCACACATCTTAACATGAGGAGGCTTGATTGTATTCTGAGAGCTTTTAAAGATTTTATTTATTTATTTATTTATTTGAGAGAGAGAGAGAGGATATGGGGGAGGGGGGGCAGAGGGAGAGGAAGAGAGAGAATCACAAGCCGACTCCATGTTGAGCACAGAGTCTGACTCGGGGCTCGATCCATGACCCCGAGATCGTGACCTGAGCTGAAATCCAGAGTCAAACACCCAACCAACTGACCACCCAGGGTGCCCCTTCTCAGGGCTTTTATATTCTCAGCAAAAAGTAAGAAACAACATCACTGGGGGAAATGGGAGCATGGAGGGTGGAAAATGTTTGAGCCAATTCAGGAGCAGTGAGTTGGGAACCACATGTCCTGGATAGTGGGGAAATGAACATGCAATGAAAATACAGGCCCATTAGCAGGCAGTGCCAGGGGCCCATGTGAGGTCTTGGCTATAGTATCTCAACATTCCTTTACTCTCATTCTTTTACCTGTTTATCTTTTATCCAGCACAACATCATTGAGAACACCTTTCCAGTTTTTTTTTACCTCTTATTTCTCTTCTCTGATTGTAACAGTACTTAAAATATAATTTTATTATTTTTTAAAAGATTTATTTATTTGAGAGAGAGAGAGCACATCAGTGTGGGGGAGGGGTGGAGGGAGAGGAAGGGAGAGAATCTCAAGCAGACTCCCTGCTGAGTAGGGAGTTGGACACAGGGCTTAATCTCACAACCCTGAGACCAGGATCTGAGCCAAAACCAAGAGTTGGGCGCTTAACCGACTGAGCCACCCATGTGCCCCTTAAAATGTAATTTTAAATCCTAGTTGTGCTATGGGACATTCTTAGCTCATTTCTGACTTTAAAGGGAATACTAATGTTTCACCATTAGACAGGAAGCTGGACTTTTTATTTAACACACATGCATACATAGCTATGAACACACATTCCCCACCCCCACTTCAAATTTTAGAATTAAAAAAAATATTTTTCTATTCCTGCTTTATTAAGAGTCTTCAAAAATTGAGAAGCAAATATTGAATAGGTAGTGGATACTTTACAAATTCCTCTTTAACATCCATGGAAAGAATTATCTACATTTGCTCCTTTGATCTCTTAATATGTTGAATTTTAATTTTAAATTCTTGCAGTCAATCCCTTTTGGTCATGGTGCATTTTTCTTTTAACGTACAACAGAGTTCCATTTCCAAGATTTTATTTTTAGATTTTTAAATAATATTAATAAAATATTGGTCTGTAGTTGTTTTCACTAGTGATTTCAGGTTTTGGTGTCAAAGTTATACTGGCTTTGTAAATACTGTTTGGATATCCTCCTTTTCTCTTATGCTTTGGAACTACTTTAACAGCATTGGAAATTTTTATTCCTTGTAAGTTTGACAGAAGGCGATTGAAGTTCCCTGTGAAA
Source organism: Potos flavus (assembly GCA_028534135.1). NCBI lineage: Eukaryota > Metazoa > Chordata > Mammalia > Carnivora > Procyonidae > Potos > Potos flavus. The sequence continues at coordinate 77,172,119 of CM052898.1, read as the reverse complement.
TTGTCTGGATTTAGTGGATTTTAAAGGGTGGTTGTTAGACAATTTTGTGTTTGTGGTATTTGGTTTCCTTTTTTCCCCATCTCTTTTGTTGTCTGTGTTAATTCTTTATATTAATATATTACTGATATTTATATAAATTTGATAACTTATATGAAAATAATCCATTTCATCCAGTTTTCTCACCATATTTTAAAATTCCCTTTGTATTTGTGTGTATGTGTACATTTGTACACTTCCTGTTTAAAAATTGTATTGGCCAGTGAGCTATTTCACTGTTACCGTTTCAAGATTCAATTCTTGGGTTATTTATTAGCTCTGTCTCTCTTTTTACTTTTCCTTTTAATTCATTACTTTCTGCTTTTGTCTTTCTTTCATGTTGTTTCATTTGACCAAAGTGGGAGTTTCAAAATTCTTTTGATGACAGAGCACTTTGTTCATTTTTATTACTTTTCAGAAGTAAGCTAAAGTCTCCTACTGTAACTGTGTTTCTGCTCACTTCTCTGCATTTTTTGAAAGTGTTGCCTTATGGATTTATATGCTATGATATTTGCTGTATAACAATTTATGATAATTAGATCTTCTTTGTGGACTATACCATTATTTTGATATAAGGGCCATCTTTATGTATTTTTTTTCTCTACCCAAGTGGCAAACTTTCCCAATTATTACATGGCTGGGCCTTTCCTTCATATTACAATATATATTCTAAACTTCCTCCCATTTTGAGCCTGTCCATCAGCAGAACAACCTGCATATCATAATAAATAGCCACATGAATTCATAATTTCTATATTCTGATCCATGGCTTCAATTATGCTGTTAGGATGCCAGATATCTCTAGATCCTTTCTTAGCCTAAAGAAAAATGTAGAGTGTGGGAAATATGTTCCCTATAAAAACTAACCAACCAATCGAACATACAGAACTTGTTACTTGGGCAACAGAAGGATCCAGGGACCTGAAGGCTGCTC